>MU271152.1:0-600000 GCA_021432605.1 Coniochaeta sp. PMI_546 | reverse complement strand
AGCCAGACAACAACGATGCCCTAGCGAGAATTATGAATGTGCCCAAACGAGGCATTGGAGATGTGACTATAAAGGCTCTCCTCGAAGAAGCTGAGAAGTCATCTACTAGTCTCTTCATCCTTCTTGACAAGCACTGCTGCGGGGACCGTCAAGCAAAGACTAGAATCACGAAGCAAGCCGAGCAAAAGATCAGTGGCGACCTGCTCCGTCTACTCAAGGGAATCCGGAAGCGAGTGGACGAGATCTCGCAAGGGACACCCTTTGGCTTGGTCGAGATGATCGAGCAACTTCTTAAACAGCTGAAATTTGAGAAGTTTCTCCAGGACACCTATGCAGATGACCATGAACAGAGGTGGGCCAACGTCCAAGAGTTCATCGGCCTCGCAACCGACTTCATCCGAGACTTGGACCGGATCGGCGACGACGGCCTGCCGGAGATCGAGGGACTCCAGCAGTCGAAAGAGGTTGACGTCCTTCCCAAGTTTCTGTCTCAGATTGCCCTAGCATCAGACACGCTGAAGGGCGACGAGACGCAGCAAAACAAGGCAATGGTCACCATCTCGACCATACATGCCGCCAAAGGCCTGGAGTGGCCCATTGTGTTCGTTCCGGCAGCTTACAACGGCTCGATACCGCACGCGAGGGCCGAGGACAACGACGAGGAGCGGAGGCTCCTATATGTTGCCATGACGCGGGCGCAGGCGTTGCTCTATCTCAGCTGTCCGCTGTATGGATCCCATGGAAACGGAGAGAAGCAAGAGCTATCTTCCTTCCTCACGCCTATTGAACGATACTTCGCCAAGAAAGGCCCTTGCTTCGATCGGCCGGTCATGAGCGAGGTCGCACGTATACTACAGCGTATTCTCCCTTCTGAAGGCTCGATCTACAAGTCGATGCCGCCGATGTCGGTGATCGAGGACGACTTGTTCCCGGAGGACCCAGAACAGGCTATCAGGGAGGTGCGGAAAGCCGGTGGTTTTGTAGAAGGAGGTTACAGTGGTAGCTATCGTGCTAAGCGTCCGCGGCTGTACGGTCCAGCTGGGGAAACAGGTAACCAGGGGGAAGAGCCATGGCGAAAGGATTATGTCACAACAATGGAACAGACCTCGAGCTTCACGGTATCAACACTCCCAGGGTTTGTCTCGGCGGCGAGCGCTCAGGCAGAACTTACCGCGGCGGCGGCGTCTGCCAAAGCGAAGCAAGCATCTCAAAACGCTGTCAAGACCTCGACGAATAAACGACCACATGACCAGAAGAGTATCATAGGTTTCGTGAAGACAGCACCCTCGCAGATGTCAACCTCGTCGAAGCAGCCGCCCAGCGCACCTGCTACAGCACATTCGGCATCGTCGAATAGGCAATACCTACCGCCAAAACTGGCAGTCCAAGCCACCGCACATCTCTCCAGACCGGCGATCGAGCCGGAGCTCTCGAAGCACAAGTTGAGCGCCACGAAGATGGCCCGGCCAGTCCTCCCGAAGCGGGAGGAAGCAGACTTTCAAAGTATGCCGTACGACTGCTTCTCAAGTTCGCCGACCAAGCCAAGAGCGGAGGAGGGGCGAACGTCGGTTCCGGAGTCAACAGCAGTAGCAGAGGAGAACGAGCCGCCGCCGGAACCAAGTAGACCAGCTGGCAGTCTCCATGCTACGACCTGTAATATGCCAAAGGGGCTAGGTGGTGGCTTCAGGAAGCCGGCGGGCTTGGGAAGAGAGGGCATAGCGCCGATGGATAGGTTACGGAAGCCATTCAAGCCCTTGACAATGAATCGGCGTTGACGGATGGACTTGCTTGTTTGGGAGAGCTGATGTTGTCAGTCATGCAGATACGGCCTTGAAAAAGGTTATGAGACACTTGTAATGCAACACGGCATTTTCGTAATGACTCAATCAATCAACTGTAATTGCTCCGAGGCTTATGCTCCGCAACAACTACTAAGCTGTGACATATTTTCACGAAATACGACGACTTCCTTGTTACTTCGAAAGTCGGAACATGTCGGCTGAGGTAGAGCTACAACGGTACTTTCATTGTCCAGAAGCGGTAAGCCTGACGATGATAATCCGTCCGAGTCGACTGTCACTTGGCTGGATCACGATGAGTTGTCTTACACGGAGGCGACCCTTCTCAGTCAAAAGACATGTATATAGCCACGGCATTCTCTAGGCCGGATGGTCTTCCAGATATAAGGCTTGACTACCGACCAAAGTGCCGCACATTAGAGCAGCCTTCAACATCAATGTGGACATCGAACATCATCAAATCATCCACCCAAATCATACCCATCTTTACAACAATGGCATCCCCAGCAGCTCGCGCCCGCCTCGTGGCACCAAACGCTACGACCCTGCTGCTCAAGAGCACCATGTCAACTGCCATCCAGACCCGTTTTTTGTCTTCGACAGCCGTCCGCCTCACCAACACGGTCAACACCGCCGGCAACCCGGGTGAGCTCCCTAGATTCAGCCTCAAGCAGCTCGGCGCCACTCGAGGCACCAGGATTGCGCTCGCCCTCGGGCTGTTGACCGTTGGGTTCGTCGAGGGGGCGGCATGGGTCAAGTTCGCGCCTAGTTTGTTTGGCTGGAACGAAAGTGATACGGAGAGCAAGTGATTTCGGATAGTACATAATGAGAATGGTTATGATTACGAGGAGCAGGCCAAGGGCGAGGTGTTGGTAGAACGAAGAGGAGGAGTGGTAAACGCAGCTGCTGTAGAAACGAATGAGACAGTCAGAATCCGAGGTTCGACACATCAGCAAGGAAGTAGGTCTCGGAACTCAACTTCAAAACAATGAAATCACTCAATGTCAACCTTCGTTCCCTCCATCTTGCTGTTAGACAGCGATACTCATCAAGCGACCGACTTCAAGAACTTCCCCCGTAACACAGCCGACAAGCACGCATGCAGAAGCCCAGGTAACCCAAGGGGAAAACGTGGATATACTACGTAGAAACCGGACTGCTATAATGTTTCCTCCACTGGGGTAACCATCGAGGAAATGCCAGACATGAGGAAATAGAAAAGGCAGGCCAACTTAAGAGAGAAGAGCAGCAAACAGGCCAATATTTTATGCCCAAACACCGCTTGCGCAGAAAGAACAGACATCCTGTGAGCCACAACAAAACAAAACGACACCTCCACACCATGTCCTCATACAAACCACCCAGTGGTATCCAAAGACAAGCCCGCCCCAGAAGGGCTCACTTCCCTTTCACACCAGTGCTAAACTCCCCCCTCCCCTTCCTCCTCCTCCCATCACTACCACAAAAGAGAAAAAAGTCCTTGCTAACGCAACCCAATAACACTCATCTCGAGAGTCCACACCCTCCTGATCCACACCTTCAGCCTCGTCCCCTCGGGCAGGCCCTCGACGCCCTCGAGCTCGACGCCCTCCCACCAGCACCGCCTCGCCGGCTTCCGCCAGAACAGCAGCAGCTTCTGCGCCATCCCCACCGCGTTGCTGCCCATCTCGTTGCCCCTGATGTCCGACCTGAGCCTCGCCAGCGCGAGGCTGCAGATGACGGCCTTGTTGGGCTCGCCCGCCCTGTGGCCCCACTTGTCGTCGTGGTTGAAGCCGCTGTATTTTCCAATTTTTGCCCGGTTAGCATTTCTAGATGCCCCATGAGAAAGAGAAAGAGAGTGGTGGATATCAAGCGACGTTCAGAGGGAAAAAGAAGAAGGAAAGAGAAAGAGAGAAAGGAGACAATATTTACCCCGCCGTCAACATCTCAATCAGATGCGCCTCGGTCGTGCCCGGCTCGTCGCTCTTCTTGAGCCCGCTGAAGATGCCGTCCTGCCGCAGCAGCGCCCGGGCCGCCGCGCGCTTGACCTCCATCATCTCGCCGGCCTCGATGTCCTTCTTGGGCGGGATGGCGTAGAAGTCCAGGTCCTCCCGCAGCACGATGATGCCGGCCCGCTTGCTCGAGTCGTCCGCCGCCCGATTGGCGGTCCCCGCCGGGTCCAGCGGGTGGACGCTCCCCTCGCCTGCGCCGCCGCCGTCCTGCGAGGCCGAGGCGCTGTCGGCCATGGTCGGGATGGTCTGCGCCACGTTGCGGAAGAAGTCCAGCATGTACTGCAGCGAGGCCGGGTCGTACTGTGTGGGGTGGGGGAAGGTGTCAGCTAAATGGATGTCTAGATTGCTCAAGATGTTGCGGATCTGCGTCGCGACGCCACCGAGGTTCGGCAGGGGCAGCACCCCAGTGCTGTTTCTGCGGTGGCTCGGGTCCGGACGAGGTGGGAGAGGGGAAGAGGAAGAAGATGTGACTTGATGGAGAACCGGGCTACTAACATCGACTTGTACTGCGTCGCCGTCTGCGAATCCGCCCATGTGGCCCTCGGGGAAGAGGCCGTTGGGGAAGAGGGAGAGGAGGACGAACTCCGGGAGGGTTAGGAGCTCGTCTCGTGAGAGGGTGAAGCGGGTGCCCCTTGTGCGAGAAGTACATGTCAGCTGAGCGCCACTCATAGCTCTATAGTGTTTCGCTAGATCCTACCGCAGGTCCATGGTGATTGTCTCATCCGCGCCGACATCTGCCAATTATTCCCGTTAGTCATATCAGTCATATTACCGCCGTGCTCTGGCCATGGCCAGATTCCCAAACGAAGAGGGCAGGACATCTCACCTCCAATCGTGTTGATACCGCCCGGCGGTCCACCCTGTTGCACCTGAGTAATAATACTCGCAGCTCCACCGGCGGCAGCCATGAGGTATGTGAAGGACTGGAGCGGACTAGATCCCTCCGAGTATGCGGGTGGGGGTTCTGCTTCGTCTTCCTTGCGCGAGGACCCTGCCTTGGTGTCCTGCGGTAGAGCGCGCTTGGTCTCGTCCTGGAGGAAGCGAGCGGCGTTGGATGACCCTGGTACTACCTGCTGGTCCGACGGCGCATACGCCGGGGCGGCACTCGATGATTCTCCGAATACGGCGAGGCTATCGGCTTCGGTAACGGATGGTTTGTACGGCTCGCAGGGTTCGAGGACTGCTAGTGCGGCGGCAGACTGTTCAAGCGAGGGTGTGTCGGTAAAGAGCGAAGAGAACGGGTGCGGAGGGCGGAAAGGCGAGCTGCTTGCCGAAGCTTCAGATGCTGGGTATTGCGGTGGGGGTGATTGTTGTTGTCGTCGTTGGGTGTCGCTGGCCAGTTCGTTGTCGGCACCGGAGCGCAATGCGGCTTCTTGGTTGACTTGGTCGGTGAAGCGGACTAGCTCTTTCTCGGTCAGGTCTGTAGGAAGGTCTCCTTCGCCTTCGAGGCTGCGACGGTTGGGGAAGATGGGTCGAGAGGAAGAGGGTGAGGACGCGGATGGTCCGTTGCTACTGGGCTCTCGTGGCGGGAACAATTTGGCGATGTGGTGATGGTCACCAACCCTTTTGCCGCAAGGCTCGAGAATTGAGAGAATAGGGCTGTTTGTCAAGCTGCGGTAGTACAGTCAATTGCGGCGCACTTTCAAGACACTGAGAAGTTTGTCAATGAACTCACTCGCCGGATATCCAACCTCAAAGGCCAAACAAGTTCTTGTCGTCGAGCAGAACGACGTCGACGATTGAAGGTCCAAAGCTTAGGTAACGAGGTAACAGTGTGATTGACAGATTGATTGCCTCCCCGTCGTTAAATTGATTGCCGCTGCTCACATCAAATCAACCGGTTCGCTGCTTCCAAATGCGGCGGCAAGCTGGTTCCAATTGTCCTTTAGCACATCTGATCGCGCGATGAGTTATAGGTGTGATTTCAACGAGACTCGATAATGTATTGATTCCAATTCGCGAACTGATTCTGTCATGAAGTCGTTTCTTTGTCGCGAGTTCACCATCAGACAACACGGGACCCTCCTACTGTATAACCTAACCCCCCCTGAAGCTGAGACCACCTGCAGCACTTGGTGACCCCCTGTCAGGAGACTCCGATCCACTATCTCAGCTGGCTAGCCGCCTGCCTTTCACCAATCACTCACTCAGTTGCTTCGGCCTGGCGTTTTGACATTTGCGACTGAACTGTTGTGTTATTCTGATAGCAGACTCTCAGAGATTTTAGAGTCACAGTAGAATCATAACTAGGATTTGTTCATAGGGCGACTTGTGCATGTGTAGATTGTCACTGGTCACCACCATTACAAACAGACACCAGAGACTATAACCTTAGCCTACTTGGAGACAGCACTTGCAAGACATTTAATCTAGGACAACTCAATAAGTGGCCATCAAACTGGTGGCCAGCTCTCAACAGACACTTTGGGTTACCCTTCGACCTCACGTTTCCTTCATTTGATCTTGGTGTAGTTTGAAAGACTGTAGTTCTCCCTGGATAATATGTACTCTTGAATGTAGGGCAACAGTCCCATACGTCCTGATGACCGATCTGTTTGATCTGAGCCGGTTGACTGCTATGTGACATTTCCAGCGTGTTGCGGTCGTTAACTGCACAGGTCAGATAGCCATGTTTTCCCTCGCGAGAGGTTCTTCATTGACAGACCGATCATAGACCCCCAGTATGGACATGACCTTAACAGTACGTCATGCCATATGTGTACTACTCGCATGTTCATCTGCTCGTCTGTTCGTCTGTTCAACTGCTCATCCGCTCATCTGTTCGCCTGTTCATCTCTACTCCTCATCGTCATCATCGCTATCCCCAAAAATAGCCTTAAACACCTCCTCTCCAGCCCTCTTCCCTTCAAGAGCCTCGTTCCTACTCGCATCTATGACAGGGGGCGTGGCAACCGGCGGCTTGTCGACCGCAACCGCTCCCCCAGCCGCATCCCCAGTGCCATCCACCCCGACACCATACTCGATAGCCAGAGGCCTCGACGCAGGCCTGGACTCGGCACCATACGCCTCGAACCCCGGAGCCGCAGCCGGCGACGGCCTGCCACCCTCCTCCCGATCCGGCTGCACGTGCGCCGGCGGCCTGACCCCGAACCTCTTGCAGAGCAGCCTGCTCGGGTAAAAGTCCCCCACGGACCTAGTCATGTGCCCAAACATGCCCAGCCTCGCCGCCTCCTCGGCCGGATCCCTGGCCTTCTCCGGCGGTTTGGCGACGAGATCCCTGTCGTCCTCCACCTTCCCCTGCGGACCCCCCAAGGAAACCTTCGACGTCGACGTCGACGTCGTAAAACGGCTCGCCATGAAGCCCGTCATGGGCTTGAATATCCTCGCACAGTTGTAAAACTCGTAGAACTCCTTCAGCCAGTCGTCAAGACTCATCCTCGGCGGTCGAGCCGGCAGTGCCCTTCCGTACCCGGCCTGGAACTCGAGGTATGCCCTGTACCGCGCGCGCTTCTCGTCGTCTTCTGCGTAGGGCCCGCTTGCCCCGCGCGATATGGCGGCGATGGCGGTCTCCTTCTCGAGTTTGGGGACTTGGTTGAGTACCTCTTGCGTCCTTTGCTCGTCCGTGAGGTTGTAGCCCTCCGGGACCTCGCCTTTCGCCTCGGGGAGGTTTTGTTTGCCGGTTACGGCCACCAGCCGCTCGCGTGCACCTGCGGAGAGGAAGTCGAAGACGGATTTCCCTGGCAGTTGCTGCTCGCCCAGCAGAGCCGCTCGCGCCTTGGGGTCGAGCGACGATACCTTTGCCGCATCTGCGGTGGAGACGTAGCTGTTTTCTTTCCCCTCGGGTGTTTTGGGTTGCTTAGATGACTTCCATCCCGGCGGTATCTCCGGGGGTGGGTATTTGCCCTCCGCGTTGATCTCGGTCGTTAGCGGATCCGGCTCCTGGCCGAAGACGAACCCGTCCAGCGGTAGCCTGCCGTCGTGGCATCGTCGAACGCCTAGAGCGACTCGTTTCAGTGCCGCTCGATTAGGCAGAAAACTCGGCTTTGCTTTGACCGACGGGTTGATGGCCGTCGTAGCAGCCTTCTTCTTCTTCTTGTCCCCGCCTATGACACGGTTGTATGATATTCGAGGGCCGATCTCGTAAGGGTCTTCGTCGTCCGACCCAGTATCGTTCAGGATGCCTATACCGATGCCGCCGCTCCTCTTAGCGTCCGACTTCTTGGGCTTTCCGAAACCTTTTAGCCTTGGTCGGCCCAAGCTCCCTAAACCTTCGTCATCTTCCTCATCATCAGAAGGAGCCGCAGACAGCTTCCTCCCGATCCGAGGCTCGCCTTCGAACCCCAGTCCTTTCCGGTCCGTCTTCCGGGCGAAGCTGATTATGCCAACATTTTCCGGCGCAAACAGAAATGTGTCGGCCTTGTCGGCACTTCCAAGCTTCACGTCTAGGCGAGCTTTCCTCCGGACCTTGGGGCCGACTCCCTGGCCGTCCTTCCACCCCATCTTCCGGAGCAGTTTCGTGCCAATTGTCTCGCCCTGGACCCGGAACAGGCCCATCAGTCCGTCTTGTCTCGAGACGTGGTCCTCCGTCGAGCCAAGGCCGGCAAACGCTGCATTCGTCTCGATCTTCCGCGCTTCTTCCGCGTCTCTGAGATCCTCCTCGTCCATGAAATCCTCCGGACGTTGCTTGGCGTCATCTTTCTTGGCCCTGTTCGTGCGTGAGGAGACGAAGGTCGAGGGCGTCCATCCCTCTTTCGAGCCGACGGTGTTGAAGTAACTGAAGGACACGCAGTATTGTCAGTCACAAATCCGCTCCATTGAATAGGTCCGGCCCGAAGTCGGGGTCTAGTATAGCTTACCCTGCACTCCACCCTCCGGTGAAGGCGCCGTGTAGCCTCTTCCGGCCCCGCTCGTCTCTCACCTCCTGCTTCCAGACAGGCACGAAGGAGCCGTCGTCTCTGACATCCGGGTCGAGTGGGGGTAGGGGCGTGCCGTAGAGGACAAAGGGCGACTGCTGCGCGGTGAGATCGGCCTCGAAGTTGGCACGCGACCTCTTGTAGGACATGGTGCCTATGTGGAGGCTGGTGCGGGTGAGGCTGGCATGTCACGCTGTCGTGGTTCAAGCTGACGGCATGTTTTCGGATCCTAATAGTGCACTAAGTGTGGAAGGTGGCCGCTACCATCGCCAAAGCTAAATTTAGTTGGAGACTGTTGTCAGTAAGTTCCGTAAAAAGCTTAGCGGCGGTTAAGGAAAGGTGAGCAGCATGGTGGGGTGCCTGGTGTGGGGAAGGCCTGTACTTGGTGACCAGTTTTGGGTGAGAAGCTCGGGCGGCTTGTGGTGCCTACTAACTACCTGTCCATTTCTATCACATCCGCCTCGTTCCTCACCTCTTTTTGGGCATGGCGGAGCAAAAGTCACCTGTTCAGGTTGATGTGCTGTTTTATGTTGGGTGCTGTCGATAGTACACTAAGGTACTGTGAACATGTGTACACTGCGATATCTCGCGCTCAAGCCAGACGTCGCCCTTGTCAGGTCCATAAGAGCAGATCGTCGCCCATGATATCATAGCCTCAATGCACGGAGTTCTTCCCAGCAAGCCTCGTACATCACCTTGCGTGGTCAATTTGTACGTACGGTTAGAAGTCTCCGGCTGTCGAGCTGTCGAGGCAGACTTGCTCCAAGACGATATCGATGCTATCGCCAGCACTGTTTGTACGTGTAGGATTGACAGCTCGGCACGTCTGACATGGTTGCTACCTGATCTGGATCATGGCTTACCATACGTGAACGATACATATTAAGGGTCTCTGAGCAGCTGATGCTCACGCCCGTTGCTCGAGTGAGATTGGCCAGCCACATCCTTGGAAAGAGGAAACCAATGCCGTGCAGCGGCACCCCATTGATCCCTTGATTCTCTTCGATATGGTGCTGACACCCGAGGCTTTGAAGGAAGAAGCCACTGTCATTCTTCTGCCCGTCATCGGCTCAGCCCTCGCAACCATCGAATGCCTCAGTGCCGCTGAACACCTACAACGTGTAATGTACTCATCCAAAATGGCGGAAACTGGCAACGAATCAGGGCGTCTTGCAGTGGGTTGTCGGTACCTGGTTTTCCAAGGACAGAACCCTGGAGCTCTGCTGCAGTGGCATCAAATGTCTCAGTTGGCCAGTTGGCCAGCGACCTAGACTACCTTAGTGTGAACATGTAACCTGGAAACACGTTGATTATCTTGCATGCGCTTGGGGAGAAATGCCTTGTCTTCTGCCGCTAAGCAGGTCTTCCTTGCCAGTAGTGTAGCCAGCAGCGGCTCGGCTCGCCAGGATTCAGGACTGCCAGGCACAGATCCGCAATCAACCACGAGATTGAGTAGGAGAATAAAGGTTGTGTTCCCCCGTCTGGTCAGATGAGAGGCGCACAATCCCCTTGTTTCTAAGATTGACTGGTCCTTGGATAAAAAAAAATGTGCGAGCAGTCTGGCGATGATGCGGGAAACCAAGGTGCTGATACCCGTCAGCCAAGCGCGTGCGGCATTGTATTGTAACCTCGTCCATCCGTGATTAATTCCTAGATAATGTAAGCAGACCGCGTGTGACATGTTTGGTCCTCTTGGTCCTACGTGACCTCTGAGTTGACCTGAGAGGAGGGCAAGTATAAGGAGTGTGAGAAATGCTGCAGGCGGCCGTACAAAAAGGAGGGCGACATCAGGTACTGCCAGTGTATGTCTACATATATTTTGTCTTGAATCTTCCGAATCTGCCTCGAGCTGTTTCTCGTCGGCCGAAGAAGTGCAGCTCTGCGACATCTGTATATCCTGTCTCAGCCATCCATCGACCGGTTCACGCATCTAAAAGATCCAGCTCCAGCTGCTGCTACATCTGCTCCGGCGCTGCGTTTGGCCTTCATGCTATGCCCCCGGAACTTCATCCGAGTCTAAAGTTCGCTCACATATAGAAGTGTTGACATCGATGTTGATGTTGATGTGTCGAGCAATCCACCCAACAAATCAACTCAAACCTGACCTTGCCTATTCTACCCCGCCTCTGTCTGCTCTGCTTCCCGGATCTAGGCTTGCTAGGTTCCGTTTTTGGCGGGTGCGGCCTACCCAAATTTCAACCCTGGAAGGTACCTGCTAGTGTACATGCACCTTCGAGTCAACAACCAGGCTTCTCTCGTTCCCCCAGAGAGAGCATCTTTCACCATCCAACAGCAGAGCTTCTTCTACCATCCATTAGCAGAGCTTCTTCTACCATCTAAGTATCAGCAAAAACGTCGGGACTAATGGCTAACCCTGCCCCCAATTTTGATAATATTGCTGCTACTACCTCTGATCTTATCAACGGCGCCACTGTTCTGCATACCGAGTTACCTCTGATCCGTAACTTGCAAGGCGTCCAAGGTACCCAAGCAATTCTTAACGAATTACGGGATATCAAGACTCGATTGACGAAGAACGAGAACAATACGACTAGACTACGGAACTCGCAAAGGTTCGCTTGTAGTTCTACGGCTACTCTTCTCCCACTTCAGAATCCTGTGACTGGGGACGTGATACCCAATCTTCCGACAACAGTTACACAGATAAATCGACTCACGGCAGCTGAGGCACAGCGTATTCTTCTGGAGCTACAAGTGCCTGTACCGCCCGGTACAGGGGCACGCAGGGAAGCTGTTCGGCAGGAATTTTTCAATTGAAACGAATCAGAGACCAGCATTCTCGACCAGCCACCAGCAGTCGGCACAGGAATTTCAGGACCAAGGAGCGATTCAACGGAGGAGAAAACGCATAGCAAAAGAACAACAAGCTACCTTATTCCGCCTCGAGTTTGCACAGTATTCAGCTGTCCAGCAGACTGCCGGATTGCCAGGTTCTTTCTTGGGCTGGCCTGCCCGTCAGTGGGTGCCAAAAAGTGCAGAGTTGACCAACAACAGCCGTGCCACCCCTGCCAACCTGACTCCAAAGCCAAGCCCAAACCAACGCCAGCCCCGAGCGCCTTCCCTTCCCCGTCCACTGTGATCTCCTTTCCATCCACCGCCCGACGTGTCTGTGTGATTGCGAATCACCTCCACAGCCATGTCAGCTGCCATATCCTCGCCACCCGAGGCTACTCACTCATCTTCATCCCGAGCCCCATCGTACGGATTGCCGTCGAGGTCGCAGTCAACGCGGTCGCGTCCGCCAACATCTGCGGCACCACCGACAGCACCACCACCGCACCGTGCCGCGTCACATCACCAAGGTACCCGACAAGGCTCTTCCTCAGGCCGTGGCGCCCACGACGTCCTCCCGCATGAAGAATATGCCAATGAAACTACAAACGTAGCGGCTCGCCATCATTCGAAGCGCAGTTCTAGCAAGGATAGACCACCATCAGCGTCTCGACCCGATCCAACCTCACAACCACAGCGCCGGAACAGCCAACGCTCAAGCAACGCCCGCAACCCCGGTCAGCCAGACATGGCAACATCTGCAAACAATGCCGGCCCGGCGCCGGCACCGGCGCCTCACGGCGTGCCGGATGCGAGAGCTGCAGTTGCTGCCGCAGCAGGCACCCAAAAGCATGGCCGGTCACGTACCACGATTCCGACGCAATCTGGGAAGTGGATTCTAGGAAAGACGATCGGCGCAGGCAGTATGGGCAAGGTCAAACTGGCGAAGAAGGAAGATAGCAACGAGCAGGTAAGGGCTTCCACATATCAATTCGTCGACATTAGTCGTCGGCCTCGGCTCACTCTAACAAATCTCCTCCTCTAGGTTGCATGCAAGATTATCCCGCGACTATCTCCCGATGATGGCCAGCATAGCCGAGCCGAACGAGAACGAGCCGATCAATCTAAGGAAATTCGGACTGCACGCGAAGCTGCCATCGTCACTCTCCTCAACCACCCTCATATCTGCGGTCTGCGGGATGTGGTCCGAACGAATTACCACTGGTATATGCTTTTCGAATATGTCAATGGCGGTCAGATGCTCGACTATATCATCTCTCACGGAAAGCTCAAGGAGAAACAAGCGAGAAAGTTCAGCCGGCAGATCGCCAGCGCCCTCGACTACTGTCATCGAAACAGTATCGTCCACCGAGACCTGAAGATCGAGAACATCCTTATCAGCAAGACTGGCGATATCAAGATCATCGATTTCGGCCTCAGCAACCTATTTGCTCCCAAAGGCCATCTGAAGACTTTCTGCGGAAGTCTTTACTTCGCTGCTCCAGAGCTTCTACAGGCGCGTGCTTACACCGGCCCCGAAGTGGATGTCTGGAGTTTCGGTATCGTGCTATATGTGCTTGTGTGCGGGAAGGTCCCCTTCGACGACCAGAGCATGCCTGCCTTGCACGCGAAGATCAAGAAAGGTGTCGTGGACTACCCTAGCTGGCTGTCAGGTGGTAAGTTCCGATTTGATATTTTGAAGTCATCTAACACAATGGCTAACTCGTCCCTAAGAATGCAAGCATCTTCTGTCGCGGATGCTGGTAACCGACCCGAAACAGCGAGCCACAATGTCTGAAGTCATGACACATCCTTGGATGACTAAAGGATATGGCGGACCACCAGAGAATCACCTTCCTCCTCGCGAACCCCTGCAGCTACCTCTGGACCCCGAGGTTATCACGGCCATGACTGGCTTCAACTTTGGCTCTCCCGAATCGATTCGAACCCAACTTACACGGACCATCGAATCGGAAGAATATCAACGTGCTGTCCGACTACTGCAGAAGGAGAAGGACCTCCCCCAACCTCCCAAGGACGCAGAGAAGCGGCGTGGTTTCGGCTTTGACTTCTACAAACGAAGGAACTCGGGCAACAGCCGAGACACTCTGACTGCCCCGAGTTCCGAAGGCCTGCAGATGGGAGTCGACCCGCTCAATGCTTTCAGCCCGCTCATCTCCATCTACTACCTCGTCCGCGAGAAGCAGGAGCGAGACAGGCTAGAGCTTCAGGGAGGAGCGGCCTCGGCGCCGGCGGTGAAGAAGGAGGAGAACCCGGCCGAGATCGCACCTCCACCCACGGCGTACACGAACGCTTCGACGTACGAGATGCCCGGTGAGAAGTCAGGCGGCCGATCGAGGCCTCGAGCTCGGACACATGGCGAGGATGACGCACCCGAGCAGGTCAAGAACAACGCGCTCCTGTCGCCAAGTTCCGCCGCCCACCCGCAAGACGGTCATGCGGACCAGCTTCCCAAGAAGGAGGGCACTGCAGCCGGGTTCCTGCGACGGCTTAGCACGCGACGTAGGAAGGAGCCGGAGCGGCTGGACAAGGACCGCTCTCACCCGCCTGTTGTGCATGTCCCCGCCACGCCGAACGAGACACCGAGCCTCAGGAAGAGCTTCAGTATGCGCCGAACGCGCCGTGACGACAATTCCAACCCCCGGCTCAGGTCAGGGTCCAGCCAACCGCATCATAGTGATCTTCTCGCTCCGCCGCTCTCTGCGGGTGCCAACTCTTCCTCGTTCAGGAAGCAACTTGGACGGTCGGCGAGTGTGAACTCGACAGAGTTTCACCGTCGCCGGGGTGACTTCGGCAAAGAACCGCCACCGACGTCCGGATCAGACCAGTCCGGCCCGCCTGTCGAGAAGTCTGCCACGCTCCAGCCGGGCACGCAGAGCGCTAGGTCCGTCTCGATGCGGGCGAAGTCTCTCGGCCATGCTCGCAGGGAGAGCATACAGGCCCGGAGGGCGAGGCGCGAGGCCGAGTCTCGCGGCGAGCACAATCCTGTCCCTGAAGAGACAGACGCCGAGATTGGCGAGAACAGTGGCACCTCCAACGACAAGCTCGAACCAGAAGACCCGGACCTGGCGAAGCCGGTCTTCCTCAAGGGCTTGTTCAGCGTGTCGACAACAAGCACCAAGCCGGTGCCCGAGATCAGAGCGGACATCAAGCGGGTGCTCAAGCAGCTTAATGTCGACTATACCGAGATCCGGGGCGGGTTCAGCTGCCGACACGCGCCGAGCATTGACCTGCAGAAGGATGGTCGGCCGGGCAGCCCTTCGCAAGGACTGGCTCCTCAGACACCGACCCATAAGAGGCGGTTCAGTTTTGCCGGCCGACGCGGCAACCAGGATGATGTTGGATCGGGCAAGGAGAACGACAGATTACCGACCACACCGAGGACGCCTGGCACTGGCACTGGCACTGGTACTGGCACTGGCAAGGCGAGAGACAGGGACCAGGATGACTATTCCAACCCGGACCTCTCGGATGATAGCCTCACCAGGGGTGACACCCACGGCGGATCGTCGAGGCGCGTACAGCAGGGCGAGACGCGAACGAATGTGCGCGACGACGTTGATGGCAACATGGTGCTGAACTTTGAGATCTTTGTGGTCAAGGTGCCGGTCATCAGCCTGCACGGCATACAGTTCAAGAGGCTGGGGGGGAATACCTGGCAGTACAAGAACATGGCGGACCAGATCCTGAAGGAGCTGAGGCTATAGTTGTTCGTTCTCCAAGGTTGCGTTTTTTGACCACAATGGCGGGGGGCGTGCAGCATGGGGTGGTTTGATGTATTTGGATTGGTGAGAGTTGGATAGGATGGATAGGAGACATGAGGAAAAGGGTTGGGAGAGGAGACTTGAAGATTCTGGCTTTTTTCGACGTTTACAACAATTGCATGGCGCGGGTGTTTTGTTTTTATTCGTTACTTTGCTTTCACGTTCGATCGTTTTGCTCCAGGCCTTGAACCGCACTATCTGATTTTCTTCCTGCTTCTTTCTGTCTTTTTTTATCGTGGGAAAAGTACATGCGTGGGGGAATTTCAACTTTGGAAGGCGAGCATAGCGTCGCGTCAAACATGGGCATAGCCAGCTATTCCGGGAAGCAAATGTCAAGGGGCAGGGAGAGAACCAAACCGGATGGGGGGGAGAGTGCTCACGGGATGGGGATGAAGACACGACACACACATACACACACACACTCGACTAACCTGCCTACCTACCTGCTCGTAGCTGCTGATAAGGCAACTTTTCTGATTCTTCTGTTATTTTCCCACTTTACATTATTAGCTCTTTACTAATTTCTGAATCCAATCATGGCTTGGGAGCATCAAATGCGCGGGTACGAATCTAAACTCGTGTGGTTGTGATTATACACAAGTTCTGGTGTGGTGTAGTTTCCCTTGAGTAAGGTATCTACCTACCTAGACTCTAGTTGGCAGTCAAGCATACGCGATGGTCAACCGTGAACCAAGACTTTGCGGCTGCGAGTGACACTGTTTCGACTCATGTACTGCATAAGTTCTGTCACCAAGGTATAGGTACCTTAACCTTACCTTATATATATTAAGAGAGGAAGAGATAGAGAGACAGAGAGAAGTGCTGGCTTTGAAGGCGAAAAGCATGAGCAGCTGGACCCACTCAAATTTTGAAGCCTCGCCCCACCGGCTGAGGAATCAACTTGAAGTCTTGCAGCAAAACACACGACTGAATCCACCTCACCTCCAGGTCAGGTTTCCTTGGTTGTTATCAAGGTCGGCTGCAACACGGCTCGTCTATCTAAACCGTCCCAGAAACAGAAGTTGGTTGAACTTATCTCACATCTTAGGGTAAACATTGCCCAAAACCTAAAAAAAGCAATCTTGCTTCGATCACAAACGCAAACTTTACCTCAGCGCCGACAGGCCGACCTGTCAGGACACACCATGGCGCCTGCAGCATCTGCTCTTGATGAGGCTGCCGACGCCCAAGAGCAGCTACCCTACAATGAGTCCATCGAGGAGCGATGCTTCTCTGCAGCACTCATATGTCTGGAGGGTCACTACACCGACTCTCCGCCCATGGGCCCTCTCACCACCGCCAAGGTGACCAGCATGATATCAAGGACTCTAGAGAAGACGCACACCTCCAAAGAAGTCCGGTAAGACCCGCCAAGTGTCCAACCTAACCTCTAAGAGACTCACTCTAACACGCCACTACAGAGAAAAGCTATCAAGGAACGTAGCAATCTGGATCTGGATGACTAGGATCGTGGCCGCAGCGGTGCCGAGTCTCACCGCCCGCTCCGTCGGACCATTGTCCAGCCTCAACGATCCAGACAAGGGCGTCACGCCCACCGAGAGTACCAATCTCATCATCAAGAACTGGGCAACCCTCAAGGAGGACCTGTCCATCCTCAGCAAGCTGCTGCACATCGCTCGCAACCTGCTCGTCACGCCCGAGCCAGAGGTTCCCCAGGATCTCTGTGCCGCTGTCCACTTCGATCAGATGGTTTATCAGGTCATCATTCTCTGTGTCAACGTCACATCTAAGGGATATGACGGTGAGATACTGGATAATGGGTCCCGGACCAAACTGAATGAGATAACAGATGGGTGTAAGTACTGCTTCTTTTCCCCTCTTGGCCAGGCTCGCAGCCACAATTGCTGACTTTGTGCAGACAAGAAGGTTCTAGTGACGTCGCTTCAGCACGCTCACAACTGGACGGCCAAGAACGACCGCAACAAGATGTCGTTTTGGCTCGACGTGCTCTTTGACGAGGAGTCCGGTCTCGATGACCCATCCGCCTACCCAGTCATGCTGGAGTTCCGCCCTGGCGTGGCAAAGCTCGAGGTCCAGCACTGGCTGGAACGCAACTCGCGGATGTGTGACAAGGCCGTGGCGCTACTGAGAGACTACCACAGGAACCGCTCTGACAAGCCTCCGGGTCCGCTCGCGCCAATATCCCCGTTGGCCTGGAACTGGCTCCCCAAGTCCGTGGGAGAGTCGCGCGCCGATGATCTAGCTGAGGACTTCGCTGTCACGCCTACGTGGGACGAGAATGAAGTGGACAAGTTCAAGCAGGACGCCGCCTATGGTCGAGTGTCGAGGGAAATCGACACGTGGTGGCTGAGCGCGAGAGACCCCAACTACGAGGATTGGGTGGTCCCGATGCCGTCCGTCGAGTTCGCCAAGACGCGGACAGACCACTGCAAGGCCAACCTGATCCGGAGATACAACCACTCCTACCGCGGGGATGACCATGACGAACACGACGACAGACAGTCTGGCGGCGCTCACCTGGAGGGATCCGTTGGCGACGAAGCCGAGGTCAGCCAGCACCAGGACCAGGAAGAGGAAGAATATGACGACCCCATCATCGAAGAGGAGGAGGATGACGACGACTCGTACGGCGAGGGACCCATGACCGGCCTTCTTACCGAAGTGCCGAACATCCTGGATCCGAAGCAGATCGAGGCCCTGCATCTGATCGTCAAGTCGTGCATCCTCGATTCAGCGGGCGTAGGGCTGACCAAGGCCGGCGAGAACCTCCAAAAGACAAGATGTAGGATGTTCTTGGCTGCTGATTGCGGCAAGAGCCTGCTCCGGGAGATGCTCGTCTTCATCGCCGTCTGGGAGCAGCCCGAGACGTCGCTCATCTTCCAGATCACGACGCAGATCATCGAGGCCATCCACCACAGCGCTCTGCTGCCGTACACGTGGGATTCTCTGCGGATCCCCAAAGACATAATATCTCCTGCGCAGACGGTCCTCCTGCGCTTGATCAACCACATGTTCCAGGCGAGGAAGGGCAAGGCCCCCGCCTCCGAGTCGAAGGACCAGCTGAGAGATGTGAAGCTGGTCTACTTCCTGTTCGCCAGCTTCCGCAGCCGGGTGGTGCCAGAGTGCGTGGCCCTCATGCACCTGCAAGCGCAGATCAGGCAAGATCTCTGCGACCCAGCCGACTTCCCCGTGGACAATTGGGACATGGAACGGGCCAAGGACGGTCTCGCACAGTTCCTCGATTTCTTGATGACAGTCGTCGAGATGGAGCATATCCGCAAATATCTCGTGGAATGGGAGGTTGCCTACGAACTGATCACCCTCCTGAAAGCCCTCGAAGCAGGCGTGGAAAAGAAGCCGCTGGTTACGCTTCCTGACCGCTCAGCAAACAGACCCAATCCCGCCTCCCCGGCCGGATCGAACATAGACCACCAGCACTGGGACATCAGCCACGTCGCCTATCCCGGCGAGCCGCCAGTCCCTCCCCCGCCTCCACCCATGCAGGAGCCAGCGCATCTCTTCCCGTGGCCTCAGATCAAGATCCAGATCCTCACCATCCTTGCCGGTCTGCTGCAGCCCCCACCAGGTCGCTCCGGCCCCGGCAACCCAGACGTCCAGCGGCAGATCGTCGAGCAGGACGGCGTCCTCGCCATGCTCAACTGCTGCGTCTACGACGACCACAACCCGTACGCCCGCGAGCGCGTGCAGATCTGTCTCAAGTGGCTGATGGACGGCTCCGAAGCAGCCAACAAGTTCGTGCGGGACATGGTCGCCGTCTCCGGCCCTCCCCAGAGCCAACCGTACGGTCCGCCCCCTCCCCCGGCACAAATCGAGGCCTCCTCCGGCGCCTCCAGACCCACGAACACACCACAGGCACCCCAACCTCTCCCTCCCCAACTTCCGCGCCCAAACCTATCCACGACCCTACCCTCCCCAGGCCCGGCTCCGCCAGCAGGGTCTAAACCCACCCAGTCCGTCCGCCTAGACGGCGTAAGCGGCGAAGTAAAGATCCAATTCCGCCAACCAGGCGAGAAGGGCTCCGCGACACCCACCACCTCCTCCTCCTCCTCCTCCGCACCCTCCTCGTCATTGCCCAACCAACTTCCCAAGGGGCCCCTCAACCTCTCGGCCTGGCTGGCCGCCGGCCTGGGCGTGGGGATGAGCGGCTCCGCCCTCGGCGCAGAACTAGCCCGCCTCGCGGCCGCGGGGCTCAACTCCTCCGACCCGGCAGCCCAGCAGCAGCAGAGGGAGCAGCTGGCCAGCCTGCAGAAGCACCTGGTGGCCGCGGGCGCCTCGCTGATCAACCACGCCGCGGACGGCGGCGGCGGCGGTTCGGGTGGTGGTTCGGGTGGTGGTTCGGGCGGTGGCATCTCCTCCTCCTCCTCCTCGAACTCCAACAACCCGGCCGCGGCGCGGAGCAGGAGCGAGGAGCTGCTGCGGGATATCGTGGCGCTGGCTGACGAGGCGGCGAGGCTGGCGCTGGGCCACCATGCGCATGCGCACTGGAGCGGGCAGGCGGCGGGGGGCGAGGGCGGGATGCAGAGGAGGGGACAGGGGGAGGGGGAGGGGGAGGGGGATGAGACGGAGGAGGAGGATTTTATGTAGGTTAGGCTGCTGCGTGCACATACGCACACACATATAGGGGGGGGGAGAGAGAGGGGGAGAGAGAGGGGGGAGAGAGAGGCGTGGAAAGAGATATAGACTGGAGCGCTGACTGCTGGGTCTGTCATTGGGATGACTTTTTCCCCAACGGTGACATGGTTGTCATGGAGTTTGGGATCATGCGGCATGATGCTTTTCTCAAGGTCTGTTCTATGTGAAGTCATGGAAAGACAGGGCTATGGATGGGATAAGATCAAAACCAGCGCATAACAGACCACCCAAATGGCAGAAGGACCGCATTAAGAACAAATATGAATGATCAGAAGGACCTGCTGCTTGAGATCTTCTCCTACTTTTTTTCCCGTGATACTGTCCTCACTCGACTCTATGCTTATAAACTGACGCAAACCGGAACTTTTGATATCTGCCGCATGACAAGACACAAGATGCCTGGTTCGAAATAGATAAGAAAGAAGAAACATGTTCCACGGCCCAGAGACGTCCCGAAGATAAGCATGTTCAAACACATATGCCAGCCACAGTGGTGGAAGTCAGACGATCTCCTAACAACCCACAGCAGCAAATAAGCAACCAAGCAGCAAGCAACCCCCTTTTTCAGAATAGTTTTTCGATGGAAACATCCTTCTCCTCCATTTCACCCACCCACCCACACACACCACACATCACCTATTAGATAGCAAAAGAGAAATGAGAAGAGAGAGAGAAAAAAAACTCTACAGCGCAACGCTCCACCCAGCCAACACGACACGCAACCCACCACCCCGTCTTACTCCCCCTGATTCCCCAGCCCATCAGTAGCAGGACCCTTACCTTACTCCCTAGCCTGACGACCACTCACCCCCTCCCGAACAGCAGCGAGTATCAGCTCCTTCGCCCTCTCCACCCCCTCCCTAGACCCGACGATCTCAATGGCATCCCCGGCCTGGTCGCGCGGCACCGTGATCCTGCACCCGCTCTGCTTCCGGATCGAGTTGACCTTGCTCCCTCCCTGCCCGATGACGTGCCTGTACGTGCGCGGGTCCGGAAGGACCAGGTACCCCGTCGCGGTCTGGCCCGCGGCCTGCCTGAGGGCCGCCTCGATCGCCTTCTTGGCCTTCTCCACGTTCTCGGGCGACCCCCGCAGGACCCAGGGGATGTCGCCCTCCTCCTCCGCCGCCGGGGTGGTCTCCACGATGGTCCACGAGTGCACGTCGCCGGCGCTGTCCTGGTCGTCGGTGATGAGGGGCAGGGCGCCGGTGCGGGCACCGGCGGCCGGCACGGACGGCTTCTCGGGGATGGCGTGGCCGGCGTGGTCGACGCTGACGTGGTGGTCGCTGCGCAGCCTGCGGAAGAACTGGCCGTTGTTGGAGATGGCGTGGTGCAGCTTCCTCGGCACCTGGACCGTCTCGCCCGCCTGCTCCTTGACGAGGCCCAGGATGTGTTCCTTCGCCTTCTCGACGTCGGCGGCCTGACCGACGATCTTGACGCCCGTCTGCCCGCTGCCTTGCCGCGGGATGTCGAGGGACACCTTGAACTGGGACTCCAGGCCGCGCTTCACGTCGCCGCCCCTCCCGATCAGGGACCTGTGCTTCTCCGTGGGCACTTCGACCACCTCCGTCACCTGGTTCTCCCGCTGCGACACAAACTCCTGGATGTGGGCGACGATCTTGTCCACGATGTCGGTGCGGCCCTCGACCTTGATGGTGTTTCCGTCGGAGTCCTGCTTGGGGAACTGGATGGTCCGTGCGAGTTCACGGCGGTCATCGGAGCCTCCGGCCTTGACGACAATGTCACGGAGGTTGGAGCCTGGAATCATGTTAGTCTAAGTGCCCTGGGGGCGACAAGCTCAGAACGGGAAAATGAGAACAAAACTTACCACCTGCACCAATGAGAGCCTTGTGGTACTTCTTATCCACCTCAAGGGTCTTCACAACAGTGTCATCGAACACAGCCCGCTTCTCCTCCAGTATCTTCTTGGCGGCAGCGACCTGATCCTTGGTGCCCTTGATCGTGATGTCGACGAGGCTGCCCTCGGGTATGTCCCGGCCGTTGGGGATGTCAATCTTCGCACCGGTCGCCTGGCGCAGCTGGTCCATCCCGGAACCCCCCTGGCCGATGAGGGACGGCAGCTGCTTCTGCTGCACCGAGACCGTGGCGGTGAACGAGTTGTCCTTCAGGTACTGGAGCAGCGACAGGATCTCTTCGCGAGCCTCGTCCGCGCCCTTCTTGGGTCCGCGAACAATGACCTCGTCCGGTGCCTGCTGACGCTTGGACTTGCCGGCCTCGCTGGCACCGTCGGCGACAGACTCGTCGTCCTTGCCATTCTTGCCGGATCGCGGGAAGAAGATGAGCACCTTGTACCGTGTCTGCAGGCGGTTGATCTGGCTTCCGCCGGCACCGATGAGCTCCCTGTGAAACTTCGGGTCGATCTTCAGGACATGAGTAGTCTCGTCGGCCAGCTGCTTGCCGAGCGATAGGATATGTGCCTTGGCGGCCTCGGCCTTCTTCTGGGGACCCTTCAGCTGCACTTTTCCATCCTGGACTTGGATCTCCACATCGAACTTGTCCCTCAGCTCCCGGATGTTGCTGCCGCCCTTGCCGATAAGGTGGTTGGCGAACTTCTGGGGAAACTCGAAGTCCAAGGTGAATCCCCGCTCCTTCTCATCCTCCTTCTCCTGCTCAACGAAGGCCCGAGATTTCTCGGCCAGAGACTCGACGGCAGAGGTAGGACCACGGAAAGTGACGGTCTCGCGCAAGCTGGAGACGCGCACGGGTATTTGATCCGCGGGGTGGTTTGCCTGCTCCTTCTTGATGAACTTGCGCAGCTTGTCGTGATACTTCTGCGGCACGTCGATCGACACCGAGGTCAAGGGCTCCTGCTGGTTGATGAGGTTAAGTATGTGCTGCCTGGCCTCCCGGAGTCCCTGCTCGAAGTTGCGAATCTCGGCCTGGCTCGGTTGCGATCTGGGGATCTGGTAAGAGGTATCCGGGGCCGACGGGCCCTCGTAGACAAGTAGAACAGGTGCATCGTTGTCATTGGAGTCAGGGATGACAAGGTGAACGCCGTATTCGTCGTGGACGCGAGGGTTGACCTCGTTGCGGAGGTACTGGTGGAAGAAGGGATCGACCGGAACAGTGCTCATCCGAGCTGGAGGGTGGCTGTCCACAATGCCCTTGATCTCCGACTGAGCGCGGATCGCAGCCTTGCCGTCGCGGGAGTACAGCTCCCAAGGCGAGGCGCCCTCGGACGTGAACGGCGTGTTGAAGTGCACATTATACTGCTTCTCCAGGCGCTCAATCTCCTTGCGCTCTCGGAGGTAGCGAGTGACATTGCGAGCATGGGCAGCAGCGCCACCAGGAGCTTGGCGATGGAAGCGAGAAATATCGATGTTGGAACACTGCATGGAGGTCGCTAGATCCATAGCCTTCTCCAGGCCAGCCTGGATGTTCTCAGGGGGTCCGATGATCGTAACAGTGTCGTCGTCCTCGTCAGTTGGTAGCAGTATCGCGCAGCCGGTCTCCTCAAAGAACTGATCCTCGGGAACTCCCCTGTTTCCGATGATGAACTGGTGACGGCCTCGTTGAATCGAGAGTTGTTCGAGCTGAAGCAGGCGCTGAAGTTCCTCGACACGACGCTCGATCTCGGCGCGAGCAGCCTGGACCGCCGCCCGATCGCCAGCGACTTGGATGTGGTTGTCATTGGCAGCCGGCACAAATACTGGCCGTCGTCCAGGCCCGGCAGCGCTGGGAGCAGGTTGGGATGCCCACGCCTGATGAGGTGGCACGCGAACTTGAACACCGTTGTTCTCCTCCAGATTCTGCACGAAGCTGTTCTTCGGCCCTGCAATGAAGGGATAGAATTCAGCTGGAACGCCCCTGATCTTGGTGCTAACGTTGGCAGAACGCTCTCCAGCGATCTTCAATATGAGGTCTCTGGCAATGGCTGCTGAGTGTGCATTGCCCTCGACCGTGACATCGATAGTTCCGTCATCGTCATCGTCGGCGGGAGGTTGGCTCTCGTCGATCTTGGGGAGCTGAATCCGGGCACCGGACTTCTCCTGCAGCGCCTTGATCGTAGAGCCTCCTTTACCGATGATATGGGCTCTCGCGGACTGAGGAATCGTGACCTTGACGGTTTGCTGTAGGTGAAGTTAGTATGGACAGTACGCATACTTGGGCAAAAGCGCCGTTGCTATGTGGCGGCAATGCATACCTTGGTACCAATCTGCTGCACCAGCTCTTTGAGCGCTTGGGCGGCAATATCCTGGGGTCCGGCAGCCTCAAACTTGAGCTTTCCGTTCCCTTGCGTGGACATGGAGACCTGAGCCCGAGACCTACGGTTGAGGTCCTTGAGGATATCCGGCAGCGGCCTCTTCATCTGTGTCCGCGGTAGCATATGTTGGGGCTCAAGATACAGAGTCTCGACATTGCGGCCGGGGATGGACAGAGATGGAGGGCCGTGCTGGCCGGTTCCGGTCGGCGTGCTTACGCCGGAGGCCGGGGTCGAGGTACGGGGCGTGCCGTTCGACGCAGCCGAGCCATTGGCTTTGCCGTTGGTGTTGCTCTTAGCACTCCAGATAGGCACAACACCGGCGGCTGTCTTGCCCTTGGACTGTCCACCGAGCTCTGGGAAGAGATCGTGCGAACGAGTATCCAGGGGCTTCGCTTCTTGCTTCGCTGCTGGCTTTGTGGAAGGATCTGCCCAGCTAGGTTTGGCTTCGGCACTGGAGGCCTCGGCGTCGGCATGGTGCGACACAATGTCCTCGTCGGGTACCTCCTCGATCTCTACATGATGTGCGGCTTCGGCATGCTTGGCCTTCAATTCGGCTGCGAAAGTCGACGAACTGGAAGACTCAGCCATGGTGGAGGATGGCGGATTGGTGGGTAGGGGAGAAGTTGAGTCCTCGGCGAAGTGTCTGCAGGCAAACAGTAAAGGTTAGTTTCCGAACGACAGGCCCATTGGACAGATTGGCGCAAAAGGTTCCTCACCTTTGGCCAGAAGCAGATCGGTAATCAGAGCCTGGCAACGCTCAATGGCTCGAATTCGCGGTTAGAGGGGGGGAGAAGATGTCGAGATGGCTGCCAAGCCGAATGATGAAGCTCTTGCGAACTGGCTTCTTTAATGTGGGGGAGGAAGGACGTTAGGGGGAAAGTACGTGGTTCTAGCTTCTGAACGGTGGCGGAATCAGCTCAGATATTAGGTGCTGGAAGGACTACACGTGAAAGTCTTGAGGAGTGAGAACGGTGGCCACCAGTGGGAACGAACTTCTGGATCGAATTTGGAGTTAGGGAGCTTGTCTCGATGGACGTCGTCAGGGGTGGTGATGTGGAAGTTTCCAATGATGCCGGCCGTTTAAGCTTCTCGATTCAACAAATCTGAGAATGTTCCAGCGATTGACAACTCCACTAAGATTTTCCAGGACGTGCAGGCAGGGTCTAGTTCCGGGGGTCCCTGCGCCAGGCTGGCCTCACTGCCCTGGCCATGCATTTAGTAACCCTAACCCTTATGGTGCCCTGGATGTCGGCAGCACTGGGTTTCCCTGTCACTACATACCTCCCTTGTCTTGTGACATCTGTTCCATGGAGACAGAAACCAGTCAGATATCCAGAAGCTACAGCTGGAGTATTTGCTATGTAATTTTGAAATAGTTCAATCGCAGGCCCGAGGTTTCTGCAGTGGTACCTGTTGGTTAAGCTCCGTCCACAGCTCCTGGGCAACCTTCCCCATACGGCTTCAACAAGCCTATCTACCGGTCCTGGCCTCGATCCCTAGCTTTAGTGCGAAGTGTAGTACATCTTTCTCTGCCTCAGAAACAGACATTCCCGTAGCAACACCACTTATTCGTATAAGAACGGCAAAACGCAACATCTGGTCTATCACAGTAACCCCCACCACTTACTCCTAGCAGAGTCGAGGGACATACCTCGACGGAGGTGTCTCCACGACCGGGCCGAGAGCATCGAGTCCTCTGTACCGGCAGCACGTGCTCCTGCAGAGGCGTTGTAGCTTCCCTGAACTAGGTATGCACAGAACATTGCTGGGCAAGAAACCCCCAAGAGCCGGCAACATCAAGCTGCTGTCCATGGAAGGTAATGTGGCCGTGGTCTGCGTGCCATATCATGGAGTAAAGTCAACTTTGGCGCAATGGACTGGATAGGCCTAGAGCCGGATGGTCAGCATCTCGAGAGTGACATATCACGGGAAGCATATGTCACCATAGAGACAATCGCTCCGTTGACAATTATCGTGGCGAATATTTGACAGCAGGAATTAGACGAGAGGCGCCTGCTGTGTAAGGTCCTAATATCCTCGAAGCGAGCTCTCTCGCGTGCAATTGCTTTCCCTATTTTCTGTCCCACATCTGAAGTTTGCAGCGGTATTTGATGCCTGTACAGATCGGAGGGGCGAGATGTAGATAACATCCAGTTCAAGCACTCAATCCTTGGGCCTCTAGTGGAAACTCCGCACAATCATCACTTGATGAGTTGCGCAGAAAGGAGGACAGCATGGAGGTCAACGATATGTAAGGAAGGCATTGTATTGTCTTCCGATACCGTATTGACCACACCAAGGTGCTGCTCGGTGAATTGGCACAAACACATATGGTCGATGTCGGATCGGCTGACCATGATGCGCAGACTTCGCGGCATCAATCAGGTTCAAGGAAGGGGTCCGTCGACAGAATCGACGAATGCCGTGACTCGTATGTAGCGTGATCACTGAGCGAGGATATGGGTTTTCCGTCTGATGGCACGAGGAGACTTCCTGCAGGAACCTTGTACCCCTAGGTGTTGTGCCAATGTATTCTTGCAAAGTTTAGGTGAACATGCCGCCACTCTAGGCTGATTCGACCGGCCGCCCTGGAATTAGTGAGTGGTACCATTAAGTCAAGTGTGACGAGAAAACTAACATGGCACCACGAAGCAGAAGCACATGGAGCCCTCAGTCTCTCTAGCGGCTAGACGACTTCAACTCTCGAGATACCTTATCCTCTCAGTCAGTACAACGCAGCACATTCTAAGCCGGTGGTTATGACTGGTCTGTGCCCGCTGCCAGATGACTTGCTGGAGCCTCAACTGCTTCGGTAAGAGAATCTTACCATAAGTATGGCAGGTGGCAGGTAGTCCCACAATAATCCTCCGAGACGGTCGATATATCGATGAAAAGAGAGTGGGAAGTAAGGTAAATATATGGCTGCCGGCCTTCTTTCAATGCCTCCAGCTCTATCCATGGTTTGTACCTAATCGCTGCTGACTAGCAGCATATGCAGGACCGTTTATGTTGGGGAATATGGGTTTGTCATGCGGCCATGCAATCTCCAAGCCCAGAGAGTCGGAGACTGAGTGTTGAAACCTGCAGCTACCTCAGGAAGGGACCCATGTCTGAAAGTAGTGGTGACCATGCGACGTTTGGCTAATTTGAGACCTCGCCAAATGGCCGTTGTGTTTGACGAGCCGCTGCCTGGTCCCGTTCTCGTCCGACCCGAGACAGGTCGTTTGAGAATGCGCCATTCCACGAGAGAGTTGACCCGGACGTGGTAGTAGCATCACTGTTGTCCGGAACGTATTGTGACGCACAGGGAAAAGACGAAATGGGGTGGTTGTTAGTTGCACAACCTACTTCACTGAGTTGTGAGCTCGATGACACAAACTTCTACACGTGTACGCAGTACTGTGAAGGCTGCAAATGCTTGTGTGGGGGCGGGTGCATAATGGGCATACACTCGGAAGAATATGCATCTCAACCGCCCTCAACACATCAAATCCAAACGATCGGCACCAAGAGATCGGTTTGGTTTCCTACCTGATATTTAGGGAGAGATGAAGCATGGTGAGGAGACCAGGAATACCTGCTGTCAGACGGCACTGTTCCTGCTTTGCTATGGTATCGTAACTCCATAAACTTGTCGAGTGACCAAGACCTCGCTCACGCACTCGGACCAGGCGTAGAGAATGGCTCTCTTTGCATGTCGCCACTAGTGCCGGCGAACTAGACAACCGTACCCTATCGCATTCCTCTGCACACCATATCACTGGCTATGGCCATTTGATACTGGGAAGTTCTTGCCTCAGAGCTTGTCGACTCCCACAACGACTACCTCGAGGTCGACATGTTCATGCTGCTCAGGTCCTAGGGGTACTCAAGGAGTACTACTCATGCTATGCGGACATGGGCAAGTCGAGAACGTCCGTCATTGTATTCTCGTGTCGGATACTGGATGCAGTAGAAAGGCAGAGAGGCATGGTCGGATTCATGTTGTATGAACCATTGTTCTCCCGCTAGGGTCGATTTTGGCGGCGTAGATCTCAGGTCCTGAATCAGGTTAGTCAGCTTTGGAGGCGGTTGGTTAACTGCTATGTACGTTATTCCTTATCGATGCTACCTATCTATGCTGCTAGTAGTACGCTACCAGGTACTAGTTGAAAGGAAAGGAATGTGCGAATCGATACACCGGAGGGTTGATCAGACAGAAGGCTTCTAGATATCCATCTGACCCAGGCGAAGACGGAGACTAGTCGTTTTACATTTTGATAGCCCACAGGTAGATACCTAGCACATCCCCCAGAATTCTCTTGGCGGCCGACGATACTGCACATACGAATAACGTGGAAGAGTCAGCAAAAAACACACATCAACAAGTGGGATCATCGATGAAAGGCAAATAAACGTCATGGATAGTCACACGCCCTCCCGGGGACGGGAGTTAGTATCTCTAGACCTGAACTCTACTGCCGTTCCTCCAATATCAAAGCAGTCGAGGCTCGATTGTGTGACCCGATATGCAACTCCCAATGTGCCAACGGTGGAGAACGATATGATATTTTTGACTTCACAATCGCTTAGGGGCCTTGCGAATGGTGATATCTTGTACGGAGCACAACGGGCACGTTTCGAGCTTCGAATGTATCACAGTACATAGTAGTGTAGGTTACTTTTGGTCTCGGGAAGGACCCTGGAAACCCGACGGGCATTCCTTCCCTGGTTGCAGTCACGCATCCAAAATGACGGAATTGTTGATTGATCGTTCAGCGGCAACAACTGCCACGTCCCCATATCCCAGCAGGCCCAGCTGGCGGCAAGCAGACCCCACTTGGTGGATAGGTGGGGTCGAATCAGGTGCCAAAAGATCTTCAGAGAGCTTCCCCGTCGACAGCCGCCTGAAACTTGCCAGAGGTAGGTTTGCGTAGTATCACAGTTAATAATACGTGAAGAGTCCCAAAATCAGTGAAAAGAGATTAGATGGAACTGATAATGCAGAGCATGTCCCGGTTTCGTAGACTTTGATGTCTTTTGAGGCAAGAAACATTAAGCTTCAAGCCGTCTTTTTAGCATTTTGACTGACAGACGGGACAGCAGGGAAAGATTGAGTTGAGCGGACGACGTTGTGCCACCCGTTGGGCAAGCATTGGCCCACTGTGGCTGGAAAGCACCCGTTCGACGATGCGAGAACTGGGCAAGTGTACTACCGGTAGGTAGTGTACCTGTGAACTCTAGCAGTGTGCACTACTACAATAGGTACCTCTGGACATGAATGGACTTGCAGTGCCAGTGGCTCGCCTGAGAGAGACCCACCTATCCCACCATCTCAATCTCACAGCCGGGACTTCCAGACTGCGACGAGAAGCAACCCCACCCTGCCCACCCAGCCCAGTCCTGTCCACCACACCAGAGTAAAAAAGGTCCCCTCATTGTTCACATCAAGAGCAAATCATAGCCCACGGCTGTCAGTCTCGTTTCTCCATCCACAGCCCGGTGTCTTCCAGCAAGGTTTCTTAGCTGCGTGGTAGCACTTCCCTGCTGCCCTGCCGCTGCCGCACTTTTCCTGTACCCAGCCAGAAGACGGCTTCAAACCCAGAAACGGGCAAAAGGCCCAAACGCAATCCCAATTTTTCCTTCAGGTCCGAAGTGAACCCATCCAGTCCTGAGTCCTCGTCGAGCACCATAATCCATAGAGAGAGAGAGATACCCGGACTGCGCTTTTTGCGGCCTTGGTCCCCGGCGCATCCACATCCATCTCTGGAACGTTTGGGAGTGGTTAGTCAGTGATTCAAGTTACTCGTTTGCATTGCTTCCTTTCCCAGCTAGTGCCCTGGCAAGTTCATGGTTTAACCACAGGAGAGGAAAAAAAGAGTGTGCTAGACTCCTATTGTGGTACTATCTAGGTCTACCTAGTGACTGGTTAGAAGTGGATTTGGCTCCTTTGTATGCGTGGGACTGGGCCATCCATCATGGACACCGGCGGCAACAACGAGCACCAGCTGCAACCTCCAACTGCTACTACTCCTACTACTGGACCACCACACGCGGCACCACAACTTTCCTCCGTCAACAGCCTAAACCACACTTCGCAACGTCGCAAACTCACCAAGAAACCCCCTCCGGCTGGACCGCATCACCACAGCGGCTCCTTCAGCATCGATGGTCGGATTGACGCCGATTCCATCCAGAGCAAACGGAGCTCCACCAGTCTGAGGCGGGCTCCAAGCGCTCCCGTAGCCAGGACTCCAAACTCTAACGCGTCTAGCAACTCGTCCCCGCGATATCCTCCTTCCGCTACCCGTTTGCCCAACCCGTCGCCCAGTCTGCCCGCCAGCGACTTTGTCGTGCCCAGCGCGTCGGCACCATCGCAGTCCTTTTCGCAACACCAGCTCCAACACCAGCACCACCAGCAGCCTGCCGCCCGCATGAAGGACCGTAATTCCGACTCCGCTCCTCATTCGCGACCCCTCAGTTCCAAGACGTCGGAAGAGCTCATCGGCGCACCCTTTGACGGCGGCGCCATCTTGAATCGTATCGAGGCTACCAAATCCCCAACATCCCCTCCAAACTCAAAATCGTCCACAAATCCATACGCACCTTATCGCCCTGCCCCTCCTCCTCCGTCCTACACGAGTCCCGACACCAGGGTCGTCATGGCCCCGCCGTCGCTGCGCCAGTCGACGAGCTACTCGGGCGGCGAGTCGTCGAGTTCGGATACGGTGGCGAATGAGAAGTCCTACCCGCCGAGGGTAGACACGTCGTCAGGGACCAACATCGCCGGCAAGCGCTTCTCCGATGAGGCTAAGGAGCCCAGGATTGCGGGTGTGCTCAGGAAGAAGTCTGGCTTCTCGACCTTCATGACTAGTCTGGTTAGCTCGCCAAAGAAGCCAACGATATCTGCCCCGGAGAACCCCGTCCATGTCACGCATGTCGGTTATGATAGCAATACTGGTCAATTCACTGTCAGTCTCCAAACGAACTCCGTCCTTCCATTCGTCTCACTAGCATAACTGACCTTTTTCCGGTGCAGGGTCTGCCCAAAGAATGGCAGCGACTTATTAGCGAGAGTGGCATCACAGAAAAGGACAAGAGGGAGCATCCGCAAATTCTAGTGGACGTGTTGACATTTTACAAGGAGACGACAGAGAAGCCTCAAGAAGATCAGCAGCTAGAGAAGTTTGATCATGCCCGAGCAGCCGACTTGGGGCCCTTGGGTGCAAACTCGCCATCGTCTATTACGTCGCCATCTCCGGGCATGCTGCAAGGGAACTACCCTCTGTCACCACTTGTGAGCCCGCCAGCAAGTCCGCGGTTTCCTCAGGTCAACCATGAGGGCAGTTTCGAAAACCCAAGAGCACCACCACCCGTACCAATGAAGGGTCCTGGTCCGCTACCGGCGAAAGACAACCTGATGCCCAGCCGTCCGGCACCCAAGGCGCCCATCTCGCTTCCGACAAGGGCAGCCCCTCAACCCCCATACAAAGACTCTGGCATTGGCATGCAACCGTCGGGCGAAGATGCAACAAGCCCATATCTTCCGCCCAAGGACAATGCTCCCTTGTTGCCGGAAGAGCTCCGATCCAGGTCCAACTCCCGCGCTACCGCTGCATCTCCTTACACACCCACTCAACAGTCTGCTGCAGCCTTTCCATCACAAACGGCGCAAGGGGCCGCATATCAGCAGCAAATGCTTCAACAACAGCAGGAACAGGCAATGGCCCAAGCCCAGGCCGCCATGACTGGCCAGCTCGGCCGGCAGCAGAGCAAACGCCAGCAACCCACACCACCCAGTTCGCAACACCAATTCGGACGACAGCCCGAAGCGAACGGATCAAGCCGACCTGCTCAACCACCTCAAGCAGGCGCTCCAGGTACCGCTGGTTCTCGACCTCGGCACCGCGCCCGTCAGAGCAATGGGATCGACGTGGTTGCGCACCTGAAGAGGATATGTTCCGAGGGAGACCCGCGAGATATCTACCGTGGTTTCACCAAGATCGGCCAAGGAGCGTCCGGAGGTGTCTACACCGGCCACGAAAGGGGAACAAACAGGCTGGTGGCGATCAAACAGATGAACCTGGAGCAGCAGCCGAAGAAGGATCTCATTATCAACGAGATCCTGGTGATGAAGGAGAGCTCGCACCCCAATATAGTCAATTTCATCGACAGCTATCTCTGCGGTGGCGAGCTCTGGGTCGTTATGGAGTTCATGGAGGGCGGCAGCCTTACCGATGTTGTGACCTTCAACATCATGACCGAAGGCCAGATTGCGTCGGTATGCAGAGAGACGCTCAAGGGCCTCCAGCATCTGCACTCCAAGGGTGTTATTCATCGCGATATCAAGTCGGACAACATCCTTCTCAGCATGGAAGGCAATATCAAGCTCAGTAAGTGCTACTCAATTCTCGTGGACCAAGAACCCCGTGGCATAATCTAACCCTCCATGTGTGCTCAGCCGACTTCGGTTTCTGCGCCACCATCAACGAGGCCCAGAACAAGCGGACGACGATGGTCGGCACTCCCTACTGGATGGCCCCCGAGGTGGTTACTCGCAAAGAGTACGGCCGTAAGGTGGACATTTGGTCACTGGGCATCATGGCAATCGAGATGATCGAGGGCGAGCCGCCATATCTGACAGAGTCGCCGCTCCGTGCATTGTGGCTGATCGCTACGCACGGGACGCCGCAGATCAAGGACGAGCAAAACCTGTCCCCTGTCTTCCGGGACTTCCTCTACTTTGCGCTCAAAGTAGACCCAGAGAAGCGAGCCAGTGCACATGATCTATTACGGGTAAGTTATGATACTCTTGTCACACCGACCAACTCAAGGACCCATGCTGACAGCTCTCCAGCATGATTTTATGAAGCAATGTGTCGACCTCTCCCAGCTGTCTCCGTTAGTGAGGGCAGCACGAGAAGCGCGTGCAGCGGAGAAAGCCCGGAAGGGACAATGATGGGCTTGTTTGGCGTTTGCTGCAAGTTTTGTTTTTCCCCCCTCAGCGCGGTTTGCACAGAAAGCGAATTCGCCAGCTTATACCCTTCCAGCTGGTCATCTTTTCTCGAGTTGCGCAGGATTTTCCCCCAGCTTCAGCGCAGTTGAAAATCAACGAGAATCTGGATCCAGTTACCAAAAAGTCTTCTTTGCACATTCTTGCACCCATGTGCCAGCATTTTCGCCAGCCTATCTCTTTCGCTTTGCCTCTTTCAAGCCACTATTTCTGGGTCCCCCCCCCCCCCCCCTTTTAACTTTCATCGATTCCCAGCCTGGCTTAACTAGACAGACCGTCCTGTTTAGCTGCTCTTATATTTGGGCCTTGCCTTTATGTCTGGCTGCCTGTGTAGAGGCAGAGAGCATCTGGACATGGCTCGTTCACTTTTCGATCGGTTCCCTTGCCTCGGCCTGGACAGACCAAAGGCGTCATCGTTTGTATCTGGGAACACTGAGATGGGTAACGTTGGTTACGAGGAACCTAATATGGTTGTTTTCCCCATTGGAGTGAGCATGGAACGGGGGGACCTCTATCCGATCTGCAGATATAGGAACCTCATGTCGCACGTCCCAAAATTTGTGTATATGTAACCTTCGAAACGAAGTGTAACAGGACACCAGGGGGAGAAAGAAGTCCCAGGATGAACTTGCTGGTGCTAAATCAATGTCAAAAGATCTCCGACTGAAGTGCAGTTTAGCTAAGCCTCTATGTAGTAAGCCTCTGACTTGGGTAGTTTTCTTCACTGATTCACTGCTCATGCTGAAGAGTATGTGACGATCTCTGAGTCAGATTGAGACGTCACGTCCCTCTTGCAAGACGATCGACCGTATCGTTTACTAAGGCGGGCTAGCGAGGCTTCTTGAGCATCCATCCCCTGTATCAAAGTTGGTTGGTTTTTACGTTGTTGGTGCAGAACTCTAAATCGAGGCCCCTGCATTAAAGGTACGTTGGACGGCGTTGAGACGAGACACTCCATCGCCTTTGTGGTTTGGCATGGCGTTAAAGTCTAATCCAGCTGAACTTTGCTGGGAAAACGCCAGCCAGCGGGCGGAAAGGTCTCGATGTGAAAGCCCGCGCGGGCGGGCGGCGCTGGCTGGTGAAAGCATCAACGTCTTATTACTGATTACGAGATGGTTCTGAGAAGCTCACGAGATAGCAAGCAGCCAAAAGGATACGTGGTGATACAGGTTTGCAAGGAGGTATCCCTCCGTATAATATTAATGGGCGGTATGACCAACCTGCCACTATTCCTCTATCCATCCCGGCTGGGAGTGACCACATACCAGCAGAACGTCATGAACCGTGCAACGAAGAAACAATACAAAACAAAAAACCCATCATCCCCATCCCCCCAAACCCCCAACAAAACCCCAGATTTCTATAGAAAAACCCCCGCGCAAGTTATCGACCAAGAGGGAAAATCGTGCGATGTCATGCCATGAGAGTAAAACACTCGTGGGTATCAGATCCTCAAAGTCTGCGAAGACATGAGGCTTTTTCATTTTTTTCGTTGCAAGTATGTACGCACTCAGTAAAGAGTGTATCCACCATCAATAAGGACGTTCGAGCCCGTCATGAAGCCAGAGGCGTCAGAGGCGAGGAAGACGCAGAGGCCGTTGAGGTCGTCGACGGCGCCCAGGCGGTTCTGCGGGGTGAGGCTCTTCCAGATCTTCTTCTGGGCGTCGAGGGCGGGGACCTTGTTGAGGGCCGTGTCCATGTAGCCGGGCGAGATGCAGTTGACGCGGATGCCGTACTTTGCCCACTCGGCGGCCAGCGACTTACCGAACTGGATGACTCCGGCCTTTGAGGCGTTGTAGCACGACTGCTCCTGCGGGTAGTTGACGATGCTGCCGCTCATGGAGGCGACGAGGATGATGGAGCCCGGCTTGCCGGCGGCGATCATGGAGCGGCCCACGGCCTGCGCCATGAGGAAGGAGCCGGTGAGGTTGATGTCGATCAGGCGGCGGAACATGGCCGGGTCGTACGTCTCGGCGGGGATGTTGGAGTCGGCGATGCCGGCCGAGTTGACGAGGACGTCGGGGGCGCCGAACTTCTCGACTACGTTCTCCACGGCCGTGTTGATGGCGCTGCCGTCCCTGACGTCGACCTTGTAGAAGACTACGGGCAGGCCGCAGGCCTCGTAGAGCTCGGCGGCGGCCTGATCGCCCAACTCTTGGTTGGCATCGAAGATGATGATCGCCTTGGCGCCAGCCTCAGCGCAGGCGCGGGCCATGTAGTTTCCAAGACCACGGGCACCTCTGTGAAGTTCGTTAGTTGATCATTCTTGGCACGAGTGGTTTCATTGGTCTGGTCGTGTCAGACTTACCCTGTGATTATGATGACCTTGTCCTTGACGGACATCTTTTGCATGGTTGCGGGCATCTTGGAGTAGGTCTCATTTGTGAGAGGAGTGATGGTCTTCATGGGCTCCTCCTCAACGGCAGGTGGAGGACCTTGGGGGTTCCGGCGGACGGGGATGCTGCTGTGATCCGAGCTGGCCTGGTGGACGCCCTTAGCGTCTGGTGTGTAGACAGACACGGGGATCTCAGTCTCCTTGATCACCTCTGACTTCCGTGGTGCGGTAGACCCAGAGAGGAAAGCCCGCTGGGCGAATGCCGGCATCGCGCGGGTGGCGGCGGGCCGTGGCATGGCAGCCAGTCGGCTGGTCATGCGGAGGGCTGAACGTGCACTGGCCATCTTGACGGCTACTGTGATGTTGTGTATGTGGTGCGCGGCAGGAAGGCGCTGAGAAAGGCAAAAGGACGGTGGTCGAGAGAGGAGCAAGAAGTCCTTTTGTCTGCTCTACAAACGATCGTCCCTCTCTGAAGAGATGGTTGCAATTTCCGTAACGAGAGTCTTACAATTGGCTTTCACAGACACTGGTCAGGAGGTGGCGCAAGATCGGCTGCACGTAAGACGTGGTTCTGGGAATAGATATGCGCGGGGTAGTTGAAGCTGCTTATTGCTCTTCTTTCAAGAGAGTGCAGGACAGGTATGCTTCTGATTGGAAAGACGACCAAGACTCAGAGGGAGACGTTGCTACCTGTTGTGAGGCTGGCAGGTTTGGCGTGTAAGTGACAAAGTGATAAGTGAATGGATAAAGGTTGAAATCTCAAGGCACGTCAAAAGTGCCTGGGCTCCTCAATAGCGACTGCAAAACTGCTTGTTGACAGAAAAGCTCACAGCCCAGGGCGAGAAGGGGGCAGGTTATATATTCGAGGTACGAGCGGGTGGTGAGGCAAAGTTGCAGAAAAAAATCCTGTCAAGGGGACTTTGCTAACTCGAGGATATCAACCAGGTCACCACGACTACGCTACAACGCCAAAACCGAGGCGTAGCTTCTCGGCTAGACAGGCCTGAAAGACTGGAGATGTGGACAGTGTGGAGGGTGTGGAGGTTGTGGCAAGTCGAGATGGGCCCTTTTCCCTGCTGGCATGCCGATCCTTGTCGTATTCAAACAGTCCGCAAGTCCCGGTTAGATGGAGCATGCAAGTCACTGCAACGCGATGCGAATAAGCTTTTGGTCCAGAACAGTTCCAACAAGCAGAGCAGGTCGGAGTCGACGAAAAGTGCGGCAAATTCACCACACCACTTCCTTGCGAGCAATCCTGCACTTCCTGGCAAGCAGGGCAACGGGAGGGATGTACCCCTCAATGGCGTTCCCGCTGCCCCTCAAATAAGTCGATAATATCGAGATGGTATCTTTCGAGAGAACAGGAACGAGGTACGGCCGCACCATCGTTGTGGCCATGTCTGAGGTACCATGGGTCTTTATGTACATACCATATGGTTCGTTCGAAGCACGTATGCTGGCCGACCCTAGTCGCTATGTACACGTCCACGCACAGGTATAAGTGAAGATCAACAGGGCGATTGTGCAACTGGAACTCGAGATGTGTACACACCCTTATCGTGGTGGAATCCCGAGACTTCTTGTCAAGTTCTTCGGCCTCTGATGGTATTATGGGATTGTCCTGAAGCTTAGATTCTGAGTCAACTTCTTGCACCCACTAGTCGAGATACTTCCACTTTCTCTCCGAGTTGCTACGCAGTGGAACCTGAACTCTGACGGTGTCGCTGGGATTAAGATCCTGTCACCGGACCACCAGTAATTTGTCGACCATGGTGTTTTTTGGAAGTCGGCATGCAGCTTCCCAATGGAGGGGTGGGGAGTAAGGCTGGCGGCTGTAGATGTCGGGGATTTGCGCTGTCACATAAACTCGATTGGATCGTAGTAACTGCCCCAAGATTGATGATTTCTCCGAGAAAAAAGACGAACCGTTGCACTGACCCTCGAAATGCACAGAATACTCTGCACGGTGTTCGCTGAGGTTGCTTCCTCATGTAGCTTTGGCCAATCTACGCATTCTGGAAGCCTCATGATCATTTATGGACATGTCGTGCCATGCTCTGCCTTGGTCGCAAGATAACAACATTCGGAGCACAGGGCTTGTGGACAAGGGGAGATCCTGCTGATGTTGAGAACCCCGTTGATAAGGTAGTCAGTAAACCGTCTCAAACCGTGCGCATCGAGCCTCTCGAGCCTCATGCCAACGTTGGCTTACCACAGTAAGTCAAGCAGGGGTAGCTCCCCAGCTCTCCTGTCCAGAGTAAGATGTACCTGGCCTTCATGCAGTGCAACAACAACGACTGTGGAGTATGCCGACTCTCGTGTACCATCGAATGTGGACCGGTTTGCCTTCGCGGCTTCGCTAGCGCAACGACACTAGCGATTCCTGATGGTGGGGGGGCTATATCTGGAGAACGCCGTTATTTTTTATGTTCCCTCACGCGGGCCATGCTAGACATGAAGCTATTTCCGTGACCGAGTACCCCAGCCTGATGGATAGGGGAAACATGCGGTGAACAACTTGTGCCGTTCGGGACTAAGGCCAGGTAGGTGGTTTAGCTGGGAGAGTCCAGAGCCTGCAGGCGGTAGTGGCAGCACGGACAAGAGAGCCGACAGCTTTTCATCCGCAGTCTCCAGCACCAAGATGATCTGCTCAGCTCGATGAGAGCATCAGGTATCACACTCATCCATGAGTATCTTGGCATTACGCAGATTTAGACATCTCGATGTGGTCCATGACGCAAGGTTGAGTATGAGTAGCGAGACTATTCTTGTCCTTGTTACCATTCCTGCCGCTTATCCACATCAATTCCAGCGCAACGAGTATTTCCCCGGTGGCCCAGTCCGAAAGCGTTCAGACAGGTCGTCGTTCCCAATCTGCTCTAGGGGCAGCCGAGAGGTGTCAGATGATGCGTAAAGTTGACGTTATCTGTTGCCATACCCAAGCTTGGACAGCATAGGTGGCGGGTCCGGCACCGGCTGCCGTAATACTATGTATGATATGTAGACGGGGCTGCGGTGGGAGCACCGGAGGGAAGTAGGGGAGGAGCAGAGAAAACTCTTGCGTCGATCGGAAATTCAGCCAGACATCTCGAGCTAGTTCGACAGTAGTTTCTCCATTGTTTTGAGAGCTTGTTACGCGTCCCAAATGGAGAGGTTTCGTCTCGTTTCTCCAGATGTTCAACTATTGAGGCAAGTGATCCCGCAGATGGAGGAAGGAGCCCTCGAAGCTCTGCTCTTTCCCTCTGAGGAATTTCTGTTGAGATTTCCTTCAAGTTCCACTTCGGGAGCTTTCTCTCCGGCCTCAGGAACCTTCAATGTGCGGTCAATGTCATGTTCTCATGTCCATTAACGCTTCGACAGCTCCTGGTGATCGAGATATCAATTCAAAAAGTTGAGGATTGACGTTGTGAAATGACAGGGGTGGGAGGAATTAAGTTTCCAGAACATCTTGTGGGCCCCACCACCCCGTGGGGGTCTGATTCTGTTGATGCCATCGTGAAGGCCATCTGAACATGGAACGAGTTCCAATTCAGTCGTTGTCGCCCCAGACTTGCACCATGGTGGTGATTGACCACCTTGATACACTCAGAGCTCTTTACCGACGCTTGAGTGATCAAGGGTTACCTGGATCAACGTCTCTGCAAAGAGCTGCCGCCAGTATGCCTTTGGAGAAAGGCCCAGCCTGTTCAATCCCAGCGGGGCGGATAGAAGCGACGAGACTGCCTAGGCCACGCTAACGGTTCCTGATGTACCCCAGGATCTCACGATAACTTCAAAATTCGCCACCACCCAAATCTTCACGATGCGACACGGGAAGCTTGGACCCCTTCCACACTAGTCAAAAACTTCTCGGGAGACCTGCAGCCATCTTCACGATGCTCTGACAGCCTAGTGCCCGCACCCTATTTAGAGTTGCAGCCTCTCCCGCTCCCGCTCTTCTTCAGCTCTTCCTCAAAATAAACTTCACAATGTTTAAAAAAAACACGTCATTTATGACATTCTCGACGTCACGTCATGCACTTTGACTCGAGGCATTAAGACGCGCGAGCAGCACTCACTCTTTTTCTGGTACTTTGATTGCAGTCCCCTATGCTGATGGATATTTGGACAAGTGACTTCCTGTTCTCTCGATCAATAACGCCTGCACTAGTGTTTTCACAATCAATTGTCATTGGACTCAAAAAGTCGCAGTCGCAGTCGCGCCATCAACCTCAGGAGAAGGAATAGTAACCGGCTCAACCGCAGTCCTAGCCTGGAACTCATCCCAATTCCACTGCACCTGCGCCGTAATCTCCGCAATCCTATTCCTCCCATACTCTCTAATCTTCTCCGCCTCTTCCGTCCGGCCCATCTTGTCCAGCACATCAGTGAGCTTGAACATACTATACTGCACCGCGTCCTCGTCGCTAGTATTCATGGCCATCTTGACCGCCAACCGAAAGAACTTCTCCGCGGCAGCCATATCCCCCCGCCTGATCTCGACCATGGCCGCAAATCCCCAGTGTCGCGAGGCGTCCAGCGACTGCGAGACGTCGTCGTACGTGTGCTCCACAGACCTCAACGCCTCCTGCGCCTCGTCGAACTTGCCCTGGTCGCGTTTCATCTGGCTGATCTTCCACGCGTACAGCCGCTGGTGCCGTAGCACCCATGGATGAGGTCCGACGTCGGGCCGGATCTTGTCCAGCTCCTTTTTCAGACTGCGTACCTGGCCCACCGCGTCCTCGCGCATGACGTAGGAGCCGAACATGTGCCAGTATATCTCTAGCGAGAGGTTGCTGCCCGGTCCAAACATGTCGTCCGATTGCTCGATCATCAGACCGTAGACCCTCGGAAACACGTCGTCGTATTTGTCGATATCCAGCGTGCTGAATCGTTTAAGCACCGCGGGCAGTTTTCTGTTGCCGTCGCCAATGACATCGGCTTGGCTGTGTATATACTTCCGGAGGATGTTCAGCGTATCTTTCTGTCCCCGGCGGGCGAGCCGCTCGAAGACGATCAGCAGCAGCGACAGCAACCTCGGGACGTTGAGCGAGACTATTTCGCCAGTCTCCCGGAACGCCAGGTCAAGGACCTTGAAAGCACCCGGGAAATTCGACCGGTATAGCAGGTCGGCCGCAGTAAAAAACTTGGAGACGACATCATCCGTAATCTCTGTGCCCTTGCGCCCCGCTCGAACACTCATCACGAGCCCATCTTCATCGACCTTCCAATCTCCCGAGTCCCACGAAGACCGGAAGTAATCTCTACAGTCGGCAAGGATGAACTCCACCTCTCCAAGCGTTCCCGGCAGCCTCCAGACCGCATCGGGAGGCGGAGGCGGCGTCACGCAAACGAGGCGTGTGAACTCGTGCGGGTTCTGCGGCCGGTGGCCACGACGATAGCGTGCGAGCAGTTGCGGCTTCCGCTTGAGATAGCGCTGGATGTTGGACTCGTTGACGCGCCTGCCCATGATCCAAAACTCGGACTCTTTCGAGGCCGCTTCGCGCTGGGCGCGTAGGTGCAGGATGGCGAGGATGTCGTCGTCGTTCAGGCGCTTGCCGACGTCCCATTCTTTGATCTTGGTTTTGTAGATCTTCTTCCTGGTCCGAGACGGGTGAGTACACGTTCACTTGGACGAGCCTTCTGATTCAAGCACTTACGTGGAGTAAAACCCATGCTCCCGCTCCATTATCTCCATAACTTCATCTAGTTCTTTGTCTTGGTAGAGACTGATGATAGTCTGCTTATGGTCCGCCCAATCCTGCGGTGTCGCCCATTTCTTCTTCGACTCGACGGTCGCCATATTGAACGTTGTATTTCGGCTACGGTCACTGACAAACGAGCGATCTAATAATCACTGTTTTGTTCGCCGAGAGTGCCGATGGTAAACGGCGTATCTACATGGTAACACTTTAAGTCTGGCAAGAGAAAAGCACCGATGATCTCGCCGGTGATATACTCGTGTATTATGTCTATTGTGTTGCCTGATGTTGCCAGGGAGTCGAACCGTGATGAAGCCGAGGGAACCATCGCTGCTTAAAATAACGCCAAGAGACATAGAAGCTGCCGGATACCGAGTAAAAATAGCGGTTCGCGGACGTTTTTGGTGGCTGTCATGCATTATCGCAGGGATCTCCGCCCACGCCTTCACACCATGTCAGCAGGCCATTGCAACCCTGGTCGGCGGGACAAAAAGTCCTCACCGATTTTCTGCGGGAGGACCCAGTGCGCTGGGATATCTCGGCATCTACACCATGCATGTAAGGCTGACTGTCATTTCACAGTGGCTTGAGGTACAGATCTAGGGGAGGTGGAGGGGCTTGCTTCGTTGATGGCTGTCACGATGAGACGAAGACATGATGACACCAGGATAACACAACAAGGCGGCGATACCTCAACAAGAGTTTGATACGGCGATATCAATAAGGAACGACGGATGATGATACAACCACGAGGCGCCCTCACCACGTCAGGAGGTAAATGAGACGATTCAATCCTCACAGGAAAATATCAGTTGACACACCCGCTTCATCAATGCTCCTCCAAGCAAATAATAAATTGCTTAAACGAGCTGAGGTAGACAACCTACCATATAATCATCCAACTCGCCCTTCTGAACCCGCTAGCCATCCTTCTTCCATCCCCGTAGTCCGCAACGCCTCCTTCAACTCCCTCCTCTGAACATCCATAAACGGCCTCAAGATGCTCTGATCCGCCCCCCGACTCCAAACCTCCATCCTCGCCACCTGCCTCTCGCACACCCTCAGCAGCGGAACCGGCACCCTCACCATCCCGCCCTTCCTCTCCGGCGCAGGCGCATATTTACTCGCCAACAACGCCAGCCGATCAGCCCGCTCATTGCCGGGAACACAAGCGTGACCCGGCACCCACCTCAGCTCGACCCGAACCCCCTGACCCCTGAGCCGCTCCACATATCCCTCGATCGGTCTCGCTTGGCCGCCGGACTTGCGGCATCGCAGGCTGGCCAGCGCGTTCTGCGAGTCCGTAAACACGGTCACCTTGCGGATCGGCGTGCCCGCCTCGCGGGCCTTGTCCGCCTCGCCGACCGCGATGCCGACGGCGACCTCGACCGCCATTGTTTCCAGGACGTCGATTATGCTGTAGTCCGACCCGCGGTCCACGTCGGCGGTGAAGGCCCAATCGCGCCATACTTGACGTTCTTGTTCGTCTGTCTCTGAGGCTGAGGGGAGCGAGTTCTGGGGTTGACGGTAAGTTACGGAGAGGGCCTGGAGACGTCTGCTGAGTAGCTCTGGGGCGGTGGCGTCGGTCCACATGACGAGGTTGTGGGGTCCAAATTCATTTGTTAGGGAGCCGGCTGGTGATGAGTAGGCCATTGAGGCATAAGACCAGGCTTCTATGTGAGGAGCGGTGATGGTAGTGAAGGGTAGAGGTGGTGGTTGGGTTGGTAATTTGTTGACTTTCTGGTGTCGGGTTTCCTTCGGGCCGGCTGATGTTGTGACTAATTCGACTTTCGGTTTGCAGTTCCCAGACGTCTCCTGCGGTTGCTGTGCCGGTTCCTTGGGCGGCTTCTGCTTCTGGCGTTTCTTTGGTGCCCGATTCCTTTGTCGTGTATCCTGCAGTGATTGTGATCCTTGAACTGCCTGAACTGCTGGCACCCTCGCATCAGAAGGGGAGACCGCCGTCTGCTGCTCCCCTATCTTGAGAGACTCATCCGATTGAACTCGGAGTGATCGATCCTTAGATTGTACCACTAGTTGATAACGCTCTTCGACTGTGCTCTGACTCGTCGGCTGCGTTACCTCCATAGATGGGCGAAGAGCGAGAAGCTCATCTCGGGCGTACTTATTTACTCCCCTTCTCCTCGAGCCGAACCATGGCACATAGCCTGAAATGATTTCCAGGAGGCCTCTCTTAGGGATTGAGGAGACGATAGTCTCATCCGAATCCCAACGAGACTCCGGCTCAGTGTGTTCTTCATTCAGCTGCTCAGATCCAAAGCTGTTCTTTGTCAAGATCTGAGGGCCTAGAACTCCAAAACTCAGCGACCCCAGTCGCTGCTCGGTCAAGGTCAACGATTGAAGGAAGTTGTGTAGATCGTTCCGTATATGGTCCTCAGCATCCGGTTTGGCGTACTCGAGTACCTCAGATGTGGGTTGGGTATCACAGTTATCATCCTGTTGGACTGGATGCTTCAGGGAGCTTTTTGTGAGACACGAAGGGCCGAGAAGTCCACACAAGTTTTGTTGTTTCTCATGGCATATCAGACTCGATGGTCCGGTGAATCTGATATTGCCATGCTGGACAGGTTCTGTCGAGCATTCTCCTTTCAGTTCCGATTGTCCAAAGAGGGACAATACCGTCGGTCGCATGCTATCACCGTCATTTTCTGTCAGGAGGATTGGTGTTCCTAACACTACTGACAACCAGTTGCGGATTGACTGAGCTGCCCTCGAAGGCGCTTCCGGAGGGGCGACCACTGGCACTGTTGCGGGTAAAGCTGGTTCCTGTTCATGTCCTTCTGGAGGGATGTGCTGCTCTAACGGCAGTGGCTTCGCCTTCGGCTGCTGTTGGTCTCTTTCTGCACCGGGGCAATCTCGGCCAAGGTGGCCTCGTTCCTTGCATTTTTTACAGCGTCGACCTTTCCGGCCACCTTTCTTCTTATCGGATGGCTTAGACTTAAGGAGAGGCGAGGTTAAAGCTTCAGCAGATTCACTCTGCTTAACCTTTTTACCGATCGTTATCTCAGGGACCGGTGCAGGTTCATGTCTGGCAGCGATGCCACTCGGAGCATGAGTAGTGTCGTGGAGAGCGTCCACGCTCTGAGAATACTCGAAAGAAAGCACTTCGGCTTCGTCATCACGCTCGGGCTCCAACACGATATCCTTGAGCGACTTGAAAGGGCTGATGAGATTTGTCGTCTGCACATCAGGGGCCACACTGTCGTCTAGTTCATCGCGTATGTCAACCGGGACATTGTTGAGGGCTTCGGCATCGACGATTTCCGTATTCTTCGAGGACGTGACAATATTATGATTCAAGCCCTGGCCGAGGCCGCCTTGGCCGTCTATGAACGAAGCATTGTCGTCTGACGCAGCAGCGGGAGTATCTACACAAATAATGTTATTCTGATCGTTACGAATGTCTGAGAAGATTTGGACGGAATCGGTGATATCTTGGGCGGCGAAATTGTCGGCTACCACAGGTAGCTCAGAATTAGTAGATACTTCTTCTGCCTCAGGCAATGGTTTCGGGAAGTCCTGCAGTAACGACGTGGTTGTCAGAGTCTCGAGTTGCGGCCCCGTGGCTGACGTGGAGGACAAAGTGTCGACGCAGTAATGCTCATCCTCCAGTCCTTCCTCTAGTCCTTGGATGAATGTCTCTGCCGTGGCCAGGTCGAAAAGTCCGTCGTCATCACCGACGAACACGGCGCGCGCAGCATTGGAAAGAAAGCCGAGCATGTCTGAAGACGAAGTAACGAAGTCGCTAGGTGTTTCTTGCCGTACTGGGGCCGAAGCGGCCGTTCCATGAGCATCGATATATGAGTCTCGGACAAGATGGTGGGGAAGCAGGCCGAGGACAACATGTGGTCCCCAGAACCTGGATGGGGATTGGATGCTACGACTGGTAGAAACGCTGCAAGAAGGGCATCTTTCGTATCAGAAGAATTCGCAAGCACAAGACAGTACGGTGGCTGAGTCACACGAAGACTGAACCGTGAATCGTTAGGAAGACGAGTTCCATACTGATGAGGTCTATGCTTCACTATTGAGGCTGCTCGTCAGGGAAAGAGAACTTGAGCGTTGAAGAAACTCGGCCCGAGGAAATATTAGAGTTTCTTGCAACCGATTCGAGGAAGCCTGATACCAACAGCGTGCTCATAAGATAGCCTTCCGGCTGAGCTGTCAGACTACCAGATTGCACGAAAACGAACCAATAATGCCCCACCGTAACTGATCATGGCTAGTATCACTATGGTGACTGATACAAAGAGATCGACGTAAAGTCGCTGTATGCTGACTTCCGCGGGTTATGGTATGGTCCTTATACGCTTTACAAATACCCGACCAAAATATATTAACACTAAAATTGTGAAGTCTAGCAATGATTGTCTAAACGTTATAGCGGAAGCCGTAGACCTTTGTCCTCATCCGCGCCTCCAAGTACCTTCCGACATCAATGATGGCCCTCGTCCAACTCCCAGCTCAAGTCCTCTTGGACAATCTAAACTCCCAACAAAGACGAATGGGCGAGGCAAGGTAGGTTCCGCTGCCTGTCGTCGTCTCTCATGAGTTTCCGAAGGCCCAAGGATTGCGAGATCCTGTCTTATGCGCTCAGGCTGGCACCCACTATTGACGAGTCGGCCGGTACCGCCACGGGTTATATGGCTCCAGGATTCAGTTATGTGTCCTTAAATGGCGAAGCAGAGCGTCATAGCCAGTGTGCCTCCTATTGCAGCCAGTGGTGGATCCGCGCACATGTCTGTGCCGTATGCTGCTGCTGGTGCCTTGTATTGATTGCATACATTGCTGAGGGCCTGTTGCAGAGAAAGCGCATGCGCCGACGAAACTGACTGCGGCGAATTTTGGAACAAATCCGTCGTCTCTACTGGATTCATATGCGCAGTCTCAGGCGCTTCATTTCGCACCACCGTGCGTTCGCCACCTTCGTTGTCGAGAGGAGCGACATGGTCTATTTGACGCTGCTGATCCTAAGTGCTGTGCAAATAGGGCGAAACCGGGGTTCTGACATTCCCAACGGGTACCGCGTACCTACCAGTGCTTATGCCGGGTTGCGTGCCCGTACCAACTCCGTTGGTGGTGCCGTTAGCGCCCAAAGAAGCCATAGGTCTGGCACGCGGTACCGGCGCCTGCGGTTGGTCGTTGAGCTGGGATGAAGTGCCGGGAAGCTGGTGGCGCTGGCCTGACGATTCCGTCTGAAGCGTTGTTGGCAGCACATGGTTGGCCTGCTGGCCCGCCGCGTGGTTCATGCCAGAGTAGGCTAGCCCGTCGTCGTCTTCCATTTCTGCGTCCGCGTCCTGGTCGCTCATTCCGTCGTCCTTTTCAGCGTTGGCATCCCGATCACTCAACTCGTCGTCTCGCTCAGCTTCGGCATCCCTGTCGCTCGTATCGTCGGCTATCTCAGTCTGGATTCTTGTGGCTCCTGATGAAGAGTTGCTAGGCGCCTGCCCTTTTGTGATTGTTCCAGGCACTTCTGAAACCCCTGACGTGGGTGTCAGTTGCGTAGACCCTCCGTTGAGTTTCGAGGTGTGGGTTTGTGAAAGGGGCCTTTTTGCCGCTCCCTCACCGACGACTTCGCGACGAAGGGCCTCTGGCATCGCCCCCTTGGCAGCAACGTGGCCAGCTCCGCCAGATGTGCTGGCTCGCTCAGGCCTCCGTACGGGACGGTCATCAGCACCTGTCAGTGCTCGGGACTTGTTGTGCGTGCCTGCCCTGTCCGAGACGGGGGCCAACGAATTAGCACTGTCGGCGTTATCCTCATTATTCAGCTCAGCCTGGTCCACTGTTCTTTTCCCAAGCATGCTACTCCCGGAGGGCCGATGAGAAACTACGACACGCTTCCACCGGTCAATGGCAGTGCCGACCACTGTGCCAATGTCCGAACGACGGTCGTCGATGGTCATCCCCACAGTACGATGCCCATGAACGACAGCCTGCTCTAGGCAGAAATCGATAAACTTCGGATCAACTGGCAGTGTGGCTGGAAGCATGAGCTTGAACTCGCGAGGTTGTTGCAGCTTGTTAAGTTGATCAATCTGGCTTCTCAGGTTCGCGTTTTCTTGCCGAAGCTTGTGCTGTTCTTCCTGCATCGATTCGATCTGGGTTTGTTTCTTTCCCACGCTGCGGGCGAGCTCGAGTATCCATGTATCTTGCTTCCGGGGCTGAGGCAGGGCCTCCCATCTGTTGTAGGCGGTATCGATGTGGTCTTTCACCTTCTTCTCCAGCTCATCTGCCAATTTCTCGGCTCTCCGCACAGCTTCTTGCGGGTCGTCTTTAAACACGAACTCGGACGGAGGATACTGGATATCCTCCTGCAAAGCTGTCGTGGCAGCAGCACATTTGATTCTCCACTTTCTGAATTGCTCAGAGAAATAGGCGTGCAGTGCTGTGTACTGTTGTTGGCCCGGCGGCTGTATAGACCACGATAGCTCCGTCGGGAACGGATTGAATGAGGAGAGAGTTGGTGGCGGGGGCAGACACTGTAGTGTCAAGGCGGAGAAGTCGAGAGCTAGAGGATCGAAGTCAAACGGCATCGAGCTCATGTCGATGTGTAACCTAGTGGAGAGTCTCAATTAACAAAACACTCATGAAAGACAAGGCATGAAGGAGAACGTACTTTGCAGCTCTCCATGAGCTAACCATCTCCCTTAGCGCCAACTCGGCCGCCCTCGCTGTGTCCTCGGCGTCCTGGATCTTCTTCACCATATCTAGGTTCAGCTGAGAGACATTGGATCGCTGGGTTGCAACCTCTCTGGAAGAATTCGACGTAGAGGGGGCCCGGTCATTCTCAATGTCGTTGATCACTCCAGTTACTGCAAAGTTGTGGACATTGAACCCGGGGATTGCGGCGGCACTATTTTTCCTAGCCACGGGTGACGCCGTAGAGTTCACATGTTCGGAAGCTGCAGGACTCCTCCTGGACGCTGCTATGGGTGTAGCCGTTGAAGTTGCCGCGGAGGTCGAGGAGAATCTCCTTGCTCCGAGCGACCTCTTATGCTGTCGTCGTGTCACCCCCCCTCGCAGTTTCCTGATCTCGTCCACATCGTGCAGGCCGTCGGCCGGTTTAGGATTCTTATCCTTGATCCAAAGGTCGAGGTGACGGCCGAGAGAGGAGGAGGTGAAGTCTTTGTGGCAGAAAGGACATTTTTTGTCCTTGATGGTCTGGTAGGGTGATGTTGACTCGGCGTCACCCTTGCTTGGTGTCTCGGACATTGCTCCGGCTGCTGGCTGCGACGGCTCTGATCTTGCGTTGTACAAAGGCAGTTGCCGAAGGGCGAATGTTTCGAGAACGGAGATTTAATAACAATAGCCGACTGATGTTCCCTGTGGGCTACCTCTTTTCGTACGACATAGATGCAGAAAGGGAGTGCGTCCCGGATGGCAGACTCGCCTTTATATCAAGCCATCCGGTGATGGTTCGTGCTGCGATCTTGGAGGAACAAGAGAAATGTAAATGACAATTGACATAAGGAAGCGGAAGAAAAGCCACTTGCCCCTGCCAATAAAGGGCTGCGGGATGAAGCTTTCAGTCTGGCACTCCGCGCTTGGGTTGTGTCGTAGTGTGAACCGACTTGTCGTTTTATTTTTCGATTTTCTCGGTCGTAGCTTCCATGCCGGCCCCCCCTTTCACACGATCCCAAGCAGGGGTCTAAAGGTACGAGACTAGTGAGCTTTTGTGGCTTGTTGGTGCCAACGGCTTGGCTTTTGGCAGAAAGAAACCAAACCCTGGAGGCACAGGGCCAGATCTAGCCTAACCAGGATATCAAGCTTGTACCTTACTGCCCTGACTGCATACCTTACCTTACATAATAGAATGGATCTCTTTCTGATAGGAAACGGTACAGTGGTAGGTAGGCATAAGGTACCTCAGTCTACGCGCGTGTAGAGGTACTTGTGAACGTATACGTACGGTAGGTCCTGTAGGCGGGTAAGGTAGATGCCCGGCCTTGACCTGCAGTTATGCCCCGCTTCGGATCGAACACTGCCCAGCAAAAGCTAATCCGTGCCCCAAGATATCCAGCAACATTCTCGCACGGGCCAGATGGGAACGAGGAGGAGCAGCTTCATTTGCCATGCAGCGTTCCATTATTGATGACAGCTCTGAGTGCTTGACCTCTTCAGCTACGACAAATTCATTGTCTCTTCTCCAGACGCCAGATGTAACAACCACCAATCGAGTTTTGAGACAAAGACTCTGCCCTATACGATGCTGTTGCATGAGCGCCTGTCGAGAGTGAGGTACTAAGGTAGTTGGTGTTCTTGTTAGTAATAAATTAATTGCATCCTCCACCTTCCCAGTCCGTGATCGAGCAGACTGAAGGCGAGACGACAGCAGGAACAACATGAGTATAGGGCAGACTCTTCCACGTGCGCTGCAGTGGCTGCAGTGTTCAATAGTCATCACCATGCAGGAAGCACATGCGAGTGGAAAATTAACGGCCTCGTCGGACCACCTCAGCCATGTCAACTTGCCCTTGGCCTTCTTCACTGTGTACTGTGGTTTCGTTGTTCCCCTGAGACGAGAGAGCTCCAACACCAATCCTTTCTGTTGGCCGACATCCGACAAGTCTTGTCTATAAAAAACCCTACATACTACAGTACTATCCAGAAACCTGTCACATATTTTAAGGTAGTATGTCAGATCGAATGAGAACATCTCCCGCAGCATATGCATCCTCCGGTTTGTTGTTGAACACTAAAGGCTACATGGTTGGCACAAGCCAAGGGGGTTTAGCTAGAAGTCAACTTCGGCTGCCCCATTCCCCTCACATGTGCATATTTCACTCAATATCTCCTGCAGCCTCTTTTCGACCGCTACGACTCTAATAAGTGTTGCTGTTGCGCGCGAAGTGTTGAATATACAGGTTTTAAAGGTATCTGGCCAACTGTATCCATGCAACAAGGTCACGACCAGCAATGATGCTATGTCCTTGTCCGCACCTTTCCTCTTGAGATCTGTATGGTGCGCTGATGGGGATCTCCTTTTATACAAGCGTATGAGCGTATCAAGCGCTGGACATCACCGAACATGACGCAGAAGATGCCGCCACCTGCCCAGACAAGTCTCGGTACAACATCTGGCTTTTCAGAGGCTCACAGGCTCAAACCCGTTTGGGAAGGTTCGGTATCACGCCGGGAGTGGCTGCATCGGTCTCCAGCCATATACTTTCAGCACCCGGAGGCATATTTTCACATGCTCTGAGGTTCGCCATAGATCTGTGAGCTGAGCCTGCCAAGATGATAGCTCTTCCCAAATGCACGGCATCGACTGTAGTTTGATCAGGGCGTCAGGGGCTCACGCAGATACTGACCGCGCCTGCAGGGACATGCATCTAATTTGGACGTCAAGAGTCTCAGTCATTATTTTATGCCTGCAGTTATGGGCTTCGCCTTGCAGCACCTCGCTCTGGTCTTCTTGCAGCTTAAACAGGCAGTTGGGGGAGCTTGAGCGATGCGAAGCAGGGCTTTCCCGGTCCTATATGCATGTGTCTTCCGCTTGTTGAGTTGATGTACACTTGGCGTCAAGATACCAAGAAAGGCCTTTCACTGGAAACTCCTTTCGTTTCTCTCTCTACCTTTGGAGGCGAGGCATTGGCAGGTCCAGCCTGACTTCATCACCTTTGAGGCATGCCTACGGTCAAATCACGCCAGCCTGGTCATAGCGGTCGAGCCTCTTATCTGAACGGCGGCTTGAAGGAGACTCTTTACGAACGTCAAATTCTGACTGTGGCTGTTCTCGCGATGTCAGGCGCTCGAAGCAGCGTCTTCAAGGGCTCCGTCGCCGTTGACAGGCTCGAACGGCCCTTCCAAAGTTTGGCATTACCTCGAGACCCCTAACGCCCACAGCCTAACATGCTAGGTAGTTTATCGCTCCGCTAACCTGTTGAATGAGGGTTTGTTAGTTATAAGCGAGTAGAGATAAATCGAGAAATGCGGCGTAGTGTATCGTACGTAGTATAATCAGTTGCCACGCTTCGAGTTGGTCTCGAGTTCAAGAAGCATCCTAACCCTAAGCCTAATCCGAAACCTAACCCTCATCTTCCGTCATGCCAGGTCCGTGCACCTGTGCTGCTCTGATATTATGTCGACTTTCCCCAATTTGGAACGCGATGCAGGACGCGTCTTCTACATCACATCGCCATCTTGAACTGTTGTTATACGCACTTGCTTTAGCTACCGTGTAGTTAGAGCGACGCGCCCGTTCCTAGGCATTGGTGTCTTCTCTCTCACAAAAGAAACACCATACGTTCGTCTCAGCGACCAACGCAAATGGTTCGAACTAGGAGGCAGGCTGCTCAACAGCCCGAAACCGCCATCAACGCGCAGCCTACTGCACTCAGTTCCGGCGATGAGTCCGATATCCCTGCCGCAACCCGGTCGCGGTCTAGACGAGACCCGCATAGCATCGCAACCCTGCGCCCTTCAAGAGGACAGCGTCCGGAACTATTCCTCCGTACGAGCAAGCGTAATGCTACCACAGCGCAACTCGTCATCGACAGCCTTTCTAAGGCTAACAACTCTCGAAAAGGGTCGGTCATCACGTCCAGTGCGCCCAAGCGCAGGAAGGTATCGGCGAGGGATGAAGTGAATCCCGCTAGTATACACGCTTTGAACGATTTCAGTAAGAAGGCGCGCGGCACGCGTGACGCACCTGCACGGCGGTTGCATTCTATCACTGTGGAACTCAAGCAGACTAGCGCTCGAAGTTCAGTGGCACGAACTTTGCCGGAAGCGAGGGAGGACGACGACGTGGAGGCTGAGGAGCAGCCACAAGAGCAACCAGAAGAGGGAGTAGGATCAGAGCGGCCTTCGGACCCCGCGACAACGGCGGAAGCGGAAGCGGAGCAGAGCCACGCTCAGCTGCCTCACATTGAACACATTAGGACAAGCGAGCATGATACTAGCGACCTTCCTCCTCGAAGCAGACAGGGTGGTGTCGCACCAGCCGTGAGTCAACGTGAACCGCCATCGCAGAGATTGCCGCGAAAAAGCAAGCCTCGCAAGCCTAAAACGGCGTTTGAGGAGCGTCCTTTAGTCGAAGAGCCTCCCCGACGCGTCTCGAAACCTGCCAGCTCTGTCCTTAGAACGTCTGAGCGTCCGCAAGCAGCGACAACGGCAACGGCCATACCACCAGATCCCTTGAAGCAAGTCTTCGCGTACGACTTACCCTCATCAGGGCGAACCAGCACAGAGGATAGTATTGTCATTGAAGATAGCGGTCCCGAAGATGGTGAGTCGGATGATGGACTGGAGAAACCTTCAGGCAACGACGATGCCGGAGATCGTCATCTTCACCAGGTTCCACCGACAACGGAGACTCAGTTGACTGTCCATGTCCGAAGTAAGGAGATTAGATCCATGTGCACTCTGATGGGAAGGGAAGGTTGGACAGCTCATAGAAAGGATTGGGCCAAAAACGTCTCGGACCCGGCGACCCTCGAGAATGGGGGTCATCCTGTCACCTCTTTCGGTCGAAAGATCTGTAAACTTGTCTTGTCTCTTCAGGAGCTATATGAGAGTGCACCGCGGGCGCCACAAATTGCAAGGCAGAACGCATTCCTGCAGGAGAAAAAGGAGACGACAGAGAAAGCCATTGCCGCAATCACGCAGATCGTCGACAATATATACAAGAAATACTACGCGCATGTCCAGGGCGATGACAGCGGGATTGAGATGAGACTAACTGACGCTCTGACGAAAGACATGACACAGTACATCATCCCATTTCTCGTTCTGTTGTTCCGCGAGTTCTTCTTCCTCGGCGGGAATTCACTCGACACGAAGGACAACCCAGAACTGCCGGTGAAAGGAGGCGACTTTAGTTCAACAACCTTGCGGCTTTTGCTGCGGACAGTCGGCTGGATATACCGCCTGGCACCGATAATCAAACGCGAGACTGAGCTGGACAAGTACTCATCGGAAGAAGAAGGAGGACACCCCAAATCTACTGCTACAGAGAAGTCTGGAGAGCGTCAGATATTTGAAAAGCGAGTGAATCGCATTGCCCTGTATGACATTGCCCGTGACTCACTCAGGACCATAGCCCAAGCTTTAGCCGAGCTGGATGAACTTGTCAACAGAGAGGCTCGCCGTAAAGCGAAGATGGAGCGTGCCGAGGAGTTGAAGGCTGAAAAGGAGCAGGAGGCACGGGAGGCTCGATTGAAGAGTCAAAAGAGATGGGAGGCCATGTGCGCGTCTACCCAGAGACTACGAGATGGCATTGGGCCAGTCAGCAACATGTGGGTGGAGGCGCAGCAACTGGAGATGAAGAGAGCGGCCGAGAGGCAGCGTGAACTAGCAGAGAGGGAACGGATGGGCTCCCCCCAACTGGGTGGTTTCTTTGATGAGTCTCCCGTCAGAGATGCCCGCCACGGAAGGAGTGCGGCAGCTCTGTTCTCTCCGCAGGATCGACCTGTCGCAACAGCTGAGGATAGTGTACCGACCGCCAAGAAGTGGACAACAGTAGAGTCCCAGTGGTTGCTTGGGAAACTGAAAGAAGGCCTCCAGCCTGAATACAACAGCTGGGCTGAGGCTCTTGGCCGGCGCGTGGACGAGGTCAGACAAGAGGCGCATCTTTTGAAGGTCTCAGCGAGGTCGCTTGCTAGGGACAAGGGCAGAAAGGTACCGGCTTGGGCACAGGATTGACTTGATGGTATTTAGTTATTGATTTGGCTCACGGAATGGCATGGACCTTTTGCAGGCGTTTTGATGGTACTGGGCAACCTGCCGTGAGCGAAGCGCGCAGGTAACGATACCCATTTTGCTTAATTTTTTCAACTACAATTCGGATGTATCAAGATCAGAGTTCAACCAAAGCCACAGAGGCATTGACAGTATTTCATTCGTACACCTTTCCTCTTAAGGAGCTCGAGCAGATTCCCTATGGTATCGTGGTTATTCTAGCAGCCTTGTGCCATCGCACTTCACCTTAATTGCATTGGCATCCACCTCGACTTGCCAGGTTTTTACCCCCCTAATAGATTGATCGGTAGGTTGGCTCGCGGCTCTATGTTTGATCGAAGTCCTGGCGTCAACTGCGCTCAAGTTGATCCACTCAATGCACTGGCTCGTGCCGATGGATTATCTGCTTCGCGAGTAAGGAAAGGCCGCCATTCTCGTTCGATTGTAGTGCCTGGCCCCATGGCAGATTGCGCGCCGCCAAATGGAATCCGGTGTACTGAATCGATGGCGTAGAACCCGAAATTGGCGCATCTTGGGTCTGGCTCGTGCGGAGAGATTGGTAGCTGTGGAAAAGGAGGAAGACGTTAATTCGAGTACTGATTTGATGGCTGAAGTCTCACTGACGGGGACTGCCCGTTCGATGATGCCCCGAGTCACGGCGCCATCAGAAATGCTAAGCCTTTCTCCCCAAGAGTCCATTCTAGAATGTCAAGCTCATGCGTGAGACAACTGAACAGCGCTGCCTAGGTAGCTGCCGTTTGATGTGCCTCTATCCGCGGATCATAGGGGCGGAGGCCCTAGCCAGAATAGTTCTTTGCAGGACCAAAGGTCGGCATAGTGTCTTCAGGGATCCTCTTTTGTCTTGTTCGAAATTCCACTCATGACCATCGCCATGTCCTTCTTGACCCTCAACATGCGATGGCAACGGAGGGCGCCGAGGTCTTTGATGCGTTCATACTGCCAAAATTCTCGAGCTTGGCCCGTTTCTATAGCAGGAGGACAACAGTCGGACTTTGTGCTGAAGAACAGCTTACGTGACTAGGCCTGTATGCGTATGAATGAGTCCGCATATTGATATTGAAGAGCTACATCTATCCAGAAGTCACTTAAGGTACCATTGGTGGGAACTAGTAGGTAGGTAGTCACCAGTCCGAGCTCTACAAGTTCGCAACCATCTTTCCCTGGACCAAGGCTCAAACGAGCATGAAAACATGACGGGAAAATGGTGATGCTCACCGACGCAAATCTTGCATATGCTAGCGGTAGCTTTTTCGCGCGTCGTCTTGATGCCGTGTAACTCAAATTCAAATGGACAGGTGGTGGTCGTAACTTTTTTGGGGCTGGATTAGAGTTTCCGCAGGGCAGTTACTGAGTGGGGGATGAGTTATTTACACTAGGACCTCATTGTGTAAGGTACCTACACAGCACTCTTGCAAGTCAAATGGACGGCGGTTTGCGGCAATTAAAAGCAGATCTTCTGCGCCGCGTGCGTCGTGCTTGCAGGCTGATGCGGGAAGGACCCGGTAAGATAGGTAGCTTACGTCATCCCTTTGGGCGAAAAAGCTGCCAGTCAAAACCTCGGATAACATACCCCTCACCTCCCCAGCTCCGGCTCTTCTTCTCTCTTCTTTCGCCCACCTCCCCTGTGCTTATTTCTTCATTTCCTAAAGTGCAACCCCGCTATCAAATACTCGAAGCATCCAGGTAGCTACCAGCTTACAAGAAAATCACGATGCCCGGCTTGATTGAGAAGTTGGGCTTGAAGCCCGGCGTCATCTATGGCGACGATGTGCTTAACGTATGTCTATCAATTGAGCTCGAATTGGGTTTGAATAGTCTGACTGACCCCTCCAAAATAGCTCTTTCGACATGCTCGGGAGACTGGCTTTGCCATCCCCGCTATCAACGTGACCTCATCCTCGACCGCCAACGCCGCCCTGGAAGGTGCCAAAGAGGCTCGCGCTCCGATTATCCTCCAGGTTTCCAACAGCGGCGCTGCCTTCTTTGCTGGCAAGGGCGTCTCAAACGAGAACCAGAAGGCATCCATCGCCGGCGCAATTGCTGCCGCACATTACATCCGAGCCATTGCCCCGAGCTACGGGATTCCTGTCGTCCTACACACCGACCACTGTGCCAAGAAGCTACTTCCTTGGCTAGATGGTATGATGGATGCGGATGAAGCTTTCTTCAAGGAGCATGGTACCCCGCTGTTCAGCAGCCATATGATCGATCTCTCGGAGGAGAGCGTCGAGTACAACATCCAGACCACTGCCAAGTACCTCTCACGTGCTGCCCCTTGGAAGCAGTGGCTTGAGATGGAGATCGGTATTACAGGTGGCGAGGAAGATGGTGTCAACAACGAGGATGTCGACAACAACTCCCTCTACACGCAGCCCGAGGATATCTGGAACATCTACCAAACCCTCAGTGCCATCTCGCCATACTTCAGCATTGCCGCTGGGTTTGGCAATGTCCATGGCGTCTACCAGCCTGGAAATGTCAAGCTCCGGCCCGAACTTCTCGGCAAGCACCAAGAGTTTGTGTCCCAGAAGCTCCAAAATCAGGATCCCAAGCCTGTCTTCTTTGTGTTCCACGGCGGCTCCGGTTCGAGCGTCGAGGAGTTCCAGACAGCTATCGGACATGGTGTTGTGAAGGTCAACCTTGACACCGGTAAGCACTACTCCTTGAAGGCCCGAGTCATTTAGAAACTAACCGGTTCCAGACCTGCAGTGGGCCTATCTGATCGGCCATCGGGACTACATCACCAAGAACATCGAGTATTTGAAGACTCAAGTCGGGAATCCGGATGGACCAACCAAGCCGTATGTAACCACCTTACGGACTCTTCAACCATGACCAAGTACTAACAAAGATTCTGCAGAAACAAGAAGTACTACGACCCCAGGGTCTGGGTGAGAGAGGGCGAGAAGACGATGAAGGAGAGAGTGGTTCGGGCACTCGAGGAGTTCAAGGCAGTCAATACCATTTGAGACAGCGAAACTTGTTTCCAGAACCACCCTCTACAAACATTCAGTACGTCTGTATGTTACCTAGATAGAGTAAGGATGCTCTCGTTTGGGGTCGCATGATGTCGAGCTACTTGAAAACCGTGTGGTTGACTTCCAAATGGGTTTGTTTACAAACCCCTTCACAACGATGACTCAAGATGATATATACTTCATGTTGTTCGGATGTGTCCGACCTCCATCCTACTGATCGACACTGCCTACAAGAAGCTTATATGTGAGCTGAGGTTGAGGAACGTTTACACACGTCACTGAGATACCCTGTAATTGAGGTGCAACATGGCCCGGGATCCGCTTCACTCTGACCTACCCTGAAGATTCAGCTCGACCCGAATGCCGCCAGTTCGTCATATTTACCGATAATTTTTCGCTGTTCCGAACACAATAGAGATGGAGCCTCCTCCCAGTCAAGCCGGACGTCCTTTTCCCATCAATGTTCCCTGATACCACACTTGGTGACATCGATGTTATTCTGCTTGAGGACCGTGGTGTGTGCTATCACGGTCACCGTTGGGGATTGGTAAGAGCACACTCTCCAACAGAACCCATTCCGTCCTGCAGAACGATAGCACGAGGTTTACCTACTATACCTTACTGTGTAGTGTACCTTATTCCCATGTCAGGCGAGAAGGTGTACTACGTACCTATGTACTTCGTCATTGTCTCGCTATTCCTCATGCGGTTAGCTTCTGGACCCTGAATTATCGATCTAATCAGCACCAGTCAACCTTGGAGAACCGGGAAAGTCAAACAAGATTCTAGTGTAGACAATCAAATCAACGCGCTCCAGACAACCTGTCAATGCCATGAAAATCGTTTCTGATACACGGCAGTTAGCAATCCAAAGTTCGAAACGGTCTCGCATTGCTGGTCTGCCTTGATTCCTGTCATTTTGTAAGCCGGCTGGCCAGCGGGGCCACACGGGCCGGTGCCGTCGAATCACTAGCAGACCGCCCCACCTGGCGCGAGCTTTCATCACTGCCATCCAAGCTCAGGCCCACGCCCCAGCTGCTAAGCGAAGGTTTGTCACAAGTCACAAGTCACCACGCATCCATGCATTGAAGAAGTGGTCGCCCTTGGCGGTTCTTTCCCGCCGCGATCATTTGCGAACTGCAACGTTCTCCTCTTTCAAAATATCATCAGCTATCTGGTTACCGACGATTTTCTGTAGGCGCGAGCAGTGGCTTGGAGCTTGAGCACTTGAAGGGTAGTTTTGCGATTATCTCTTGCATCCATTTTCACCCAGCGCGACTTACATAGTTGGCGCGCTCGGACTAGACTTTAATTTCCCGAGAAGAAAAAGGAGGTTCTCGTCAACGGTGAGTGAATGTCCGTGCCACCTAGCTACCCTGAGCTCGACCACCGTCCTGTTTGCCCGAGCTTTATTCCTGTACGACTTCCTCTTCGCAAAGAGTGCGGGACTGTCCTTCACACTGCTTGCTCGAAGCTACTCAACCCTTATCTGCAAACATCCGAAGTTCTGTACTTTCTACTGGCCATTGAAGCTCCATTGCTGACCTTGCGTTACTTGGACCACAGCTTCCTTTCTCAGACTACGGCCCTGGTCCTTAACCGGCACAGCGCGCACAATCAAACATGTCGGACGCCGAGGGCTTCGAGGTCGTGCAGCACACTGATGCTCCCGCGACAGAGTCAGCTGCTGCGCCTAGCCCGGTTAAGCCGACCACGGCCAACTCTGCGACTGCGAAGAGGGCCCCAACAACGGCCTCTGCCCCCGCTCGACGAGGTGTGCCTAGCACGGGAAGTGCTGCAACGAAGCCGACGGCAAGCTCGGCATCGCGAACAGCTACTGCGGCTGGCGGGTTGAGCAAGCCACCCACACGCCCTCCGCCTGGCTCAGTATCGACGGCGGCAAAACGGCCACCTACCTCGGCCTCGACCACATCTCACCGCAGTCAGCCATCTGTCTCAGAGGACGAGAAAAAGCGCTCGACATCTTCTACAACCGCACGACGGACCTCAACTCTTCCTGGTAGCACGACGTCATCGCCGAACAAGACAACCGAGAGGCGAGCGACAAGCGGTACTGCTTCAACTACTGCGGCAGCTCGCAAACCTGTTGGTGCGAGTGCTAGCACTTCATCACCCAAACCACCTGTTACCAAGAGTGCTGCATCAAGCACTGCTGCTGCCCCCGTAACGCGTACTGTGTCTAGGCCTGCTGCCACCGGGGCTGTTGCCGAAGCTAAGAAGCGTCTGTCAACTACCACCACCACCGCTCACGGCCCCAGCTCGACTACCACCAGGACACCTCGCGCCTCTATCGCGTCGAGCTCCAGCAATGCTTCTGCCTCGGCTGCCGCTGCCACATCGGCCAAAGAGATCGAGGAACTGAAAACTAAGCTTGCATCTAGCGAGGCCGAGGTCGAAGATATCAAAGCGCAACATGCGACCGAGCTTGAAAGGCTCAACAGCCAGGTCACAGAGACAGAAGAGAAGCTTGCGCAGGCCGAGCAAGAATTGGCTGAGCAAAAAGCCTCTCTAGCTGACGCTTCTGGCTCGAAAGAAGCTACTGAATCCGAGATCACTGCGCTAAAGGAGAAACTCGAGGCTTTACAGACCGAACATGCCTCCAAGCTCAACGAAAGGGAAGAAAGTTTGTCGAAGGCTACCGAAGAACATGCCTCAAAGCTTGAGGAGTTGCAAAACAGCCTTGCCGACCAGCATAAGGCCGCTATCGCAGCGTTGGAGGCCAGACACGCCGAGGAGCTGCAGAGTGGTAATTCCGAGGCTGCCGCGGAGCATGAGAAGGCACTCCAGGAGCAGAGAGCCGCTCACGAGGCCGCTATTGGAGATTTGCAGAAGAAGATTGATGAGTTGATTGCAAGCCAAGAAGCTCTCGAAGCCGAGCATGCAGCCAAGTTAGCCAGCGACGGCGAGGCAAGTACCGCCAAACTGTCGACATTGGAGTCCGAAATCAGCGAGCTCAAGACCAAGCTAGCTACTGCTGAGGAGACCGCCGGTTCGCTACAAGCCGCTCTTGACGAGAAGAATTCCGTGATCGAGGCTCTCGAGGCTAAAGTTTCCGACATCGCCGCTGAGCTCGCCGCCGCGAAGGATGAATCAGCTAAGGTTGCTGCGTCCATCGCCGAGTTACAGAAGGCCATCGATGCTGCCGCCGAGGAGGGTAAGGCCAAGGACGCAACCATATCTAAACTGGAGCAGGAGGCGGCTGCCGTTGCAACCAGGCACGATGAGCACTTGAAGCAGATCAGCAAGGACTACGAAGATGAGATTGAGAGTCTCCGTGGTGATGCATTCTTCAAGCGCAAGTTCGAGAAGCTAGAGGCAGAGCACAACGATCTGTCCAAGTCTCACACCGAAGCTATCGAAAGCCATGGTAGAGCTCTGGAGGCTGCCAAGGCTGAGCACGAAGCTGCTATCAAGGCTCTTGAGGCGAAAGAGGCCGAGCATCAGAAAGCCCTCGATGCCCTCCGCGCCAGCCATGCTGAGGAGTTTGAGGCAGCAAAGAGCAGCGCAAGGCAGGATAAGGACTCGGCCCTCGAGGAGTTGGAGACCCTGAAAGCTAGCCACGCCAAGGAAATCGAGATCCTCAAGAGCGAGGGCGAGTCAAGCTATGCCAAGGAGCTGGAGACGCTGAAAGCCAGTCATGCTGAGATCGTCGCGGCCTTGAAGAAGGAGAGCGCGATAGAAAAGGAAAGCCTGTTGAGCTCCCATGCGGCGGAACTGGCTGCCCTCAAGTCAGCTGGCGAGAAGGACCATGCTGCCGCGTTGGATGCACTCAGGAACGAGCTGATTGCGAAGCATAACGAGGAGCTGGCCGCTGTTAGGGCATCGGCAGACAATAGTTTGGCCCAACAGGTGGAGGCGCTGAAGCAAGAGCTAGCTGTCAAGCACGCGGAAGAACTCGCTGCCATCAGGTCCGCCGGCGACGAGGGCCACGCTGCCCAGTTAACGGAACTGAAGGATAAGCACGCCGAAGAGCTGTCGAAGCTCAAGGCCGAGCTAGAGAACGCAAAGGGCCTGGAGGCCAGTCTTGCGGCGGCGCAGACGAAACTGGCTGAGGCTGAAGCTAGCCATAGCGCTGCTTTGGAATCGGCCAAGAAGGAACTCGAGGCATCACACTCCATCGAGGTCGAGAAGCTTATCACCTTGCATGCTGAGGCTCTCGATTCGTTGAAGAAGGACGGCTCTTCCAATCTCGAGAAGCATCTGGAGAGCCTCAAAGGCGAGCACGCCAAGGCGATTGAGAACCTGAAGGCAGAACATGATGCAAAGGCGCAGTCCATCTCCGAAATTGTGTCGAGACTTGAGGCTTCAAATGTAGAGCTAGAAGCCACCCTCGCGTCCGTCAAGGCTGAGCTTCAAAAGGCACAAGAAGAGATCGACGAGCTCAGCCAACAGCTCGCGCATGAGAAAATGGAGAAGATCGAGGCCCAGGCGGCTCTTGATGCCGCCAAGAGCGCGAAACCTGATACCTCGGAGGTGGACGCATTGAAGGAGCGGCTCTCCACTTTGACTGCATCTCACGAGGCTGCTCTCTCCGAGGCAAAGGCTGCTGCCCAGCAGGCCAGCGATTCTCTCGATGCGGCTAAGCAAGATCTCGCTATCGCGCTGGCAGACTTCGAGTCTCAGAAATTGGAGGCCATCGCGAAGCAGAAGACTCACGAAGCCGATTACAAGGAGTTGCACGACAGCATGACTCAGCTCATCGAGGAGGCACACGCTAAGGCCCAGAAGGCGGAGGAGAGGTTGACCCAGGAAGTCGAGGAGGCAAGGGCACGGGTTAGCGAGTTCGAGAAGAAAGTCGATGAACTGGAAGCGCAATTGAAGGTCAAGGATGCAGAAATTGCCGAAGCCAAGGTATGACGAGACTGTTGTCGTTGCATAGGAGAAGAGCTTCTTCGCTGACAGAACGATACCAGGCCAACGCTGCGGCTGCGGCTCCCAAGGGCCTTGCCGCCAGCCGACACGCCAATGGAACTCGCGAGGACGACTCTGAGACGGCCGGGAATGACGAGCCTGCGGCCGAAGGTGAGAGAGAGCCGGATCATTCTTCAGCTGCATTGGCCTTGGTGCGAGCGCCCCCTGCTTGATCCATATCCTCGTCCACCACCCTAACCCCTGTACATCCTGTCATCCACTCCCTTGAGATCTGCCGTTCGGTAAGAAGAGCTTGCCTTGCTAACCATTGTATGGCGAAACAGCTAGCTAAGGCCCGCAAGGAAGCCAGTCAGTTGGCGGCCATGGATGAGGACTGGCAAAGCCAGAACTGTCGCCTCCTGAGCTCGATCACGGATTTGTCACGCGATGTGACAGACTCACCGCCGGCGTTCCGGGATCCTCAGATGGGACATGTCGAGGCTCCTGCTGGTGCTTAGGGGAACGCACAGCACATAGCACTGCCGGCAGCTTCGTTTCGTGAATTTATATAGTTAAGCTCGGGGTCTGACAGTGGGGGCTCGGAAGCCCGACTTTGGTGATTCAGGTGTTTAATATGAGGGGAGAGAGCCTGGTCTTGTCGACTTTTCGTTTGGTGAAGAGAGTATCTGCCGGGTTTCGTTGTGGAGGAGGACGAAGGAATCCTTGGAATATACCCCAGAGCCTAATCATTTGGCTGCTTTCACATACCTAACGTTTTTATACCCATTCGAGCACTCTACTCTACATATGTTTCCGTTATTGGCACTGTCTTCTGCCCTCTATCATGTGGCCGAACAGCGACCAGGCAGCCGGAGATAAGCTGTTTATAATGCCTAAGGTAGCTAGTCATCGTGTTCAGTGTGTGCTTATCAACATACACTTCTGTCTGGCAATGAGTCTTGCCGCAATTCCCTGGTGTGTTCATTTTGTCTCTGGGAACAAATATAGCAGCTTGGCCAACGACGTGTTACTATATCTCACAGAGTGTATTCGTGCCACCTACACCTACCTGCTTGTACGAACCTATTCCAGAGTTGGGGGGCGGTGCGCGGGATGACGATCGTGGAGAAGCGGCAGGTCGTTTCAACTGCGGGCATATTTGAAAGGATTCTCCGGCAAACGGAACCTCGGGGGCACCAGCTCCATGAGGCCATCTACATTCGCGATGCAGATGGCTCTAGATCTACGATCATAGAGCAAGCTAAAGTACCGAGAGTTGAGGATCCCTCGCTTACGAAGCCTGAGGAGGCAGTGGATATCTTCTCGCCAAAGACCAGATTGCATTCAGGCAAAAGCGCATCGGGTCCGCCCGATGAAGGTAGCGAAACACGTAACCTTTGGCCCTGCTTCTGAAATTGAATGAGCCCGGGATATCTACTGCATAGGGGCGCTTCAACTGCTTCCGAGGACAATGGTGATGCAGCACAGGACCTGGGCTTCATTCTCGGAGCTACCACCCACGTGTAATATGTGCCATGATGAGGGCCTTAGATAAGTGTCTGATGCGTTCAGAATGTGAGCTATGTAAACTCCTCGAAAATCCGTGAGTCCAGGAATGGCAGCAGGGACGGCGCTCTTCCCGTGATGCTGGCTAGCTTCATTCCGCACCTGCCGGAGAAAGCTGCGATGGCTACCCAACAAGACTAGCAGCAGCGTGTGAAGCCCAGGGTGATAGAACCGAGCTACAGTTCCAATACAGAGTCCCATCGGGTTTCTAACTCGTTGAGCTTCTCACATACCTGTACCGTTACGGGACACGGCATTGGTCAAGACGGGCACTGAGAGTGAAGCTGTCGCAGCATAGGAAACACGACCTCCCTTCACCGCGGACGCACGTCGCCCGGCCCGAGCTCAAGCTCTTGTGGAGCCGTGGCGTAGTTCTGCTCCACAATCTGCACAAACAGCCTGCTGATTGGATCACAGTTAATGAGGGAAAACCCGGCCACCTTTCCGCCCCTCAGGCTTCGAAAGAAATCTTCCGCTTCGTCCACAAATCAGCCCCAGCGAGACCACGGTCAAAACTCCAGCCGTTCCCGTCATCCATCGGAACTGTTGGTTTCTCCTTTTCCGCAAAGCTTGCCGCCGGGCGATCGATCGCGTATCTACAAAATATTCCTCGGTACGTCAGAAGAGCTCTTATAATCCTTGGTGTCTACGCGACTCAGAGCAACAACAATGCTGTGGAACTCTGCAAAATATGGCTCTTGCTCAAATAGGATGATGCTTTGCAATGTGTACTGGCACTCATGGCTGTAAATGTTGCTTTTGGGAAGACATCATTGTTTGATGTTTGTCGCATCGTGACCTTTTAACTAATGGCATCGGTTAGATCAAAGAAGGGTGTATATCCCAATTCTCCGAGTTGGGAAGACACCAGTCCATCATTCTGGTTGTCACACGTTTGTGGCCTCCCTGCTATTATCATTTTCGTCGCCCATACCTGGCTTACGCTCCCAGTCCAAATGGTAGCCAGCTGAAGTGCAGCTTGGGCAATCAAGCATTTGCGTGTTGTGATCGTAGCCTTGCCCCGCTGCATGACAACTGGTCATCTATAGGACTGCATTGACGCTGCCACGACAAGATACACGCCGGGTATTGCCAACAGTGCTCTATACCGCCGGGTTCACTCTACTTCCGGACACCCGTCGGTCTTGAATAATCCGTTGTATTCGACCCGCAGCATTGATTACCGTCTCGACACGCTCAAGGTGCATGTCACCAGACAGCCTCCCGGCGTGACTGCATGTAGGAAACCCGTCACAGCTCTGGGAAAATGGACGCTAAGGGCGATCCCTCCAGTACGGAGGATGTCATGATGCAACAAGGCTACCCGTCACCTAGCGCCGAGGCTGGCGAGACTGCGGGATTCTATAGTGCTCAGCCACATGGTCAGGATATAGGCGACGGACAAGAACCCCAGGAGATACAACAGGTCCAGGAGCAGCCAAGTCCAGAACGTCAACAGTCGCGGGCATCAGTCAGCGCAGAAGAGCTCCAGCTTGCCGCACAGTTGACCCAGGGTCTTGCGCCGATGATGGCAGCCCATAATCAGGCCCAAGAGCAACAGTTGCAGCAAGTTCAGGAGGCAGACATGCAGCCTCGTGAACCGAACTATGAGCATCATACCCAGGATGTGGACTTCCAAGACCAGCATAATCAGCGAGACCTACATAGCCAGGTGCAGGAACCTGAGCCAGAATATGACGACCAGATTCGAGATCCAGACTATCAGGCCCAGGTCCAAGGGGATGCAGCAAGCCTTCACCAACAATTACAGACTCAACTAGCAGACCACGAGCGTGAGCTTCAGAACATCCTACGGGAACAAGCTCAGAGTCAAGCCGCAGTTGAAACCCATTATGCTGCCTCCTCGATCACGTCTTCTCACCTCCCACAACAGCATATTCCACTTGGTCACCTCGGCCAACAATATCAGATGCAGGACAGCAGCATCCCACCGCGGAAAAGGTCGAAGGTATCGCGTGCCTGCGATGAATGCAGACGAAAGAAGATCAAGTGCGACTCTCAATCAGAAGGAGGCGATGAGTCTTGTTCTAACTGCCGTCGGTCATCATCTCGGTGCCTCTTCAGCCGCATCCCACAGAAGCGAGGACCAAGCAAGGGGTGAGCTCATGAGACACGATTTTGTCATTGACCAGGCATATGTGCTAACCGCGAGATACACTAGCTACATTAAAGAGCTTGCCGACCGGATTAACAGTATTGAGGGCAAGTTAGGAGGCAGTGCAGACCTTCTCGAAGGTGTTTCACGGCGGGAGTCAGCTGAAGCCTTTGCCTCACCTCTGCCGATAGACGACGGTCGAAAAAGGCCATTCTCCAGCATTTCAAACGATACCTTTCCAACCCCAAGTCCTGCGAGACACACAGGATGGGTCCCGGAACATCGACCAATACAACCTTATCAGCCTCCACCAAGTCGTGCCACTCCGTATTCAACGAACGGACTCGCGCCGCAGCCCATAGGTCCCAAAGCTGATCCTCCACGGCTCGAAACACAAGTCGCTGACTCCATGCAACTTGATACCGTTATGGGCGAGCTCAACGAGGCCACTTGGCGAATGTATGTCTTGCTCCATTGTTTTGATCCTCAAGTCTGGAATGCTGGAACTGACTTTTTTTTTTTTTAATTAGCTATAAGCTTTCTATTCACCACACATTTCCAATCTTAGCGAGCAGTTCATTCAGGGTGCAAGCCCTCATTGCACCCTGTGCCGTCCACCTTCGGGAGGCCTTCCTGGAAGCGTTCTACGCAGCGTTGAAGCATACACAAGAACTGCCACCAGGAACGTCAGGAGACACACGGACTGCTAACAAATTGCTGACCGAATGGGAGACGGACAACAACACACGCAGCTACCAGACGGATCTCGTCCACCTCCAGACGCTGTTACTTATGGCGATCGAGACGGATGCCCACGGTCCGGCGTCGGTCAAGGGGCACCACGGCGGTCTACCCAAAGGGTCATTCATTGGCAGGGCAATTGCTCTAGCCTATTCCATGGGTCTTCATACAGCAATGATAAACTCGAGCCCCGAAGAGCTTGACGTTGATGTGGAGGAAAACATTGCGATGCGAGCTTGGTGGTCGCTTGTCATGCTAGACCGATGGAACGCCATCGGAGCTGCTATTCCCGCCCAGATACCCAACGACACAGCTGTTATTCTTCCTGGTTTGAAGTTGATCATGGGAGAGGGACCCTATGCTATGATGCGTGAGTGTATATGCTCGCCACAATTCGATAAATGATCACTAACCTGCGTTATAGACTTGTCACAGTTGCTCAGCAACTTTGTCCCAATGGCCCTGACGCCGCCAAGGCAGCTTGGGCAAACCCAAGGCCCCGTCCTGTCGTCGTGGGTAAACCTGGCAATAGAGAGTTTCCGCCTCAACCTCCCGCTTGACATGACACCAGGCACTCATCCAGTCGTCCACCTAGCCTACTGGCACTGCAGACTCCTCGCCTACCTGCTCATGCCATCGGCCTTATCTACCGACGTATTCTGGGCAGCAAAAGAGATAGTCAAGCTCCTGGTACAGCATCCCCGGCTACGGAGTCCTCTAAACCACCACTTCAGCGCTCTCGTCACCGCAACCCTCATCAAGCTGTCCGATGTGACCAAGACGCACGACGAGGCCACCAAGCTCCTGAAGGAGCTGCACGACAAGCCCTTCGCGCAATCCGCGTGGGATGGGGCTATTTTGGCCGCCTTGGCCGAAACCCTCCCCAGGCCTGGGACGAGTTCGGGAATCGATAGCAATAATCTGCAGCATCTCGCCGATCTGGCAACGGCCACGACGGACCTGACTACCACCACTACCGCTGTCGCTGCGACAGACGAAAACGCTGCTGCCGGCGGTACTGCTTCTGCTGAAGAGGCGGAAGAAGCGCCCATCAAGTATAGGACCATGACCGACTACGAAGACCTCGGGTTTGATCCGCGGCCGATGCTACGGGCGGGTTACCTGAACTACTTCGCCGCCGGGGAGAGCGGACTGGCTGCGGAATAGGGTCCCTGGCTGTTCGACATCTCCGAGCCTGTGGCAGTCAGGTCCGAGTCTGCGACGGTCGGGCCCGATTCCGTGTCGGTCAGCTCCGAAGATGAGCTCCACGCTGCGCTGATGGCCGCTTTGTCGTCACCCACACCTTGACACCGGTTTCATCGTGTACATAACATATCTTTTAATGAGTGCCAGGCCAGCCTACAGGGTCAGTTTAGGTGGATGTTCAGTTCAGCGTGAGGCCGGTGCGCAGGATTGCATCGTAGTGTCGGGCCCTGGCAATGAAGCGCGACGTGGGGGTGCTCGCGCGAGCTCCTTCAGCTTGTTGATAACCGCTGGGCTAGCCGGCAAATGGCGTCGGGGTTGTGTATTGCTGGAAGCAGACATTCAGATTCGTTATAGCGTGGTGTGGTAAGGAGGAAAGGCGCTTTGTGAACTTGCACCACCAGTCTTGCGCAAGGGACTTACTGTACTATCTGGGTAGGAAGACATGAAAAAAGCAACTCTCAGGCTTACTCCATTAGATGTTCAGCAAATCGCCACGTGCGTTATTGTTCCGGGAGCTGCGAGTGAAAGCCTATTCCGCTTTGCCACGCCTTGTCAGTCACATTATCACTCGGAACGCGGATATGACCTGTAGTCGGATATCCCGTGTTGCAAGGTCGAGCACCAATGTGACGCCGTCCAGATGTCACATTAGCCTGAATCATGACTTGCTCGAGTACAACGGCAAGGATTCGGTCAGGTTACTGCGTTGTCATCACTATACGTCCGAATAAGCCGAAATGTGTCGTGCTACGCCGGGCCTTGCGATCCGAGTAAGCAACCAGATCCCCATTCGTATTCGCCCGTCTCAAGTTGGACACCGAGAGCAAGTATCACCGATCGAGAAGAGAGATTGTCTCGCAGATATCACAAAGACGTTGCAGCAGTAGACATGTTGTGGTGTGACATTTGTACGGAGTCCTCGGCGAGTGGCACGAATCCATCGTGGCCATGGCCATCCCGAAGTCGTCATCGAGATTCCGATGGCGTTGGGTGGGCGAGTGGCGCCGGATCCTTCTCGACTCCGAAGCACCTCGGGGAAGTAACACTCGTAGTCCTTTGTGCTCAGAGTTCTCTTCAAGCGAAGTCCTCTGGACTCTACCGCTGTTGGAAGCCCGGTGCTGCATTGCGAGGCCGCGACGATCGGAAAGACTATTCCGTAACGCGGCATCGGCATGGCGAGGCTACTGAGGCCAGAAGCGGCCGGAGAACAATGGGTAATATGACTTGACAATTCCCAAGAGGCCGAGACGTCGTTGACACATAATATTGGAAGCCTCAACGCCGCACTTGTTAGACACGCCGTGGCGGAAAATGAGCACTTCTGCAGGTTAAGTTCTAAGAGATGTGCCTTGGTGGCCGTGGCATTCAGTTGCCAATGTTTCAAAAAGACAGAACTCAGAGCTTGAATGATGCTATGACAGAAAATGGCACGATGCTATGACCATTTTGATGAAAATGGCTCAAAAAGGTCGGAAAGATGAGCAGAATTTGCACTTCGTTACGTGAAATCGCGGAATCTTATGGAGCCTGGCTTGTGTATTAAAGCTCGTCACCCTTTTTTCTCGCAGTGATGTTTTGTTATTTCTTCCCTGCCAGCAAGTGATGAGGCTAGTGTGGCCATCGGAGCATCCGACTTCCCAGGAATCGTGGAATGAATGCCTGCGGTGCATTTTCCTTACCGACGACAGCGCTCGCTGCATTTTCTCCGGCGGATGTGAGACATTGACCTCAAGACGCGAGCTGAGCTCGCCTTACCCGCCTCAACCTAAGCGGTCCAAACCCTCCCTGTCAGCATTGAGCGTCAGGTCAGGGACGATCTTTCAGCTAGCCGTGTCTCAGTCGGAATGCGCCCACGGGGTGGCGTGACGAGAAGAGGAGTGTGTTCTCGATCGACACGGCGCTATTCCGCGTTGTAAACGATGGACAATTTCACCCAAATCCTCTGACCGACGCGGAACGCACGGGGAGCAGCGCGTCCAATGTGTCCACCATCATCTCGCCTACACTGATGCATCCAGTCACAGAATGCGAAGCTCTGCAAAGAGGCACACGACCAATTCAGGATGAACGAAGAAGCTCGGACTCGACTCGCCGTATCAGGATCCCCAGCTCAGTCAGAAAGCGCGAAAGAGCCCGATCGGAGCGCGGACACGGACAGGGTAGGATGGATGGGGATGGCTGCGATGACTTGCACAGTAGTGTACACAAGGGGACGACCTCGCAGAAATTCCCCGCGGAAACTCCCCTTCCCAGCCCCCCACAGGGCGGCGGTAGCGGGTGACGCCAAAGTGGCTTCAAGCGATGATGATGGATCTCCGACCAAGCGCCGATGGTGCCACCTCACCCTACCTGCAGCTGAGAGAAAAGATTTTTCTCTCACGTTGTCGTTGGCAGATGCAGGGTGCCGGATATGGGTTGCACTCGAAATTATGTCGCAAGCTTCTTTCAGCGACAACAGGCAGTCACTTATGTGAGTATGGCCAGTTATATCCCCAGCGCCGAAACGAGGACAACCGGACACGAGAAAGACAATATGTCCACCACAGGGAAAGTAGCATCTTCTGCCGAAATCGATCAGCCCCGGCATCCACATGTCCGGAGTATCTATCGTACGCGCACCTGGCGCACTACGTATTCTCCCTTTTTCCTCGAAAAAAGTTGTTGAATGATTCGGTCAAAAAAATGCCAAGTTTCGTCAGGCATAGCCCCCGTCGTCCCTGTGGGGACCGAGAAAGCCGCCCAGGGCCGCCAAGCGCCACTACGAGGAAGCGATTAACGACATTGCGACATGGGCTAGCAGGCCTTAGCAGGGATCATGGCCGATCAGCGATCGTACCAAATGGAACCCTTTTCCTTGTCTTCGGTCCCCATCCACCAGAGCTCCTTTCTTCGGCCCGGCATTATGGGTACGTACACGTACGATGCAACTGAGGAATGAGAGAGAGGGAATGAGGCTCCCGGATAATAGGCGCCTCTGTTCCCCTTCTTGCCCACGAAAATAAAAAGGAATGTGGGAACGTCTGGCCTTTTTGATCAACTTATGCAGGAACCGTTCTCTCGAACATGCACGTTAGCGGAGCCGCCAGGCCACTTCCAGGTGGAGTGCTTCCGGGAAGCTCGTAGTCATGATGATTTCCAACAATTGCTCATACCGCCCGATGCTGTCACCGGCCTTTCTCCTAGGCCCGATTCTCGGTGGCACCTCGTCGCGATGTCGAGCTGCGACGGCGCAGGACACGAGGCTTCTCCAGAGCCTCTGTGCAGCATCTTGTTGGCAAGGTTAATGATTGAGTGCAAAGTCCCCCGACTTTGCTGCCTCATCTCCTACATGTCAAAACATGGACGTGCGGTCATACTGCTTCCCACGGCCGTCCTGGGGCCCTTACGTGGCGATGCAGGTCCGTCACGAGAAAGAGAAATGTAGAACGTATTAACGGCAGAGCATTGTTACACAGTAGAACAGGTATATATAATGTATAACGCTTGCGACTGAGATATGCAGGGGCTATATTCAAGAAGTGAATAATGAAACCGAAATTCGCCAACCGCCCTCCTTCCCATACAGATTTTTTTCGATGCCGCCGAAACCGCGCGCCGTTTTGAACAAGAGAAATGCTGACCGACAGATGATAACCGTGGATGCAGACATGTCATGTCGTGATCTTTTCGTGTCCGAATGCACCCCCAAATAAGCGCCAGGAAACCCAAGCCCCTTCGCCGTGTAAAGCCCGTCCCTCCAGACAATACAAGAAGAATATTTAGTTCAGTCCGGATATGTACGAGGAATTGAGTGCGCCAGAAATTCCCCTTCCCCACTCCGGGTTCCTTCCCTCCACAGCCCGTCGTCTCCAATAGAACCGCTATTGGTTACCCCAGAAAGTCGCCATTGAAGATCCGTCCGGTGAATCAGTCAACGGCAGCTGGAACTCGTGAGAAGTAAGACCATGGCAGTAGTCACTCGCCATCCAGAGAGTCGGGTCGTCCTCAACCAGCGTGTGTGAGAAGTTCCCCATCGTCGTGGAGGCGGAAGAAATCAGAACCGGCTCGTCACCGGCCAACGATGCTGGCGTAGGCAGGAACTGTGTGCCCGCCTTCATCATCTTGAACTCGTCATAGTCCAGTGTTGCCAGGTCTGTGTTGCTGAGTAAACTTTGAGAGATCTGTGCGGCGTCAAAGCCGATCCCGACCGTGCTCGTGCGGAAGCCGTTGCCAGTTTCGAGATCTTCGAAGCTGCTTGAGATCAAATCGTCGATTTCAGAAGGTTCACCAGACGTGGACGTGCTCGTCGTCAGGGTTGGCGGCTGCTCTGCGCTGCCAATGTCAAACCCTCCGTAGCTCTGCGGTTGACTGTAGTTCGACGGCGCGAAATCGGCGGTAGCCTTGGCAGCGAAGTCAAGCCCGTCGTAATGACTCCAATCGACCGGATCAGCACTGAGTCCTGCGCTAAAAATGGGTTGTTCAAACTCCGATGTCGATGTGTACAAGTCAAACTTGTTGCCATGCCAGGAATAATCGATGCTTGAAAGATCCAGGGGAGGTAGCTGCCCATTGAGATGCGTTAGGCTGGAGGATCCGGTCATCAACGGTGATGCCGCTTCGGACTTGGACTTGCGACGGTCTGGGAAGCCGCTGCTGCTGGATGGCGAGTTGCAGCTCAGTGAGTCAGTCGGGCTCGTGCTGTGCGTGCTGAAGCCCGAGTTCTGGCGGTCGAGCTGATAAGGCTCAGACTTCTGCGAAGCCTTAGCGTGCTTCAACGACGGCTTACGGTTACCGTTCTCGTCGAAGCTGAAAATACCCTCCGAGTGGACAGTCGCTCGTCTCCTATTCCGGATCCCTCCCTTGAGACACTTGGCTGGTGCCGCACTGTCTTTCGGCGAAAGCGTCTCTGGAACGGTTTCAAGCTGGGAATGCTCTTTCTTGTGGCAACACGTGCATCGTCCTCCATGGTTGCAACAGCAGCTGTCTATAAGTCAAAGACAAACTTAGTCAAACTGATGCGACCTAAATCAAGATTAGGTTGCGGTGCTCACCCTTATGGCCCTCGGCTGTGGTCTTCAAGTGCGCGCACTTGAACATCTTCTCGCCACAGTCGCATTTGGTGTGAGCAGAGCGCGATTTGCGCAGGGAGCGGCAATGCTGGCATTGCGATACTGGCCTCCCCTTCTTGTTGATATGTTGCAGCGGCCGGTCTGGGGTAGGCAAGCAAAAGTGATTAGCATGGCTCGCATGCCTGCAGGTTGGGATTGGTTGCATGTCACCCCCCCGTCTGCGGCCTTGCGCGATGAACTCAATTCACATCATGGCGCCAAGCTTTGACAGGAGCGAACAGGCAAATATCACTCACCGGAATGTTGACAATTGCTGACCCGATGCCCTCTCACGCATGCCTCACAGGCATATTTCTCGCCGTTGATAAGCATGGCTTACCGGCGCTCTCAAATCTCCAGCTCCGGCGTGATGCGTTCCTGGGAGAGGGAGAGGACGGGATGGATGAAGTCTTTGGACCGGATTTTCGCGACTCGAAGGGGGCTTGGCGGGAAGTTACAGGCTGACGCCGGCCGAGTCGCGTCGGTAGCTTCAGAGCAGGTTGGTGGAGCTTGGGGCAAGGATGTAGGTTGCAAAGTGGCGGCAAAGGAGTTGTCCTGGAGGGGTACTGAAACCGGTTCCTGGATTGATGCGGTTGGATTGTTGACGCTCGACGCCCGCTTGTAAAGTGTAACCTAACGGAAAAGCAATGGAACGTTTATCGAAACATGTCCTGGGTATCGTGCACCTATGTTTTTTTTGTTGCCCAAGAAGAATGCCGAAGACTCCGATTGAAAGAGAACGCCGGAAGTGTCAAACACTGGTCGAGAATAACTAAAATGACCAGAAAGGTGGATTGAGTGGAGATTTTGTCTGGTAACTTCTTGGTGGTTTGGGTTCCTAGCCTAGGGGGCCCCGTTCCTACCAGTCAGGTCCGATTAGAATGACGGTGATGGTGTGGGATGGATGTTGCGTGCCGCGGGGGGAGGACAGGAAACCCGGGAGAAATAGCGACGGCAGAATGGGTAGGTCCGCCTTACTGAAACCCCAAACTTCAGTCGCGGCTCATTCAGCTGCACACAAGTTGCAAAGGATGTGAACCGGCGCGGTTCAACTGACGAGACGGTTGTTGTGTGACCAGCAAGAACCTGGAAGCTCCGGCGTGCAACTGGGAGCTAGGCCCAGATTGACGTTTGGCTGACTGGAGGCGTCGTGAGGTGGAATAGAGGTAGACTCGAGTACCGGTCCAGTGATGGCCAAGTCGCAGGCTGAGAGCAAGTCTATAAGACGAGCATAGCTGGGTGGCTGGTGCTGAAGACAAACGCAGGCAGTACTAGCAGTGGGATCACGGAAGAGGAGAGAGGTCCAAGAAGTTCAAGTGTACAGCCAACTTCTGTAGGCGCCATGACGAGGGAGGTGGGCTCTTATTTAAACTGGAAGCGTGAGGAAACGTGGGTGTTTGGAGACGCAACAAGCGAGAGTCTGAGGAAGACAGAAAAGTGGGCATTGGAATAGTGTCAAAAGAAGGGCCAGCGCTAATGGATGCTATTCCGCAGCGGAAAGGTCGACATCATGAAGCTAGCAAATCAGGCAAGTATGCCATGTACTGTACTTTGAGCTTATGAGGCCCGGTAGTCGAAGCTACGGCCAATTCCAGGTTGCCCTCCCACTGTCATCCAATGTCACTATCACTGTCACCGTCATTGTCACTTCGTCAGCCTCTTCAAATCTCGTTACGGCCCGAGGTACAGTACGTACCCAGCAGGTCCCGTTGCTCCTTCCCTCGAGATCTCACGGACCACACAGGAGCTTCCTCCATCTGCGCTGGCATACACACCTCTACGTCTACCTTAGTGTACACTACTGACTGCAGTGGTAGCTACCCCCCATCTTCGATCTTCGCCAGCTGACGGAAGAGTTTTTACCACCAAATGCAGAAACACGGGCGACGGGAAATCAAATCGGAAGTGCCAGTCTGGTGAGTGGTGCATGGGGGGCAGCCAAGCAACCTGGAAGTCTTGCAGACCCGGACTGTCCAGGATTGCAGCATGGACATGGTGTCCTGGGTGTGTGCAAATTGTTCAGGGTTGTGCTGAATGAGGTAAGGTCCCAGACGTTTTGCAGGGTAGGGGTCGGGCCATCGAAGATGTGGTGCGTTCGTCCAGACGCCAGCGACAGACTTGCAGAGTGCTGCAGAGTGCAGAGTGGGAGGAGGGTGGGACTGAAGGGGACGTGGGTAAGGCCGGCCAAATCGATGATGGCTTCTGGGCTATTCATCAACTTGTTGATTGAGTGTGCGTGGGACGACTTCTCCCTTACCACCGCCCTTGAGTAGTGTAGCTCCCCTCGTTGGGATATCCTGATGTTCTCGCACTTTTTCGTCTGCTGCTTTTCGTGGCTCCACGGGTCTTGTCGGTCTCCCCTCCCCCCGCCCCCAATGTCATCGATACAATCTCATTGCGTGGAAACTCCAAATACTCCACGTCGCAGACGTTCTACGAGTCAAGCACAACAAGAAGCAAGCCGTTGCTTCAGCATCTAAGGACTGAACAAGTCCGAGGTATCGTCTGGATATTCAGCATACTCCTGTAGTCTGCAAGGGTAGCGATGTACACTTCAGTTGAGCCGCGCTTCTCGAGGAATATGGGTAAATAGCCTGGTCGATTCTGATGACCGGTACATACTATGTCATACGCAGCAATCTGATTAGCAGGCATCCTCAGTCTGGTGCCCACACTTGGCTACTGTGTATGTCTGCGATCAGGATGCACCGGGGTTGCGTTAATGACAAGGTCGTTTGCGGAGAGAGGTGCAGCCTCCAGGATTGAAGGTTTCGCGCAATCCGTCGAGCGCCGATGTGCATTGTCTGCCGGTCTCGCAGCTGCTGCAATCGACCTAAGCACAGTGGTGTAGGTGGCAACCACTTACACAAGCCCTCCTCCAACGCTCACTCCGAAGCGTCCACTAGAGAGCCTCTCCTGTGATGCCTGTGTGCAGCATATGCTATGAAATTTTTTACCCCTCCGCCTGGCGGCTTGATCGTTGGTGTGATGAATTGGAACGCCTCTCCATCGCAGGATGGCATCTTGCATTTTTTTTTTTTTTTACTGCATCATGTCGATGCATGTGTCTGTCTGAAATTGCAGATGTGACAAGTTCGTTCCTTGTCTCGTTGAATCCTCCCATCCAGAGGGCAGGCTAATCAATTGTGTGAACGGCTTGAACCTGCAGGGTAAAGGTCGGATACCGGCGAGGTTCACGGTTGCGGCGGCTTGTGTAACTGGCAGTGGCGGTTGGAGGCGGTTGGAGAGTCTTGTAGAGAGGCTGGTCGACGGTCGTCGAATACAGGTGGCAGCTTTCGGGTCTCGCTTACATAGTAGGTTGTGTTTTAGTGGATTCATTTTACAATCCCAAAAGGTTCCCCTAACTTTTCCGTGCATACACTACATAAAAGCAGCCGTGGAAAATTCTTCACTTACCCTCCTCAAGCATCTGAGCCGGTCTACGGACACAACACACCACACCCGCACACACACTCACACAACACACACATGCCGCATCCGCCCCCGATTATCTTCCCCTGCTGCGGACTACACGTCCACTACACCTTCCAAGACGGCACAGCCAGACCTCTCCAGGCTCTGATGCACTCGATTATGCGAGCTGCGGTACAGGTTTGAAGGTCCCAGCGATCAACGCCGTTGACGATGTGAGAATAAGCCCGGATGACAGTGAATGCATGGTGGTAACGACATCCCTACACCGTGAACAACATGGAAGCATTTCTCGAAATGCTGGTCCTCCTTTCGCTGGCTGATATACCACCTTGCGGCTGAAATCGGAATCCGAGAGGGCGGGCATGGCAGGAAATCGGTTGCGTAACGATTCTCGAGCTTCTAGAAGCCGGGCTAGGTACATATGTGTTCCCCACTCCATTCCCCCGCACCGGGTCCTTCCATGAGCTTTTGAGGCTGGATTTCAGCAGGCTCAGCTCGTGCAATTGGCGAGCGCTTCCTATTTTACACTCACAGGTTGGGGAATAACTGTCCTGACGGAAGGATTTGGGTTCAACGATCGACGAGGACACCAATCACTCAGCGGCGGTCAAGTCCTGTGCACCTTGAGGATAAGATCATCGTGGTGGCTCTCGAAACCAACATGTTGGGGTCTCGGCTATCTGAAGCACTTACATCATCCTGGTGCAGTGCCTTTTCTGCCCAGAACCAGAAGCAGGTGGGTGGGCGGCCGCTCCAATGACGTTGCTTGACCGTCCTGCGAGAATGGCGATCTCCCCACCATGCATGCACACGTATGCGGTGTGTCCTTGGAGAAGCTCCAGAGCTCCTGCACGAAGCTCGAAAGCTCCTCAAGCGGACAAGCCCAGAGCATGCCCGCTTGATGATTGGTGAAATCTCCTTGGGCGTGTCCAAATCGATGCCCCAAATTTGCAGCCCCTCTCTGCTGCAGACCACTTGCTTGGGACCCCCACGCTGACAGCCGCCAATTTCTCCACGAAATCATCAGCACTCTCATATCTCTAGGCTCCCGCCTTGCCTGGAACTGATGCTGAAGCAATGCTGGGCAGATCTGGCGAGCAGGTGGCGTTAGCAGGTCTGGAAAGGTGGCGCGAGCCGCCGGCCTCGCCGTCTTGACCAGGCGCCGGTGAGGAGCAATCTCTCTTGTTTCAAATTCTTTTCGTCCCGTAATGGAACTGGCTACACGTACACGGATCGTGCGGCAAAATTTGCCGACTCACATCATATCATGCAGAGCTGAACCGTGAGAGCTGGATTTTAAGGCGAGGTGGCTGGTTCTCATGACATGAACGAGTTTTCACCAACTCCCCTGTCTGAGTTGTCAATCTCACAGCAGTACCGGTGTAGGGCTATCAGATCGAGAAGGCAACTCGAGATCCTCCAGTGCCCCAAGTGAAACAGACTCATTGCGCGTGGGGTATCGCGCGGAGGTTGTCCGCAGTCAAGCGAAGGACGTATGTATCTATCCCAGTTGAGTATCGCTGATGCTTAGCCAACACTTGCCAGTCCACACGTTTCAATACGGATACGTGTATATCGACATTCACACAGAAGCTCTCCCGTTAGCGTGGATGTCTACTCACACTGGCGGAGATCGATAATTCGACCCGTTGCTGGGCGCCCAGTTTGAGAGTTCGTCTTGATGCTCAACGAGAACTTGGGAATCAGTAGAGGTTATATACATGCGCTTCGCCTTCACATTGGCGGCCTTGCTACACTTGCGCAGGAAGAGAGGAACACATTTCATCTAAGCACTGTGAAGCGCTGAACGGCCAAAGTCGACGTTTGCGAATAAGGTATCTCGTCCCGCAGAGGACGTGCTGTCGAGCTTATCACAGGAAGCAGGTACCGAAAAGCGGATCAGTGCCGGCCTTTTTGGGTCACCGAAGCGGATTGAAGCCGCATCGTCGGTATCAGGATGGTGTGCATGTCAAGCAAACCCCAGCCAGAGACTTGCATTCGCCCAGTGACTTGCACGTACATACAACCGTTTACATTCCAATTGCCGCCCGGTCAGGCAAGCACAAAAGATTGGACAGGCTAGATGAACAAGAACGATCTGCAACGTCACAGATAGAGCTACGATGAAAGAGAGAGAGATAACGATATATTTCAATGGTACGCTTATGCACTGTCTACTGCTTCGTGATATCACCGGTGACGAAGGTAGAAGAATAAGTGTCGCGCTACCGAGGAACCACTGGCAGTCTTAGAACAAGATGCCAATATAATGACCAAGAGCAGTGTAACTCACCTTGGCTTGTCTTAGTATCTGTCATTCGGGCTGGTAGCTGGCCAATCCTCCGGTTCGCAAGTGTGATCATCTTGCTAGTTGCGTTCTGGTGTCCACCCTTGATACTCCAACTCACGGACTGGACGCTATATTCGTCGCGCGATCGATGTCGTTTTGCATGACTGGCTTGTAAAAGTGAATGAGCAAACTCCAATCATGGGCTCAAGCCTTCCATATCATGGGTACAAGACGTCATTCCCCAGAGAGGTCGGCATCTGTTTATATCACCAGTCGAGATCTGAATATAGGTAGTAGGCAGTTCGAATGGCTTTTCGGCAGTATTCAATAGTGGAGTCTGGGATGTCACTTCAGGTTTAGGTACCTTATCCTCATTGTTCGCGAAACAACCGGGAACTGATCTAAGTTGAGTCGCTGCTTGCTGCCAGGGCGCTCTGCTTAATCACCCAGACGTTTACTACCCAAAGGGTAGCTCATCTTACCTACTGGGTTCCTGGAAAGGAAGGTCAGAATCAACTCTCGGATATGTATCAGGGCTGCTGCTATAATTGAGCCCCTTGGTGGATAGAAACAAGGATTGTCATACATCGAGACGTCACTGGCACCTGCCGAACATTGTCGAGCGGGCTCACGGGTCGGAACCCCACTTTCGGCTACAAGCGCCCCCCTGCGGGAGTCACGGGCAGACGACGACCTGGCCTCGGCCGTTGAGCCGACCGCTTCCCTCCTGACTGTCTGCCGCTTTCTGACTCCTGCGCCCCGCTCAGCACCGAAGCTGTATTGTGCCATAGCATAATAGCACAACCTCTGTGTCCCGCCATAGATGTGATAGGTGCTAAGCTGACTCCTTCCCAAGTATTCTGAAACGCTTCTTTGCACAGGCAGGGCTGCATAGAAGCTTCCCGATCTAACACCGATCTCCTGACTCCAGCTCAACTCACCATCGGGATTGGCCGCAACAATCCCGTCGGTTCCCGACAAGGTAATAGTATTCGTGATCAGCGCACCTTGCCGCCATGAGCCAGATTGCGACTTCCCCTTCAGGGGAGGCATCAAGGTAAGACCACTGTGTGACCTTCAAAGCGAACGTCGCACACCGGCTATCCTCGCTTGATGGACATACCTTCCACTTGCGTCCCTCCCCCCTTTGCCCGTTAATGGTCAGTGGTCAAGCTAACACCCTGTTGCAGCCCAGTCAGAATCATCTTTGTGGGCGCTGGCGCCGTTGGATGCTTCTACGCATCGAGGCTGCATCATGTATGTGTCAAGAGTCAGCTGTGAACCTGCAGCTGCTTTGTTTAGATTCTTCTGACCGAGGGCGCCCGGTCCAAGGGACGCCACGTTCATGCCTGTCGGTGCAAAGGGCCGAGGCTCTCTGGGAACTGTCACGTCGTTCAGGTGGACACATGGACGCATAGACTATCGGGACCCTCGGCTCTGCGCGTCTAGACCGCCATATCGCCTGTTTCCCTCTGCAGGACGTGTTGATCGTTGATTTCAAACTAACCGAATTCAGCCCAAACAAAACATTCATACCTCGCTCATCGCCCGCTCAAACTACAAGGCCATAGCCGACGGCGGCGTCAAGCTGCAAACCCATACTTTCGGAAACTATACCTTCGTCCCAGCATCCGTCTTCCCCTCCGTCGCAGCAGCAGCAGCATCCGCTATCCCGGGCTCATCAGAAGTCCTCGACCGCCGGCCCAAGGCCCCAAAGACAGAATGGGACTTCGTTGTGGTCACTACCAAGGCCCTGCCCGACCGGACCGATGACTCGGAGCTGATCGCTCCGTTGATCGGTTCCAGGACCGCGATCGTGCTCGTCCAGAACGGCGTGGGCGTGGAGGAGCAGTACCGCCGCAGGTTCCCCGACACGCCCATCGTGAGTGCCGTCACGGTCATCAGCGCCGAGCAGATCGGGCTGGGAGTCGTGCGGCAGAACCGGTGGACCAGGATCCACATGGGACCGTATACGGACTCGGCCAGCTTCGAGACCCTTTCGGGGAAGGAGGATGGGGGAGAACTGCACAAGAGGGGGACAGAGAAGACGAGGCAGCTGGCTGACATCTTCGGCCGACTCGGCGGTATTAGAGATGCCGAGGTCACGGATGAGATTGGGCTGCAGACGATACGGTGGCATAAGCTTTGCATCAATGCGGCTATGAACCCGTCTGCGGTCCTGTGCGGAGGACTGGGCAACGCGGACATGGTGATGGACCCGGAACTGAGGGCGCATCTGGCGGGAGTCATGAAGGAGATCTGGGATGCCGCACCCAAGATATTGGGGAGGGAGGATCCATTCAAGGGACTTGCGGACGCGGAGAAGATCCTGAAGAGTACCGAGAGAAATGTGGGCAGTAAGCCGAGTATGTTGCTGGACTGGGAGGCGGGTAGGCCGCTGGAGATTGAGGTTATATTGGGCAATCCGGTTAGGATTGCTAGGGCTAGGGGAGTGGAACTGCCGCGGATGCAAAGCTTGTATGCATTGCTAAGGAGCGCCCAGAGGCTGAGAGAGGAGAAGAAGAAGGGCGCAGCCAAGGGGAAGTTGTGAGAAGCGTTCGATAGGAGGTGAAAATGCATAGTGTGCCAGCTACTTACTGTGTACACACACTCTCTTCACTGCAAGTTCATTCCCATTGTCGCACCTTTTGTGGTTGTCACCGACTTTACATGGCGTAGCTCGAAGGAGCTTTCAACGGACATCATATTCCTGAGCGTCTTGGTTCAAGGCCAAGGCTAGTGAAGCCGTCGCCCCTGTTTAGGTCGCTCCTGTTTACGTCGCTCTTGGGTCTGTCAAGAATCAATGCTTCAGCAACAGCCAGGCGAGGATATCTAAATGCTTCAGATCTGAGTGACGAGATGACGATGGAGTGGCTATCGCCGTCATTGCCTATCTGACAGCTTTCTGTTGTCGTTCGAACAGAGCCACATAAGTGGTCATTGCACCGCAAAAGCATCGGACTGTAAAGTTCTGAAGCACGTATCAGACTCTTGACTAGCTGCAATACGCACTTAGTCAAAGGAGTACCATCGTCCTGTTGTGCTCAGTTTACCTGTACAATATGATGCCAAGGTTCTCAAACTTACCAAAGGGTCATTCCGTACACCGCAGGACTTGCCAAACCTTCATCACGCAGAACACACGGCGCGCTTGTGCAACTGGAGTTCACTGTCTTCCACTGCCTCGGCGACAAACGCCAGCTAAATGTAACCGGCTATATGAGGTCCATGTGACAGTTCCCTATCAGTACCGTATAGTCCTGGCGAGACAGGGTAAGTGTGAGAAAGCCGAGTCATGCCAGTGCCAGCCAGCACCAGCCAGCACCATGTCTCTCTGCCTCGTCCAAGGTTGGTGGTCCAAGGCTGGTGGTTGGAGCGACCACAAGGCGACACCCGAGACTCTCGACCTTGTGCAACGACTGGCGAAGGAGGTACTGAGTGTATTGGCGTCCGCAGAGTTCTGACAATCCACCCCAGGCACGATCAGCACCTGACACAGAAGGTATTAACGCCAGGACCTGTTCAATGTGCCATTCATCGCAATGAGGCTTCAAAGAAGAGAAGACTTATGCAGTGACTTGCTTGATACCCCAGTTGTGTAAGAGGCTTACCTTAACTCTACGAGCGGGGGGGAAAGGGGAAACATTCTATAGCTGACTTCTTGTTATCATCACATGGCTGTGTCCCTTTTGCAAGTGCCCCTGCGATCGAGGCCATTGCAGATAGTTACCCCAGGGTCTTTGAAGCTATAGAAAGGTCGGAAAATCGGATCGTATGGTTCATCTTGACACGATTGCCGGTATGTCGATCTGCAGGCCACGACTTATTGTGTGGTTCACGACCCTGACGACCTACTGCGGTAATGCTAACGCACTGTGCAGACTTCGCGTACTTGTCTACAGTACCTCGACTATCATAAGTGTATACATACAGTGTTCTAAGCATATCGAGGCTGCCATGTCGCCACGTTCAGCTTGTGGAACACTTAAGAGAGAGCCACTGAGGGGCTCGAGGGATCTGTTGTATCAGGAAAGAACAAACATTGGATAAATAAACCCAGGTTGCAGATCATGGCCGAGTCAGGAAAGGAAATGGACACCATGGAAACGACGATCTTCCTGTTCTTGGCCAATTGGACAAAGAGGATATGTCACAGAGATGGGAATCTTGTCAATTTGCTATTTGTCTTTTGCACTTGTCCATCCCGAAAATCCCATCCTGCACTTTTGCACCGTAAACATATTGCTGGTATACACATCTACACATGTAATGAATTGTACACGTGTAGACCAGCCATAATTTTTGGTTTAGTTGCCCCTCTGGGGAGACGCATGCTCTGCAGACTGTTGATCGAATTTCGGCTGGGATTGGTAAGGTACCTTATAACGTGTAGTGTACACACGTAGGCGGCGCTCATGACGCTGTGTGACATTCCCGGAGTCTGCGAAACAAACTACGTCATCACTTGTTGCAGTGCATATTCCGTACAAGAGCAGTGACGAAAGCTCAGACAAAGCCCTGAGATACGTGTCAGTCCGGAAACACAATGCGGTAGAGGAAAATCGACCCCTTTGGTGAGAGGCGAGTAAGCCTACACGCGGTCGGAGAACGATTGATGTTTCGTGGTGGCCATTCCAAGTCAGTACTGCTTAGGTACTCCGCAGATGTGAAGTACACATTTAGAACACAGCCGCGTTGTATAGGATCCCCTGTCGTGCATCTCATTATCCGGTAGGCAGTGTGGCTCACCCTTGGCTCTCTCAGGACATTGATCGTCATAATGTCACAGTGAAAGCTGGCAGGAACATGCGCATCATAGCGGTATACAGTACCCTTGTAGGTACACCTCTAAAACCACCACAGACTTTGAACGAGCTCGAGTAAAATAACTGGGTAGTGTACATTACAAGCGCAGAGGAAGAAGGGCCCCGAATTCTAAACTAGAACCCTCTCCACAGTAAGTGTAGCCCATTTTATCAGGTACCTTAGCTTGTGGCTTAAAGAAAAGGAGCATCAGTGCTTCCAGTTCGTTCAGCCCCGGATCCTCCCATCGACCGACCCTGTTTGGATTCGAGCAGCCCTGGCAGCTTGACTAAAAATGACCCGAGTCTTGAACCGAATTATCATCCTGTCAAAGTAGAGACAAGACGGAAGAAATGAAGAACCGTTCCTTGGTACTATTTATCGTTGCCGACTGAGGAATTACAAGGATCTGCAGGCATCTTCACGGGGAACACAGATTGAGGATCCGACGCACCGCCCGGAAGCCAAACCCGCAAAGTTTCCAGCAATTGCGGCACCCTACGTAAATTCTAAAACTCTCCAGCCACTGCGCAACGACTCATAGGGGCCCAGCGCGTCATATTGCGTGTGCTCTTGGCCTCTTGACTACAAGGACAAGCTGGCTGGCTGACCATGGAGAAGGGCATGGATCGCGACCAGCCGGATGTTCAGCCACAACCTGAACGACGCAGCAACCGCACACAGACCCCGCGTGAGGCTCAGGACGCCATTGCCCATGCCTCGGCCGTAACAACAGCCACAGCTCCCATCGTCAACCCACCAGTCGATGCTCACCCGGCCCCCAGTCCGACCTCTGCCACGGCACAGGACGAGCCTACCGCGAGTACGACGAACGACAACAGCTCTTCTTACTCTTCTGTGCCCCCAAGCGGGACAATATCGTCATGGAGCACATCCTCAGACCGTCAACTCGGCCACGCCAGCGGCCAGCAGGACGTTACAGATCGCGTCTTCCCGGTACGCTCCGTGGTCAGTGTTGACCCCAGCAGGACGTCGGGTGAGTACGATCGAGCCTCTCAATTCGAAGGCACTGCGCCAGAGAGCACGCCGAGCGCCACTGTGCGGCCGCCCAATACGAGGCTCAATACTGCGGTGCCTGGAGGACGGTCTGTTAGCGCAACAAGTGACAGTATAGCCTCACCGACGTCCAGCACAACGCAGGGTGGCAAAGGGGCTCGGCTGCGGCTTCAGACCAATTCGGGCTCGAAATCAAGTGTGCAGGCTGATGCGGAACGGCGCGGGACTGCCACCCACATTCCCTCCTTTCTGGATGGACTTCCAGACGACGTCAACGACCCGGAGGACGACGAAGGTTCGAGGGAGAGCGATAACCGCGATGCCGGGAGTTCTACGGGACGGCAGACACCGTCAATATCCGATTTGCCCGAGTCGCACTACACCTTGCGCTTCAAGCACATCGTAACCGAGGAAGGACATGCGGTCATCACTGGGCGGGACGGAACAATGCAGAGATGTGAGGACGAGCCGATACACACGCCCGGTGCCGTCCAGGCGTTCGGGTTACTGCTCGCTCTGAGAGAAGAAGCCGATGGTTCGTTCCAAGTACGCTACGTCAGCGAGAACTCGAAGCGGATTATCGGCTACTCACCGCAAGAACTATTCCGGGTTGGGAACTTCTTGGAACTCTTGACCGATGCACAGGCCGATAATCTCCTGGACCACATCGACTTCATTAGAGACGAGGATGCGGACCCTTCGCTCAACGGACCGGAGGTGTTTAGTCTCTCCATCCGCCCCCCTAAGAAGAAATCGGTCAAGCTATGGTGCGCGATTCACATCAACCCCGTGCATCGTGACCTTATCATCTGCGAGTTCGAATTGGACGACGATAATGACTACCCACTACGGCCCGCGGATGAACTCACGCCTGACGCACCCGAAGACACATTACGATCGGAACCGACCTTGGAAGAGCTGACAGAAAGCACTGAGATCCTCAGCAAGCCTCTAAGGGTGCTAAGGAGCGCACGCAAGCGGAGGGGTGAGGCGGGTGCTATGCAGGTTTTCGACATTATGGGGCAGGTCCAAGAACAACTCGCCTCGGCACCTAATCTGGAAAGGTTCCTTAAAATCCTAGTCGGAATCGTCAAGGAACTGACCGGCTTCCACCGCGTGATGATATATCAGTTTGACTCGTCTTTCAACGGCAAGGTTGTCACTGAACTTGTCGACCCCATCCAAACTCGCGACCTGTACAAGGGTCTACACTTCCCGGCCGCCGATATCCCCAAGCAGGCGCGCGACCTATACAAAATCAACAAGGTGCGGCTCCTCTACGACCGAGACATGGAGACGGCAAGAATGGTCTGCCGGTCTGTGGAGGATCTCGAAGTCCCGCTGGACATGACCCATTCCTACCTCCGTGCCATGTCTCCCATCCACCTCAAATACCTCGCCCACATGGCCGTGCGGTCCTCCATGTCGATATCGATCAACGCATTTGGCGAACTTTGGGGTCTGATCGCATGCCACTCGTACGGAAACCAGGGCATGCGCGTGTCCTTCCCCGTCCGCAAGATGTGCCGTCTGGTCGGCGATACCGCGTCGCGTAACATCGAGAGGCTGTCGTACGCCTCGAGGCTACAGGCTCGTAAGCTCATCAACACTGCGCCAACGGACAAGAATCCCTCTGGGTATATAATCGCCTCGTCCGACGACCTGCTGAAGCTGTTCGATGCCGACTTCGGCATGCTTTCTATACGAGGGGAGACAAAGATTTTGGGCAAGATCGAACAGACGCAGGAGGCATTGGCTATGCTCGAGTACCTCCGACTGCGCAAGTTCACGTCCGTCATCTCGACCCAAGACGTCAAGGTTGATTTTCCCGACCTACGATATCCGCCCGGATTCTCAGTCATAGCCGGGTTGCTCTACGTGCCGTTGAGTGTCGGTGGCAACGACTTCATAGTATTCTTTCGGAGAGGGCAGGTTCGCGAGGTCAAGTGGGCGGGCAACCCATACGAGAAGATCATCCAGCAGGGCACGGCGGGCTACCTGGAGCCGAGGAAGAGCTTTGCCGTCTGGCACGAGACCGTCATCGGCAAGTGCCGCGACTGGACCGAGGAACAGATCGAGACCTCTGCTGTCTTGTGCTTGGTGTACGGCAAGTTCATTGAGGTGTGGAGACAGAAGGAGGCAGCGCTGCAGAACAGTCGGCTCACGCGGTTACTACTGGCTAATTCTGCACATGAAGTGCGCACGCCTCTGAATGCCATCATCAACTATCTCGAGATAGCACTCGAAGGAAGTCTGGACCAAGAGACGAGAGACAATCTGGCGAGATCGCACTCTGCCTCCAAATCTCTTATCTACGTCATCAACGACTTATTGGACCTCACAGCGACGGAAGAGGGCAACGATCTTATCAAGGATGAGATCTTTGACCTACCGGCTTGTATCCGCGAGGCTACCGAGCCATTTGAAAATGATGCCAGGCGGAAAGGTATTGCATACGACGTTGTGGTATATCCTGGCCTACCACAATACGTGTATGGAGATCAACGACGCGTCAGACAGGCCGTCACCAATATCACGGCGAATGCGGTGCAACATACTACCGAAGGCTCCGTCCGGATCGAGCTCTACGTATCCGAGGTACAAGACGACCGCGTGCAGGTCGAGATTGCTGTCGAAGACACCGGCAAAGGGATGAGCGATAGCAAGGTCGATGCTTTGTTCAGAGACCTGGAGCAAGTCACGACAGAGCTGGATCCCGACACAGCGAGCAGCGAGCAGGAACATGGCAAGCCGCAGGCAGCAAAGACACTCGGCCTCGGCCTAGCCGTTGTGGCCAGGATCGTCCGCAACATGGACGGGCAGCTTCGTGTGAAATCGAAGGAAGGCAAGGGGTCGCGCTTCGTCATGCAGCTGCCGTTCGAACTCCGGCCCGACGAAGCGAGCGAGGTGGGGGACGGTTCGACGAGGAATTCTATCACGGCGTCTAGCGTGGCGTCAGTATCTGCACCTATTTCCAAGCCGACAGACGGCGAAGTGACCCTCGTCGACAGGGGGAGTACAACTTCAATGCCTGGATGCGGCGGCACGCTGACGGAACGAAGGAGTTTTGACGAGGCGGGAAGCATCAAAAGCCAGCGGAGCGCGATCAGCAGAGCCAGTGCTAGAAGCACGGCCAGCGACGCGGACCGGCTGATCGATGCTATCCAGTCCCCAGTGTCGATTGTCAAACAGGATTCCGAAGGCTCGCAGAGAAGGGCGCTGAACAGAACCATATCGAGCCGGAGTGTGGGTCAGGATCGGCACCACACTCCGGATCGGCACGTCGATGGCTCCGTGTCGGCTTTCACCCACTCAACCAGCGATATGCTCGACGTGTCGACTCATGCGTCAAGTCCAAATCCGTCTTCGCACCTTCGGCCGTTGGTTGACAGCGGTGTATCCGGAGGCGCGGGCATGGCGTACGTCAGCGAGTCGAGCACGCCGATCAAGCCGATTAAAGTTCCGGACACCGAGGAGTACAGGGACATAACCGCGACGTATATCAACCGAGATCAGTCCAACGTTTTAAATGATAAGCCGGAACCTGTATCCAGAAGGTCAATCGAGCAGGCTGCTGTGGCTCCTCCTCCAGCTGATAAGCGAGTTGAGCTCAACCTGCTAATCGCGGAGGACGACCCGATCAACATGACGATCCTTCGGAAGAGGCTTGAAAGGGCTGGGCACAAAGTCTTTCATGCCGTGAACGGCGAGGAGTGTGCGGCGCTATATAGAGAGAAGTCGGACACCTTTGATGTTGTCTTAATGGATATGCAGGTGAGTCCGTCGCGGGTCTCAAATACCTCTCGACGTATACTAATTTATTGAACATTAGATGCCTATCGTCGACGGCCTGACCAGCACCAAGATGATTAGGCAAAGAGAAGGGGAGCTGAAACTGCCATTGTCGCCTATCGCGGCCAAGCATGGCCGGATACCCGTCATTGCTGTTTCCGCCTCGCTTGTCGAGCGTGACAAGGACATACTTGTCGACGCAGGGTTCGACGGGTGGATACTGAAGCCTATCGACTTCAAACGGTTTGAGACACTGCTGGTGGGTGCAGTCGAGGACGAGGTGAGGGATAAGGAGCTATATGTTCCGGGCGAGTGGGAGAGGGGAGGATGGTTTGCACGCAGGGGGAAAGGTGTCACGAAATCGAAGTAAATGTCGGTTGAACCGCAACTTCTTTCATGATGATGGAGATGAAGACTTTGGCTTCGTAAGCCTTGCTGCGTGGAGGCAAGCATACTCTTGCGGCAACAATTTCCTCGGGTCAAGGTTTGCATACGATACATACGATACGGCGTCGACCATGTTTCAGCTTGGAGCTTTTTGCCTTTCATGGGGTCTGGTCTACGGATCTACAGACGGGGTGTAGCCTTTACGTCTTGGAAGCGTCTGATCGGGAAATGGCCGTGGCGTCTGATTCTGATATGCATATGCTTTTGGGTTAGGGTCTGCATGGAGCAATAGGGTTTGCGATCGGCTTTCCATTCCTGCTCGGGTCTGCCGATGCACGGCGTTGATGAGGCGTACGGTGTTTTGGAAATCGAGCTTTCGCGGTTGCTTGGGCAAACCTTTTTGCCTTAGGTTTAGTCGATCCATGTCGGTCCAGAGGAACATACGTGAGTGTCGTTGTTGCGGATTAGACAGGTAGAGTCGACTGGGAGACCAGAGGCAGCACACAAAAGGCAAGCGTTTCTCCCACAAAGTGCTCTACTCGTATCGTCGAACACAGAGCTACCAAACCTCCTGACCCTTATACTTAACAGCCCTCAGTCTTGCCTCAATCTTGTCTTTATATAGCAGTCCCAGGCTGTGGGTTGTGACTCTACCACACCTGTGGCAAAAACGACTAACAGTTCAACCGCGATACAACAATAGCCTTTACGTCCTCACCATGCATATCCTGGTGCTCTTGATGCTCTCGGTCTCCGCTCTTGCGGCGCCTCAATATGACCTGAGCGACGCGTTCGAGACGGTTATAGATGGCGTGACCCGGACCATGCTCCCCATTACCTCCATCCCAAAGGTCTCAGCCAAGCCGGAGCCTGCTGACCCAAAGCCTGCTGACGCAACAGCCACGGTGGTCGTCACCGTAGACGGTACCAAGACCGACATCCCCATTCAGCAGGCAGAAGCCTCCCAGGACCCCGCCGCAGATGACACGAAGCCGTCCTACCAAGACGTCAAGACCACAGGCGACGGCTACTGCGGCCTGTCGACATTCGAGGACCGGACGAGCCGTGCGTCGCCCCGGATCGAGGACTGCCTGCACATCGCGTCCAACATTGCCTACAGCGGGCGGTGGGATATCGACATGTTCCTGGGCAAGCAGAGACGCATTGCCGATTACGGAACGTGTGCTTTCGGTGTGCAGGGGCACCCCATCTCGCCTGGCGAGATCAAGACGTACATCGGCCACGAGGACATTATTGATATCATCAACGACTCTATCGACAAGTTCGGCGCGAACGGTCTGATCGGGGCCAGGGGCATCATGGAGTGCCTAGATTACCGCGGCCGTCAGCGGATTGTGGATTGGGGTATCTATCACATGTAGGGGCCATGCCCTTGGCTGCCTTGGGGAGTGCGCGAAAGGGGGCCCTGGTGGCTATGTCGTCGGCTGCTCAGGGCTGGCTTAGGTACAGCTCTGGCCCGACGGGAAGGTGTTGACGAAATCGACTGGGAGACTGGGATGGGTCGGTTGGGGAGGAGACGTACAAGACTCGTTTGCTGATTGTTAATATGCTTGGTTCGGGGATCAGATTGAGGAAGGAGGGAAAACTGGAATTTACATGATTGACTTGGTTGCTGACCCGAGGGGGTTTGTTCGAGGTGGGCATAATTACAGTTGGGGGAAAAAGTTGGATAGAGTTGTTTCATGTTAGAGCATCGTGAAGTCTGATATATAATACTGTGAAGCCGCTTCAACGAGCCAAAGTCTAGTCTTTGCCTCGCCCTCGTCTTGTCTTTATCTTCCACGGTCATGGATGGAATATTCAGAGTTGTCTCGTAGGATCCATCACTCTCTTCTCCGAGTCCCTTGCTCTCGCTGCTTCAAGGAGGTAGTGACTCGTGTCTTCTTGCCAAGAACTAAGTAAGCTTTCCGACATCTCCGCCCCAGGCACTACTTACCGCACGGGAGGAAGGAGCAGGTCATTGATAGGATGAGTAAGATATGTTAGTTTCCATTGGCATGTAGAGACAAGAAACCTTACCTCAGTCGTAACTGTCCTCACCCTCGGATGTGGGAAGATACCCGGTACTACCTAGTCGTGCTTGCTGAATCCTTCCTTCCTTCCTAGGTACTCCTTACTATTTGAGGTACGGTAGAGAAAGTCTAAACAGCACCGTCTCGAGATACCTTCTACTCTAAAAGTCATTCAACCGAGTCTCAGCCCGTACACATAGACGATAAAATGACTTGTAGGTGGTCTGGTGTTTCATTTCAAGAGTAACAATTTCTACACGATCACAACAGCGATGTATCTCATCAACGGTCCTATCGCTCTTATGATGTTGCTCACTAGTCGACACTCACTGATGCTGAAGCTACTGGCCACAAGGGTAAAAAGTGAAAGGGTATTTTATATTCAAATCAATGGCGCCCCTGTATATCCCGATGCCTTCATATATCCGCCCGGAAGAAGCGAATCGTCATTAATGCGTTTTGTGTAATTACAATTATTCAAGCTAAACCCCCTATTCAAGACTCGTTCTTGCACAGGTGCCTCTTAAAGCAGGAAGATTGCAATGACAATGCTCGAAAGCAGCCATTCGAGGCCATAAGTCGCCTTCGCGGCCCCTGCTGTGGCCACGACTGATGGCGAGCTGGAGGTCGACGAGATGACTGCCGGCGAGGTGGTTGATACCGAAGCAGACTGAGAGGTCAGGCGGGAGGTGGATGTTGAGGACAGAGGTGAGGTGGATGCGGAAGACAAGGCAGCAGATGTCTCCGCCGACGTCTGGAGGGGCGCAGAGCTGGTCGTCGCTGCGGGAGCCGTGCTCGTAGCTGCGGCGGGAACATTGATGGTGCTGACGACCGTGCCGCTGATACCGGTAGTGGTAATCGTGGCCGTGGCCACCGGCTTGCCGTCGGAATAGTAGACGACCAACAAAATACCCACGGGAGGAGCGGAGGTAGGGGTGGGAGTCGGGGCGGCTGTGATGGTGATCGGTGAGGGCACCACGACTGTCGTCGGCTCGATGAGACTCCCCGTAAGGGTGGGGACCGCATATGGCGGGTCGAAGAGACCGAAGCGGCCGCAGGCGTTGCACGGGTACGCCCACGAGCTTACCTGCTTCGGAGCCGCGAGGATGGGGTCGCAGGCAGCGTCGACCATGGTGACGATCGCAGTCGGGTCGGCTGTTCGGGGGCAGTTTGTGCCAAGGTCAGCGAGGTTGAGCTGACTTGTGGATCCCGTGCCGTTGGCAATGGTCGAAACCTCGTAGAGGTCTAGAGGAAGGATCCATTTTGAGGTAGACGGGCCCGCCGGCTGCCCGAGGGTGTTGATTCCTTTGGCGCTCGGGATATACATGTACACCGATGGTGAGGTGCTATTTTCGCAGTAGTCAGCACGTGGATCCTGCAGTGCAATGGGAAAGCAGGAAGCACTTACAAGGTGTAGCCCAGACTAGTGTCAACCCAAGTAGTTGGGTAAGAGTATGGCCTGTTCGTTGGCCAATAGTAGAGATTGACCGTCTCGGCAGAGCTTTGGAGGCAATGTCAGCACTATGATCATCGTGAAATCAGGATCTGGCAGAAACGTACATGCTGCACGATTTCGGGCATGGTTCGTAGGTGGTGGAGAACAGGGTCGTGGTCGTGGTCGTAGATGTTGTGATAGTCGTGTCTGTGGTCCCCGTGGTCGTCACGGTCACTCCAGTAACGCCCGTAGTTGTGACGGTCACTCCAGTGACGCCAGTAGTTGTGACCGTCGTGTCTGTGGTCCCCGTGGTCGTCACAGTCACTCCAGTGACGCCCGTAGTCGTGACTGTCGTATCTGTGGTCCCGGTTGTGGTCACGGTCACTCCGGTGACGCCCGTGGTAGTTACAGTGGTTGAATCCGTCAGGGTGGTCGAGTCCACTTCCGTTTCCGTGACGTTGACGGTGTAATGGAGCGTGGTGGTCGTGTATTCGGTAAAATGGAGAGTATTGGTTGTGTATTCGGTCACGTATGCCGCGACAATGTTGGTTGTGGTGCTATTGACGAAGATGTCCAGCACATGAGTTACATCTACCGTCGTCGCTACTACGACGGTGGTCGTGTCATAAACTGTGACATTCGCGGTGCATGCTGGATCATAGACGGTTGTATTGGCGTGCGGTGAGTGAGCATGGCGTCCCACAAGTTCTTCTGGGGTGTTGTTAGCTGAGAATGCTTCAGAATGTCTTACTTGAGATTGGAATGTTGAGTCTCATACCCTCGGCCAACGACCCTCTGAGACACAGCGTTAGCAGCCCGAGCGCCGAAGCCCACGTGCTCAACGGCGACATCATGGCGAGCGGCTCCTCAGCAACGACTACACGTACTTGCAGTTGAACGAGCGTAGAGCAGCGAGTGTTAACAACGATTGTGGAGAGTTGACTTGACGACACGCAACTTGGGCGAAAGGAACATTCGGCGATTTAAGAAAAGACAGCTCACAGCCTCTCTCCATAGTAGGGGTGCTTCCCGTTCATATTACAGCCGCTGTATACATAGACGGGACTAAACCATGATGGCAACCTGACGGCAACCAGTCCAGTCCTTGCCTACTACATGGTAGTGTACCAATTCCTGGTTCTCCCATGCTCTCGTACCTTGTTTGGATGCAGTCATGTCGACCAGCCAGAACCGGGGTGAGCTGCCACAAAAGGACAAGCGGTCGACAGGGGTCCTGTAAAGGGACATGGACACTGCTCCTCACGCTTCTTGATTGGCCAGTGTGGGTGGCCAGACCAGGGGTAAAGTACGGTTAGGGCCCTGCAGCGTGACGTCTGTCAACGCCTTTCATCATAAACTTGGACATGAACGCTGTTTGAGCACACACACTCACGGTTGATTGACATGGCAGTGCGACTGCAGGAACACGTCGACGGTCGCATTGGCTGGAGTGGGTATTCCGGACGGCAACACTTCAACCGTGATTACCGTGGTAGCATCGCGCTACTTTGGGAAGTTCTAAGTGTAGTTCTACGTCATGATCTGTTGTTTGCCTTCTGGGCTCGCAGACATGGATATCACAAGCCATGGCCGCCGCGCCAGGCTGACATTGGATCATGGGGGTTGCTAGTATAATCATTTTTGAGAAAACTCCGTATTCTTGAGCCTGGCGTTGGTTCGAACTCATATTCCCTTGTGAGGTAAATGTTTTTTCTAACTTTCGGTGTACCTTGTGTACATACGAGTCTCACTCAGAATGCGGTCCGCAGCGAGATTTTGGGCACTGGCGGTTCTTGCTGAGTCCTGCTTGTCCAATGATACGCCGGGGCCTCTCGTGATTCCCGCAAGTCAACACTTGTAGGTGCACTGAGTTCTTGAACTTTGATCATTCGGCGCGGCGCGGCTGACCTTGGTTGTACAGTGAAGGAAACGATGGACCATGGAGTACCTTCGACGTCCGCGTCGGAACACCGGAGCAATATATGAGAGTGCTCGTGTCTACGGCTTCTCCAGAAACCATGGTCGTCGTGTCAGATGGCGGCTGCTCGACGTCAGTGTTCACTACAGTGCCGGTTCCGGCCGACTGCGCAGTGTCAAGGGGTAACTTGTTCAACATGACGTCTTCTTCTACCTGGCACGATATGGGCATCTACGGCATCAATCAGGACGGGATCGGTCTCGAAGCCAACCTCGGATATACCCAGAGAGCCCAATTTGGCCTGGAAAACCTGGGCATAGGTCTTCAGGGACCTAGTCTGGGCAATCAGACTGTGGCTGGCATTGCAACAGCCGAGCCTTTCTACCTGGGCATATTCGGGCTCAACAACCAACCAGTCAACTTCACCACGTTAGGCAACTACTCGGCGCCCTCGTTCCTGACGACACTCAAAGATCAGAAGAAGATACCAAGTTTGAGTTGGAGTTACACCGCCGGAGCCAAGTACCGCCTGAAGATGGTCTACGGCCAGCTGATCTTCTCGGGCTATGACACCTCGCGGTTCACCGAGAACTCGGTCTCCTTCACGATGGCAGAGGACATCACGCGAGATCTCGTTGTTGCTCTTCAGTCGATAAGCTACAGCGGATCAACTTCTGCCACTCTTCTCTCCAACCCAATCGACATTTACATTGACTCGACCGACCCAAACCTGTGGCTCCCAGACGAGGCCTGTGATGCCTTTGAGCAGGCTTTCGGGCTGACACTCGATAAGGCCAGTGGCCTGTACTTGGTAAACGACACGCACCACAACATGCTACGCGACTCGAATGCGGAGGTGACCTTTAGAATATCTGACGTGAAGGCTGGAGGGGACACCGTCACCATAGTTCTTCCCTATGACGCGTTTGACCTCACGGCAGAGCCCCCACTGGTGGCCAACAGCAGCCACTATTTCCCTCTGAAGCGCGCAAACAGTTCGGCACAGTACACACTTGGCCGAACCTTTTTGCAAGAAGCGTAAGCTCTTTTACCTTGGGAGCATGAACGGAACCGAAGGACTAGCACTGACTCTGAATTAGTTACCTCTCCGCCGACTACGAGCGCAAAGTGTTCAACGTGTCGGCATGTGCATGGAATGAGGGCGCTCAACCGAACATTGTTACCATAACATCCAAGGACGCGCCTGCCGAGCCAGCCACAAGCGGAAGCCCGTCCTCCGCTGCTCCTTCGTCTGACCCCAATAAAGGTCTGGGCGGGGGAGCCATAGCCGGTATCGTGATTGGCGCGGTAGCCGCCATTCTCCTGGCCATAGGCCTGGCCTTCTGCATCCTCCGCAAACGAAGAAAGTGGATGAAGCAAGGATTTGCAAAGACGTCGGCCACTCCCGAGCCCGACGAATCGGTTCTCAAAGGTCCAGTCTTCAACTCCGGGACTCAGTCCTCGGCGACTGGGGCTCACTCGTCGCCATTCTCCGCGGCTGACATGTCCGTGCCTCCGAGGTCAACAGCCGAGTATTCAAGATCGGGAGCGGACACTCCGGCGAGGACGGCGACGAACGAAGGAAGTGTCGCCGGTGGATCCACTGTCGAGCTTGACGGTCGTGACACCCATGTCAGACCAAACACAGAGCTTGACGGCAGGGAGATACAACCAGTGGCCGAGAATCCGGGTGTCTACGAGCTACCGGGCACCGAGGTTGCCGGCGACCACAGTCGGGAGGTGGAGAGGGACGACGGCACACCTTCGAGGGCGGGATCTTCACCGTCCAACGACTCGAGGGAGGGCGGTAATTCACCGCCTTCAACATACGTCTCTACACTGGGCACGACCTGGGAGCGGGATGAGAGGGGGAATCACGAGCTTGTGTCTCCTACCACACCGCGTCATGGCCGTGGACCGCGAGCGTTCTGATCTTTGATTTAGCGATGCCAATCTGACGATGTAATGCACAACATGAGGGGAGATACATATATGCTGGATGGGGTACACATTGTGCAATAAACCTCTGGAAGAGTCTACCGCAGCTTGCAGGATACCAATTTTTAAATCGTTACGCGCAGACATAAGTGTCGATGTGACTTGCCCTGATGATCAACGTAGCTTAAGAAATGGCTTCAAAAAGGTACCTCTGGCAGGGGACTACACGTTAAGGTACTAGATGTATTCTCGAGGTGAGGTACCCAGACGAGCGAAGGCGCGGGGAGCTTGGATGGAACGTGCACAGTCAAGCAGGGGTTTTCGAAAGAGGACTAGCGCTATCTGACCGAGTGTCTGAGCTTCGGCTCCCTCGACAACACAATGGACTTCCGAACACCAGCGTCACTTCGATTCGTATTCTTTTTCTTCCTTCGATGTTGTTTTTCTCTTACAGACATCCTCATACCAGTATCCCCCCCTACTTGCACGTCTGGTGTTTGCCCGCCGGATACTGATCACTCAAGTCTCAAGCGGCTCCTAATCAGGTACGCGACAACGTGTTTCATAAGTACCTTAGCCTGTCGCTGGAGTTTGTTGCTCTGTCGTGTGTTGGCGGTTCAAGCGGGTCTCCCTGTTCACTGATCCTCCCAATTCTATTCATCTCGTACCCGGAAGCTTGAGACGGAGCTCAAAGCTTGTCTGCAATGGAGAAACGGTCCAGAAACCTGGGGAGCTGCAGGGTCCATCCCATGCCATCCATCTATCTGTCCATCCATCCATCACATGGTCTCCTGTCACTTGCGAGCTTTTCTTCAACTCTTCAAAAACACAATCAGACCACCACTAATACCGACGAATGCTAGCTTCAAGTCGCATCTCGCATCTCGCAATCAATTCAAACTAGCCTATTCATCACTACCACAGCCAAGATGCCAGGTGTTCGTAAGTCAACAAGGACCTCGAGGATTGGACACCCGTTCCGGGCAAAACCCCAGCTGACATGACATGCCGCAATAGCACTCGATGCTCTCGACAACCTGAAGGGGAAGTTGAAGAACATCTTCAAGAAGAAGCCCAAGAAGGAGGCTGACGCGGCTGCCGCTCCAACGACCACCGCCGCAGCTCCCGCAGCCGAGCCGACCAAGACAGAAGCTCCCGCTGCTGCCCCGGCTGGTAAGATCGTATACCGCATGCTCTGAATCTCGCCGAAACAGAACATACTAACCTCACCTGTACTACACAGCAGAGCCAGCTACTGCACCTGCCGCTGCCGCTGCCACCACTGACGCCCCCAAGGCGGATACCAAGCCCGCCGAAGCTGCCCCAACTGCTGGTAAGTTCCTACGACCCGCTGCTCAATCACATATTCTGACCTTGGACTTCCTTGACAGCCGCGGCCACGACAACCGAAGTGGCAGCCGCCGCCGATACCACCGCAGCCGCAGCTCCAACCGAAGCGGCCCCCGCCGAGACGACCAAGGCCGGCGCCGTCGAGGCCACTGGCGCCTCAGCTGAGACGCCCGCTGCTGCCGCTCCCGCTGCTCCAGCCGCGGCCGAGACCGCTCCGCCGGCCCCTGCTGCTGCTGCTGCTGAGGAGAAGAAGGAGGAGACCGCCGCCCCGGCTGCTGCTGTCCCTGCTCCTGCGGCCGAAGCCACGACCACGGCGGCTGCTGAGACAAAGTAACGTCTTGGCCGTCGTATCGTATCATACCGAAATCAGGACGGGAAGAAGGGGTCACGGAGCTGGTAGTTTTGGTCACAATCTGACTGCGAGGGGTGCAATGTCTTTCGAGTCTCGTCTTTTCTTTTCTGCGAAGGATACCAAGGCGGCACCGTGTGCGCTCGGCGAGACGTGACGGCCGGACCAAGCACGAGTAACACGCTTGTTTCCTCGCCGGTATCGATCTCACCACCACATGCGTGCTTCGCTGTTTTGCGCTTTTGATATTTGATCGATACCCTAATGCACAAGTCACTTTGCGATTATCTCGGCCATTGGACCTCGCCATATACCAAGCAGATACTCGGGTCATGCTGATGTAAGGAATCCTGTTTTGCAGCTGATATTCTGCCAATTGGAGAACTATGTTGTGGGTATCGTAAGGAACCTGTGACCAAACGCTCAACTAAAGGGGCTTGGTCCTCTAGCCATGCCTCTATCTATCTCTACTCTCCCTGTCGAATGGGCACCCAGATAAACTTCCACCTTGCGTTGGAAACATACCCTCTGCGCTCGCGTACCAGAAATCACCGGACTAAGAATCAAACGGCTATGAAAGCGACACCGGGCTAAGCCACCGTATCCCGCCCGCGCTGTTGCGCATGATGCCTTCTTTCACACATTCCCACCCCTCCTCTCCAGGTGCGGTATCGTGTTGGCTCCTGGTGGGCTGGGCCTTGCGAGCGGTCGTGGTAGCGATCCTGGCATCTGCATTGCCGTCGGTCGAGGTAATGATCCCGGCACCTGCGTTGCGCCGGGCCGAGACAACATTCCTACCCCTTGTGGCGCCACAGCCCAAGGAGCCTGCGTTCCAGCCATGGGCACAGAGTCGGTCCGTCCCGCCACGGGCGCAGGATTCGGCTTCGCCTCGTGCACCGACTCGGGCGCAGCCGGGTCAAGCTCCCACGCGAACAACGAGCCGAACGGGAAATGCTGCACCACGGGGAACTTGCCCAGCACCTCGGCCTGGAACATCTTGATCATGCCCTTGTTGATCTTGCCCCAGCCGTCCTTGATCCCGCTCACATTGTACAGCACGGGGCTGTGCTCCCAGAAGGGACCCTTCTTCACGTCGTTGATGAAGCCGATGGCGGAGAAGTACATGTTCTCTCCGCGATAGAGCCCGACCTTTTCGGCCTTGCAGACGTCGGCCGGCTTGGGCGCGCCGCGAACGGAGCCTTCCTGTGGCATCGGCTCGTGCTCGGCGATGGGACGGGTTAGCTGAGCGGAGCCGAAGATGTAGGGGAGGAAGAAGTGGTCGTCTAGACCCCAGACGCCGTGAGATCCGGCCGGCTCGAGGGTGTAGGTTAGGATTAGCTTTCGGATCAGGTTGAGGTATCTGAGATGGTGTTAATGAGTAGTCCTACATGGGCAGATATAGCGGCGGAAACGACTCACGGCTCAAAAACACCGAATATGATGCTTCGCTCGATGTCTCCGTTACGACTGCCAGCTCCGTCCTTGAAGCCCCCCAACTTCCACAGACATCCCAAGAAAGCCAGAAAGCTCAGTTCATGCCCGGTTCCGTAGTCGAGTCTCGTGGAACTCCCGAAAGACCCCAGAAAGTACGCTCTCAACTCCACCAAAGGGCTGACAGTGCCGACGTGTCCAAAGTTCAAGACGTCCTGCGGCAGAAACTCATTCAGCACAGCATCCGCTCGCTCTTCCAGCAGCCGGTGCCAGATCCGGAAGCTGGCGTTGCCAAACCGTCTCGGCTCCGTGCTGGGCGGTGCTTCGTCGATGAAGGACTTGAGCTTCTCCAGTAGAGCCTGTAACCGCTTCACGGACTGGGGATCTTCTCGTTTTGAGTGAATGGTGAACGTCTCCAGGGGTGTTGATTCTGTACTTTTAGGCTTCCGAGTCAGATTAAGCAGATTTGGTGGCTGCATAGACGATGATGAGGCATCAGGCTTTGAGGTGGCTGGTTGAGTATCAGGTGCAAAGACCGTTGCTGGAGTTGCTCCTTCTGCCTGCCATGATTTCTGACGCGGGCATAGAGCACGGTTTAGCTGGAAGATGAACCGCCCAATGTCGTCGAAACCTCTTGTCCATTTGAAGCGCTCCATGTCATCCTCGGTGACTATGCGTTTCCTGGGCTGTTCGAAGGCACGTGGTTTGAGCCTGTCGAAGACCTCGAGTGGAGGGGGGACGGCTGTACTCATGTTGGTTTGCTGGTTTGGAGATTTACGCCCGGTTATCGTGGGATCTCAGTGCTTTCTATGCCGTGTAACAAGCTGGATGTGTACAGAAGTGAAATCCTGGTGCCTTTTGTATGGTATTTGTATGTCTAGTGAGTTGACCAGGGACGTCCGAATGTGTCGAATAGGTTCCCCCAGACGTGATTGAGGCGCTATGCCCCGCTGTGCGTCACTGTGCTTCTAGTGGGGTTCCTTCTGCGCAAGAAGGTGCTTCGGAGTTCACTCCGTACCTTCTATATCTTACCTATAACTTCAATACCTTAAAATGCCTTTTGTAAAATGACCATAGTGGCCCAAATCAGAGGTCCCTTTATGAGTAGAGGTATGGTTGGCATTATGCTCGACTGGATATCAGAATCAGGCTCAGCATTAAAATTGGCTTTAAGGTGCAGTACATCCACACGTCTCGCCTTCACAAAATTGTGCCGCTGAATTCAATCCTTTTCCGCAGAAGCCCTTTTTCAGCCATTAAAGATCACGAGCATCAGACGGTGAATGAGATCTCTGTTGACATTCCCTGATTCTACCTCATCACCATGGCCAAACAGCACAAATCCACTTCACAGCCTTCCACACATTCCTCTCTTCCACAGAACTGGCCCTCCCCGTTACCATACTTAACAACACCCTCATACTCGCCCTCCATAACCAAATCCCACTTCACCGCCCTTCGCACACCTCCTCCTCCCCCGGATACCCTCCCCGAATTCCCCTTACCACGCGGGCCCTCTCCCTCAGTCCGCATAACGCCCATCACCAACCCCCTCCACCCTGCCCACACGCAATGCGGCCTCTTCGCCGCCCGCGACCTGAGACCAGGCGAGCTGGTGGTGCCGTACCTCGGCGAGGTGCACAGCGGCGCGGCAGCAGACCCCAAGTCCGACTATGACCTGTGGCTCGACCGCGAAGGGGACGTAGCAGTCGATGCGGCGCGGATGGGTAACGAGGCCCGGTTCGTCAATGACTACCGTGGTGTGCCGGGGGCGAAGAGGCCGAATGCCGAGTTTAGGGATGTCTGGTGGTCGGATCTGGGGGAGAAGGGGATGGCGGTGTTTGTGCTGCCTGCTGGCAAGAGGGCTGTGGGTAGGGCGAGGACGGTTGGGGTGGGAAAGGGGGAGGAGATTCTTGTCAGTTACGGCAAGGGGTTTTGGGGAGGCAGGAGGGAGGAGAATGGGGTCGAGGAGGGCGTTGGCAATGAAGGCAGGGGGCAATCGCAGCCGGACGTGTGACGACTGAGGAATACGGTCGAGTGTTTGGATGACTTCACGCGGAGCATGCTGCGTGTTGTGGTCTCCGCTGGATCGGATTCGGAAGCACCACCAACATCACCGGCACTTAGCTTCACCTAGCGCCAGACGCTTCTCGGAGTGCTTGCATACGGACGGGTCCCGTACGACGTGCCAGCTAGACTCTACTTACTTCCAACGAGATCAAATTAAGATTATCAAGTGAGTTCCGTTCCCTTGGTCATCGCCATTATCCCCATTCCCTTGCCCTTGTTCTCAGCAGGCTCCCATATATATCGCTCATGCCTCTAACCCATCTAGTATATCCGTCTATAACCCAATTCAGTGTGATCTTCTCGGCACGATAGCTGATCTGAAGTGATGTGATCACTGGTTAAAAGTGTCCATAGCTGATCTGTCACGATCATTCTTCCCTCATAGACACAGCAGCGTGTCCGAGTGCCCTGCAGGGGCTTGATCTCTAGCAACAGTCCACAGCACTACTTTGGTAGCGGCACCAACCCTACAGAATGAAGCATGCTTCTCCGTACGATGCCCAAGTCAGCCGGTCAGAGGTCGATGTCAATCTCTTGCTTTCGTGATGCGAGTCCGGCCCTATCCTTGCGACGTCGGAGTTGCATTCGCCGCAGAATATATCCCCCGAAGATGATGATGAGGATCCCGGCGCCAACTGAACCTATCGTAATGCCCGTCGTTTGCCCAGACGTGAGTCGCTTTGTGAGTGTGTGTTCAACCCTCGTGGCAAGAGCTGATTCTGTCTGAAGGACTTCTGGCAGTGGTATCGAGAGGTGTATGTCCTTCAACGCCTCTTTTGGCAGACCGGGGACGATCATTGCTAGGGCAATCTCAGCATGGAAGGGAATGCAAGTCAGACCCTTGCGGGAGTTTGACGTACCGTCTTGTGAGATAGGCAGTTATAGCTCTGCTAGGGCCGTGATAGAACGTCCGCTCTCAGCGCTATGAGTTGTCGTTGCGGCGTTTCGGACGGCATCAAACTGACTCAACACTGTGTAGCAAAAGACGAAGGCTCAACCAAGCAGGAACATCAACGACTGGGTAAAGCAAATAAGGGAAGGCGTAAGGCTTAGATTCACATGAGGCTCTTCTACCACTCCGCTGCCAAGAACAATGTCTCTCGAAGGCATTTCTTGGCACTGGACGAACAACGTTGTTTATCTATACGAGATCCCACTGCGCTATATTCAGACACAAGGAACACCCCTGACGCCAAAAACAGGGAAACGAAAAGATCAAAACCAGTGCTTACTTGTGGGCTTTGCGATTTCTTCGACAGTTGGGAAAAGAGCCCACTATTCCATTTCAACGTCATTGAATTTCATTGAAGCCGCCTAAGTGGGGGAGCGGCAGTCGCTAGCCAGGGGTAGTATCTTGGGATGGGGACGCTAGCACTGCAGTAGGCACCTGTCTATCACAGTAGCCCAGAGGGCTAGCTATCACTCCACCATAAATCCTCCGCCGGCGTCGTCATCCTCGTCCACCAAGAAGCCACCACCCCCATTCACATCGTCCACAAAGTCCAGCTCCTCCGTGACATCGCTAACCACGGCATCTAGATCCATATCCTCTGCCTCTCCAGCAACGCCCTTTCGCTTGTCTTCACGCGTATACCCTCCATCCTCATCCTCATCACCATCCCCGTCCACGCCTCCATCCTTCTCCTCACTGGGATCAACATTTGCCCAGATTCGCTCCCTGATCCGCAATCCCATAAGAAACCGCTTCCACCACCTCAGCGCAACCCTAGCCTTCCGCTCCTTCTCAGCCTCAGCCTCCAGGTCCTCCATACCCGCAATCACCGCCCAGACTCCCTCCTCAGCCTCGGCCGGCACCACGACACCATTCAGCACCGCCGTGCCCTTCCTCCCACTGAACTTGAACCCCGTAAGCGCCGGCGCGTAGTCCACCCCCAAAATAAACGCAGCGTGCGCCGCCTTGTCGTGCAGCACATGCGCTCCTCCGGCCGGCACCATACTCGGCACGTAGACGTCCACATTCCCAAACTTATTCTTCGGCACCCGTCCGTTCCGCACCGGCTCCGGGACGTACGGCTCCGTCTGCTCGTACATGTATATCGGCGTCCCGTCCGCCACGAGCTCCTCGCCGAACAACCCGACCTTATCCGGGTCCAGATCCTCCTCCTCCTGCTCTTCTTGCTCCGACTCTTCATCGTCCCACATCCCCCTCCTGGCCTTCTTCTTCTTCGGTAACACCTTGACCGGTTCCTCGCCCGGCATCACCACCCTGCCGAGGCGGTACCACTTGTCCCTGCTCCTCGCAATGCGCACATCTCGACGGCGGTAGATCCTTTCCAGCGGGCCCTTACTCCCCGCACCGACCGTACCGGCCGGCTGCGCTCCCGGCACCAGCACCTCGTGCCGTCGTAGATGCCGCTCCAGCGCGTAGACAGGATGATCCTTAAAATCACCCACATTCCGCGGCATCGGCTCCCTCGCCTCCGCCGCCGCGAGCTCGCTGTCCTCGATCTGGTCCGCGTCGGTGGGGTACGCTTTCGCAAAGCGCCGCATCGTGCGGCGCCACCAGCGCTCGCCGGGCGATCGAGCCGTAGTAACGTTGCTGTCCGTCGGCGGACTCAGCCCGTCCACACGCATCCTGCGCGTCTTGGAGTTGTACGCCTTCGCGTACCGGCGCGTGACGTCCTTGGCGCTGCCGTCGGCCTCGAAGCCGATCACGTAGGTCATGCAGTTCTCCCTGTCCGAGGCTGGGGGCTCCAGGGCCCTGGGCTTCCACTGTGTACTTGTGACGAGCGGGTCGACGGGTTGCCATTTTTGGAGCGCGATGTCGAGGACCTCGACCCAGTAGACTGGAAATGGAGACTCGCCTTTTATTCTTTTTGTTGTCGGCGGACTCGCGAATGTAGCAGAGGATGGCGTGTAGGACATGGAGGGGATATTGTAAGCGGCCGCGTGGGGATGCCCTAGTCGTCGCCTGGGGGAAGGTGTCCCCGTTTCGGCTGTAGTTGTCGTGTATTGGTCGTAGATCGCCCTGGCGGCTCTCATGCGCTCCGCCGCCGATGGCGTCGCCGGTGTCTGCGCCTTTCTTTGCCTTGGCATTGTCGGAGCACTTGCTACACAAGCCAGTGGCTGAAGCGAGCAGACAAGTCTCGTCTCGACGCCGGCGCATCGGAGCAAAGCGCAGAATAACTGTGCGCCTACGTCACGCGAGCCCTTCAGAGTTTTTGCTGCCTCGAGGAAGTCGCTCCTTTCGAGCGTAGACTCGATGTCGTCCGGTAGTTGATAGTCCTTGAGTTGCGACTCGTCTTCGGCCCACAGAGCTCTGCGTATCCCGCGTTCAGTGATGGTGTACTTCAATTTGAACATATCTGCGACCTCTTGTAACCCCCTCTTGAGAGACTCAGTCCGTCCAAACTGCGACGCGTTGCTCGCTGGATTCAGAAACTTGACCATCTTGGCTGTGAGCAATGGCCGTAGAGCGGCCTGAATCTCGGGGTCATTGCACCACCGGTTGCGCATGGAAACATGGCACAAGAGGCAGAGAACATGCATCTTATGCACGTGAACTCGACGTTCCTTCTCCTCTTTGGTTGCCGGTTTTCGCCTGTCTATTACCCTTTTTGCGGGAGCCATGGCTGCTTTCTGGACAGTGAGGTTGAGGTTAAGGTCTTTGGGAGCTTCTTCAGCCGGACTGGGACCGGCCAGGTCCAATGTACCAAAGTCGACATCCTCGAATTGCATCTCATCATCGTTGTCATCATCATCCTCATCTTCCGAGTCCCGTAATATAGTCTGAACATTAGGCGCCGGAGGAGGAACATCTTCAAATTCGATATCCTCGTCATCTGCGTCATGGTCCACGGATGGTAGCGGCTCACTCTCCACGACCTTTTGGCGAGCATTTTTCTCTGCCCTCTCACCAGGTCGTCTTCTTTTCAAAGGCCTCTCCGGTGAATCGGCTGCGACGTGTCTTGCAGTACTTGCGCCGGCCTCAACCAACATTTGGCGGTAAATGTCCGGGACGACGTCATTGCTTTTCGTCGCGGATCCTCGAAGTCTGGAGCTGACGCGCCTGCCGCCGCTATCACTCGGAGCAGGTCGCTTTTTACCCGCCATTGTATCAAAACTAAGTCTTCATACTGTAATCATCGTCGAGTGGAAGGCCCGGTGATTACAGCGGCGACGTTGAGCATTGCGGATTTCCAACTCGCCGCCCGGAAACATGTTCCAGCGCTGTCGCGTGAGCACGTGCGCGCTTTAGGCGGATCAAACGGTGAATGACTCATCAATTGAGGAACATCGCTGGCCACTCTAGGGGGGCCCTCGTTCACGTCGAGGACGACCCGAAGCCACGGAATGTACTGACATACCACAAAGATGGAGAGTGAGGTAGTGTGCACTATGTAACGAGTATACCGTTCTGTTCCTTCCTTAAACACTCAACTAAAGCACAGTCACCTCTGCTGCACATAGGGTATCAAATGCTGCTTCAACTCCGTCCCAAATGCAAGATGTAAACCACGAAAAGCCGTCATGCCGTGATCTCTTCATTCCTCAATCATCAGAGTCGTAATTGACGAGCCCTATGGCCACAGAAGCTTTCGCTGCCGTAGCCACATCTCTACCCTCCTCTTGTTTCGCTGGAGGCCCAAGTCCTGTGTCTGCCGGTCGTTTCCTCTTTAGGCCTGGAAGTAGTTGTGTTTGCGACTTTGACGAGATGTTCGTCCCAAACTCCAAGAAGGGGTCTCTTGCCGCCCGTGTGTTACCAACGATCTCGCTGACAAGATCTTCCCGCCTTTTCGTAGCCACGATCTCGGATCTGAGCTTACTCTTCAGCTTGCCCTTTTTCTCCTTGGTGTTCTTCTTTGCCTCGCCAGAGTCATCTGCGGTCTTCTTGGAGCCTCCAAAGAGCGGTTTCGCAAGCGCTCTATCAACGCTTCCTTCGCCAGACTCGATCTCGCCCCCAAAGTCCACCAGCTTCGCTCTGATTGCATCCTCTTCCACCTCAGGCACCAACTCAAACTCCTCTCCCAACCCCAACCTCTCCTTAACCTCGCTACTTCTCTTGGCCTCCCTTTCCCTGCCATGTCGTCCGACCCTGAACTCCTTCCTCAGCCTCCGATTCCTCTCGTACGGATCCTCCCAGACCCTCGCCCCCTCCTCCAACTCCTCGATCCTCACCTTCCCCCGTTCCGCCACCTGCCTATCCTCAATCGTCTTCTCCAGATTCTTGAACGCCGTCTCCCTCATATCCGCCCTCTCCCCCTCCGTCACGATCTCCCCTCCCACAAGCCCATCCCGACTCTTGACCAAACTCTCCTCATCAAGCCCCAAATCCCTCTTCCTCGCCCCCGACATCACAACATACGCCGTATTCTTCGGATCGGTCCTAATCTCAATCTCCCCGCCGCAGGCCGGGTGCCGCATCCGAAAGCTGAAGATCGGGCTGGAGAAGTAATTCCCGACCTTGGACTTGGTCGCGTTGAAGCGCACCCCCTGGCCGATCACCGTCGGCTTCGGGCACGTGGTGCACCAGATCGCGAAGGGCATCTCGAACCGGACCGTCTGCTGCCCGTTCGCCCTCATGCCGGGCGGGCGCTTCTTGTGCAGCGCGTTGCCCGAGACGAGACCCTCTTGGTCCGGCGGGACGTATCGTCCCATGTTGAAGCCCTGCATCTTGGGCGGTTGGAGGGTAGTTGCTTGGGTGGGGGAGAGATGTCTATTTGGTCACTGCGGTCAGGCAAGACACTCGTGTTGCTGCGATGCGGTGGTCCGGTGGTATGCTCCGCCGGTCGAGAAAGCTGATCAACAGGGCTATCATCTGTTTATCAAGGAGGTACGAGGAGGCACGAGGGTGCGCGCAAGACTCATCTCCAGAAAAGTTGCTCGTAGGTAAGGTTGTCTTGGGAAAGGTGACAATACAGTTGATAAGGTGCCACGATGCCACCATAATCGATTAAATGCACAGTGACTGATATAACCCTAACCCTTGATAGTATTGCACCTGTGCCTCTTCGAGCCCTTCGTAGCCAACTTTTACTTCTCGAGAAACATGATCGTGTCCATAACAGGTGTGTCTGGAAGAACTGTGATATAATTGTCTATCTAGTAGGGGGTATCAGTGTACGGGTCAAAGCCGACCCTCTTCTTAGCCTCGTTGCGAGTCTTCCACCTTTGCTCCCCCTGCAGGCCAGTAGTCGACGTCTCTTCGAGGAAGAAAGTCAGGATATAGTCCGGAATGGCGAGATGAGAAGTCTGCTGGAACTCTTGCAGACTCGTGAGCCGGATCAGCATCTCCATGAGGGAGAGCGACGAGGTAATGGCTCCGAACGGTGACCGTGCCACAAACGACTCTGGGCTGTCGGTAATCAATGTCGCCTTGTCCATGTCGCCTTGCTGACTCTTGTAGATCTGAGGCGAAGCAGGCATGGGCGATCTGATGCTGATGTTTCGAATCTGCTCGAGAAGATTGATGTCGACCGAGGAAGACCTCCCGTGTGCGAGTCTCACCTTCATGGCAGCGAGCTGCTTGCTTGGCGTGCCGTCACCCTCTGCGGTCTCAGAACGTCGATCTTCTGAATAGTCATCATCATTCTCGTTATCAGAATCATCTTCCTCATCTTCCACAAATACCTCCAGTGCAAACCATTCTTGATCGACGTGCTGCGGAAACTCCCACTTCCGCTTGTCCTGGATGCCGGCCGCGTCTTCCTGTGGAGTATCCAAGACCTTGTTCTCCTCAAAAAGCTGTCGATCGATGTCTGACTGGTCAACATCATCGGTGTCGCTAGCCTCAGATCCAGCAGCATCCTCCCGGCGAACACTGCAAGATTCTTCTTCCCATTCTTCGCGGAGTTGACTCGGTGACGCTGCCTGGGCATCCCTCTTCAACAGCAACACTGGGTTGTTGTCCGTCGAACTTCCGATATTCAGCAGCTTCCCAGTATTAGTGTAGAAGACTTTCGATATCTGATGGATCGGCAGAGATTCCCTGACGCCAGCCATAGCGATGTTATCGAACGGTTGATGCTTCTGTCCCTCCTCGTCATGCAATCGCCCATCATCCAGATCCTCGACGATCTCCAAGTGGTAGGAGTATCCACTACTCCTCGCGAAAGCGCTCTGCGCAGTGTCCGAGGATGTCCGCATGAGGTTCGTCGCAAGGTCAGGGCAGTAACCCTTCTCACGGTCAAATACCCAGCCTAGCGGCGTCCGACAAAGCCGGATGCGAGCTTTGTGGATAATTTCTTGCCAGATGGGTATGCGCTCCCCTTCGCCCAGACCGTAAGGCTCTTGCTTTTTCGGCTGCTTGCCTCCGCTCCGTGAAGCGTCGGGCGTGGCAGGAGACTCGCCGCTTTGGCAGTCACCGTTCGTCTGGGGTTGTGACGAGCTATGACCCAGGAAGAGCATATACAGCGATATTGTGAAGGACGGTCCAATCTGAACCGGCCTAGTTGGATCACCGGAGAACTGCGTGTCTCCTATGCTGACGAATGTGCTTGCTTGCATAAGTCTGGACGGCGAGATTCCTGAGGGCATCGAGTTCGACAGGGTCTCTCCGGATCCCGTAATGGCAAGCTGGAGAAGCGGTATGTCCCTGTCAATCCGAGCCAGCAGGCTCTTGATCTCGTCGATGATGCCCAGAACTTCCATATGTTGTTGCTCTGTGACTCGAATGGTGCGAATACCTGGCTGGCTGGAGATTGCTTCCTCAACGGCTGCCGCAGCTTCCAGCCTTTTCCCAAGAGACACAATGTCTCGGTGCAGGGACTTCGCCAAAGGGACAGCTGACTCGAGGAACACATTACCACGACCAGATCTGCATTAAGTTAATACATGCTACCAGATTATTGGGGAGATGTTTGCGTACTTGAACTCGATCAAGTCTATAACAGGGGACAAGATCTACGGTCGGTCAGTGATTTGTCCGACAAACCTGAGTAGAAAGTGCCATACCTTGATCTTGCTGTCTAGCAGTTTTTGCAACTCCTTCAACTCTGCACGATCACGCTTGTCGTCGATGGTCTTCAGCAGCCGTGAGCATTGCTTGGTGGTGTATTTCGCAGTGAGGGCGATGCCATTTTTGACGGCAAGGCGCCCTGCGCAGTTGACGGCGTACATACCGAGACTTGCCAGGAGTGCGTCCATAATGTGTCGGCAGCTTCCATCATGATGAGGAAAGCATGGAAAGTAAGGCAGGGATCGGCGATGCTCAAATTTGCCCCAAATTCAAACCGGACACTATTTGCAGTGAATTGAAAGTTGAAGGACTGAGGTAAAGGAAGTGATCGGTGTCAACAGTCGCTTATCTGCACTGTTTGTTGACACCCCTGGAGTATCCTCCACTGCGAAACCACTTCCACGCAAAAGCAAATCGCGAGCCGTCGTGATATTACCGTTCCCAATTTCAGAATGATCATCTTTATCTCATTTTTGTATTTTTTTTTCTATATATGGCTAACAGGTTTGCGATCAGTCTTTGTCTATCGACGGAAGATAGTTCTGAGCACGCCACTGCAAGTGACAGTCTCCCGGTAACCATCCTGATGGGAACCAGGGAGCATTGGTTGTTCCAGATACAGGGGCACAGAAGTACTAATTATGACAAGACACTACAAACAAGTTGAACGCTATGGTAAGATAAATGGCCTGCACCGCCCAAACAATGAGAAAATGCGCCATGGTCAGTGTCATATCAAACGAGCATAAGAACCTCTATGCAACTACCACCGCCCGGTTATGCCTGCCAGGTTACTTGATCTCTTCTCTGCCACTGTCTTGCTTTCCAACCATTACTCAATACCACGGACTCGGCTTAGTAGGCAGTAGTCCGATAGTAGTCACTTGGCGCACTTGGACCGTCGACACCGGGCCCAGACCCGCCTGGAGGCACGTAAGCCTTATACTGCGGCTGCTGTGGTGGCTGCTGTCCACCATCAGGGCCTTGCTGTGCCGGCGGGGATGGATACCCACCCATACGACTCGGCAGCGTCTGCCTGGCATCGTAGGCTGAGCCAGAAGGCTGCAGTGGAGGCGGCGTCAGTACCGAGTCTGGACGCGCCTGAGGAATAGGCGGCGGTGGAGCCTGGCCGGTCGGTGCCGGTGGGTGAGGTGCGTCATTAGCCGCACCTTCGAACGGGCGCCCATATGGCTGAGATGGTTGGCGAGGAGCGTGGTATGCTGTGTATGGCTGGTACGTTTGCCGTTGGTCGGGCGAAGGTGCGGATGGTGCCTGGGCGTTGGGAGGTCCTCCAATCGAAGGAGTAGCATGACCGTAAACGTCATCGGGGGAGTATACTGAGGAAGAGTACGTCGCGGCAGAGTTGGGGTTGTGTGGTGCGATCGGAGAATCGTATACTGATGTGGACAGCTCTTGTGGCGCTCCGCCATAAGTGCTTTGGGGTCGCTGGCTTGTTCCAGGTCCCTGGTATGCAGCATACTGATTATTTACCGGCGGCGGTGAAGAAGTCTGGATTGGCGCTGGCTGTTTCCCTGCCGAAGAGCGGCGCTGGCCCTGTTCCCGTTGCGGATACGGTTGCGGTTGCTGCTGGGGCTGACCAGGGGGTCCTCCTTGTGGTGGAACCTCGGCTCCGGCCATGTAAAACGGAGCATTATTTGGATTTGGTCTCTGAAGATTTGGGGATGGCGACGAAGCTGGATATTGAGGTTGTTCTATTTACATCAGCCTCACAAGCCCATCTGTCACCAAAGGCAAGCCTCATTGCATACCTTGAGGAGCAGGCGTATAGAAGCGCTGAGGGTCTTGCTGCGGAGGCCCTGGCGGCGGATAACTCGGCCCGGCGGCTGGATAGCCTTGTGGAACTTGCGGCCTCATTGCATATTGATGGTAGCTGGGACCAGGTGGATGTGACATGGAGGACTCTAATAGAGCCTCATAGTCTCGTCTCGCCTTGATGAATTTCTCGTTCAGTTGGGTGAAATCATCTGGGCTGACGTCAGTATCATATGTGTCTAGATAAAATACCGTCAGACGCCACATACCTTTCTTCTGCGAGTACTTCTCAATCAGTTTGATCAACTTCGGTCGAATAGCAAGGGTTTGGTGATAGAGTTTCTGCCCTGAGGTTAGCACTGGCCAGGATCAACTCGGATAAGTCCGTGACGTACTGAAATCTCCTCGTTGTCCTCTTCCCGTGGAGCCGTATTACTTGTGCTCAACAAGGTTAGAAGCTTCTCCACGTTCTTGATCTCGGCAAAAACCTCGGCCTCCATCTGCGCCTCTCTCTGCAGCTCGTCAGGGGTAGGATCGGTCAGCTTCTCTACGTAGTTCAGAGGGAAAATGCCCGTCTTTCCCTTGAGCGAGCCGCGCCACCAGTCCTTATACACGCTTTCGAGCACTGCGATGACGTCGCCCTTCTTGAACTCCAACTCGCCAGGCTCGGAAGGCACGAAGTCGTAGAGGGCACGGACACGTGATACTGTGGCAGCGGTTGTGCCAGAAGACATTGGTTGCAGAGGCGCAGCAGGTTGGTTCGCCGCAGGCCCAGCACCGCTACTAGCTCCAGGACCGGATGATGGTCCTGGCTCGGATGCCTTCCTCTTCCGTTCTTCTTCCTGCAAAGAAAGCTTAAGCGCCATCTGAAGCTCCTCTTCCTCCTTTTGCCGATCGACGTCCGTAAGACTATTCTTTTGCGGAGCACTGGGAGGTTGCAGAGTCGGGTTTGTCTGCTTGAGGCGATAGTAGGCATCGTACATGATGCCAAGGTCCGGATCCGACTTGAACATGTCGGTCCAGTCCTTCATTCGCTCAAGGATCTTTGGTTTGACCTCTCTGTGTGTGTTACGGTCGTTGGCAAGCTTGAGTAGTGCCTCGGTAAAAGCGCGGCTGGACAGTTCGCGGTGCATAGGCTTTCCGCAGTTTTGGGAGAGAGCGTTCGCAAGCTAAGTGCAATCGCGCGTCAGCATCAACAGATCGGCGACCAAGGCTAAAACGAGAATGCATACCTCTAGAGTGTAGAGCTGCACATTTGCATTGCGATGGGCGAGTCGCTTGATCAGGCTCTGGACGGCCTCTTTGGGTCCATTTGGGTCACCGGACACACGATCGCAGACTTCCATGATGGCACCCCAGTCCTCTGACGTGAGGTTCTCATCGGTGGCCTTAGCTAGACAGTGACCGCATAGTTAGTCGCCGCAAGGTTGAATGATGTTTAACTCGACTGTAATGATAACATACCGACTGCCTCATCGTACGGCCCTGGAGCCGCGGCTCGAAACATGGTGATGGTGAGGAGGCTGGCGGACTGTGGTATGGATGTCCGGTTCTCAAATAGTCGCTCTCCGGGGGACGAAGCCTTTTCGATATTCCTCTGGTCGAGAGAAGATGCGTTGCAAAATCGAACGTTCCTAGATCTCTGGCTGGATACGCGCCGGATATTCCACTTGTCTTTACAGATTGGTGGTGAAGGGAGACTCAGCGTCGGAGTGTGTACGAAATGGTGTTGAGTTGTAGCCTGGTGCTGCAAGACCACTCCGTCATCTCTCTCCAAGGAGCTACGGAGGGCCCACTTCTTGCACAGCCAAGCTGGCTAGGATGCAGCCACTCACAGAAGAGGAACCGTGAGACCTACAAGTGTAAACTGCTAGCGGGGTACGTTGACAGTAGAAGCTTCCTCTGTGGCATTACGCAAGTTATTCTTATTGTGGCTACCCAACACAACGACGCAGACCATCAGACGACTAGATTAGCCGGTTGAGAAAGAGTCGTTTGAACCGACCTTCTGGGTGCAAGTCTCGATACGAGAGGTAGATCAAGACGAGAGGTAGATCAAGAGATACAAAGCAGAACCCACAGACTTTCGGCAGGCGAGGTACGATTTTGACAATTGCGCCAAACACAGGAGAACTTGCCAGTGCGCTACCAGTGGCGCAATGGATATGGTAGAGCTAGAAGGAGAAGATCGTCGTCTCCGACCTTCCATTGCGTGGACAGCTTGCGCAAGCCACAGAAGGCTGAATCTTTGTTCATGCTACAACGACTGTCCAAGGGGGGCATGTGCAATGTGCAGGGATCGATTTCCTGACCAAGACTCAAGTCGATTAAGTGGATGATGGTCTGATAAGCTTATGTCGAAGTTTGGGCACACGATCCCTAAAGGGTAAGCGGTAAGACGTGGCATTAGCGAGCCAGAAAAAAAATAATTGGAACCTGCGACTCCCCCTCCAAAATATGTTGCACACTGCTCTCGCACCTGTATCGTCTTTGTCTTTGGTTTTATGCACTCACCTTAAGAGAACACCCCATGTCCGCGCCTCCTTGGCTTTTCAGCAACAACTTTCCTTCGACGACCAAGCCATCTACAACTTCTACCGAGCCACAGCCCACATCAGCAACAATGGCGAAGGCGGAGAAGAAGAGCAGCTCCAAAGCTGGCACAAAGGAGAAGAAGGCTTCCAAGGCCGCGAAGAGCGCCTCGAGCTCAGCAACAGCACCTCCACCGCAATTGATGGATCTTGTCGAGAATTTCCTCTCCGAAAACAACTTCTCGGACGCCCATCGCGCATTCAAGAAGCAGCGCGCCGAGAAGGGTCTGCCGAAGTCGGAGAGCGGTGAGAAGGTCCACCACTCTCTTGTAGGTGTCTTCCAGGCTTGGGAGACATCTCTCAACAAGCCCGCGGGATCAGTAAAGAAACTCAAAGTCGAGAAGGTCACCACCGTCAGCAGCGACAGTGAGGATGTGGACATGAAGGACATCCCCGAAAGCAGCGACTCTTCTTCGAGTTCTGATTCCAGCAGCAGCGAGAGCTCTAGCGACAGTGACAGCGACAGCGAGGATGAACAGGAGGCCCGGGAGGCCGCTGCGAGAACACAGATTGCGCAAGCTGCCGCCCAAGTCGCTGCGCTGCCCAAGTCAAGCACCCAAAAGCGGAAGGCCGAGTCTGATAGCGACTCTTCTTCGTCTGAATCCGAGTCTGACTCCTCTGATTCGAGCTCCGAGTCCAGTTCCGAGGACGAAAAGCCCCAGACAAAGAAGCAAAAAGTGACTGTATCTTCGTCTGAGTCCAGCTCCGATTCATCTTCTGAAGAGCAATCGTCGTCTGAGGAAGAATCGTCTTCCGAGGAAGAATCTTCGTCCGAGGAGGAGTCTTCATCTGAGGAAGAGTCATCGTCGGATGAAGACTCGTCTTCCGAATCGGAGTCGGATGCTGAGTCGGAAGTCGAGGAAGCCGTCCAAGTTCCCCTCCCTGACAGCGACTCTTCCGACTCATCGAGCGAGAGCGATAGTGATAGCGACTCCTCCTCTTCCGATTCCTCCGACTCGGAGTCTGACTCCGCAAAGCAAGTGCGAAAGGAGGCTAAGGAGGCCAAGAAACAGGAGAAAAAGGAGACCTCCGGATCCGACATTTCGGCCACCGTGGGCAAGGCTTCGCCCGAGGTCTTCCCGGTGTCTACATTCGCCCCGCTGCCTCCTGACCCGACTATCAAGGCAAACAACCGCGGCAAGAAGAATGGCAGCGAAAGAAGGGAACCGCCGAAACCATTTTCCCGTATCAAGGATGATGTAGTAGTGGACCCGCGGTTGGCTTCTAACGCGTTTGCTGGTCATGAGTGGGGACAGAAGGCACACGAAGACTTGATTGTTACGCGTGGCAAGGGCTTCACCAAGGAGAAGAACAAGAAGAAGAAGGGGAGCTACCATGGAGGAAGGATCGATACCTTCGCCCGAGGTGGCATTAAATTTGACGATTAGAGGCAGCGAACATAGCATCTTGAGCGTGGAGTGGGAGTTGCGGACTCTTGGTGTCGAACACGTTTACTGATTGAATGGGAGGAGGACCCGTCTGGCGTTCTAAAATATTCCTGTGCGTACTTCTGTCAGGCGTTCGGCCGATTGTGCAGAAATTATTACCTGGTCGATGTTTTCCCCCCAAAGGTTTGCTAAGAGGTTTCTAGATAAGGATACAGATTCATCATAGAGAAGAGTATGATAACAACACAGAGATTATAGCAAACGTCCACGGTTGCGCTCATCGCTTCTCGAGCCTTCTGGTATGTCTTTACCTCTGAAGGTGTAAGTTCTGCCGCGACTCGACCCAACACCGACGACTCGACACGAAGCCCGATATCTTGTGTTGCCTGAGGGCAGGCTCTTCTGCTAAACCAGCGCACGCTTACGACTTCGTGTGCCAGTGTACTAGCCCTTAGAGCCTATGTCCCCAGCGACCGCGTTCCATCTCAGGGCGATTCAAATTCTGCTCTGTCGCAGATACGAGCCGCAGGGAGCAGTTAGAGAGCACGCGGCCTATGGCATGCCACGGACATGCAGGACATACTGCTCGTCCTCTGACCCGCAAACTCAACAATTCTGGGCCATGCTGATCCCAGAGCGCACAGGGAACAGGCAGTTCCTTGTATCCCACCGTCGATGGCAGCCCTGGGATATACTTCTACAAGAAGTAGAACTCCTGTCAACAATTGGGTCCCATCTTGAAGCGTCAACTGATCAATAAAGGTTCAGAGAAGTTTACTATTGACATGCCAAGTCTAAAGCTCAGAGTTCAGGGGTCAATGATGGTGTTTGCATGAGCTATACCTTTTCACCCCCATACACCCCTTCCACGGGAACTCTGACTTTCGTGATTGTGGCCAGAATGAATGTGTATTCCTACAAAGGTTCAGGTGCAGGGCCCTGACCAAGCTAGAGGGTGGCTGGGCAAAATGCTGTCACGCTCAAGCCTCGAAGTCGTCTGGACAATGTCAACTCTGATGAACCACATACAGAGATGTCGTTCACCAAAGCCACGGGCACAAGACCAGTAGTCTACTGCGTTAGGGGGGGACGAAAGTGAGATACATCAAGTCTTTCCGAACCGGCATAGAGGCATTTGAAAAGATCTGAATTGCATCTCATCAACCTGAAAGCTGCTTGCTTTGATCCGGAGCAGCAGCCGAGCTGTCGGAGGCCCACCACCAGAGAGAGCCTATCGCTCCTTCCCTACCGAACCACCAGAACAACTCCCTGCCAGATTGGAAGTGAGATTCGCTCTTTCCGCATTAGGTGTGAGTGTTCCAACCTTTTTAAAGGGCAAGGAGTCTCATCTTGGTCCAAACTGCCTAACTTCCTCTTCTTTCTCTCATCAAAACGATATATCGTATAATTTACGCCTGTCACCTTCAACCCAATACCTTATTCACTCCTCCTTGTACCGTGCTCACCACCTGATATCCGCAGAGGAGGCCAGAGACCCTGGGATTACTTTTACAGAGCGTATCTGCCCTCAATCTACAGGTGTCGTCGTTAGCCAACGGTCGGCTTCGGGAAGCGTGTGCTACTTTCCTTGGAGAGTCGTCAGCTGTGATGCTTCAAACTTCCGGGAACAATTGAGTCACCTCATTCTTTCACTGCCCTGGTTTGACAGCCATTTGCTTGCTCTTGCGTTACCACAACTTTCATTCTGCCGCGACGGCTTATCCACGTTGGCCTATGAGCTGTCCTTGGTTCAAACTTCTTCTGCTTGCTCGAAACGTGTTGGGTGAAGCACAACAGACTGCCCAGCAAGAGGCGGGCATCACACGCGTCACAAGTTACGGTGGTGGCTTCCAGAGTGTTTTCCTGATAGCTAGTCATCTCTTTCCTCCGGACCTGCTGCTCCCAGTCATTTCTCAAACCTGCACTCGGCGTATAAAAGTCGTGCCTTCCTCCACATACCTACAATACTCTGCATCTCGCTCCCACTTTTCCCAGCAGATACCTAGCAGAACAGTCACTCTCAACCTGGCTTTCTTAGGCCCATACACGAAGTCTGCTTGACTCCGTTGCTCTGCATCGAGAATCTTGATTGCGACATATCTTCCGAGGACACGCACAGTATGGCTGACCGAGGCAGAGGTGGTCGTGGTGGACGAGGTGGCGCCGGAGGCCAAGGCAGTGGCGGTAGCTCCCTGGGAGGCAGCACCGGAGGTCACGCGGACCGTAGCCGTGGCGGCGGTGGGTTTCAAGGGAACGGCGATCGCGGTAGAGGAGGCTTTCGAGGCCGTGGTGGTGGGCGAGGTGGTTACCATGGGCACATGGTTTTCGGGTGAGTACTGTCCTTGGTATGCTGCTGCCAATGATACACGGACACTAACGAACCTACAGGCAAGGCACAGCAATCCCCCAACCGGAACCTCATATCACTGCACAAGAAGATGCCTTTATCAAGAGCCAATCTCAGCCCTCTGTCGGTCAGGTAACCAGACAGATGGGCGAGCTCTCAGTCGGGTCATCGAGCAGCTCATCAGACATATTCCCCATACGTCCAGCATTCGGCCATGACGGACAAGAGATTGTGCTTTGGGCCAATTACTTCAAGCTGGAAGCTCGAGCTCATACTATCTATAAGTATGTTTTAAAGGTAACACACCACTCATCTAAAGAACCGGCTAGCTCGAGAGAAGGAGAGGCGAACTCGAGGACGAAGGAAGCTAAGGGTGCCAAACTGCATCAACTCATCACGGCTGCCCTTGCCAAATTACCGAATGCCACACTTGCAACCGAGTTTAAGGCTCAGGTCATATCGTTGACAAGGCTGGACCTTCCTGCCTCCAACATTGTGCAAGTCGATTACACCGAGCCTGGCAGGGACTGCGTCGAGACGTGGAATATCTTGTTTGGCAACCCAATTCCTATCCGAGTGGACCAGCTTGTCGCATATCTCCGCAACATGTTGGATCCGTCGGGAGACGCTCACTTTCCGAAGTTCCCGGACGAGCTTGATGCGCTGGGAGTTATCATCGGCCATACTCCCAGGGTGGACGGCAATGCTGTCGTTATAGGACGGCGCCGCTTCTTCGCAATAGATGCCAGACGAGAGCAGGGCGTAATGCCTCGAAATTGCCTCCTCTCGATCTTCCGCGGATATTTCCAGAGCGTTCGTCCGGCCACGGGAAGGCTGCTGCTCAACGTTAACGTCACGCATGGATTCTTCCGCGCCGCACTCCCGCTCGCTGACATCTTCGCCGCTTCAGGAATCAATATCATGGCCACAATTGATAGTACGAGGGAAACAGACAATGACGAAAAGATCCGGGGCTTCGTTCGCAATGCCAAGATAATCAACCAGTATCTCAACCGTGCGAAGGTCGCCATCAAGTGGCCGGCAAAGAATGGACAGATTATCCACCGATTTGTGACGGGACTCGCCCGAAAAAGCGACGGTCAGAAAGAAGACATGCCCCCGGAATTTGCCCCCATCGCCACGGATTTCACAAGTCCATACACGACGAAGTTCTTCTTAAGACAGCCGGCTGCTGGTTCGAAGGCAACCATCATCGAAGAGCTAAAGTACGACAACTACATCACTGTTGCGGAATACTTTTTTAAAAAGTATAACATCGTGGCTGATCGTAAACTGCCACTTGTAAACATAGGGTCCACACACCGCCCCATGTACATCCTTGCTGAGCTGTGTACCATTATTATCGGTCAGCCGATGAGGACCAGGTTGAGCCCAGCCGAGCGAGATGCCATGATTAATTTCTCATGTCGTTCACCGCTGGAGAATGCAGCTTCGATCACGACCAAAGCTCGTGAGCTTCTGCACCTTGATGGCAACCCCTTACTTTTCTCGTTTGGCCTGTCGGTATCTAAAACTCTTATCACCGTAAAAGGTCGCGAGCTCAGCCCACCCACTGTCATTTACAAGGGCGGAACGCCGGTCCAGCCGAATGATGGCGGATGGCTTATGAAGGGAGTACGAGTCGTCAAACCTGGCAACCGGATTACCAAGTGGACCTTTGTCTATTCGAAGAAGAGCGAGAGAAGCCCGGCTGCTATCAAGCAGACCGTAAACGCATTCGGAGCCCATTGCAAAAGGACCGGCCTTGACATTACGGCTATGCCGTCGGACGACGGAGTCGCAATCAAATTCGAGCCAAATGAGAATACCATTCAACAAGCCTTCAAAGACCTCCCCAAAGGCACACAAGTCGTCCTCGTGATTCTCCCGTACAGGGATACCGTTCAGTACAACATCATCAAGAAAGTCGCAGACGTCGACTTAGGTATACTTACTATCTGCGTTGTTGAGCAGAAACTGATGCAGGAGAGAGGCCAACTAGGCTACTTCACTAATGTCGCAATAAAGCTCAACCTCAAGACCGGTGGTGTCAACCAAACGCTCCAGAACGAGCACCCACTGCTTAAGTCCGGTAGGACGATGATAGTTGGTTACGATGTCACCCACCCAACCAACATCGCAATACAAAGGGACCAGAATGGAAACGAGATACGACCGCCAAGTATGGTAGGACTCGTCGCAAGTATTGACAAGTACTTGGCGCAATGGCCCGCCGAGGCGTGGAGTAACCAGGGAGGCGTCGAGATGCTCGACGAGAGGCTTATTGAGGTATTCAGGCGTCGCCTTCGGTTATGGTGGAACAAAAACAACAAACAGCTACCAGAGAATATCATAATCTATCGTGATGGTGTCTCAGAGGGTCAGTTCAAGACGGTGTTAGACAAGGAACTGCCGCACATTCGAAAAGCTTGCAAGAGCGTATATGACGCCCAAAAAGCCAAGCAACCGCGAATCACGATCGTTGTGTCAGTCAAACGTCATCAGACTCGTTTCTACCCAACTGATCCTGACCATATCCATCGCAACTCGAAAAGCCCGAAGGAGGGCACTGTGGTAGATCGAGGCGTAACCAATGTCCGCTGCTGGGACTTCTTCCTACAAGCTCACGCCTCGCTACAAGGTAAGCGAGTTTACTGGCCCTGGGTTTAATTTCTTGAACGCACCTTGCTAAGTTGTCTCATACAGGTACCGCCCGTCCGGCGCACTATACAGTCTTGCTGGACGAGATCTTCCGAGCCGAATACAAGGACAAGGCGGCACACGCTCTTGAGAGCCTCACACATGAGATGTGTTATTTGTATGGGCGTGCCACCAAGGCGGTGAGCATCTGTCCGCCGGCTTATTACGCAGATCTCGTTTGCACCCGTGCTCGTCTGCACAACGCCGAGCTTTTCGAGGACAACGGCAGCGTCTATAGCAGCGGCAGCGGCAGCGGCAGCGGTCGTGCGGCGAACCCACAGGCACGAGCGGTTCACTCGAACTTGGGGAATACGATGTACTACATCTGATGGAGAGGTGAAGATCCATGGCTCGTATAGTGAGGGTCGGTTTTGCTATTCTTCGTTGCATTTGCTTGGTGATTAAGGAGGGCAATCCGAGATGTGGTTAGAAGCTGTTCTCAGGGGCAGAACAGCGATGTCTTTTTTCATTTTCCCACTCAATCAACTGGTAGAAAGTTCGAAATTCTCAACTCATGCTTGCTTTTGGCTTGAAAGGGAAAGCCCACAGAAAAGATATCACATGAAATCAAGAAAAAAGCAAAAATCTTTGCGCAGCACTCAAGTTGCACGCTCTGCTTCAAGTAGCCTCAAACAAGTCTAGACTAGATAAGTTGCCCAAGTGTCGTTTGACGATGTCCCGGGTTAGGGTTACCCACGTGATGCGGAAGTTTCCGGTAATCGGCTCCCAGTTCGAGCTTTGCCATCCCCAACCTGCACAATCCACTATCTACTGCCGACCTTGGAAACACCACGCTCCCCAGTCTTGAAGCGGCTGGCAAATCTCCACTCCCAACGACATCACCTCAAGAGTCAATTCCTAGAGTAGACTCTCGTTCCTCATTGTTGCCCCCGCCACCTGCCCGGCCCTGTTTCATCCTCGACAACCGCAAACCTTAAACGCCGGCAAACCCCAAGAAAATACAAGTGGCGACGATGTCCTCCATCCGGCCGAGCGTCGCCGGCGCCCTCGCGCGGGCCGCCACGAGATCGACCAGAGTCCAAGCGACACGACAGCAGTTCTCGACCTCCGGTGCCGCCCGGGCATCGCACGGCTCGCAGTACGACCCCCCGACAGGCTGGCTCTTCGGCGTCAAGCCGGGCGAGAAGTACAAGCCCGAGGGGTGGGAGAACCTCTTCTTCTACGGCTTCTGCGGCAGCTTGGCGGTGTTTGCGGTTGCGTATGCCTTCAAGCCCGATACCTCGTAGGTCCTACCCTTTTTCTTGTCTTCAATTGAGGACTTTCACGGTGGGGACGGGGAGGGGGCGGCCAAATTGGCGGTGGGTTGAGTCATTTTGATGAGCGGTGACTAACATCACGTCTGCAGGATACAAACTTGGGCTCTGGAGGAGGCAAGGAGGAGATTAGAAGCTGAGGGCATCCTGCCGGATCCCGATAAGAAGGAGTAGACGTTGGATCCGGATATATCCTGGACCTACGTTGGACGGATGGTACCTGACACAGGAATGGAGGGGCATCGAATCGATGGCCGCCTTGTACATGTTTCTTTTGAAGAGTGCGTTGATCATGAGGATAGAGATGTTGGATGGTGGAATATCTCTGCGCCGGGGAACCTGGGATAGAGAGCTCGATAGAGGGTCGACTCCCGTCAGTCGCTGTCGGAGCAAGAGCAATTGCAAGTCCTTACGTATGCCTACATTGCTGATGTCGATGAACTTGACATTGACACCAACATTCCAACTATAACGCTTGAGATTGTAAATAAATTCTATTTCTAGGAGCGGTCATGGCTCATCGGACCGGCTCGGACTTTTGGTGGCCATGAAATCAAGAAAATATGTAGATATCCCCAACGCAGTGCTGCAACCCAAACACCCTCGACCTCATCTCTAGCACACATAACTCCACTCGTGCTCCTCATCACCATACTGTATCGCCTCCATCCAGTTCTTCATCCTCAACGCAATCTCACCAGCCTCTTCATGATCCTTCAGTCCACAGTGCACCAACTTCCCCTTCCAGCTGATCGCCCTAACAGGACTGACAATGGCCGCCGTACCCGCACCGAAAACCTCAACCAGCCTACCCTCCTGAGCAGCCTCGTCCAGCTCCCTCATGGTGAACTTCCGCTCGCTCACCGCCCACCCCTCCGGCACCAGCCTCTCCCGCGCGAGCGCAAGCACCGAGTCCCGCGTGACGCCCTCCAGAATCGTCCCGTCCAGAGGCGCAGTGACAAGCTCCTTCTGTCCCGTCTCCTTGTTCTTGATCGCCGCAAAGAGGTTCATCGTGCCGACCTCGGTCACGTACTCCTCCTTCCCGAACAGCCACAGGTTCTGCTGGAAGCCGCGGCTCATAGCCTCGCGCTGCGGCACGATGCACGGCGCGTAGTTGGCGCCGAGCTTGCTGTCGCCCACACCGCCGGGCCAAGCGCGGACGGCGTAGTCCGTCGCCTCCAGGCTCACGGCCTTGAATCCGGTGGGGTAGTAGGGCCCGACGGGACTGGCGATGACGTACAGCAGCGCGGAGCCCGGGGGTCCGACGCCCAGGGTCTTTTGCGTGCCGATCATTGTCGGCCGCAGGTACAGGCTGTAGCCCTTCTGCTCCGGGATGAAGCGGCTCTCCAGCTTGGCGAACTGTGCGATGAGGTCGATCAGCGCCGCGGGCTCGAAGTTGGGCAGGGCGATGCGGGCTGCAGACTTGTTGAAGCGGGCCATGTTCTTGTCAGGTCGGAAGAGGCGGATCTGGCCTTTGCTGTCCTTGTATGCCTTCATGCCCTCGAAGCACTCGAAGGCGTAGTGGAAGACGCAGGTGGCTGGGTCGAGGGAGAGGTTCTGGTAGGGGGTTATGTGCGGCTCGAGCCATCCCGAGGATTTGTTCCATTCTACTGTGAGCATGTGGTCTGTTGTTGCACACTTTTAGTATTCCGCATTCACGAACGGGGACACCGGAGAGGAAGAAAGTACCTGTGAACGTCGCGCCGAAGACGAGGTCCTCTGGTTTTTGTAGAGGCTTGGGGGTCTCTGTCTTCTGTACGACGAGCCTCGAGGGTTCAATGTCGCGGGGTTTGGTGGTGGCTGCGGCGTCCAACTTGATGCTGTACTGCCTGACATTCTGGTAGACGGCACCCTGGAGTAATCTGGACGGCGTCGTCCTGAGTGCGCCAGAGCGCGGAAGTATCCTTCGAAGCATTCTCAAGGGTTTGTGACTGGTGATGGCGCCCAAGATTTTGCCAATTGAAGGGCGAGCACTTTGTAACTGACGCCTATGAGTTAACGACGCAGAAAATAACCTGTCACCAAAAGGAAGAGACCCCCTCTCGTTATTATAGGCCTTATGCGAAGAGTCAGAGTAATCCCCGAAACTGCAGCGGTAATACTACTGAATCGCCGGAGCGGCAGGGACCTCAAATTCTCGGAGTCTTATCGGAGCGGCTTTAGCGGCTATGAGCGGTCCATGCACACAGATGAACTAGGGTCTTCTTAGAGGAGCTTACTGCGATAGATCGATACTTCGCGATAAGCTCAAGCTCGAGCTTAGATTGCAGGGTGAAGGAGCTGTGCCTGAAGTACCCGCATAATGTCCTCACTTCTCCAAGTCACTGTCAGCCACTGTAACCAATAGCGGCAGCACAACCGTTCAGCCTTACGAACATTTGCGAAAGTGACGACGATTTGTTGCGCTTTGTTCATTTTATGTGCTATTGCGCCTAGCTGGATGACGATTCGAGAATAGTATTGCGCGGCCCCCTACACACTCATTCGAGTACGGCCACGGTTGAGAAGCGAGGGGCTGCTACAACTTGCGACTTGTTACTGAGTTGCGGCTCGCCGATCATCCTTCCCACGATATCCGGCATATCACAAGCAGCAACAGAGATGAACATCGCATGTGCCCCGACTTGAGAGAGAGAGAGAGAGGTCCTGAACCATGTTTTCGTCAGCATTCAAGTCGATATCTTCGAACATCAACTCCAACTACACCGTCTCCCAGACCCAGACATCGACCGCCGGTCCCTGGAAGATTTACGATGCCAAGAAGAAGTCGACGGGGAAGCCCTACTCAGTCTTCACCTTCGATAAGAAGTCCCTAGATGCACACAGTAGCGGTTTGAGTCGGTCGAGTGCCGCTGCATTTAAGAGGGTTACGGAGGAGGTTGTCGAGCGGCTGAAGAAAGAGGCATCGTCACTAGCCAAGCTACGGCATCCAAGTGTCCTGGAGCTTGTCGAGCCGGTTGAGGACACGCGGGGCGGTGGATTGCAATTTGTCACCGAAGCTGTTACAACCTCGCTTGCAAGTCTACTGCAAGAGAAGGATGACCAGGAGAGATCAGGAGGTGTAGGCGGACGCTCCAGCCGATATGTTACGGAGGACCCGGACGGTACCCGCCGGAGGAGAGAACTAGAGATTGACGAGCTCGAGATCCAGAAAGGCCTATTGCAAGTCAGCAAAGCTCTCGAGTTCCTTCACGAGAATGCCGGATTAGTGCATGGAAACCTGACTCCTGATGCCATTCTCATCAATGCCAAGGTATGTCTTACATACACGGAAATGCAGCAGCTCAAGTCTTTTTGCTGATGACATGCAGGGCGATTGGAAGATCAGTGGTCTCTCCTTTTGCGGTCCGCCCGAGAATTCGTCGAAACCGACCTCATTCCAACCCATAGCCCTCTCTGAGGTGCTCCATCTAGACACCCGGCTACCTCGGGCTGTCCAACTGAACCTGGACTACACCTCCCCGGACTTCGTGCTCGATAACAACCTGACCTCCGCAGCCGATATGTTCTCTCTAGGCTTGCTTTGCATAGCCCTCTACAATTCACCTCATCGCTCCCCCCTCGAATGTAACTCAAGCATCACCGCTTACAAGAGGCTCTTTCAGTCATCTTCCACCATACCAAACCAGAGCAATGGCTTCCTATCGTCGCGGCCGATACCCAAGGACCTCGCGAACGGCGTCCTACCACGACTCATCACCCGTAGGCCGGCTCAGCGCATGAACGCAAAGGAGTTCCAGGAAAGCGAGTATTTCGACAACATACTAGTCTCTACGATCCGCTTCTTGGACGCATTCCCCGCCAAGACAGCGAATGAAAAGACGCAATTCTTGAAGGGCTTAATCAAGGTGTTGCCTTCTTTCCCTAAATCGGTCATGGAAAAGAAGGTCCTGCCGGCTCTCCTTGACGAAATGAAAGACAGGGAGCTCATCTCTCTGATCCTCCATAACGTGTTCAAGATTATTGAATTGCTACCGTCAGGCAAGAGAGCGTTCGGCGATAGGATTCGACCTAGTCTGAAAGAGATATTCGTGACAAATGCGAAACCCGCCGAGGAGAAAGACCCATCCCGGGACGCTGGGCTCATGATTATTCTGGAACAGCTTGCTGTCATTGCCGATAACTGCTCCGGAAAGGAGTTCAAGGATGGTACGCAAAGAAGGCTCCATATTGTATGACCAGTACTAACTCAGCTGCAGACATCCTACCGATCATCTTTGTAGCTCTGCAGTCGTCTACACCTTCCATCGTTGATGCTGCTTTACGAGGTCTTCCTACCATACTTCCCGTGCTTGACTTCAGCACCATCAAGAACGAGCTGTTTCCAGTGGTGGCCGCCATTTTCAGCAAGACAAACAGTCTGGCGATCAAGGTTCGAGGGCTGCAAGCATTCGTCATCCTTTGCGGCGGATCGAGTGATCTATCAGACGATGGTCTAAACGGTCTTTCGCAAAACAAGAAGACTTCGTCTTCAACAGCACTCGACAAGTATACAATGCAAGAGAAGATCATGCCGCTAATCAAAGCCATCAAGACCAAAGAGCCCGCTGTGATGATAGCAGCCCTAAACGTGTGCAGAGTTGTGGGACAAGCCGCCGATGCCGAGTTCGTGGCCATGGATATTTTGCCAGCGTTGTGGAACATGAGTCTTGGCCCGCTACTGAACCTCGAACAGTTCAGGCAATTCATGGATCTGATCAAGTCACTGTCTGCTCGTGTGGAAGACGAGCAGACGAGGAAACTCCAGGAGCTGGGCCAGTCCAACGGGAACTCAATGCCAAATGATGACTTTATGTCCTTTGGCACGCTAGCGGGGTCCACGTTGGACACAAATGGTGCCAGCGAGGATGACTTTGAGCGTCTCGTTAAGGGCAAGGCGACTACATCTGCCTCTCCTTCCAATCCAATGGACAGCTGGGATAGTATGGCCTCGACACAGACTGTCACCTCTCCGGCATTGAGGTCATCAGTCACATCTCCTGCCGCTCCCGCCTTTGCCTGGTCGACCCCGAGCCCTACCACCACAACTGCAAAGCCACCTGCTCCCAATCAGTTTACCGCTGTCAAGGCCCAACAACCCGGTTTCCGAACCGTAACACCTGATCTGGGGCAATTTGCCGCCCTGACACCATCTGCAACCCAGTTCTCTCAGCCCCTTCAGCCGAGCACACCCTCCTATCAAACCACAACAGCTCCATCGTTTACCCAAAGCTCTTCCACAGGCACCTCCCTGAACTGGGCTGCACCTGCCACTTCCAACCCCTGGGCATCACAATCTGCTACCAATACCATCAGCAGCGGCCTAAGCACGCCCATGTCATCCATGTCCCTCTCACTTGACCAGCGACCAAGCTTGTCTCAAAATCGAACCTCTTCCTCTTCTTTCTCCCTCCCTCCACCGCCAGCTACAAGTACGACTAGTGGCGTAGCCACGTCAGGGTTCAGCCTAAAACCACCGCCGGGCACAGGCTTGTCTTCTCTTTCACAGCAGCCTATGATGCCTGTGGGAACGAATACCTTTGCTCGACCGATGAATTCTAGTGCGCCGATGGGGAGTATGATGAACGCAATGAACACCGGAAATAGTGTGGCTAGCATGATGAGCAGTATGAATGGTAATACTGGCAGTTTGAATAGCATGATGGGCACGGCGCAGAGACAGCAGCAACCACTACAGCCACAACAGCCCCAGCAACCGCAGAAGTCCGGGCTGGACAAGTATGCGAGCTTGTTATAGACGTGTATATAACCATGTGTTGCTCGGCGATTTATAGGTTTCATGAAGATTAATGATCCGATGGAGAGACCTAACCAGTTCTGTAACCTAGATGTGTTCTTTTCCCATATAATTATCTGGAGACTACCAGCAAACATTATCTCTTCATATTGCGTTCGACCTCATAACAATCTGCTTTTGTCCATAATATGACATATCCCACTCACACTCAAAATCTGCAGAGACGGCCATCACTCCATAATTATCATACACTTCGTCTTCGGGGCCTCATAAACAGACGCCTGAACCTCCTATTTTGGTGAGTGTGCACGGTGTCTCGACAGATATAGAAGAAACCCACCATTACCCCTACGTTTTCGCGCCCTGGACCTTCGCCTCGGCCTTCTTGGCAGCTGGCTTGCCGGATAGGAAGTAGTAGCCCGCGCCAGCGACACCCAGCGCGGCGGCGGCGTAGAGAACCGTGTTGTTGGCCTTGGGCTCGCCTTGCGGGGGGAGGCCGCTGCCGTGGGTGCCTTGCGGGCCGGATGTGGCTTTGTTGGCGCCGTTGGCGTACATACGATAATGCTAGTTGTTCATAGATGGAACGATTAGCATATGCTTATACCGGTTTGAGGTATGAGGCTCTGCGAAGCTCAGGAGGTAGATACTCACCTGGCGTACTGGCGCGCCGGTGCGGAAGACAGATCTTGCGAACATGGCTATGATCGTTGGAAGGTGAAGTGATATTCAAGTCAACTGTCAATTGGGAAATTGGAAGCTGTCGAGAAACATGAGGTTGGATGGCAAGCTCAAAGAGCTCTAGCAATAGAGCTGCCACAGCTATTCATCGGCCATTTCGTCATCTAGACGTCTTCATCCAGCGTTCGGTGGCGTGATCATCTTATCACCTGTTTGTGCATTTCGTCCTCTTTTATCGAGTTGTACATTATTCATATATGCCAAAGAGCTTTTCATGGTTCTTAGAAACTGTCTGTTGAGGTACCGATCCAAAGTCCTTAAAGCAGCATATGCAGTATAGAGACCTAACGACATCTTCAAATCACGAGAATGGCGATGTAACTTGTAGCTTGCCCGCCATGGGAAACACTACTCGACTTCTCATCATGTAAGCCCGGAGGTTTGACGAGACGTGCCCGCTGCCGATTTGGTGCACCTCAGCAGTCTTTTCAACGTCATTAGATTCTGAAAGAAAGCCGAATACATCGGGCGAGGAGCGGATTGCAAGTTGTTATGGCCCCTAATCGCCCATGTGTTGTACCCATCAGACATATACGCCTTCGTTCATTGATGTGCATAGTTACATCTGGTGTATGCAATGATTCGTCATGTCACACGCGTCGTCGTCGTCTGCCGTGTCGTCGCAAGAGCCAGTCCTTAGCGGCCCTGAATGCGGGATCACGGACGACTTCGGCGATACGAGACAAGTGCACGGCGCGGCCCCATGTTGCATGCGCTGAATGAGCGGCAGATGCAGAAAAGCGGTCGAGACCAAGACCCGGTCAATGCAGGATCTCGGTGATTGTCTCGATATGTCCGCTCCGGGCCGCTGTTGGTGTTACTTAAGACTGCAGCATGGACTGTCTGATAAATTCGTGCGTCTTGCTGGGCAGTCTGGGCAGCTCTTGAGACAAGACCGAGCGCTTGCATTGCCAATCCTGCTGCAACAACGTCCGGCATCCGAAAGCTTCAGCTTGGGGAAAAACTTGGACCCTGAAAGCTTGAAGAACCCCTCAACTGTACATAGTAACTCTTCTTCCCCGCTGTAACCCCCAGACTCAGCTCCCGAACAGCTACGTCACTTTAGCGTTTATTGTGGCACCGGAAATTGCGCGTATATACGTATCAGATCATCAGATAAAGAAAAATGGCGGGCCCGGAGCGGGAGCCCCAGACGGCGACGAGCAACGGGGCCGCGAGCACGACAGCTGCTACTACGTCTCCTTCCTCTGCCCCTCTTGCTTCCAGTTTACGCATGCCCGTGAAGCAAAAAATGGCAATTGGATTCAAGTCACTGCTCGAGAGCGCCAAGAAGCTCGCCATCGGGGGCGACAGCGAGGCCGAGAAGAAGCACGCCGATATCTCGGAGCTGTTTCTCAAGGTCGACCCTGCCGTGGACGGAGAGGATTGCGACCGCGACTGCGACTCCTGTGTGGTGCACTACCCGCGCAACTTCAAGATCGACGAGGAGGATGTGCTGTATGGGTTCGTGAAGGGCTGGAGCACGCATGTGCTCGTTGCGACCGGCAAGACGGACTGGGTGCGCGACGTGGCGGATGAGAAGGGGAGCGTGATGCAGGCCATTGGAAACGCAAAGGTTGCGCCTAGTAATGGGGTACGTCGTTTCATACGCTTTATTTGGAGACTGTCGTTCGTCTGACTTACCGTCTTCATGACAGCGCCTTATGCTCTCAGCATCCAACATACCGACACCGCACCACACAAGCGATTACTCTGAGCCAACGACTGTCCTCCTCCTACCCGCGTTCGCTATTGTCGAAAACGTAACACCCGCCACGGTGCCGACACTCATCACCGAGGTCATCGACCGCGCCCCGACTAACACCTCGCCTCTCGCGCCGTTAACGTTACCGCGATCCATCCATGCCCCTCTACCGGAACCTGCTCCGGCAGACCTGAAAGAGCTGACTATCCGGCCATGTCCACACTCGGCACTAATCTTGCTATGCAGTCAGAAGACGCGTGATGCCCGGTGCGGCCAGAGCGCGCCTCTTCTGCGGAAGGAACTTGAGCGGCACTTGCGTCCACTCGGGTTGTTCCGCGATCTAGACGACGAGAGGCCCGGCGGCGTTGGGATATACTTCATCAGCCATGTTGGCGGACACAAATACAGTGCCAACGTGATGGTGTACAGGAGACCGAATGCGTTTGGGCTTGACGATGTTGCCAGGGCTACTTTGAAGGAAGGGGAGGTCATGGCGCCCAAGAAGGAGGAAGGGGACGAGAATCTTGGTGCGGCTCAGTGCATCTGGCTGGCGCGGATCCGGCCTGAGGACTGCGAAGGTCTCGTCAACTACACGGTGTTGCAGGGCAAGGTCATCAAGCCGGAGAGGCAGCTAAGAGGTGGCTTTGACAGGAGTAAAGGGTTGTTCAGCTGGTAATATACTTTGACATATCTCAATAATACCTTCTTCCACATCTCTAGAACAAGATAGATATCCACAACCAATACACAGCCAAAGTCAAAGTTGAATGTGTATAGTGCAGCTGCTTGCCGTGCTTACCACAGATGACCTGGTCAGGTACGTGTTGTCGCGACTGTCCAATGGTGGGGTTGGCGATAAGGGGACACTGTTCCGCAGCGATAAGGTCTGTCGCTGGGGAAACAAGCCCCTGGGTAAACACAGCTTTGGCCATTCACAATCGCAAGACAGCTCGAGCAACTCCAGACATTGTTCAACCTTGCATTTCCAATTGCATTCCAACGACACTCAGGCCGGGCTTGGTCAACATCTTACCGCATCTTAGAGGTATTCTCTTAGCAGCAATGGCATAACAGCATCAAGTGCCACACATTCCATCTTGTCTTTGGCTTGTTTCACTTCGCCGGGCTTAATAGCAACATAAGCGACGCCATGGCGACTTCTGATCCTACAAGTGACCTTGGTCCCGTACCACCTCCTGGACCTCGTCATCACCAGAGAACAAAGTCTTCTGTTCTACGGTCATTCATCGGTCATCGGCGCAACAACTCGGAAGGCACCAACCTACCGTCGTCATTCGATATCACATCGCAGTCTGCACTCAAGCCAGCACTTAGCATTGATCCTCTGTGTGACGATATGCGGTTTCCGGGATACCAACGGCAGAATCGGGCTTTGGAGGAGCTACAGCACAACCAACAAGGCCAAAGCTCCTCGAGATCTCCAAAGAAGTACCGCGATGAAGGTACACCGACATCACCCACTAAGAGTGGATTTGGCACCATCTCACTCAAATCTCTCGCCGTCAAAGAAGCTGCCAAGCTGGCCAAGTCCAGGGAGAACGGTGCTTCATCACCAACGAAACCGAAGAAGTCCAAGTCGGCTACCAACCTGGCTGGTCTCCTTTCGCGTCCCAAATCGATGAAGAATCTTAAGAAGGAAGCAGAAGAGGTGGCAAGGCAGGCCAGAGACAAGGAGAACAGAACACCTCCGAGCTCGGTCACCGTTGAGTCTATGGCTCCGCCGCCCATCTTTGCTCAGTTTACCAGTCAGGTGCTCGCTGAGCAGCGGCCGAGCTTGGATGCATTCAGGAATAACCACGGCAACTACACAACAACTTCGGCCAGCCCATCCGTCGATGATCCGCGTCTGGCAATGAAGCAACGGCCCAAGTCCTTCCAACCGCCCTACGTTGGCCGGCCGGAGGAGCAGAGGACCAATTCCTTCGAGAACCCTACCGGTCGTAGATCGAAAGAAAACGAGAAGAAAGGCAACACATGGGGCAGAGGCGGCCCAGCCACAGGTCGGAGTGGTATACTAGGCGCCTTCCCAGGTATGGGCTCCAGAACGAAGTCCTCGACAAACCTGTCCGAAAAGTCGACTGGATCTCCGGAGCAGCTCGCCATCGACCCGAAGGACATCGACAAGCACCTCGAGGCCATGTTGGACAGGCGCAATATTCCCGAGAATCAGAGGTACAAAATGCGCAACCTGAACGACACCATCAAGATGGAGTTTATCCGGCAGGATTGGGCTGAGAGCGCGGCCAAGTCCGACAGGCCGGGGACGAACGACGGCAGCGACACATCCATGAATGCCGCAGACGACGACGGCAAGAAGAAGAAGACCAGCCGTGGCAGGACTCTGACGCTCTCCCGGGCTTCGAGCAAGGATAAAGACGGCAAGGACAAGCCGCCGAGCTCCCCAGCCAAGAAGTCCAAGGGTGAGGGGACGCTCGGCCGTCACTTTCGGAGTAAATCAACCGATAGCGTGGCGAGTGCGGACGGCAGCCGACCGGCGTCATCCAGCTCCGGGAGTAACATTGCTAGCGGTTTCCTCGCCAAGGTAAAGCTTCAGCAAGGTCCGCTGGACTACGTGGCATATCTGCGCAAGGTGCAGAAGCCCGAGCTCGTCGAAGTCGGCAAGCTGCACAAGCTCCGCCTCCTTCTGCGTAACGAGACCGTCGCCTGGGCAGAGGAATTCATCCGCGAGGGCGGCATGAAAGAGATCGTCGACTTGCTCCATCGGATCATGGACGTCGAGTGGAGGTAAGTCTAGCCGCCCCTTCTTCCCATTCTCGCCCCCTGCTAATCCCCCGCCCACAGAGAGGAGCACGAAGACGCGCTCCTCCACGAGAACCTCCTCTGTCTCAAGGCCCTCTGCACAACGGCCCTAGCACTCCAGTATCTCAACTCCATCCACGCCACGCTTTTCCCCGCGCTGCTGCACATGATCTTCGACCCGGAGAAGAAGGGGCCCTCCGAGTTCACGACGCGCAACATCATCACCTCCGTGCTGCTCACCTACATCGAGGCCGGCGCGACCCCTTCCGACCGCGTCGCCCGCGCCCGGGACATGCTCGGCTACCTGCGCGACCCGGCTCCGAAGGAAGAGGAGCGCCCGCTCGACTTTGTGCTCGAGATGAGGCGCGAACGGCCCTATCGCGTGTGGTGTAAGGAGGTGGTGAGCGTGACGAAGGAGGTCTTCTGGATCTTCCTCCACAACCTCAACGTCGTCTCACTGGTGCCGGTGGAGGAGGGGAAAGAGGAGGCGGCGTCTGCCACCCCCGGCCAAGAACTGACGGATTCTACTTCGACGATCACGGCAGGGGATGCTTCCTACATGGCGCGTCACTTCCCGCGGCCCCGCGCCCCGGTGCCGGCTGCTCCGTACGTGGGCGGTGTGGAGTGGGATGCGACGAACTACCTGGCCAGCCACCTGGATCTGCTCAACGCCGTGGTGGCGTGCACGCCTACGGCGACGGCCCGCAATGCGTTGAGGGAGCAGTTCCGGGTGTCGGGGTGGGAGAGGTGTCTCGGCGGCTCGCTGCGGCTGTGCAAGGAGAAGTTTTACGGGGCCGTTCACGAAGGATTGCGTACCTGGGTGGCTGCTGCTGCTGAGGATGGGTGGGATGTGAGAGATGTCAGGTTCGGTCCGCCGCCGGAGAGTAAGAGTCGGAGTGTTAGCCCGGTCAAGGGGGGACGGAAGAAGAAGGAGGATGTTCCCCCTCCCAGGCTGGAGATGCCTGTGTTGGAGCTTGGGAGTGGAGGGGCGAAGGGCGGTGATGAGGGGTGGTTGTCTTGAGTAGACAGATATTGGAGGCATGGTTCCGTATATGAGACGAAGGGGACGGTCCATATATGACGCCTTTGAAAGGAGAGCTTGTCTGGGGATATCGATGTCCCGCCAAGGGTTGTCAGTGTCAGCCTTGAGGAGCAGGGCCGGCGGACTGGTGTTTGGATGACGGTTGGATGCTGATGAAGGTTATTGTTATGTGACGATGAACACGGGAACAGAACAGGTTGGTTTCGGGAAGGGTTACTGGAGTTTGGGCAAAATTGCATGTCAGATTACTTCGGGGTTTCGCAATATCGGTTCTTTTGCTTGCTAACGGTTGTTAACACGGTCACTTGACTTGGTGGATCGGAGAGATGGGGGGAGGAAGATGGGGTTAGCATGTCGCCTACGATCAGACGTTTAATGACATCCACGTTTCCACTTTGCAAGATGGTCGTTGATCGTATCACCAATATAGGCGCAAGCATACATCTTCGTCGTCGACGAGTAGTTACCAAGCCTGTGTTGTGAGTCCTTGGTCAGCAATCATGTAGTATGGGTTACGTCCGCTACTACCTCAGAAGTGAAGGGAACGGTTCATTGTACACCGGCTTTGCGAAGCCAGCTCAAGCACTACGACTCGCTTGGTGACAGCTCAATAGCGAGTTCAGTATGTCAAGCGTCCAAGATATAGATAATCTCTGTTATGACGGGGATCCGGTGATGTCCTGTGCTGAGGTCTTAGGCTGTCACGTCGTCCATGATCATCGCCACTGGTCACCCTTCCAAAGCTTGCTTGTTGTTGTTCTGGACTTGCAGACTGAAGGACATAGACTGCTACCGTCTTGCCGCTTAAGTCTAGTGATGTTGCGTGCCTGGCTATGGCTAAACTAGACAATCTAGCAGGCCAATAGGTGACAAACTAGATGGGATCCTTAATAGGTAAATGAAGTCAAGACTTGTCATCGGGGATTCCGAGTCTGTACAGTGGAGTATCACGACGTACATGGCAAAAATCAATACTGGTATAGTCGCAGGTGTTCAAGGTCAACGCCCAAGGTGAAGACTTGTTGCTGCAGAAAAGACTGTCGATGCAGTGCATCCGAACAGCTTCTCGCATAGCTTATGCCAAGATCAACCCCGGACGAACTACCTGCTTGTGATTGACACAATGATATGAGGCGAATATACTCGAAGGCGAATATCAAGGAGAGGGTAAAGAGCATTGAAGACAGGTGTTCTAGACTTGTCTCGGGTTGCATATGCTCCCGACGCTGTTCGGTAAGGGGCTAAGGCGTGTTTGGCTTTTCCGACGTCTAGAACACTTCCCTCCAGGTATGTGCATTACCAACCGGACCGAAATGTCGGTACACAGCTGGAACCAAGAACGCTTGCCTCTAAGGTATGAGTACGATCCCAGATGAAGACGTATAATCAAGCTTCAGGTGTCACTTCCTTGTTCTGGGGCTTCAACTAGTAACCTCAAAGGCCAAGGTTGAAGTACGAAGCGAATACTCCTGTTATCTCCCTTAGCAGGGTAGATGTGTGAGGATGAGATGAACAGGTATGAGTTGATACGTTTTATATGTACAGTACAAGGACATACTTCGACGCGTGAACATAACACCACCACCCGATGTGCTGGGAAGCAGTGAGGAGAGAGCTGGACGAAGGAACGCGACGTGGCTAGCATCCGGGACAACCTGGAGCCCGACAGAAGAAAAATTTGAAGAAATTTCGTTCTTGCTGCAAGTTGGCGGACCGAATGGTTGCCACGAATCCCACGAATGACCCCGGCGGGATCAAGACGAGGATGATCAGCTCCGTTCCGGGCGTTTTGATTTATTGCCCAAAGAGTGAGCCATTGGCCGAACGACATCATTCGGCATACCTCGCAAAGATCCAATCGACGGCGATGTGGAAATCAACAATACTCAAACTAGTGAATCCAACAAGCAAAGTGATGGGGCAAACTTTTGTATGGTTGTATCGTACAAGACATGTTGTTTGCTGCATCCGACGTCGTTGGTGCCAGACCTGATGCAGACGGGCAGACCTATTTCGGATGTTAAGAGTGATGCGTCAACAGCCCTGACAGCTAACTTTCGGGAAGAACATACCACGACCTCTTTTGGAAATGGAAATCGACACGGACTGTGTAAGGAAAGAATGACCGTTAGAACACCGCACATATGGATGAGCCGACCAGGCGGCAAGACTATTTTATTAAGTAAAGAGGGGACGCGAACTCTACACCTGGGTGAGGCCTCTATTGAGCTCTGCATGTATAACCGCACCGTAAGTGTAAACCTTGAGCTTGCGTGGGTCTCTAATGTACACCGGCACAGAAAAACACATCAAAGTGTCAGGTTGCGCCTTTCCATTCCGCAGCATCATAACTCTTGTCAACCAACAAGAGCTTTACGCACCTATGCAGCCTGGACATACGACCTCGGTGCAGCAGTCTGACCTGCGGACAGGATCTCTTGATCTTCTGAAGCGATACATCTGCGCGGCCTCATGCACCACCTCGTCGCAAATGCTCATTCACTCATCGCCGCCATAGCTTCGGTAAACATCTTGAGCTCAGATAGGGGTATATGTATAGTTACTAACGCATCAACAATCGGCTGAGCAAGCAGCACAAGTACCCTGAACGCCGATGGTATCTTGGCGTTTGCCGATATCCTGGTACTTGGAAGAACCTGACACGCCACTCCAAGCTCCTGATCAATGTAAACATGCTCCTTGAAGACCAATGCATTCTCCTGCACCCTTTGTGTCTGGATCTTCAAGGCATGCAGGAGAAAGTGGCGGCTTGACCTCGCTTATTCGCTGGCTTTGCAGCTTCGGGACTCCCGCGAGTGCATCGTCCAGTCCCCGATATCTTTTCTAGAAGGTGGAGGACGCCGAATCCTAGTTCCGGGTCTTGAGGACCCCGGGCGATCTCGATGCTCGGAGACGGCGGCCAGTCAACGCTTGCGGTTCGGCAATGCCTGACGAGGACTACAGCCCTTGCTGCAGCCGGGCGGAATCGGCCATGCACAGTTCGCATTTCAATGCCTTAAGGCAGCGTAGTTCGACCGGCCATGCTGCAGACGACTGACCACTCCGTGAGCCTATCGTCTGGAGGGAGACCCTTTGGCTTTTTGATTTTAAACCCCTTCTTGAAGCTTGGAGGACCCGTCACCGCCTAGGAAGCCGACTGAATTCCGAGCCATGGCTGTTTACCCTGGTGCCCTAGTCTGGCTCGCATTATTTGGACGTTGCATAGGATAGGATGGTATGCCTGAGAAGCACAATTCTTCGGGGAGCACCAGTGTCGTCGACTGGTCTTGATGTCCTGGATAATGACCTCGGTGATAAACACAGTGTGGCTATCATTCACTAGGTACTTAGGTATGCCGTACGTTACCCTAAATAGTGAAATCTTGTTACCTTGGACGTCGGTAACATCAGAGGTTCAAGGTTTGGAAGCTGGACGAACCCCACGCTGGAAACCCCCACGAGCTCATTGGCTCATTGGTCGGCGTGTGCTGTACGCATCTCACTTGGTCCGGTAAATCAAAGATATAAAACACGTGTATATAGAAACGCACTACATTTTCTTGACGATGGTTCTTGACGGGTGCTTCAGTTCTTTGCGCGCGTCATGTGGGCACAAACACTTGGCCACGACCCTTCCATGCCGTTTACACGTAGAGGCGGGGGAAGCTGAGGTGGATAACTACTAGCTACCGTACACGTATATCACTGATACGTCGCCGTTGTTAGCGGCCTGCAGACATGCTGCTCACAGCGTTGTAAGTAAGGTACTTTGGTGGTACTGCGGAAGATTCAGTGCAGAACCCTGGTATGTAGCCTGCTAGCTCATCAGCGTACAATTTCCAGGTTGGGACTGCAGTCTCCGCCGAAGCTTCTCGCCCCTTCTAGGCCACGCAACGCAACATTGAACTGGGACCAGGACAAACGACCCGTCTTTGACCTTTGAAGATCCCCTTAACACACACCATTGTCCTTCGTTTCCCTTTTGCTCGCATCCCAGCATATCTGCCTCCACCTTGCCACTACTTTGCATATTGACAGACGCCTTTCGGTACAAGGGAGCGATCTGATTGACGCCCGGACACCCTACCGGCGAACCCCACTAGTTGACTGGCTGCTTCGTCTGTGAGCTTCCGCAAAGCCGCCAGCAACAAAGTATCTGTCCCGGAATCCCACCATAGCAGACAACGCTACTAGTCTGAAGTACCGCACCGGCATATTGGGCTTTTACAATCGTGTTAGAAACTCTTGACTGCATACCAAGTGGCTTCGACCAGCATACTACACTAGCACCATCTCACGCAGCATCGGCCCACCAACGCTTCCAATCCTCCAGCCTCCCAAGCAGTTTCCAGGCCCCGTTTGCCCCTGCGACTAGGACTGCTGCAAGCTGTGCCGCAGTGGACGAACTCCAAAATCATCTGTCCTGGCAATCAAGAACCCTGCCGAAGGCCGCACTTCACACACACGCCTGCGCACACACACAAATCGAGAAGCTTGGGCTGGATCGGACTCGACACCCTTTCCTAGGATCATCTTGCAGCTGACCAACCTTCACACTACTCACTACTCACCTCACAATGTCAATAAAGTGAGTCCATATGCTCTTATGTGATTTTGCTCAGTTTCCGTCAGATTGACTTGGCTCCTGTCAAAACGTGTATATCTATCCTCCGCTACCCCCGCTCGCTTTGGGTTTAAGACATGGCACCCAGTATGGGGTCACGGGCTTCTTCTTCCCTTCTTAAATAGTCTTGGTCAACGCTCGTTTCTCGGTCTTGCTCTTCCCATGCCATCTCTCTGCTTCTGGTACTGGTATAATGGCGGATCAGTTTTTGGCGGAGCAGCATGCTTGGACTCTCCGTCAAGCCCAGGCGCAAGCAGAGGATACGGAAAGTGATTTGTCTGACGAAGCCGACAGCTGGGTTATGTTAGGCCAGGACGGGAACATCGTCCCACTACAGAATGAGCGCATACTCCATACCTCGAGGCCTCGTGTAGGGCTCGATATATCGGTGCCACGTGAGCTACCAAACGCGGAACCATTCTCCATACGGAGCGACAGCGGCACTGCGTACATTACAAGCCGAAGAGTGAGTCTTCCAAAATCACAACCTGACTTCGCTCCCCTCGTCCTCTTGTCGCGAGGTACAGACGCTCACCAACTCCAGGTCATCTATCTCCCGGCCAGACCTACTGAGCAGTTCAAGTCCTTCTTTGCACCGATCCTCAACTTTGAGGACACACATGTGCATTCGTCATGGATCGGACCCTGGAGCTGGACTGGTATCGTGAAACCGGTAACGGGCGGAGGCATCCCGGTCGATCTCCCACGCATAGAAGTCAGGCTTATCTTCAAGGAAGGTGGGCACAGCGACTTCCAGTCGAAATTCGAACTCCTCAAAGAGCGGCTACAGCACGCGCGAGAGCTGGAACAGGAGACTGGACAGAGCCTGATAGTGACGGATGAGGAGCTACCACCCTACGAACCGGCCAGTGGTTCGTCGAACCCCCCTCAGCCACCTTCGAGTGCGGATGCGGGACATGCAACGATGTCTAGCCAAGGCGGCTCATCGAGTCAAGGTCAGCAGCCACCACAGCCTGGGCCCGATGAGCCTCCTCCAGACTACATCGAGGCACAGAGCCAAGCGATTGGGATGCAATTCGAGGAGCGCATGCGCGAGGAGGCTGAGAGACAGTGAGCCCGGGGGCTGGGCCGCGACTTGCCGAGGCTGACAAAGGTGGATGGTCGGAGGGCTGCCTGATTTGACTCTCGTGACGCCAGTCGGACCGTAACCTGCGTCTCACGGATTTCTTTTTGATGACGATACCCATGGTACAAAGAGCATGAGCAATTGAATTACTGTTTACTGTCGACTGTTTCGTAGTTGTTGAGGATGTGGGACTGTTTTTGTGCGTCAGGGAGGAGCAACCGGCAGACCGAGTGGTGTCATTCGTTTCGGCGACCACCTGCTAAACCGATCCTACGCGATTGCTGTCTCCTTGAGCATTAACAACAACCACCTTAGTCTCGAGGTAGTAGGTAGGCAGGCACCTTAGATGGTCCCCCAACGCTCCTGTCTGGAATAAGCTTGATTCAAGGTACCTCAGGGAAGCCTGAGCTGTGTTGACCCCACGTGACATGTGGAGCTCAGTTGCTGCTTGAGCGACTGGATAACCAATCAGCTGCAAGCTAACTCGGTCGCCGGCTGGTTTTCGTCCTTTGGTTCGATTTTCGTTGGAGCTCTCGCGCAACGTCTCACGACTTCAATTTCCCTCATCCTCGCCATTAGCCACACCGCACTCGCACCTAGCCATTGACATCCACGACCTGTGCGGTTCGACAGCCATGGGTTTTTGGGACACCATCACCGACCTGGTCGACGCGGCCACGCCTTGGAGCACCGTCGAGGCCGAGGCACCGAGCTCCGGCCCTGCTGGCGCTGGACCGGCCAAGGAGTCTGCTGTACGTCATCTACCCATACCATCAGACTCTTGCAGAGCTGCCTATAGCTCGAGGCACTCTTGAGAATCATTGATGCCCTTTCTACTCGGCTCGCTTGGACGTGCACGATACTGACAACACTCCCTCGCAGTCCGAGGCCGCGACCGAGACCGTAGACGACAGCAAGTCCACCGAGGACTCGTCGGACGATTCGTCTGAGGACAAGGAAGAAGACACAGAGGACGAGCCTGAGGAGGAAGAGGAGGAAGAAGAAGAGGAAGAGCTTGTGGATCCCAAGGAGACCCTTGAGGAAGGTGCGTGAAGTTGTTCCTTCTGCCTTCCACCCTCGGTTATAAAGACACCTGGCTTCAGAGGACTCGACTGTCTAGGTCAACCTGCGCCCAGTGTTATACAACCCGGCGAATCCGAAACCCAGCGAGCTTGCCGACTCAGCCGGCAGAGTGGTTCAACTTTGAGAAAACCGAGACACTGACAGACCGAATGAACAGAGTGCCGGAATTCCAAGCAATGCGCCCCGGCCAAGCACCACTTCGAGGAGTGCGTTGAGCGCGTCGAGAACGGCTCCAAGGAGGACTGCGTTGAGGAGTGTACGTACACCACCTTTCCCGGCTATCGAACTAGGGAGACATGGCCTCGAACAACTCGCTGACATAACCACTCCAGTCTTCCACCTCACTCACTGCGCAACCCAGTGCGCTGCTCCTAAGCTGTGGTCTGTCCTCAAATAAGCGACGAAGCGACGCACTGCGCTGGTTCAGACAGGGACGCTGCAGCGCAATGAACCGTGCCTGCATTGGCATATCTCGAGACCCTCTAGATGGATATCCGATAGACAAAGGCCGGTGGATTGACAAGGCAGAACGAAAATCGACCGCTGTACAATTGTGGCCCTGTATCAGCTCCGAGGCTCGGGCTTTTGCGGCCGACGCCTCTGAGCTGGACAGGGCAAGCATGCTCGCTTGTATAATATAGCCTATCTTATTGATCTGATTACCTACCTAGTCGCTGGAGATTCTCCCGTGCATGTGCCCTACCAGGGCCTTTCGTCTGGCTTCGTCTGGCTAGTAAATATTTAGCACGTCTGCATGGTTATCTGCCATGTATGATCACAACCAACTCGGCTACTACCTCCGTACGTTGCTATCACATGCTACCTTATCTCAGGACTCCAAGCCGTAGCGAGGAGGGGGAATAGTCGTCGCGCATACACACCACACCAATAACCGGCGAATCTAAAGATAGGGATCGGTTCACCTGTTTTCTACCCCGACATTCCCAGTCTCGTTTGGGCAATTTCCCCGCGCACGAATCGAAGACGGGGTTCCAGGGTTTCATTATGGAGTTGACCGCAGATAGGCCCTGCCCAGTGCGCGCTATGGAAGGGTGAAGCGTACACTTAAGAAAGGAAATGCTGGTGCACCTTATGTAGCGTCCATTCCCACGTTTAAGCACACCCTAAGCAATCGACTTGTTTAGAAGTCAAAGCAAATGACGAGTCCGAGCGATTCTTCCCTCTAATACTTTAGTCTAAATGCCACAAAAGCCACAGCCGTCAGCACAGACCCCAGCATCGACATCTTGGCACCTGTCAGCTCAAGCCACGAAGGTGCGCGTGTCGGCTTTCGGGCTCTGGTAGACTCCACCATGGCGGACCTAAAAGATGACGGCAGGCCCAGGACGAGCACGACTCAGGCTCCCGTGACAGAGACCGACACCATCAGCGATAAGGATGAGAAGGAGAGGCAAGAAGACACGACCGCGAAATCCAACATGCCACCCAGCGGCGGCTACACGGCGCTGAAGAGCGAGGAGGAGCCGAGGGACCCGTATCAGGACAAGGAAGACGGCGCCGAGGTCGAGCTCCGGGCTACGCAGTCGCCGTCGCACGGAGGGCCTAGTTCGAGTGCGCCGGGTGATGAGCGAGGCGTAAGTGGTGAGGGCGGAGAAGCGGCGCACGAGTACAAGGTCTACAAGAGGAGATGGTTCGGGCTGGTGCAACTTACGTTGCTGAATATCATTGTCAGCTGGGATGTGAGTATTCCCCTTTTTAACTCAACGCCTGCGTGATGGTGCTGCGGGACGGGCCTGATCCGAATAAGACGGAGCGACGGGTCTTCACACTACGTACCTGCACCTCGGACGCAACCATGCTAACAGCACACTCCAGTGGCTCACCTTCTCCCCCGTCTCCTCCAACGCAGCCCTATACTTCCGCACCGACGAGACGACAATCAACTGGCTCAGCACCGCCTTCCTCTTCTCCTTCGTCGTCGCAACGCCGCTGACGATCTACGTCCTCCACCTGGGCCCCAAGCCCTCCATCATGACCGCCGCGGCTCTCGTGCTCGCGGGGAACTGGATCCGCTACGGCGGCTCGCACTCCAAGACGGAAGACGGCGGCCTCTTCGGCGTCGTCATGTTCGGCCAGATCCTGACGGGACTGGCCCAGCCGTTCGTCCTGAGCGCGCCGGCGCGCTACTCGGACCTGTGGTTCACCAACCGCGGGCGCGTGGCCGCCACCGCGCTGGTGAGCCTGGCCAACCCGTTCGGTGCCGCGCTGGGGCAGTTGATCGTGCCCTTCTGGGTCTCGGGTCCGGGCGACGTGTCGAACATGGTCCTGTACGTCGCCATCATCTCCTCCGCCTGCTCGATCCCCTCCTTCTTCATCCCCGCCAAGCCGCCCACGCCCGCCGCCCCGTCCTCGGAAACGCCCAAGCTCTCCCTCCGCGAATCGATCCACATCCTCACCTCGCACCTCGAGTTCTGGCTCCTCCTGATCCCCTTCGCCGTCTACGTCGGCTTCTTCAACTCCGTCTCCTCCCTGGTCAACCAGATCATGGAGCCCTACGGCTTCTCCGACACCGACGCCGGCATAGCCGGCGCGCTGCTCATCGTCGTCGGCCTCGTGGCCGCGGCCATCACCTCCCCGATCCTGGACCGGACCAAGAGCTTCCTGCTGGCCATCAAGATCGCCGTCCCGCTGCTCGCCCTGTCCTTCCTGGTCTTCATCTGGATGCCCCCGACCAGGACCCTGGCGGGCCCTTACGTCGTGCTCTCCGTCCTCGGCGCCTCGGCGTTTAGTCTCGTGCCCGTGGCGGTCGAGTTCCTGGTCGAGCTGACCCATCCCATCTCGCCCGAGGTCACGAGTACGATCGCCTGGAGCGGCGGCCAGTTGCTGGGCGGGATATTCATCGTCATCTCCGACGCGCTGAAGGATGGGGTTGATGGGGATCCGCCGTTCAATATGCACCGGGCGCTGATATTCACGGCTGTGGTGGCGCTGGCTGTTGCGCCGCTGCCGATGTGCCTGGGCCTATTTGGGCGGGAGGAGAAGGTCCTGCTCAAGAGAGTGAGGTCGGATGAGAGGGATAGTAATAGGAGTAGCGAGTCTACGGTTGGGACTGGCCCCGGTTACACGGATGTGTAATGGAATTTTGGTCAGGGATTCGGCATGGGAGACAGACATCTTTTTTCGTACGGCGTTATCGGTAATAGGCAGCTAGCGCTCTCATTTTGTGTTGACCTTGCGGCCACAGTTTATGATGTGATTAGCATTAGCGTGGATATTGTATCTAAGGTGCCTCCTAATGGTATATATCATCTATCATGAGATTCCTCTATCATGGCTTCTGACCAAGTCCATCTGAGTTAAAAGTCCATCCTCCCCTCCCACTCGGCCCTCAACCTCTCCATCTCCTTCCAACACTCGACCCCGAGCTCCTCAAACTGCGCCCTCTTCTCCTCCGTCAGGTCGACAGCGTCCGACCTCCGCCCCACCATCTTCCTCAGCACACCCGTACTATCGTCATGTGCCAACGCATCCCGGTCCTCCACCTTGCCCTCCCACCCCCACCCCTCGACCTCCGTCTTCTTCACGCTCGTGTTGCCCCACCGATCGCAGCTGGAGCCCCACTTCACCTTCTGCCCGCCCCTGGCGGCTATCTCGTCCTCGCCCGCGAGCGCGAGCCAGACCATGGCGCAGGCGCCCTTGTAGGCCGTGACGGTGTGCCAGGGCGATCCGAGCAGACGGGAGAGGTACATCACCAGCCGGTACCAGAAGAAGAGGAAGGCGTTGAGGGGGAAGATGGTGCTCACCACCACGCCTGGGTGAGCGAGGTAGATCTTCGGGGGTGTCAGGCGCTGGTCCTTGGAGGACGGGGGCGAAAGAAAGCCCAGGGAGTAGGGCTTGACCGAAGGGAGCGAAGATGTCAGGGCCAGGACGTCTGTTAGGCGCTTGGAGGACTCGTAGGCTTCTTTCGATTTTACGCCTTGGAAGTCGGAGAGGGAGAGGTTGCGCCACGTCGGCTCGACGCTGCTCTCCCAGATGATCCGGCCTGGGGGCACGGTGGAGGAGGGTTCTCGGCTGAGGAGCGGGAGGATGGCGTGGGCGAAGAGGTAATGGCCGAAGACGTTGGCGCAGAAGACCTCCCCGAGCGTCGGGCTGGTCTTGTCGTCTGCCTTGGATTCGGGAATTGGGTTGACCGTGAGCCCTCTGATGCCGGCTTTGAATGTCGGGAAGGTGGTGGCCTGGACGATGCCTTCGGTGAAGACGTTATGTGCCAGAAGGGCCCAGTCAAGACCGGACCAGCCCCCTATGCCGGCGTTCAGGATGACTGCATCCAATCGTGGGATTCGTACGTCGACTAGGGACTGGAAGGCGTCGTCTGCCGAATGGCTGGTGAGAGTGCCGTTGACGAGCTGGTCGGCGGCCTTCTTGATGCTGGGGAGGTTGCACAGGTCTAGCTGGACGCTTAGCAGATGTATCCTCCTTGTCGTCTCTGACGCTTGGTAGCCAGGTCCGAGGCGAGACTTTAGTGTCTTTGAGGTCTCAGCCGTCTTTGCTGCGTACTTCCTCAGTGCATTGACCGTGTCCTCTGATTTTTTGCTACTTCGGGCCGTGGGTATTAAGATGAGGTGGGAGTCGAGTGAACGGGACGCGATGAACTCGTCTATGAGCCTCTGGCAGATGCCAAAGCCGATTCCACTGCATTGACAGTCAGAATACACATGATTTCAGAGAGGGAGTTCTAGGCTCGAAAATAGAAGCAATGATGGCTCAGGGGGAGCCTACCTGTTGGCGCCAGTGACTAGAGCGAAAAGCGTCTTTTCTGGGGGCAATGAGTCCCAGGGAGCTGCCATTGTGAAGGCGTCCCCCATCTTCAATTGTGAAGCTGTGAAGTGCACGATATCGGACTGGACCGCGAGATGTGGCTAGAATTCAAGATCGGGGCGCGGACGGGGGCCGTGATACAGGCGAGGTAACGGATGTCTGCGACGAATTGAAAGCTTGAAACTTTGGCCAAAGGACCAAAGAGCCAGAGTGAGAAAGGCACTGTGCACACTATTCGCCGGTTTATTCGTACAAGCGACGTCAATTCACCCGTGGTGTAGTTGTTCAGGCTTGAGCAGGACAGTAAAATGAAGACGGAATGTTCCGTGGATGAATTATCTGGCGGTAGGTACCTTTGCTATGGCACCCGCTGCGCGACCGGACGCGTACCGACCCGCGCCACCCGGGAGTGATGTTTCCGAGCCGGCCATTGATGTCGTGGTTTGTACCTGCCTCTTACAAGGCAGTTTCTGATGTTTACCAAACAGCGGCAAAACCTTGTTATAAGAAAACAATTGATTGCCATCAAACTAGGGACTAGAATAATCGCGATTGAGAGTAAGGTGTAGGAATTCGAGAAGGGCACCTGATTCGGTGCTGTGCCTTAGATGTGCAGCCGGAGGAAGCTCCGAGTGGCCCCTACCCCACTATATTAAGCTTCGTACATAGTACTGTACATAAGGTAAGGTAGTATATCTGCCTTCGGTCAGCCCTCAAAAGAAGGACAATAACAACCTGCACCACCGTGGAGGTTGGTATATATGACGCCAAGAGAAAGCGGTATAAGCCCGGCTTCATGACTGGCAAGGTGCTGATCTTCGCCGGCGCGCCTCATAGCTCGTCTCTCACTTGGGATCCGGCCATCCTGCTAAGTGACATCTCCGAGTCCATCGCTCGATTTGCTCGCCTGTCAGACAGCACCTCTGCTTCTATACAAACATCGTCACCCAGCTTTACTCAACAACATGCTGTATGGCGATCGCTGCCCTTGGAGAGAGCCAAGCTGCATTCTGGCTTCACCCAGGAACATGCTGTCAATGCTTGGGAGTATCACAAGTCAGACTTCTTCACAACCGCCGGTGTGTCCTTCATGAGTGAGGACGGCACCCAAGACAGCAATGAAGTCACAAACGATCTTCTCTCTCAGTTCTATGAGCAGTCTATGGCAGTGCATCACCAGATGTCATCATCTCAACTAGTACCAGAATGCCAGACCACCGAAGGGGCAACGACCTCCTTTACCACAACTACTTCCGTTTCATATGAGGACACCTCAGTCACAGACGAACCCATCAGAGAACCTCTAGGCAACCTCGGCGCTACCCACCTTAGCGATCTAGAGGACATTCCCCCCGCAGCATATTTGCTCAAAGCCCAGCCAGCAACCGTGACCGTCAACTTGATAGTAGGCATCATCTCGCTGTCCGCTCCAAGAGCAATCAAAACGAGATGGGGTGGCACGAGCTCCCTAGTCGAAGTCCTCGTCGGTGACGAGACAAGGTCCGGCTTCGCCGTCACATTCTGGCTCCCTAGCAGCGCTGTTGAGGAGAGCGAGCTGGCAGGACTGCGCCCCCAGGACGTAGTCCTGCTACAGAACGTGGCGCTCAATGTATTTATGAAGAAGGTGTATGGGTCCAGTCTTCGCAAGGGCATGACCAAGGCTCATCTGCTGTACCGTCGGAAGCTAGACCGGGATGACGTCGGGGGTCATTATAGCTCGGGTGATCTTGCGTCTGCCGATCCTGTGCATCCGCAGCTGGATAAGACGAGGAGGGTCTGGGAATGGGTTCTTGACTTTGTCGGGACTGGGCCAGCTGTGAAAGGAGGCAGAGCTCCGGCGCGCCCTTGGGACAGGCCGCCTGAAGATACGCAATGATACTGGGACTCGAAAACCCGGGCTACCTCAAACACTGTTCACAACGGGTGTTGGGATTGTCTAAACTAAGATTACAATGCCGATAATGGCTTGCTACTTCATACACATACATGTTATGACAATTTTCTCTCTGACAGACCTTCTTCCCTCGCACCATTTCCATCCTCTATCGTCGCTGGCGTGACCTCCGCCGCATCCTTCGGGCCAGCTCTCTTCTTCTCTATCTTCTTCCAGCTCAGCCCACACGCAACCACGAAGGCAGCAGCAGCGCACGCGGCGGTGATGTAATATGAATCCCTCAGTCCGTCGAGATACGCTCGCAGCACGGCCTCGGTGTACTGCTCAGCATGCAGCTGCTTGAGGATCTCCTTCACCTGCGAGGCGCCGCTGTGGATGAAGATCTCGGGCGGTAGGCCCGGCGCATTCTGCTCAATGCCGCTGATCAGGCCGTTCTGGAAGACGCTCTGCGCGACGGCGATGAAGATGGAGCCACCGAGAGACTGGAAGAACTGGACGCAGGCGGTCGCTTGCGGTACCCACTCTATCGACACGGTGTTCTGGACGACGAGCACGCCGGTCTGGAAGCCGACCCCAATACCGAGACCGGCCAGGACCTGGTAGCCGAACCAGACTCTGAGCGGGGAGTCGATGTCGAAAGTCGTAATCATGCCCGCACCAACCGCATAGAGGATCATGCAGGGGAGGATAAAGGGGTTGTAGTAGCCCACGACGGAAATCAGACCTCCTGTCATGATCGATGTGAGAACGACGGCGATGAGCATGGGCAGGAGCTTGATACCCGCCTGGACCGCGGAATCGCCCTGAATAGCTTGGAAGTAGAGAGCTTTGGGACAACGTTAGCATCCCAACACACTTCGAGAGACGGAAATTTCAGCAGAGAGGGGAGTTCGCGAGGATGAACTTACAGAGATAGTACACCAAAGGGAAGAATCCAGCTCCAAAGAAGAAGGAAAACAACATGGCGCAGAGCACATTCCGGTTCTTGAACAACCTTGGCGGCAGCGTGCCATTGTCCCCCTTCCAGAGCTGGATCGCAATGAAGATGATAGTCATCACCCCGAACCCGCAGAACAACCCGATAATGTGCGCGCTGTTCCACGCATACTCGGTCCCTCCCCACTGCAGAGCCAACAGCAGCATGATGACGGCCGGTATCAGAACCGCCGTCCCGATGACGTCCAGCTCGCCCAGGCGCGTCCTCAGACTCAGATTCTTGGGGTTGTTCACCCGGTTGATGTGCAGAAAGAACACAAGAGCCGCGATAGCGGCACCGCCGATGGGCAGGTTGATGTAGAAGCACCACCGCCAGGTGACATGGTCAGAGAAGGCACCCCCCAGCAACGGGCCGGCCACAGAGGCAATCCCCCACATGCCTCCTATCAGGCCGAAGGCGGCCGGTCGCTGGCGCAGCGGGAGGGTATACGACAGAATGACCACGGAGCCAGAGAACATGCCCGCGGTACCCATACCCGCCACGGCGCGACCGACTATGAACGCGTTGGAGCTCGGGGCGGTGGCGCACACCAGACTGCCGATCTCGAAGATGGCGACGGCTGCTAGGTAGGTGGCCTTGACGTCAAAGACGCGGTAGACTGTGCCGTAGGTCGGCTGCAGACACGTGGTGGACAGCAGATACGCGGCGCCGTACCAGCCGATGTCGCTGACGGACTGGAACTCGGTCGTGATGGCGCCGAGGGCCGGGGCGATGATAGTCTGGTCCAGGGCCACGAGGAGGACGGAGAGGCAGAGGGCGAAGATGATGAGGATTAGCTTGAGACCCTTGGGGTAGACCGTGTCGTCGTCGGCTGCAGAGGGCTTGGACTTGTCCTGTGTGATGTTTGTGGGCGGCGTGGCTAGCTCGGTGGCCGTGAGGCTGGACCGGCCAGCTGAGGGCTCGTCGGTGAGGTCCGGCATGGCCTCATCCTTAGCTACTGCGGGATGGCGGGTCTTTTCTTCTGGGTACGTGTCGGCCATTGTGTATACACCCAGGCGAGGTTGGTTTCGTCACCGCGACGCGGGTCCGGGAGTTGTACGACTTATATCCAAATATAAACATACACTTATAACCAAAGACTACCTAGAGGGTGCTGTGCAGTTGGGGGGTTAAGCTACAACGACTATGCCAACAACCTGATTCATGTTGTTGGTCCGATGATGAAATGATTGAAAGAAGCTATGGAAGGTAAGGAAGATATTCGTGACGGATATTTACAGGAGGAAATGAAGCACAAGTAGTCGAGGGACGAGATCATCAAATGTCCTAAGGGCGTAGTTATTCAGCATGCCGCCTGTTTCCAATTGAATACGTCAAGACTTGGTCGCTAGGAGCTTGGAAACCACGAGGTTCGGGCACATGATTCGTCGATCGTGGCGATGGTCTCGCCTAGACTCGAAGCTTGAATCGAGTCTAACTGTCCTGGGCCAACGGACTCAGCCGCCAATTTCGGATGGGATGGGCATTGTCTTTTACTGCCAAACTTGGGCTGGCAGAATATGTCAAACATTCGGCGCGGTGTCTAGGTCCTGACATGTCAGGCATGTAGAAGTCTCTGACTTGAATGGCTGGGTTCGCCTTAGGGGATAGAAGGTTGTCCGCGAGGCAAAGTTACAATCGAATCGCGTGCAGCCTTACGTCTTATCACTAGTCGCTAATCTAGGTCCGGCATAGAGTAAATCTGTATGTCAGATCTCAAGTAACATCGCTCTAGATTATCTCCCAGGTATAATAGGAAGATGAATGCTAACTCGACGTATGTATGTTTTGATGCATCCTCCTCAAGTGCTCAACCAGTTGTATCCAGTTTGAACCCAGGACTCTTCCTCACCGGCAACCCGGCTTTCTCATACGCCATGTCGAGCATCTTCATCTGGTTGACACTATCATCACCGTCAACCCACAGGCCCGAGCCCTCCCTCTTCCGTACTTTGTTCACAAACTCCTCCAGCATATATCGGTACGTGAGCCAGTACTTCTCGCTCGGGCGATCCAGCCCGGCCTCCTTGAGCGTATAAGCCTTCTTGACCTCCCGAGTGGTCCACTTCCTCACCACCTTGCCCGAATCAGTCCTCCGGACCTCAAATTCACTTTCGACAACGATGCGATGCCAGAACGCCCCAATGACAAAGTTGGTATCCGTCACCTTGCGCGTAACCCACTTCTCCTGTCCGGCAGGTAGTGTATCGTCCTCCACGCGCTTCTTCCGATGCCACACCTGGATGGTGCCAAAGTTGGTCGCCATCTCGACGAGGGACGCCTTGATGTTCCCGTACATCTCCCCCGTCCCGCCGTTGGGGAAGCGAAACGTGGCGTTGAACTTTGTGTCGCACAGTTCGTTCGGCGGAGCGCACGTCGTGACTTTGCACTCCAGACCTGTTTCTTGTTAGCCCGTCGTCCGCCAACTCCCCTTCCGGGCCCCCCCCATTGTCAGGAAGAACTCACACTCCTCCGGCTCAGTCCCGAAGACCGCCCTCAAAGCACTAACATGGTAGGTGCCCAGGTCCAGCAACGCCCCTCCTCCAGTCTCATACCTAAACCTAAAATCATCCTCCTTAAACATCGCCCCAGGACCGGACATGGTAACACGCACCCGCTGCACACTCTCCCCATCCACCTCCCCAAGAAACACCCTCCAACTCGGCTGAAAGACATGATGTCTCGCCTCCAGCAACACCAGCCCCTTCTCCCTCGCAAACCTAAACAACACCTCCGCCTCCCCCCCGTTCGCCGTGCTCGGCTTCTCGAGCAGCACGTGCTTCCCCGCCGCCAGGCAGCGCATGGCCCACTCGTAGTGCAGCCCGTTGGGCAGCGGCACGTACACGGCGTCGATGTCCCCGTCGGCTACCAGGTCGCTGTACGAGTCCAGGACCCGCGGGATGGAGTGTTTCCGCGCGTAGGCCGTCGCGCGGGTCTTGTCGCGCGCTGCGACGGCCGACAGGATGACTTCTGGGTGCGAGCGGGCTGGGGTTATGAACGCGATGGGCCTGGAATTGGGTGGGTTAGTGGGTTGAGCTGATGAGAGAGAGTGTGTGTATGGACTAGAGGAGGCGAGATTTACGCTATCCTTGCCGTGCCCAGTATGCCAAATCGCAGTGCATTGGACGCTTTGGGCGGTGGTGCTGGCGGCTTGATGATCTGCCAGTTGCGGTGCAGGAGGTCGCAGAATGCCGAGGCCATTTTTCTTTTGTTTTGTTTTGTTTTGTTTTGTTTTGTTTTGATGTGATGTGATGTGATGCGCGACGAGTCCAGATGTTCGGTTCAACAAGAAGTCTATATGACGGGTCCGGCCCGATTTATATACGTGCAGAGTCGTCGCAGGACATTTTGAAACGCATCCCTTCACGAGCAAATCGGAAATTATACGATTGAAGCGGGGAGATTGATGTGGTGGTGGTGGCGAGCATTCGGCGACGAAGATGGACCTGCCGCCGGAGAACGGCATCTTCAAATCCGGCCGGAGAGTTTCGTTTGTTGACTCCCATCGCTCGCCAGGGAAATTAGTCTCGTGTGAGTCCTAATTAGGCCAATAGACAAACAAACAAACACATACAGAAGAAGCATTTGTCAACTATGCCAAGATGATGCAATATCAGGTCTTCTCATAATGCTAACATACACTATACACATGTATAAAGCCTAACATAATGCCCAAGCCACGCTTGTCTGGTCGAGCCCATGAACCAGACAGCAGGCCATATGAGAGTGCAGGTATCACCCTGCCACTCCGCCTGTCGTCTCCTAGTCTCATGGCCACATAGTGTACCTCTGCCACCGACCCTCGCGTCTTTTTGCCACGGCTCAACACCTTCTATGCACAGACCTATCCCCGCCCCCAGACATCGTTCCCCATTCCCCTTGCCATTTGCCTCCATCTCCAGACACGCAAAGAACACCATGAATCAGAGATAAATCCAGTCGCTGAACCACCAAAGCCAGTAAACCCCACGCCCAAAAAAATGCCTGTAAGGTTTTGTCCCAAGTTCGCCGCACCGATGCTGTTAATGCCGGAAAACGAGTAGATGCCCGCAACGAGCGTTGCTATGCTGGTTCCGTAATCGAAGTACAAGCCACACCAAGAAAGGAAAGGGTATAATAATTAGTAGTAGAAGGAGTAAAAAAAAACTGCGGTGTCTTGAAGGAGGCGTAGCTGGACGCGAACCCTCGAAACGTTCTGTCAGGTCTCAGGGTGTTTGTATCTCTATGAGCTAGGCTAGTGAGGGTACCGAGCAAGGTGGTTCGTGTCCATGTTGTGGTGTGAGGTGTTACGCATAAGGGTTGAGAAAGGAACGAGCGTGTAGGCATCCATTGTCTACAACTCTTCCTCATAGTCCTCGTGGTCGTCAAGTTGGTACTTGGGTCGGCGCTTAAGCTGGGACAGCAGATCGTCTAGCTGTGCCCAATTCTTCTGGTTCTCCGCAAACTTGCGATGCTTGCGAGTGAGAATGTGCTGCTCAAAGTCAGTGTCATACTCACATTGAACCGATCAACCATGTACACGTACCTCATCAAAATCATCGAACTTGTCCGCGCAGTTCTCGCAATAACCCGGCTTAAGGTCACGCTTCTTCTGCTTCTCCTGGACTGGAGCAGGCGCATTCTCCGCCCTGCGAAGCTTTTGCCTCTGAGCCCCAGCGTCATCTTCATCAATCATGTCCAGCTTGCCTCTGACCGATGGCCTGCACACACTCGTGGAGCGAATGAATGTGTTGCTATCATGGCTCATCTCGCCCAGTCGCCGTGAGCTCAGGTCTTGCGAGACCGCAGGAGTGCTGTTCTTCTGTAGGACCTTGCGCTGTAAGCCGTGGATCTCCTTGCTCGTGCCAGCCTTGACGCCGCCCAACACGCCCGAGGTAGACGAAATCATCTGGGATCGAATTGCTGAAGTGAGTTTCGAAGGCTGCACGCCTGAAGCAACCGGCTCGCCAGCGACGAACCGAGGGGCTTTGGCACGGCTCATAAAAGCGTTCTCCTGGTCAAACTCCAGCCTTGCCTTCTCTGCTCGAGCCTCTTCCCGCGCCCGCCTCTCATACTCGGTTTGCGGCAGAAGGCGGTGAATTTCCCTAAAGCGTACGGCCTCATGGTTCGTGTGTCCTTTGTGCCCTTCACGGCTGGCCTCTTCCTCCGCCATCTTCGCTTGTTCCTGGATGCGGTACTCCGTCGAAAAAGACTTCGCAGGCGGAGCTTGGGGCGGATCGGCAACTGGTGCCCGGGTCTCCGCAGCTCTTGTGAGGCGTTCCCTTACTTTGGCTGGTTGTCTCTCGGGTTGATCTTCCACAAAGGGGCAACGGCCTTGAGATGCAACTCGGAACTGGGGCCATTCACCAGACTTCTTGTCCGTGACCTTCGGGTATTCGCGAACCATGATGGGCTTCATCTTCTCTTCGATGTCATAGATGTAGATGTAGGGACCTTTGAAGTAGTTCAGCTCTGTTGTTGTCACAGTTGGATCCCGGTCAGAGGGGCCATGAACGCGTTCATTCTGCAGCAGCTGCAGGAGGTTGGGCTGGTCTGCTGTTTTTGAGGTCTCCCTGGTTTGTAGAGTTCCTGTCCGATGTCCTTGACCGAGCAAAGCACTCTTGTACGGGTCTGGCTCCAGGACCATATCCAAAATTTTCTGCATCTTATCTAGAGACCAGATTTTCTTGCCCATCTCACGGGCGCGGTAGAGCACATCGGCGTTGCGAGGCTTGGGCTTCCTGACGGCATCCTCCTGAACTTGTACAGGAACTCTCCTGCTAGCCGCAGTATCGAAGAGAAGTTTCCTCTTCACTGAGGTAGTGTTCTCAGCCGTCCGGTTTAGCAATGACGGATCAATCGTCTTTGGTTGCTCGTGAGCATGTGCGTCAACGTTGGAATCGGTCTCGTCTTGTACTGCCCTTTCAGACGGAATAGGACGGGTGGTAATGACGTGAGTAATGTTGATGGAGAAGAACTTCTCTTCGCGCTACGGAAAAAAAGGTGCTGTCAGCCATTTGTGTCCCAATCGCGTTCCAGATGGTGATATCACTTACACCACCGAGCACTGTAACTTGTTTTGCAAGTTTGACACGCTGCTCGTCGGGGATGCTTTCAAAGTATACGACCATCCTGGGGAACCGCGACTTTGTCTGTGCCTGCCATTGTCTGACGTTTTCAACCTCCTTCTCTGAAGGCTTGTAGACTAGCTGCGAGCTCTTTTCGACAGCAGCAGCCCGAGCTCCCTGCCTCTGAGCGACGGTCCGGGTAGTCCTCTGGGTTGAGGGAGACCTCAGAGACGGACGCTGGACGCTATGATCGACCATTTGCCGCTTTGCAGGAGGTGGTTGGCCATAGGGCTCCTCCCGTTGCAGGTCGGCATGAGACCTAAGTCGCTTCCCGCCATGGGTAGCACCGAGGTTGGCTCGAAGGGGAGAATTGGCGGCATTGGGATTACTAGTGAGTGCCGCTCTCCTGGTCGACATGGCGGACAGGTTGAGAGGAGCAGGAGATAGAGATACTGTGGCCATAGAAATACCCGATCAACACATTAATGATGATATTATGAAGTGGTGGCAAGGACTGTCGAGGTGTGGTCGTGTTGTGGGTGGTTGGTGCTGTGGTGGAGCTCTCTTCTCTGCAACAGTCCAGGTGGAGGAGGGGTTGTCTTAGCAGCACGCGCCGGACATGCGAGCAAAACACGTCCCTTCACTGGGCGTGGAACCTGCTATTGCAAAGACCGCATGAACAAGTTGGTAGGTCAATGGCGGTTCTGGAAGAGAAAAGACACAATCGGACGAATTGCGATAAGCCTCCACTGCACCAAACACACTACAATTGGGGGAAGGGGAATGTACAGACGGTGGTCGAGTGTGCATTCGCTGGCAGTGGTGGGAGGATGGATGATGGAAGCAGCAGACACGACAGTTTTTGGGTGACAGGCAGACAGACAGTAGACAGACAGACAGACAGACAGTGGAGCTCGCGCTGTCGTCGCGCAACAAGCAGAAAAGGCACGGACCATCCCGAGCACACCAAGGTCCAAAGCAGCCAAGCTAGTCTTCCTTGGACATCCGTCAACAATCAGTCTCCACACCTGACCCCATCTGACTCCACCTTACTCCACACCGTGGCCTGCCAAATTGTGCCAATACAATCAAACAAAGTTCCGCCGGTCGCTCGAGGCAACCGCGACCGCTTGAACTTTCCACCGACTTCCGTCTCCGGGATTTCATTTCACGGAGCATCCGGCCAGCTTCGGCATTGACTCCGTCCTGCACCGAACTCGACGGCATGTACATCATACCCTACTCGACACCTTCATGATGAAGCTTCCTCGGACTGCCTTCAGGCAGATCGAGCGTCGTCTTGCTCAGACACAAACTGTCCCTCTGCTGTGGCCGTCGTCATGTTTCCAGTCCAATTGCCAACAACGGACTACACCCCGGTCATCACCGCCGGCAAGCCGGGGCTATGCCACGATATCTGCCTCGGAGCTACAATTCGGCCAGCCAGTCCATGAAACACACCCTCACCTCCTCGCTCCCGGCGAACTCACCCCGGGCATAACCGCCCAAGAATACGCCGACCGGCGCTCCAGGCTCGCCTCGCTCCTCCCCGCCGACTCCGTCGTCATCCTCCCCGCCGCCGAGCTCAAATACCGCTCGGGGGCCGTCTTCTTCCCCTTCCGGCAGGAATCAAACTTCCTCTACCTCACCGGCTTCAGCGAACCCGACTCGCTCGCAGTGATCCGCACCATCTCCTCCCCCTCACCCTCAGAAAACCACACCTTCCACCTCCTGGTCCGCCCCAAAGACGCCCACCTCGAACAATGGTCCGGCCCCTGGTCCGGCACCCAAGCCGCAACCGACGTCTGGAACGCCGACACCTCCGGCTCGATCCACGACCTGGACTCTCTCCTCCCCAACCTCATCAACGGGGCCAAACACATCTACACCGACGCCGCCCTCACCCAGAACTCCTCCCCCACCCCTCTCTCAAACCTTCTCCGCTCCGCAGCCCCCTCAGCCTCCATCCGTCCCCTCAGGCCCCAAATCAACACCCTCCGCGCCATAAAATCCCCAGCCGAGATAGCCCTCATGCGCCGGGCAGGCCAAGCCACCGGCCGCGCCTTCACGGCCGCCATGCGCCGCCCCTGGGACACCGAGAAGGCCCTCGCCGCCTTCCTCGACCACGAGTTCGTCACCCAGGGCGCGGACGGGCAGGCCTACGTCCCCGTCGTCGCGGGCGGTAGCAGGGGGAACATGATCCACTACGTGCAGAACCTGGCCTCCCTGAGAAGGGGGGAGACGGTCCTGGTCGACGCCGGGGCGGAGTACGGCGGCTACATCTCGGACGTCACGCGCGTGTGGCCCGTGAGCGGCAGGTTCTCCCCCGCCCAGAGGGATCTGTACGAGGCCGTGCTCAGGGTCCAGCGCACGGGCGTGGCGCTGTGCAGGGAGGGTGCGGGGATGACGCTGGACCAGATCCATCGCATCACCGAGAGGGGCCTGAAAGAGCAGCTCGATTCACTCGGTTTCGATACCGGTGGTAACGCGATGAATGTGCTCTTCCCGCATCACGTGGGGCATTACGTCGGGCTGGACGTGCATGATGTCCCTGGGTATGGGCGGGATGTCAAGCTCAAGGCGGGTCATTGCGTTACTGTCGAGCCTGGGGTGTATGTGCCCGACGACGAGAGGTGGCCTGAGCATTTCAGGGGGCTGGCGGTGAGGATTGAGGATAGTGTTTGTGTGGATGATGAGTCACCACTCGTGTTGACCACCGAGGCGGTCAAGGAGGTTGTTGATATTGAGGCATTGAGGGAGTGATTGGGTGTATCTGTACGGTGTACATATGTACAAACAAATACTGTGTATAAAAGTAACTGATCTGGGCTGTGGATAATCCCCCTATCCCTTTTGAGCGTGCTGTTGCCTTATTACGCAGTAGGACTTGGATTCGAGCAGGTTTGCTCTAGAACGCCTTAACACAGGAATCTTCCCTTTCACCAATGGTTTTTCTCAGCCGGAGTACATGTAGGCATAGAGTTGTGATTTGCCCGCCATCAGAGCAGTCTACTATGAATATGAACCGATATTTATTATGTTCCAAAGGTTCACGTTGCTTGCCGGGAATCAATTGACGCCGCCAACGCCTGGAGCCATGATGAGCATGCGCCCTTGTCTTGCTGTGCAACCAAATGCTGGATATCACTGAAATTCCACCTTTTTTTTTAAAAAATGCCGTCCCATGCGGTATGAGGCAAGCTGAGGTCGTATACATACAATCCGTCCTCCGCACCAAAGAAGATCAACAGAACGCTCTCGGATCAAATAGGGTTCTACTGTAGTCGGGTACGCGGAATGCAGGTCTCGCCTGCGCGGCCAACAACTGCTCGAACGCCTGTAGACGTCTAGATAAAGTCTGGTGCTCCGTCATTATCTGCTTGTTCCTCCGCTCCAGCTGCTGGATGTACTCTGTCGCCTTCGTCAACACCGTGCCCTATGTTCTCCGGTTAGTCCATTGCTCATCTCTTGTCCACTGAGCCATAGGATTCATGTCACGAACCTTGCTGACTTTCGGCGCCCTCCCCGGCTGCGATGGCTCGTCATCGTCTCCCGCATCCTCCGATATTGATTGCAAGGCCGGGACCGCGCTCTTGAGCTCAGCAATTCTATCCTTCAGATTCGTCCGGTACTTCCGTTCGATATCGTTGTGCGCCGCTCTGTCGCCGCCCTTTGCATTTCCGGTTCCCTTCTCCGTAGTGGTACTCGTTTGCCTCTTAGGCTGAGGCCTTGATTGTGAAGGAGCGGCCGGTTTCGGTAGCGGAGCCGAATCCGTCACCTGACTCATCGCAGTTGTGCCATAGCCAGAAACCCCCGGTGTACTGAGTCCGGAATTCAGGCCGAACATCAAGTTCGATCCCAAACCTCCCATACTAGGACCGGGGTTCATCGCGATGGCTATTAGTCGCCTCTGCTCAGCTTCGTTTAGACTTGGGGGCGTGAAGCCAATTAGCTGGTCCATTCGTATTCCTGGCTGAGGCCTTTCCCAGCTAAGAGGGGTCGAGTAGAGTCCTTCTCGTTGAGGTATGTCTGTCTGAGGCATTGTATCTATCTTCGACATCTCATCAGCTAGGTTGATACCCGAGAAATCTTCATCGTCCGATAGGGCGTTATCGAGTGCGCTGTCGTCCCCGAAATCATCCATTCGCGCTGCCATAGGCGGTAGAGAGGGCGCCGTGGTATTTAGGGTCTGAGATGGATTTATAGATCTTCGTTAACGCCATGTCAGTCGACACCCCTATAAATGGTAGCGCCGTCCAAGGAAAGCGCGGCCAAGCTAGTGCTGCTTACTCACCGTGGTTCTTGGGATTGCCTGTTTTTAGATTTGGACTCAAGGATCTCGGCAGTCATGGACTCTGGAATGTCCGCGAGGCTGTCCTCATTATCGAACTGCATCCAGTAGTCCAGAGAGTCAAAGGGGGTAGCTTCGGTGCTGAGCTTCGACCGCTTCCTCTCATGCCCGTCTCTCGTCCTTGGGGGCCTTGTAGGTAGAATCTGACGAGTCTGACCAGACACTGAAGACCGTGCGGATGATGGCTGCTTCATAGAGCCCCTGCCCTGCTCGACTGGTGAGGGTGGCTGAAGCAAGAAATCAAGGGAGAGGCTCGTTGGCGCCGTCGACGATGTGTTAGAGACTCCCTGGGCTCTTGTGACTGTGTTCGAATCCCATAGTGAACTGGACGGATTCGACTGTCCGTCTGTCAGGTTGAAGGTCTGGTCAACCGGGTTCACGGTCTGCTCAGTGTCAGTAGCGGAGCTAAATGACGATGATGACGCCAACACCTCGCCAGCGTCCTGAAAGGACCGTACCTGACTGTTAGGCACTGTGAAGAAACCAAGCTGTCTGAGCGCGTTTGGATCCATGATCACACCTCAGCATCCCGACCTTGGCGGCCGTGGAGTTGTGGACCCAGTATCTGGTCTTGGAATGAGACCGGAGCTATGGCCTGGTAAAAGAAAGCAGCCACCGGACGGATTAGTCCTTGGCAGTTGTACAAAACAGCTATCCCCACTGCTCGGACGAGTATCTGGTGAGACCTGAGGGATTGCAGGGATTGGAGGACGCCGTTCCGATTGCTGTATGGACAAGCAAGGCCCTCACAATTCTTATTGGATTGCAAGTTGAACTTCTTGGAGGGGTTCTTGGGGACAGCCAGTGCTGAATCCGAGTCGACCGGGTCGGCCACCCCAAAAGATTGAGCTCTTTTAGCGATGAAGATCAGCAGCCTGTTATCGACTTCTGGATCGCGGCGAGTCGTGAGTGCACCAAGGAATGCGACCCGGTACCAGGTAGTGGCTGGTAGGTCTCTCAGGATAGCCAGATAAGGGGACCCGAGGAGAATCAAGACCTGTTAGAGAACGCAGGATAGATATCCGACTTGATATGAGAGAAGGTAAAAAGTGTAGGACAGCGGTGGTCGTGGTCGCAGGTTGACAGCGGTTGGTCCGTATCGATACTACGAGACTAACATGAGCGACAGAAAGAGACCACTGCCGAGGCGCGTTTACGAGCGCAGTATGCTGCTGCAAGACAGTAAATTGAAAGGTCCAGACGGCCAAAGGACAGTCAGCGTGGCGGTAGTCAGATCAAGGGCTGCTGACGGAAGACGAGCAGTTATCGGATCATCGATTCACGGGAAAGTTCGTCAGGGTGGTGTCCCGTGAGTGGTGAATGGATATCGTATACAACGATTCAAGAGAGCTCTCCGCTAGCGACACTTAAGGACAGGTCACAGAACAGTGACTGGCGCAAAATGGTTGAGGAAAAGCGAGATGCAGACATTGTAGATTCAACCAGACCTTCCCGCTCCCTCTCTGCCGAGATAGCCAGAAAATTGTCCATAATGGCCTGATTCGCCCCGTGGAAGAATTCCGCTTGGGGCAGTGAGCCAGTGTGAGCTTCTGTCAAAGGACAATCCCATCCAGGGGTCTAAAAAGCTGTGTTGCAGACGACTCGCAGAACTCTCTCCATTTTCTGTCTAAATCGTATGACCAGCAAGGCTAAAGAGGGGCCATCCTTCCGCTGCCAAGCGGGTCTAGCCCGGCACGACATGTCGATTTCATTGGCTTGATAGACCTCAGCCTCGCCTTAGCTCGAGAGAACCACGCGACAACGGGATCTAGAACAAGGGTGGGGCTTTCTGCCTCTTAAAAAGATCATGATCTCTCCCTGTCAATCTCTCCCTCACCTTGGGGAAAGGTTGCAGACCTGGATATGGCTATCCCATTCTTCGGAATAGAGATTTTCCTGCTTTACTATACAATCGCCATTGTGAACGTATAACGAACGTCGACGTGATTGTTGAAAGATTTGTATCCTAGAATTTTGGAAAGGAACCAAGGAGGCGCTGTTACCCTTCTTACACTTTCTTGCAGTCGAGATCTACAGTCAGCTACCTACCGGTTTCGGTGATTGAAATTCAATTTAGGCCAGAATAAGATAGTGTGAGCATGTCTCGCCTCCATTTTCATTGGCGCTCGTTTTAATGGCCATGGACCAAAGGGTCAGGATTGGATATCAGGGTGCCTGACAGGTTGGATGCCCATCTTCCGGACCCCAGGGCCTTCACCTTCTGTTATGTCGTGGACGCAGCAGGTTTGCTGAACGACCTTGCGCATGCTTCTCGAAGATCTCCAGGAGAACCAAACTGAGTACCACGCCGTGAGAGCGAAGGTAACAAACAGCCAGATCTTAGGACTTCTAATGCCTTGATGACTGTGATGCAAACAGAATGCAACCATGTGCCGTGGAACGTTGGCTGCTCTTGCCACCCACCAAATTGTCTTATTTGCAATTTCATTTTCGAACAAACCAGCCGATTCTGCCATCTCTAGTTTATGACACCGCGTCTACTCAAAACTTTCACCTCCAGTGTTGCGGATGAGAACATCTCGCGTCACCCATCACCGTACTCCAGCCGCCGTAACGTCCGACAAACCCTAACCCTCGAGGCGCTGGAGGGGTGTATATCCACAAAACAGGCAGGAAGGCTCACCAGCTCCGATATCAAACTTGCGTACACCCTGAAGCCATCATTTCTGCTTCACGAGAAACATCAAGCAGTGAAATTGTCATCGCATTCTCTGAAACTTCTGACTGTTCCTAGATAGCAAGCAAATCACAACACTGCTTCGCCGCCAGACTTTGGCATACTTTTGGCTCTTGGCCCCTCAGGATGGCTTCCACACCGTCGTCTCCCCCTCCAGGGCGGTTTACATCAGCACAGGTCACCCCTGCCCTGCCATCTGACAGCTCACCACAAGCCTCACCCATTGCCGAGAGGCCATCATCTCCAGATTTACCTCTTACCATGACCGCATCTACTGTACTTATGAGCCTTCCACGCGATGCTACAGCTGCTCTCGCCGCTGCTGGCGGCTTCCCTCTTGAGAAGGTCGTCATCCGGTTCAGGCCAGTAGGTGCGGCACCAGGCATTAGACAACAACGAGTAAGAGTTACCAGCACGCAGAAGTTCGAGAACGTTGTGGCACATGTGCGGAAGGCCTTGAAGGTCAAGGACACAGAGAGTGTCTTCCTCTATATCAACAATACCTTTGCGCCGGCTTTAGACGAGGTCGTGGGCAATCTGTGGCGGGTGAGTGTATATCAAACTCAGATTGTCGAGTGCATGCTGAACGATGATGTAGTGCTTCAAAGATGCCAATAATGAGCTCAATGTCTCTTATTCTATGACTCCAGCCTTTGGATAACCTGGCTCTCACCGCTCTCGCTATTCAAAGTAACCACAGCTCTATCTACCAGCAACATCCCTCGCACCAAATCATTATGGTATTCGAAACATGCAGTCACCGCAAGGCTATGCTACAAATATCCCACCGACGCCGGCTAGCACAATGCAACCATATGAACGAGAGCCGTCTCCTCAAGACGTCTCCTTGACCCTGACACCCTCAGCAGCCTCCTCAAAAGCCTTCAACTCCTCGCCGGGAATTGGATACGTATGTTCCAGCGCGGGATACTGCCGACTCTTGACCTCGTCCCGATATGTCTCGATAGCCCTCAAGCTCTCACTCCAGACATCCCCATACTTCTTCACAAACTTGGGCAGAAACCTCCCTGGCGGAAAATAACCACTCATATCAACCTGCACCAGCACCTGACCCGAGCATCCGTTCCCGGCTCCTATCCCAATCGTTGGGATTGACAGCTTCTTGGTCACTATGCTCGCCACATCAGCCGGCACCGCCTCCAGCACCATGGCAAAGCAGCCCGCCTCTTGGATGGCTAGCGCGTCCTCGAGGACCTTTAAGGCACCGGAGGTGGTCTTGCCCTGCACCCTGAAACCGCCCAGGGCGTTCTGGCGTTGGGGCGTTAGGCCGACGTGGCCCAGGACTGGGATCCCGGCTGCGGTGATCTTGCGGATGGTGGGCGCCATCTCCTTGCCGCCTTCGAGCTTGACGGACTGCACGCGGCCCTCCTTGACGAAGCGGATGGCGGTTTGCAGGGCTTGCTCCGGCGAGACTTCATATGATCCCATTGGGAGGTCGCCAACCTGGTTGGATTTAGTGAATGTAGGGAATTGGTTAGGGGTCAGGGGTTTATACTTACAGTGAAGGCTCCCTTGGTGGCTCGGGCAACGGACCGGCAGTGCAACAACATCTCCTCGACAAGCACCTCGCTAGTGTCTTCCATGCCCAGAGCTACCATTGCTAGGCTGTCACCGACGAGGATCATCTCCATGCCAGCTGCGTCGGCGACGTGGGCGCTGGGGAAGTCGTGGGCGGTGATCATGGTGATTGGCTCGTTCTTCCTGTAGAGGGACCGGAGGGTGCCGATGGTTACTTTCTTGCGCGGGTTGGCTGGTGGTGTCCCTAGCGGAGAGTGCGAGCTGTGTCTTGTCTGTAGGGCTGACAGGAGTGGCCGGGCAGCCAGGCTCGTTGGTCGTGTGCTCCGGGATAGGGAGGCACACGACCTTGCAAGGGTGTGTGAGAGGTACATGTGTACTTGATGAACCCTAACCCTGGATCTGGGTATGGAATATATTTGTTGAGGGATGCTGCAAGCCGGAAGGGAAAGGGAAATGCAAAAACAAGAAGTCAATATCAGTTACGATGGAAGAAGAAGTGAGGAAAGAATGAGAAGAACAGCTACTTCGGTTGTTGGGGCGCAAATTTTTCGTCAGCTTTTTATTACACTGGTCATGATGGTTTTTGCATGCGTACAATTGAGTATCTCTGTCCAAATTCTGGAGTAGCGAATCCGGCCAGGGGTCCAAGGGGCACGGCGCTGCTTCTAGAATGGAGCCTGCTTGCTGAAGAAAGAGCCGAGCCGGAGTTACGGCTACGGACTCTAGTGTACAAGTGTACAAGTCTACCTTACTCCCGCCATTTTACCGAGCTTTGCTTGATTACTCACGCTGCAAACCATGTATAACAAGCTTAGAGTCACACGACTTATAACACGTGTAGATGTAGACTGTAGAGGCTCGGCAGGCACTGAATCAGCTTGAACATGAGCAATCACCTCAAGGTTTGACGTGTCAGGCACCCAAAACTCCTGTGCGATATTAACAGAGTCACCGAACAAGCCGAGGCAGAGCAGGGCGGGGTGGGCAGCCGGTGTACTCCCCCGCCCTGACCTTGTTCACCTTGATCACCTGGACTGACTCTGGGGAGTGTTTCTGCACTGTACTGTCACAGGGTGAAGAAACAAAGAATAGTGCGGAGGATACACGTGATTTGACGTACTGCGTGTACTTAATACACTAGCACCCCACTGAAACGGCGCATGCCAAGTACGGAATCTGACCTGGAAAAGCTGAAAATGCCCTGCAGAATCGCAGCCGACATGTAATCCGGTCACTTGGACCTGGCCGCTGCTCGCTGGTCAGACGCCACCAAGTCTGGTTCCCCCACTTCCGTTCGCGGTAAAGTGGTTGGGCTTCGATTGCCATTCCTCAACCACGAAGACGTGGTCTCAGGCTCCGTGTGTTGTTACTGTATGGACAGCAGTCATTGTAGATGATTTACATGTCCCAAGTAAGATACATCATAGCTGCTGCACGCAAACATAGCATGCAGAGACTCTGTGCACCTGGAGGTTGCATAAGTATGAAACTAGAAAACACCCTGATGGCAAAACGATTGGGAGCAACCCCAACGTCATCAGCACACAGTACGTGGAGACGCCCGATAAGGTCCGCGACTCCGCCTAATCTTCGGCAGGGGCAGCTTATCGATGGCTCCATGACCAGTGACTTACCTTATGCCACGCTGATCCGTCACTCCTCCTCTCTTGAATCGGTCACATCTTCATCCGTTGCCCAACTTCAAGTTCGAACCTTGACTACATTTCTCAACCATTACCGCAACAGCCAGACAGATCTCGGTTCAACACTCTCCCATCTATTTATTCGAACAAGACACACCTGCCATCAAGCTTTCGTTGCTACCCGCCTGTTCGTTGGTGCATTTCGGCCATAACCCATCAACCGTTGCATGATAGCGCCACACAGGCCGCAGCAGAAAGACTCAGTTTAGAGGACAACCACAAAAACTTGACCGAAAGAAGATCGATTCCCACGTCGCGAGCCGTACCGCTCTCCCTCACAATGAGTTCTCCACGCCGCCGGATCGAGACAGATGTAAGTTCAAGGATCCGAGACGCGGGCAAGGAAGCTCAGATACTGATCCTCCTTCGCTAGGTGATGAAGATGTATGAACACTGTCCTTTCGCAGGCAGCCATGCGTCGCCTTGCTGACAGTACCAGGCTCATGAGTGACTATGAGGTAACCCTCGTCAACGATAACAGTAAGTCGGCCCACACCAAGACCGAACTCGGGTGCCTGATCCCAGCTTCGAGAAAAGCTAACATTTCGGCAGTGTACGTGCCTGGAATCACCACAACTTCCGCAGCTCCTTCTAACACCCCATTCACAGGCAAGAATTCTATGTCAAGTTCAAGGGTCCGGCAGAGAGTGAGTGTTAATTCCCCCTCATAACTACCGCCTGGAGAACACCTTACTTACACGTCACACGAACAGCACCGTTCGAGGGCGGCCTGTGGAAAGTCCACGTCGAGCTACCGGACCAGTACCCCTACAAATCTCCTAGCATCGGATTCGTAAACCGCATCTTCCACCCCAACATCGACGAACTGTAAGTGGACCTGCCTATGTAGAGGGAAGAGGAGGAGAGGAGAGAAGTCGGCCCTAGAAAAAAGAGCGAGGCAAAAGGAGAAAACATGGGCTAAGATGAACAACTTGGGACATTTCTAGGTCGGGATCAGTTTGCTTGGACGTCATCAACCAGACCTGGTCGCCCATGTTCGATATGATCAATATCTTCGAGGTCTTCCTTCCGCAGCTACTGCGGTATCCAAACCCAACGGATCCCCTGAACGGCGAGGCCGCCGCCCTCCTCATGCGGGAGCCTAAGGGATACGACGCCAAAGTCAAGGGTAAGGACACCCTCCCCCCCTCCCCCATCTTCCTCTCAGCTGTCGACCTGGTAGCCAGCTAACGGCAACCCTCCCGTCTTCCAGAATACGTCTCGAAATACGCCAGCAAAGACGCAGCCGACGACGCAGGGGAGGAAAGCGCGGACGACGACGACATGTCCTCGGTAGCCAGCTTCGGCGACGACGACGGAGACGACGAGGAGCCCGCGGGTAAGATGGACGAGGTATAACGTCTGACCATTCGCGTCTTTTTGCACTTACAAGGTCGCCGGGGTTTGTGGAGTTCTCTACGGTCACACTAGGGATGTTGCTCTTGTTTTGCTTTTTTCTTGGGTATTATGGTCACGGATATCATGGGCCGGAGTCTCTTTTACTTTTGCAACTTCCTTCTCACCCCGAGTAGTAATGGCCTTGGCCACAGCGACATATGGCCCTTATATTTCTTCCTCGGGCAAATGGCATCATACCAGAGCGAGCTTTCGAAAACAAGAAGCATATCCCACCTCTAATAGGTCTCGGTTGCGGTATATCGCACAGGGAGAATGAAGGTTTGTTTGTGTAAGGGATCATCGTCGTTACGTATATTGACATGATCTAATCCTGTTCACGTCTGCCCCAAAACGGTATCGAACTCTACTTGATCTCGCTTGCCCTGCCATGGGGTCCCGTGCATGCCATCCAAGGCATTCCGATTCCCTATAGCTTTTCCCGCCAAAAACGCCAATGACACGCCCCAAATACAAACAAGCCCTCTGTTTTCCCAACCCTGACATTGGCACATCAAACCGCGACCCGGCGGCAGACCTACTTCCGATTCCTAGTCTTCTTCTGCGTCTGCGCCGTCTCCTCCTCCTCCTCGTCGTGGCCCTTCTTCAGATCGTCGACGAGCCCCCACTCCTCGCGATCGTACCAGTCCTCCCCGTCGCTCAGCTCTCCGCGATGGGCCTCGGCCTTGGACCAGGCGAGGACGGTCTTGCGGTACCGGTCTGCGCGGAGCAGGCCCTCGTAGAGCTTCCTGGTGCCGCGGCAGACCTCCTCCTGCTTCTGGACGTAGAGCTGCAGGAGGCGCCGGACGTCTTCCGCTTCTTGGTCGGGCAGGCCCTGGTCCCTGTCCGGGCGGGCGGAGCGGGGGGCGAGGAAGAGCGGGTGGATGAAGAGGTCGTCTGCTGCCGAGGTTGTGATTGAGGCCGGGGGACTGGGGTTCGTGGCTTGGTAGGAGGGGGGTGCGGCGTGAGGGACGTCTGGTTCTGGGGGTTCGGCCATTTCGACGTCCGCGACGGAGGTTGGTGCTGCTAGAGCGCGGGGTTGTGATGTAGAGTTGCTGTTGCTTTTGGATACTTCGCCGTTTTCTCTCGTATGATTCTCGTGTGCTGTACCGTTTGTGTGCGCTTCTTCTGCCTTTTTGTCCATCTCTGGTGGAAGAGACGTTGGTCGCACTTGATCTGCATGTGACACCTTGGGTTTCTCGGCATTTGTGGCCTCAAGGGGCTTTCTGAGTTTCTCCTCTTGCTGTAGTTTGCTTGTCTCAGCCTCTGTGTCCTGTTCCTTCGGCTGGGGAGTTTCTGTGGTCGGAAGATGTCCGCGTTGCGAGGCTGGAGGAGGCGGTTTGGTGGCCGAGGTACCATTTGTGACCGGGCTTGCCGCGCGGATAACGCTCGGCGCATGAGACGGCCGGCCAGTATATTGTATGAATAGCTCGTCGGCGAAGAGCTCGACATCGTTGGGCTGGATCATCATCGAGCACGGCGCCCAGGTGTGATCGCCTTGCAAGCGCGTAAGGAGCGGCTTCACCTTCCACAGCGCCTTGTTCTCCTTGTGCATCAGGTCGCGGCCTTGGACAGTGAGTCTGCTGAGGGCTTTGGAGGTAAACGGTCGCGATAGTGTGGGGTGGTTCGGTAGGTCGGTAACGGAGGTGAGAGGAGCAAATATTTCTAGCGTGTATGAGTACGGTGATAACGTTTTGAGGAAGAAGAGGCTAGCTTACGCTCAAGGTGAATGGCAGAATATGGATTTGCGTCGGCGGCATCGGCCATTGCCTCCTGAACTCGGTCTTCATTGTCGTCGCTGTCAATCTCGTAGCCCTCGTCGTCGATGAGGGGCGGGTTGCGGTTAATGATGACGCGTTGGTAGCCGGCATGTTCGACAACCTCCTTGTAAGCCGCCGGCGCCATAGCCGGGGCGAGGTTGCCCTTCTTCACGAACCGGGCTCGTTTTTGTAACTTGTTTCCTCGATTGGTGGTTTGTTGAACGGAGTCGTCTGAGTCGGATTCTGTTGGTCAAAGCACCGTTAGACTGCATCCTTCTGACGTTCAGGACAGTTATTGACTGACCATATGCTTTCCTCTTCACGGCCTTCTTCAAGGCCACGATAGTGTCCAGGAGGAGGGCCTGCTGTTGGGTGGCCATGGCGGGCGAGCGATTGGGAGGAATCTCCTCCAAGGTAGGAAAACAGTGAGCTGGGAATACAGACACAAAAATGCTGTGCGGGTATTGATATCCAGGTGTCACGTATATTCGGTGAGTGCGTGAATCTTATTGCTGTAACGCAGTGGACGTGCTGGACTGCCAACTCGGGGGTGGACTGGATTGCGAGCGAATGCGCCGGCGGATAGGACAAGGCAAGGCTGGGTGCCATCTCAGTCGCGAACAAGGCGGAGAGATCTGGCAGAATCAACTCCACTGACGTTCGGCTTATGGAAATGTGGGGCCAAGGTTTCGTGAAGGTACGTACCACAGCACAGTGTACTCGCGGAGCTCGAAGCAGCTGGTCCAAGCTCCCAACATCCGACGTCACCAACAAGAGACCACACCCACTCCTCACATAGTACCTTGACTTCAGCTTCCACATTAGTAGCATCGGCAGCTACACCCTGTACGTAAATCGCGAGGCACTCGAAAATGGCTGAGCAGAGCACACCGCAAGCATTCGCCGCCCGTCGACGGATCGCGAGACAAAATGTCGACAAGCTTGGCATAAAGTACGAAGAGCTCCCACAGCTGCCCTTCTTCGCACCGCTGTTCGGCACCTCGTATGCCGCGTACAAGCTCGAAATCGCCGATGTGGTCGTCAACACCTCCGCGCTGCTCGGCCGGGGTCTGACACCTCAAGAACGAGATATCATCGCCTACCTGACCGCCAAGAAGGTCGTCACCCAGTCCTACGAACCGCCCATCTCCCTGGCTGCTGCCATCTACATGGAGCGTCGCGGCCGGCCTACCTCCAAGTTCCCTTTCTACACCCCGAAAGCCACTACTTTCGACCCCAGCTTCTTCCCGAACAAGAGGATGCCCATGCTCCAAGGTGCCACTGCTCTTATAACATGGAACGCACTTCGCTTTGGAGCCTACGCCTTCGCTGCCCACTTCCTTGGAGGCATATTCTTCTCGTCCTATGCGACAAGTGTACAGACTGCAGCCATCTTGAGGGACCCGAGACTTGCTGATCTACGCAAGGGCTTCGCCGATCGGCGCAGTGGAAAGCGGAGCGGCAGTCAAGGAGCGCGGCCCTGGGATATGCCCGAGGATCCGAGCATGAAGGATGCCGAGACACCGTATGGAGATGTGCCATACGCGGATGAGAGCGCACCAGCAAGGACTGAGGCAACATTTGACCAGACACGTAGCGCACCGCCACCAAGAAGTAGTACAACTAGCCCATATCCGAGTACTAGGGGAGGCTACCCTCCGTTGCCGCAGTCCAGTGGACCTCAAAGCACTGCACCGCCTGCTTCGGACGAGTTTACCGAAGGAAGTTTCTTTGATGATGACGCGTCTCCAGTAGCACCGGCAGCCCGTGCAGGAAACACAAGCTCGAACTCGAGCGGATCGGCTTGGGAACGGCTCAGGCAACAAGCAAAGTCGAATCCGGCAGCCCAAGGTAGCTCAGGGACGGCACCTCGGTCACGGAGCTGGGGTCAGAAAGCTGAGCAGTATACGTATTCGCAGGACGATGCGGATAAGGCGACAGCCAAGGATCAAGCGCAAAGAGAATTTGACGCCATGTTGGAGAAGGAGCGACAAGGCGAGGCTGACAACCAGGCTCGTCGATGGTAGTGACTTACCGGAGGACTTGTATCACATAATTTGTATCAATACCCCCGATACTGGGCCGCCGTTCAGCAGGCCAAATCTGGGCTTACCACACTGCTCAAAGAGTTGAACTCAACGCATTATCTCAACAGTTCCGAGCCAGTAGCCGTGAACGAACATTGCGCCTCAGACAGTCAGTTCCAGTCTGCCTCACGTAGAAAAGACAGCTACATACTTGATCTCCATGGAAGAACCCTCTCCCCCAGCCGTCTGCGTCGTTGGTGTCCTTGTCTTGGCAATCGCATCCGGAAACGACCCCCCACAAGCAATGTTCAGCAAGAGGAACCTCGGCGTTCTAGCCAGACTGCTCCAAGCCTCCTCATCTCCCACATCCTCACCACTTACACTGTTCGTCGCAACCCCGTCTATAAACCAAGTGATCCTTTCCCCCATCCAGTCCCCCCCGTCGTTCGTCCTATCAATCTCTGCCGCAACAGTGTGCCACTCCCCCCTACTCAACGCAGCGGTACCGCTTATCCCGTCCGTCTCATGACACGGTCCGCCTGAGGCACTCCCGCAGTGAACAGTCTGCCACGCCGTCGCGGCCCCGTTGAGCGTTTCTAGTATATCTATCTCCCCGACCCCGGGCCATGAGCCGTAATTCCCCCTATATGCCGCGCCCAGCGACCAGAAAGCGGGCCATATGCCCATCTGGCTGTTCGCGGGTGCGGCACCGACACGGATGGAAGCTTCCATTCGCAACCTTCGGCCGGGCAGACAGGCAAAGTCATTTGCACTCGTGGTCTCTATCCGGGCGGATGTCCAGTTTCCGGAGACAAGGACGGGCGTGATTTGCAGTGTGCCGGAGGCGGTGATGGCTAAGTTATTGGTGGAACGGGTGTAGGACTGGACCTCGTTTGTGCCCCAGTGAGAAGGGCCGTTCGGATAGCTTGTTCCCACGTCGAGGGTCCATTTCGAGGGGGAGGGTAGAGAGTTTGGGGACTGGGAGGAGAAATCGTCTTGGAAGAGGACGCGGACGAAACCTGCTGGGACCGATATGCTCCTAGCCGCCGTATAGGTCTCAACTGGGGCGCCCGAGACAGGAGTCAAGGTCAGGACGGCGAGGAATAGGAGGGCGGACTTGATTCCTGCCATGATGGCTCCCGTTGTGTGCTTCTACAATTGACAGCTATTTCACACCGTTGCGACCAGATGGTGTCCTTCTGCACTTTGAAGCGACTCCATCGCTCTTATACACGACTCAATGGTCAAAATTCGCCGGCCGCCATGCTCACCTGAAAGGCTAGACCACGAGAGTGTTAACTCGAAACAGCGAAGCATAAGACCGAGGCTATCAAAATCCCGAACGCAGTAGCGAAGCATACCAGAATGCTCCATGCTCCGAGCCACTCTGAACAGCCTGGTGTCAATAATCAAAGGTCAGGGGCTCAAGAAGACTCGCCACTCAATCAATCTCGAGCAAGCTACACGTGCGAGTGACATTCCTTGACACGTCAAGCGCGATGTTGTCTACTGAGACAGTGGCAGCCTTGCATAAAGCGGACACTACATGTCAAGCTGCGGCTAAGGTCCACGGCCAACCGGAGTCAAGACAGGTAGGGCCATATCGAATATGTTATGCCCTGGTTGATCATTCATGCGGACTGAATGGGCGGGAAGGTGACGGCAGCGGTCCATGCAGTGGCAGTCATATCCCATAGTGTGTTGAATTAGCTAGCTTTTAAGTTGCCAAAGGATAACCTGATCTTGCAATCTGTCCCAGTATCTCTAGCCTAGCATCCATGCATTCGTAGCGACTGTACCATATGTCCAACAAGGCACTTCTATAGTGGTATCAGCCTGGTCAAACCCAAACGACATAACAACAACAACGCGATGACAACGCATTTCCCAAGACCCTTAACCAACATGACATGAAAGCGCTCATCAGTGCCTCTAACCCCCATATAGCAGGTGTTGTTTAGAAGGCCAACCCCCTATAATCCATCGCGTAAGGCTGAATCCCAATGACGCCATGACGCCCAAAGCACGCCATAAGCGACCATCTCCGCGGCAAGCCGAGCGCCCCTAACATTCTATATTCAGGTCCCTAGGCCTCCTTCAAGACCAGCATCAAGGCGCGCGTAAAGCCCCCAGTTCCGCATGTTCGGTAAAAAAGGACGCTTCACTCCACCATCTCCTCCTCGCCAATGTCCGCCATCCGATTCACCGAGAAACCTCCCAGGTACATGGCCTCGTCGCTACTCTCGCTCCCGGACTGACTCCGCGGGCTCGCAACACCGCTCACGTCCGCGCTCGGCAGCCCGCTGAAGCTCTCGAACCCGCTGAGCCCGCTCACGCTCCCCGCCTGCGCGCTGCCGAGCGCAAAGATGCTCTGCCTCCGCGCCGCGTCCATGTCGGCCATGCTCCCGTTGCGGCTCATGCTCGGCTTCTCGGGCAGCTTCTTGAGCAGGCCGGTCGATATGTCCAGCATCCCCATGGCGAACTCGGTGAGCCCGCCCCTACCCCCGGCGCGGTTGCTGTCCCCGACCGGTTTGGAGGATACGGACAGCGTCCAGCGGTACTCGGCCAGGCGACGGCGGTACCAGTCTGCCTCTTCCCTGCCCGGGGAGGTGGCCCAGAGGAGCGAGCCGAAGGTGCCGATGAGGGCAAAGTTGGTCTTTGAGGCAAAGTACCAGAAGGACCGCAGGTGGGAGGGCGTCAGGCGGTTGACGAAGTCCATCGCCGAGATGAGGCGCGCTTTGGCCGCGCTGCGGCAGATGTGCTGAATGTAGGGGTCTATGCCGCCCGAGGGGTGTGGTGGTGAGGGCGGGACGGAGTTGGCGGCTGATAGCTGGGCGGTGGAGGATGCGGTCGCTGAGGCGTCGAGGGAGCGGATTATGCGTCTGTGGAGGGTGATTTCCGTCGCGAAGTAGGCGAGGTGGAGGTAGCCTATGCTGGAGAGTCGGTTGGGGTTGTTGGGGCTGATGGTGGCCGTCTGGTAGGTTGAATCCATCCGTATGGCTTGCGGGAGCTCGGCGTACCAATTCTTGAGCTTTAGTTGGATTGGTTTGGCTAGGGCCAGGACCATGTGCGTACCCTGCGCGCCGGCGTCGGCGACGGCCTGCATGGCTTGCAGGGTGTAGAAGGTCTCGAGAATCTCGGCAAGAATCTGCGAGAGCTGGACCATCTGCATAAAGAGCGTGCGACCACGTTCTATCTCCGTCTTCTCTTCTATGTCGTCCTCATCCCACTCCACGTCTGGGAAGTCATTCGGTCTCAGAGCTTGGACCGCCCAGTTGGCTTGGAACACGTGCGAGGGGCGACCGTGGACGAGAGCGCCCCATTTGTCCTGCATGTACAGTGCCCATGCCAGTCGCTTGCGCAGGCCTTTCTCCCATGGCGGGATCTTCCAAGTGGAACAGTCGAGATGAAGGCCGAGCTCTTGACCGATAGCTACTAGTTGGGCTGTCGGCGCCCATTGGTCGCCTTCCGGTCGCTGTGACAGGAGCAGGCCTGCCTGGATGGTGGACAGTTTTGGTCTGTACATTGCATCCGCGAGTGTCCTCCGTACTAGGCGCTCTAGTTCGCGAACGTTGGGCCTAGGTAAGGAAGCCAGGTCCTCATCGTGATCCCACCAATTGATGGCTAGGATGTAAATGGCAGCGAGAAGTGGCGGGGAGAACTCCCTGTAAGAGCGTTCGTACTTCTCATAGAAGACGGTCTTTTGAATGATCGGAAAGCCAGGGTGAACAACGCGGAAGTACAGGTCTAATAACCGGCGCCCGTGAGGCGAGACGATCGTCTCGATCGACTCGACATCGTCTGTCACACGGTCGTAGCCGGGAGTGCTGTTGTCGGGGAGTAGGAGGAAGGTGTCATGGTCACTGACCTTCCGGAGAACGCCTCTGGACAAGAGGCTCTCGTCGTGCGGATCAAAGGGCGATAAGTTGATGAGGGACGGCTCGAAATCCGTTGTCGGCCCAATGTACTGGCTAAAGCGGTCCTCCTGAAGACCGAGCGTGCGCTTGAGAAGGGTTGGGCCGGCAATGTTGGCCATCTCCTCGAGAAAAGAACTGCTCGCACCTGTGCTAGAGAGGCTGGCTTCGTGGTGTCGCCGCCTCCTGTTATCTGACCTTCCAGGCGAACTGTATCGGCCAATCACGCGTTAGATAACGATGTATCACGCCCTGCAGGCCCGGCATGGGAACTGCACGCGGCAAATGGCCCGTGACGAGGCTTATAGGGCTTGGCGGCATGGGGAGGGATCACCGCTTGGTATATCCGTCAAGACAATCGCAACGGGCGTGGGGTTAGGGCTCTTACCTGCGCTTGCTCTGACTACCGTCGTCTCCTTGGTAGTCACCGCCGTTCAGCTTTCTTTTCCTTTGGTGCTGGCTTTCAATTGCGAGGGAGCACTCGACGCCGTTGACGTGACATGTGATACAGCTGTCGTCCTCTTCGGTCATGACGCACTTTATCCTACGTTGTTGGCAGCCCTCACAAGGGACTGACGGATTGCCGGACAGGGGCGAGTAGTCCGAGTCGGGCGAGTCAAAACCACTGTAAAGGCTACCTCCTCGGTACGAATCAAGATTGATGCTTCCCTGCCGGCTCTGTGTGAGGCGAGAGGGTTTGGGGGCAATGGCGATGGGAGCCGTCCTAGGGACGGCACTGGGAGTGGACATGGTGTAAGTAAATGGCGCGGGACGACGGGAAGATGAGAATATCAGTTAGGCAGGTCCTGGTTGGTCGACCTGGTCAAGTCCGGATAGGGCACGAAGGCCGGTACTCGATCGATCTTCTAGAAGATCGATTGGATGGTGCGACAGCAGTCCCGTACCTCCTTCAGATACGGAGGTGTCGCGTTGGCACACCCACTGGTGCCGGCAAGTAAACTTCGATATCAGATGCCTTTGCCCCACGGTCACAACGGACGAACACGGAGGACGGTGATGTAATGCCAGGCGCCTAGTCAGGGGTTTGACAGGTTGCTGGGAGCGCGGAGGAACAGGGTCCACGGGATGGAGCCGTTTTGGCAGGCAAGTGATGCTTAGAGAAGGTGGCGCAACTATACCAAGGCAGTAGATACCCTGAGGACTTGAAGCGGGCTGCAGTTGTGGTAAGGTTGCGTCGCTCGAGGTTGATCGAGATAAGCTGCGGCGACCGGGCGACAAACACCGCCAGATAAGGCCCGACAGCCCTCGAGGCAGTGTGGTTGGTTGGAGAAGAAAGGTACTATGTAATAAACCTTTGGCCTCTATCCCACGCACTTCGTATGGTCGCGTGTCCGGTGTAGAGTAACACCAGTGTGATGTGTAATCCTGCCAACCTTATCGCTGATCCACGATTCACCGGCTTGGATTGCGTATCGTTGGTCGCGGGTCTACGACTGGCTGTTTCCAGAGATAAAGATGATGGAGTAATGCCGGAGATACTGCAGCAAGCGACTGCAGATGAGATGCAGACCGTTGACGAGACAATCCGGGATTCAAGAGTCGCACTCCGGCTTGGGCAATGCTATGTGATGATAGAGCCAAGGATAAGATAAGCCTGACTTATCTGCGTCATTTGAGGCTTCCACCACCGTACACCAAGGAGACGGCAGTTCCCTTTTTTAGATCGCTAACAGGTGGAAGTGGCTCTAATCACAAGGGCCCCAGAGGAAAGACTGTGAAAACCAATTGGGACATATGAATCAAGGGAAAAACTGATAATACCAGAGTCGAGTGAGGAACAAAAGACAAAGCCGGAAAGAATCAATGTGGCCGGGGTTGGCTGTCTGAGATAGTGACGGCCGTTATTATAAAGACCAGCACGAGTCGACAGATGGGAAGACAACACCTAGACGTGTCAGTGAACAGCATCCATCCGAGCTTCGAATTAGCTTTCCCATGAGACAGGAACAAACCGGGGAATGCAGGGAACTGCCCGACGGTCCGTTCTCTGCGACATTCACATCTGCTGTGTGCTCATGTTAATCTATGTCATCGCCAGTCATCGCCGTCTACAAGGACCCCGTATTGACAGCTTCAGCCTGTGATAGTCAAGGGATTTGCACCAAGATGAATGCTGGAGCACATCGGATCTCGGAGCGGCAGCAAAGCAGTGACCTTATCATCTCAAAGATTTAAATTCAAAACTCATAATGGCAAAGGCAAAGATAACGGTCGAGAGGTGGAGTTCGTGGTACTTTTCCGAGACACCGGACAAGATGGGACAGTTATGGAGCTGAGCTGAGCCCTAACAGATCCCGCGCAATTGCGGCACTCGAAGATGTCAGCTTCAGCGACAAAGCACCCACGTGCGAGAACGGAACCTAAGTAGCGTCGGAGTAGACGGTACGAGGAAGCTGGGAGCATGTGTTAACCGCGAGTGTCAAACGGTTGTTGTCGATGGACCCTTATTACCAAATAGAAAACCACCGTACCGGTTTTCGCAGGGCTAGGGAATACCTTTAACGTAATTGCTCGACCTTGCCGAGTCAGGAATTAGAACGCATGCATCCGGCAGACGACAGTACCATTGTTACTTGTGCGCATCCTGTCAGTAACGCGTGAGAGGCTGAACCGAGAAGTGCTAGGACAGATGACTGCCCCAAAGAGGCTCGGATCGATAAGGCGAACAATGTTGTTTGACTGTCATTGCGACCCTTGATGCTGTTCAGTGAGGGCTTTCTGGCAATGATCGATGCAGCGACACGGAATGACGAATCTCGAGTTGGATCGAAAATGGAGACGCGGGGCAACGATTCAAAGTGGGGTTGTGGAGGAAGATCCGTCCCGCTGGATTGGTCCACAACTTGGAAGAGCTTCAGTACTATCAGCTCCGAGATCCGATTACTGTTAAGTGCGGCTACCTGATGTATACAATTTTCCGCCGTTAATGTTTGTTCAGATAAATCAGAGCTTCAAAGGTCGCCCTACCTGTGAACCAACGACAAAGGTGCATTGGCGGTGAGCGGGTGAGCGGTAAGGTTTGCATCTTGCAATGTGCATAGCTTCGCTTGTCGTACAGCGATCCTTCGCTCGCATGTCGGCCAAATTCCAGACTCGTGCACACATCCCCATGCCTACTGCGAAGTATGTGTAGATGTGTAGACTGTAGACTGATGATTTCGTCCGGCACATGTAAGAAAGGAAGGTAACCCCCGCAAAAGGACCCCTCCATCCTGCAACAACTAGGATGCCACCTCTGACCGACGCGGCGTGTGTGCTTTTCAGCCCTTTGTCACGCGAGTCTCGCCGTCTCCCAATTGGCTGAATGGGCATGGTCATCATGGACTGCCGAAGAGTCAGCAACCGGAACATTGGCGCCAACGTATTAAAGTGCAAAGGTAGGTCTTTTCGGATTCGGCCATATGGTATTGGTCAAAACGCCAGCATTTCATGTTTCACGACATATAGAGGCCGGCCGGGACACCACTTCCGGGTGGGGGTTCCCCGTGGCCGAGATCAGTCTGCCACCCCACTCCTTCCCCGGCGCGGCCCGACAAGAGGGCCTTCAGAATCGCCGGGCAGGCCGTGCCCATACCTTGCGAGATGCTCACAGGGTCTGCAATGACATTGCGGCAATGCTACTACATTGTCCACTACGGCTACCCAATCTTCAACGTCTTGGCCCTTCTCAGGCCTGAATCACCAAGCTGCTGGTCTCATCCGGCCACCACATCATACACACCTCCTCATATCGCTCACTCAGTTCATCCGGATTGCCGCCGCGTCGAGGAACTCCCATTTGTATTTTCCCGAGCTTCTTGAAACCCAGTCTCTCATACATATGTATGGCATCCACGGTGCTTTCAAGGTATACCGGCATCTCGTCGGCTTTGGCCTTCATCAGAACATGCCGAGTCAACAGAGAACCAGCCCCAAGACCTTGAAACATGGGATCGGTACAGACAAACGTCAGATCTAATTGTACAACACCCTATCAGCGGTCGAACTACATGACAGGGAAATGCAAAACGCACGATAACATGGCGTGTCACCGACAGCTCTCGTTTTGCCCTCCTCAGCTAGTGCTGCGTATCGCTCGAGGAACTCGCGTCGACAGCCCTCCAGATTCCTCAGTTCACCAGTCTCGAGCTTCGCTCCTTCATGTCCTCCGCCAAATGAAGGGTAGTCCCACTTAGCGTAGCTGACGATCTCGGTTGTAGCAGTATCGCGTGCCACCAAAATCCCAGCTTTCGGCTCGTTCAACACGTTGATGAGATCTCCCTCGAGGAATGATTTGAGTCTGTCGAGGGTCGCTGGACTTGGAAATTGAACATGGAGGAGAGGATTACTATCCATTGCTGCCAAATGGATCCTGGCAATACGGCCCAGGTCGCCCTCCGAAGGCGTGCATACCTGGAAGGAACGGCTCATCTTGAGGAACTGTCGTTGCAGGAAACCGCTGGTGTACGCGAGCCAAATGAGGAGGAATCTACTGCCACATCAGGGAGGTCAGGTGACCTATGTGCATAGGCTTCGCATGCCGTCGTTGTGAGAGGTCCAGGGACATGAATCTCTTCTCGGTAACAGCCGCCTTCGTGGAAGCTCTGCAATATATGCGACTGTGACCGGGTCTGGCCTCCAAGGGTCAATGGCGGCGAGAGATGGAACTTCCATCATCATTGATTCTCATTGTACTCACTGTCAGCACAGCGCAAGGATACACCTCTCCCAGGCCAGCTCGAGCACAACGCTGTTCAATATCCGATCAGTTTGACCAAAGGGAGATCTGTAAAATCGGGGCCGAATGTTGTCGAGGCGTTAGACTTTCGAACTTACCCCTCAATGTAGATTTATCGTATTGGTCCTATATTTAGTGTTCAGGATACACGATATCACAGTTACGATGAGGCGCACAATAGATGAGATGAGTTCAAGCATCTGGTAAGGTGGAATGTAAGGCATACTGTCGGGTCCATGCCAGGACGCGCGGCATCGAAACATTACGGAGGGCCGGACCCGAATTGGCAAATGCCGGGGCGGCTCAGCCACCGCCCGCCCACGTTGTCTTGTCCGAGACTACGCGCCAACGCGTAGGCTCCACTAGCAACTTCATTCCGTAATCGTTCCATGCCAGCCAAGTGCAAACTCATTTTCGTCATGATACATTTGGCTATAACTTCCTAGCCCCAAAATGCCTGCGAGCTACCGACGCTGCTCTACGCACCGGCAGCACTACCTGCGATGAACACACCTTGACCGGCGCTGTTGGCTCCGGGGAGAATAAAAGAAAAAAGGTCGCGTATCATTTTGAGTTCAGAAGCTGTGGCAAGGCACCTATCAATGAATAAGGATTCAGACTCGGCGGTCACTCCAGGCGGAACTGGAGGCAACCCATCATTTCGATTCCGACGACGTCATCAAAAGTCTAGAAAAGGCTGCCTTGAATGTAAACGCCGCCACATGAAAGTACGAAATACCTATCGACCCCTTACCTCCTAACTCTGTTGCTGACTCGCCTCAAACCTGCAAGTGTGATGAGACACGCCCGAGGTGTTTAAACTGTGCTACAGTGGAACGAACGTGCTCATATAAGGACAAGAGTGGTGGTAATGATGCTGTTTCACGGGCTTCCTCCTCAGGTCCGGAGAAGTCAAGGGTGGAAGAGGAAGGCTCGACTCACAGTAGTTGGAGTCCAACTGCCCTGCATGCAACAAGTCCTAACCAATACCAAGTCCATCGCGAGCATTTTCAGAATGATGCCTCCACCGGAGCGGCATTGTCAGGGGCGCCATCCGAGGCGGGAATGCCCGGCGGGAACTACCAGGACGACCAGTCGTTAGTCCTCCCCTACCACCACCACCCCCACCATCACCTATCAGAAGACGAGTCGCACGTCAACATGATCCACATGGAGCTCTTCCACCACTTCCTCACCTCGTCCTACGGCTTCATCGACCGGGAGCAGCCCATCTCCCGCCTGGTCAAGGAAGTCGCCGTCCGACACGCCGTCTCCTCTCCCTTCCTGATGCACCAGCTCCTCGCCTTCGCGGCCCGCTACCGCAGCTCCGTCAGCCCGGACCGCGAGGTCTTCTTCCGGCACCTGGCGATGCAGCTTCAGACGCGCGCCATCTCGCTCTTCGCCCGCGTGGACCTGAACACCATCACCCCGAGCGAGCGGGTGGCCATCTTCCTCTTCTCCTCCTTCCTCGGCTTCCAGGACCTCTGCGACACCCTGTCCCTGCGCCCCGAGACCTTCGAGGTCTTCATGGACCGCTACCTGGAATACGTCCACCTGCACAGGGGCGTGCACAAGGTGATCGAGGGGTCGTGGCAGATGCTGCTCGACTCCGAGCTGAGACCCGTCCTCGACTCCGGCGGGGAGATGTACGTAGCCTGCGGCAAAGGCCACGAGTGCGACGACCTCCTCGAGCGCATCGGCGCCGCGGACGATCTGAGCGACGAGTCCAAGGAGGCCTGCCGGAGCGCCATCCGCCATCTACAGTGGGTGTTCGACTCCAAGCCCGACTACGAGCTGCGCGTGAACGTGCTCCTGGCGTGGGCGGCCATGTTCCCGGAGCCATTCTTACAGCTCCTGGAGGCGGGCCGCAAAGAGGCCCTGTGTGTGCTGGGGTATTATTTCGTGCTCTTGCATTTTTGTAAGGATGTCTGGTTTGTCCACAACTCGGGCGAGGTCCTGCTAAGGCTGTTGATCGACTATCTCGGTCCCGAATGGGCGGACTGGATGAGACGGCCGAAGGAACTATCCGAGGGATCGTTGGGATAATCGTTGGGATAGGGCACTTCTTGATTGGCAAGCGCATGATCTGCGAGACTTGGACTGAGACTTCGGCTGCGACTTCCCAGGCGCTGACGACGAGCTACATGGCCCGAGATTCGACTCGGACGAAGGCGTGTCAGGTTCTCCCACGTGCTCTCTGTCGCTTCGCGTCTGATGAGACGCCGATAGCCGATGTTAGGCTGGCTACCGCAACGTAAAGCTATTACCGCGTGGCTGTTCGGGACGAAAGACCAGTTTTCGAGTGGCACGCAGCCACTAAACGTCGGGATCCAGGCGGTATTTAAAGGACCCAGTACTGCCGATACACCGTGGCCCGCTCTGTAGAGTCGGTTGACAGGCCTCGGCGGCGAAATTCAAGAGAAAGGAGGCCGGATAGAGGGATGGTGAAAGCAAAAGCATGGAAGGCAGGAGTGAAGGGACGAGCCCGCGCTAGATTGGGCGGACTTGTCTACTGTTGTAAGATGTTGCAAGGCACTAGACGAGGTTGTTACAAGACAATAGCGTCAAGGAGGAGATGTCGTGATGGAATACTCTTGTAACATACTATCTGGATGTTTGGGTATCAAATGAGCCGTGCTTATGTCCTTTCCGGTTTCTCCTGATTTTCTGCAAAGGTAGAGTAACCTGTAGCTAGGCTCGTGGACAGGTCTCTAGTCATACGGAAGTGAAACTGTTTTAAGACCGCATCACAGCAGGCCAAGTCACAGCTGGCCGCGTTGTCCCCGCATAAGCGAAAGGCAAACGCACTCTACGGAAGCGTCGAGACATGGACCGTGAAATGAGATAGAACATGTACGGCTGAGTGGACGCGGTCACAATTCATCCAAGCGAGCGAAGTTATGGCGACCAGGGGGGGTTTATATAGACCTGAAGCTTCAGAGACCTCACAGCGTGCGGTCGTACGAACAGAAACAGGTCTCAGTTCATCTAGCAAGCGCTCCTCCACCTTCAAGGCGAAGCTGTCGTGGGTGCTTTGCCACCGGCCACCTCTTCGCAGTACCATACATTGGTAGTTCAGAATCGCTCCTTCTTGGCCAGAACTCTCGACCCTGTAGCTCGACGCTGAGACTGGGAATACTTCGTAGCTTCGACAAGAGAGTACCATCATTCTGCGGTTTCATGTCAACGAGGAACAAGCGCGATCAGGGTAGATCAGGGAGCAGGGGCCATTCGCTGTTGCTTTTCAAGGAAGACTTACCTTCCGGACTTGCAGCTCGAGATTCTGCGAAAGATACGGCACGAGCGTGTCGTCCGGCATGTCGGTGAGATTCAGCTGTTGAAGCGCCTCCCCGAGCGGTATACTCGTGTAGCTCATACCACGCACCGGCATGCTCAACAGAGACATCCGTCCCAAGACATGGTTGTCGAGCCGCAAGTCGATCGTGCAAGGCAGCGGAACATCAGACCTCTCCACCCGGAGCTCAGCCGAGTAAGCGATTTGCTTTGACGAATTCGCTACATTCTTTGCCTTTGGTCCAGACCTAGGACTGGTATCGACTCCCGGACCGTAAAGGTCATTTACGCGTCCCGTAACAAAGGCTGCCAGCTCATCCGGTCTCGTCGACCAGTCGTTTATTTCGGGGTATGTGTACCCAAAGGCCTTGATCGACGAAGCTGACCTGCTGGTGTAGTAGTTCAGTTTAGGGTCGAAGAAGGGTTTGAGTGGGCTATCTGCGTCCACGATGCTTCCTTCCTTGGTGCCGAAGGTGCCATGGGAGACTCCAGTAGCGTTCATTGTGCTATCGTTGTAGTATATCGCTTGCCACATCGCTATCAGTCGGTCGACGTTGGAGTGGTGTAGCATACTGAGCAACTCAAGATAAGCATGTGACTTCGGAGAGCAACACAAAGTAACTCACAAGAGTGGATCGAAAGCTGACCATCCGATGTCTGCAAGGGTACCATTGGGACAGCCCGCATAGTTATGAATATTGTTATGAGGAGCTTCAAAACTAGGGCCCGCTGACGAAGCAGAAGCCATCGAGTCATATCTTTGAGACTGAGTAAAGACGGCATACTGTTCAGGATCAGCACCGATTCTTCAGATCAAGACCCGTTTCGTCGAAGGCCAGGCATTAGTTGTAAGTGGGGTAGAATACAAGAGCTCTCCTTCTGACTAACCTTGAAGGCTAGGCGGAACAGGAGGACAAGGATGACCTACTGTTTGAGAAGTAAGAGCCAGACTAGGGAGATTCAAGTCCGTATCTGACAGCTCCGAGTCATCGGTTTGCCCTTCAACCGGACATCGAACAGTCTCCGAGTAATTCGCGAGAGCACCTCCAAATCCAGCACCAGCAGGTGTCTTTTGGAACCGGTAACTGGAGAGTGGGTTTCGAATCGTGATTTGGCCGTTGGGTCCGTTGACTGTGATGTCAGGCAGTATAGCGGCGAGAGGAAGGCTGTGATCGTTGGCCCAGTCCCAGAATGGCTGTCGAAGCGAGCGTGCTGCGGCTTGATATGTCGGTCTTATTCTTGAGGGATAGTGGTTCGATATGCGCTGAGCATGGGAGACGAGGACTTGCTACGAGCCTCAATTTAGCGAATGACTTCCTGAGTCGCAAGCCTTGCTAGCCCTACCTCGAAGAGCGCAACAAAAGGTCGATGCCAGGTCGCAAACAGGATTTCCTTCGAATTCGCGTCAGCCCATACAGACACTCGAGGACTTCGCCATTTGACTCTTACTCCATGCGGGCAATATCCTGTAGTCGGACCACCAGGCACCTGCTCGGCTCCATTCCAAGGCAGAAATGGAAGACCATGAATACCTGCAGCTGGTCAGCAAGGTAAAAGCACGCAGGCTATACATATCCCATTACCTGATATCTGAAAGTAAGACAACTCTTCAGTCTCATTCACTGCCTGGAATGCCGATAGAGCTTGAACATAGATATCCCTAACATAGTCAACATCTCCTCTCACCTGTCTATTGCTGCACTTCATGGACTCACATACCACTGCGGACCCCCACGAGAATATAAGTCATTTATGTTTAATCTCGGTGGTCTTGCACCTGTATTCGAATCGATCCCAGTCTGTACGCCCAAAACTGGCACAGGAGCACTCTGAGACGAGACCACCTGTGATAAGGTGAAAATACCGGCTGCTATTGCCCACATATTGCCAGAATATATAGGAGCATAACCAATTTTTCCCCTTGAGACGCATAGGATAGGTCCAGCATAACTCTAGACATGTCTTGGCGCGAGGGCTTCCTCTGGTCTTTATCCAGTCCCATCGTCCACCTCAACAGAAAACCGGGAGCGGAATCAGCATCCATTGCAGCCCTTGTAACGATGCCACGAACTTTGTGACTCGATCACAGAACCGCTGCGTCACGCGAACTGATATCCAAGCATTCGGAGCAAACGGCGGGGCCATGGAGCCGCACGGTTCGATCGTTGAGCTTAGTCAAGGGCATCAGAAGCAGTTTTGTTACCCTTCTCGCAGACAAAGCTGGTAGGACGACATGCATGTGGCAAAGCCCAGGACCATGCCTATGAGGTCTATTCTCGTATTCGTCCAACAGAGGCAGCAAATAGATTGCACGTACAGCCAGTCCTGCTGGTAACCGCTTATGAGAGGCTGGGTGGATGCATGGCCATGAGTTGTTGCCGCCGGCAAGGTTGTGACCGGAAGGCCAAAGATCAAGCTTCTTTTGCCCGTTGTTTTCAGGCATGTGGGAAGATATGTTATCTTCGTGTAACGCTTCATTGCCGTTCTGGGACCAGCGGATAACGCAGTGTCCCTGAATCGTCTTCTTCTTTCGTCAGGAGGGCAAATGACTGGCCATGTTTGGCGCTCGCGAGACACTCTGCACAACCATTGTTGATTGGCTCTGCGATCCCCGAGGTGGAATATTCTGCAGCAAGAGGCAGTGACAACGCCTGGTCGGTAGTGCCGGCACCAGACGCTGTGCCTAGAGGCCTGGCCTCACTTGCTTCAATCTTGTGCCTGCGCCCGCGCCCGATTGCATCCTGCACTTTGCACTTTGCAGCACCAGGGTGGCTAGATAGGCTGTCCAGTCGGCTGTAGCAGAGCAAGGCTGGCGTTCTACACCGCTTCCCCCACTATCACGCTAATTTCCTCGGTCAGTAAGATCATCGTCCTGCGACGCGCCTCTCGTTGCATGATTGCACCAAACACAGCAAGGTAAAAGAAAGAGACAGCCAACGTGGCGAATAGTGGTCGTGGGACCTCACTTGGAACCACGCCATCACCGACTTTTGGGGGTTGTAGATTGGATGCAGATACGAGGGCTATGGAGAGGAAAGTGAAGTTGGAGGAGTGAGAGTCCGGTGACTTCGTTGCGCTATCACAACAGTGACACAATCTGGCAACACCTTTGCCTCATTACAAGAGCCTTGTATTAGAAGGGCGAACGGTATCACAGTCATAGTGTAGCGGAGGGAAGTGAGGGTGGGGGTCTGGCAAAGATGATTCGATCGGGGAGGTTTGCGGCCTTCACCCCGCTGACCACCAACTGTGCCCCTGGGTTTGGCCGTCGCCCACAGAAACAGGGTACGCTGAGACAGGAAGTCGGTGTGAGGGGAGCGCAGCTGTGGAAAGCAGCTGGGATGAGGGTGACGACGCAGCTCTGATTATGTGACGGGGTGCGTTTCGTCATGTGATGCCCAAACCACGAATGGTATCGTGCATTGCAGCCTAATGCGGCAGGTAGGTATCCCCTTTGGCTCCTTCCTGAAAGTCTGGACGATCGTTCTTGTAGACTTTTAAGGTAAGGAAGGTACTGCGAAAGACTCTCTGATCATCGGTACCTAAGGTACCTTATACATAAATGGAGTCATCCTTGTTTCTGTGCCAAGTGCGAGATTCTTAACGTACCTAAGGTACCGCGGGATGTGATCGTTGTGACTGTGGCCGGGCCCTTTCATAGGAGTTCATCTGAGCTGACTGTCGTAACTTCCCCTACTTATCATTGTTTTGTCACGGATCATCAGCAGGCATATCTCTGCTCCGAATCCAACCTTCGTGAAGCGCAAGACGATAAATGACAATGTAGTCGAATTGATAGGTACACCTTTCTGAAAAATGTAGGAAAACGTAGTCCACTCTGCTGCCAGTACCTATCATCTTCACCACAACCCCGGACTATAGCTTATAGAAGGGAGACATATTTGAAAATGAATCGCAGCGATCTTCCATTTGAAAGGTAGCCGCATTTGATAGAAAATGTCTTTTGAGAGATTTAACTTCAGGTGAAGATGAGGCCAGTTACCTGCAATGTCCTCGCCCATCAAACTGCCTACACACAACTTCCTACAGATTGGTGCCTCCCCATTGCGAGGAAGACCATGCCGCAAGCTCACTAAGGCCACACCCTCTAGGATTATCCTTTCTTCCATAACGCCGTGACTTTTCAAGTCCATCTTTGCCGTCCGCTCGGTCACAGGAGTATATCCCAAAAACAAAAAAAAAACAACCGGCGTTGTTTTAGAAGCAAGAATCAAGGTATCCGTCTAACAAGTACTTTCGAAAATCAAAATCAGAGCCTGGCAACCTCCTCCACTGTCTCTGGCACAAGTTGCAACGCAAAAATGTTGACCAACCGCCCCAGTCTAGGTTGAGTTTTGTGGTTCTTGGTTTGGTATATGAGTGTTGCCTGGTCAGAGAGACTTCTCCAGCATCACAAGGTCACGATAACCTTCTCTCCATGTCTTAGTCTGCTGAGCGGTCGGCTTCGGAAGCGGGCTGCGTGCGTAGCCACCGTACCCCATCCAGGACTGTAGGCCAGCCTTGACGCCGACGACGCCACCCTGGATCGCCGTCCAGTCGCCCTGGGACACAATCTCCTGCATCTCCTGAGCTGCGGCGACATTGCCTTGCCGGTATAGCTCAATGGTCTTGACGCAGGCCTTGGGCGCGATGTTGGCCAGTCCAGCCAGGATTCCATGGCCACCAGCAACCAAGGACTGGATGGAGAAGTCGGCTGAGCCGGCGAGGACCAGGAAATCCGGCTTCTGTGGGTTGTATTCCTTGGAAAGCTTCCGAGTAGCGGCAGCCACGCGATTGAGCTTGCCCGTGTTACCGCATGTGAGCTTGACGCCCACGATGTTTTGGTGCTCTGCCAGCTTGACAATGATATCAGAGGAAAGATCCATTCCTCCCACAGCACCTGGGTAGTTGTAGATGATGATTGGCACCGGAGATCTGTCCGCCACAGTTCTGAAATACTCAAGAATGGTCTCTGAGCTGGGAGCAAAAAGCGAGCTGTAGTATGAAGGTGGAAGCACAAGAGCATAGTCTCCGCCAGCTTCCCATGCCTCTTCACAGTACTGAACAGTCTCGCGAGTGCTTTGAGAACCACAGCCGACAATGATGGGCATATGAGAGTATCCGGCATCATTGAGCGCCTTCCTCGTCGTAGCGGTAACGAGCTGTCTCTCTGAATGGGTGAGGTGGACGGCCTCACCATTCGATCCCTGTGTAGCAAGCCCTGTGACTCCCGCGCGAGCCAATTTCACAGCATGACGCGCAATAGTGAGCGTGTCAACGTCTTCCGTGCTTGGATCAAAGAAGCACATGGTCGGGACATAGACGCCCGGCACTAGTGGCCGTGTCATATGCAAGGACGAAGCATCCAAAGAGCTGCTGTCATAGGAACTGCTAAGCGGGGAGTGGGAGTCTGCCGGAGTGATGTTTCCGAGTCTTAGACCAGACGATGGCAGAGGCATTCTGTTGAAGCCGGCAGTGAAGCTCCCCGCTGGGGAGGGTGCGTCGTTGTGAGGAGACATTGTATGATTTTAAGGGGTTCGGAAGAGCTCAAGGTATACTTGATGATGAATACACACAGAAGGGATAGTGGCTAAGAATGCGGAAGGAAGTACGATTTGAAGAGTGTGTGCGAGACGTGAAGTAAATAGGTCAAGGTCTTGACGAGGGAGAAGCAGGATATTTGTATCATACGGAGGCTTGTGGAGGTCGACAGGGGCAAGCGATGGAAGGAAAAGAGGCAGGCATTAGACTCTACCGACTGGGTAGGTACCTCTTAATGTAGCAAGGCTTGGAAGTACCAGCCTCGTCCAACAAGAGGTCGATGAAAACGATCTTCTTGTGCTGAGCCCGTCACTTTAGCTGGGGCCGGGTGGCGTTGGCGAGGAGAAGGTAATCGGTTCGCCCGGACAGGGTGTGGCAGCTCCTGGACTCCGACCTAGCGGAAACCCCTGGAGCACCAGGCATCGGAGAGCGGGCATGGAAGAGGAACAGAGAAGATATGAAAAGAGAAAGTACCTGACGAACTGTGCTTTGCGAAAATCTGAACTGTCCACCTGCCATTGACGAGGGCCGGATCAGGTTTCGCCCACGCAAATGGAACTTTCTTTCGCAGGCGTCCTGGGTACAAGGTTCCTTTGGCAGCACAGTGCATCGCAAGGAGGAATGTGGTCATCCAAAACGGAGCCCTGTCTGGAGAAAGGGAGCCAATTTTAGCAGGGTATCCTGGTTCTGTTCCGGGGATCGATGATGACTATGGACTCCTGTGTGGGGGTTAGCGGGAAGCTGAGGAAAACCGGACACACAAACGTTCGCCCCGGCTAACCTGAAGGAGAAATACCCGTGAGTTTCTTCGAACCTCGAGTTACCGTAACCCAGAACAAATTGGCGGAAATGGGCGCGCTGATAGACGCAGTCGCTGGGAAGGCAAACACGGGGTATACCAACCGACCTACCTTTGACTGAACGGGGCCGCTCTGTTAATGAGGAAGGTTGACGCTGAATGCGACATGTGACGATAGACGTGCACTCACACAACAACACGACCGACTTCAGGCCATGATGTCGGTAAGGCTGTGACGAGGTTGCAGCACAGCAGCTCATTGAAGATATGGGGTACATATATGCATTGACATGTCTCGTATGTTTGGTTGCACTCGACACTGGAGAAGCGGTCAGTCTAAGCTAGCCTTCAGACGGATATCGGCTACCTCCCTGTCTTCGGTCCAGGATCATCGTGAGGCCATCAGATAGTGTGCCGAGCAATACACAAGTCAAGGTCAAATTTCTTGTCATGACAGGTGACGAAGTCGGATGAGGGCCCTATAGAAGGAGCGATGGCTGCTGTGTCGTCGTGTCGGCTGTCAGGCGGGTAGAGGGCTGCAGTGATACACACCAATACGTTTGGAAATATGTGGATGACTGCGTAGACTGGCAACGAGGGCAAGGAAAGAGCACAGGTGAACTGATATCTTCTCGTTGTGTATTCGAAGGCACCGGTGCTGATCTATGATCCGAGCCTTCTTTTGACGTGCTCCTGAACTCAGCTCGGGTGGTTCTGCCCCTTTGGACGGAGTGGCATTGCGCATATGAGCTCTAACGGTGCAGTAGCATGGAAGTTTACACGAATCTAGCCTAGTCGGAAACCTTTCCAAGCAAACTAACCCTACAGCCTAGAGCTTATGAAAGGTTGTCAAGTCGTCAATAGGCGATGCTGGTCGAGATGACGGACAAGCACGGTCAATGATGGGGGGTTGAGACGGAGACCATCCCTGTCGGGCGCTAGGGTGTGTAATGGGAGCGAAAGAGCCTCAACCCACGGTGGCACCGAGAGCCAACACACAAAATTCAGGAACAATGAGGTTCATAACCAGACAGGCCAGACTGCGATGGCAAAGCGTGGTGGGACTCCATGTAGTCAAGGTGCAGGACAGCAATGACGGATTAGATGGTTCTTGAATGAGCATTGGTGTACCACGTTGTAAGCAGCGGTCTGCTGATGATCATAATCCTGGCTTGCAGCTCTGTCAGGAACTTGCGAAAATGGTCATCCGGCCTCTTTAGCGTCACCAGGCAATTCCTTTCCAGGCTGTTGGCGTGGCATTGCCGATCAATCGTTCAACACCTTCAGATGATAGGACCAGAGTTCCGTCGACTGTCGCGGCACATGTTTCGATAGGCCTTGGGGTGCGGAGAAGAACGGAAAGAGGTCTTGCTGGCATCTCTCTTTTCTTCAAATCAGAGAGAGAGAGAGAGAGAGAGAGACGCTCAGGTTTTCAACCCTTACAAGCTCAGAGGCCACGGAGAAATCAGTAGGGGCGGAAGAGGGACTCTGTGACGTGTCTCGTGAGTTTTTCTCGGCGGGCGTTCACGATCACAGGCCGAACTGCAACGAGCAGGAACAGGTACGTATCTCACAATCTCTAAGCAGGGCTCGCACTAGCATAGCTACCTCGTCAGATGGCCATCGCAAAATGGCCTTGAGGTAGTGTAGAAGACGACGTCAATGATGCAAAAGTCGGCTCGCCTGTGCGCACTTCGTCTGTAGACCAATTGAAGAGCTGAAACGGCATGCTTGTCGACGCATTCAGGCATTGCAGAGGGGCAGTGAGCAGTGGATGTCTACGGACATGTAAAGGTACAAGCGAGGAGCACCTGACACTCCTTAGTCAGGGCTTCAGTAACCTCAATCTGCATTCCGACCCGAATGGTGTCCACGATGGCTGCAACAATAATTTGCCAAATGGTGCCATCATCAATTTCGTTGTCGAGGAGTCACAACGAAGCAGATTCCAGCTGCTGATTGACTTTTGACAAGCGAACTGAAGCAAGTGCAATCCGGGGAAACTTGGAAGTCACTAAGGTAGCCTGGTTGACGCTAATCCAACCGCTCCACTGTCATCCACCCCAGACAGAACCTGGAAATAAGGAAGGTGCCGTCAGGGGTTGCAGCCAGCGCTAATCCGAGCGGCTACCTTAGCTGGTAAATGACACCAAAAGCTCTAGAGGTCTTGACTCGAACGTCCGGCACACTCGACGCTGGTGACAAGAAAACAGCAACTTTCGGAACATGATACAGAGAGGGCCTCTCGTATGCCATGTGGCGGCAATCACTCGAATGAAGTTCGACGCATCTTCACACCTCCAGGTGAGGGGTCGGTCTAGCTTCGTTCTCGTCGTTGGGCCCGGGAACATGGTTCTGGATCACCATCAAATGTCTGAGCTTGCGTGCCCGTGTGGGGGTGATGGTTTGGACCACGGTCTTCGCACTGTACCATTATCAAGGCCATCGGCCGAGTCCGTCAGTGCCAATTTGTCGTTCAAGAAGTACTAGTAACGTGACGACCTGAATGCTGACTACGCTATTGTCGGCGAGCTTGACATTAGACCTTGACACTTTGACACCGCAACTTGCTTGCTATGGAGTCCATGGCAAGTTCTCCTCGCATGGGTACTCATGACTGTCGTAATCTTTCCGAATACTTACAGGTGTTCGAAATAGCTGTCAAGCTGTCCTGATCAGCCGAAGCCTGCAGCGATAATACAGGTTCTATGGGGCCCAAGAAGCGCGTGACAAGTTCATGATGACCAAAAACAATAAAGTGTGCATATCGAACGGAGTTTTTTCCCTTATCCAGTGCAGGTCTGTTTTAGAGCTTCCGAAGCTGGTTGGCCTCAAACTTAGTTTTTCTCAGGTTGCTCGACCCCGGTTAGCTCCGGTGGCTGGTCAGCCCCTGGGGATCCAGCATCGCGGATCCGCGGAAGATGCGTACACGTACGTGGAGTGGCTGAAAACCCAGCCCAGGCCAAGGAAAGCACCACCACCATCAACGATAAGAATTGGTTGTAGCAGACTCATTGACAAGTGTAAGTACCGCCTGAGCAGCATTGTCGCTGGTTATCAAACAGCAGTGGACTGGCCAAACTCAAGCAGGTTAGGCGTTGGACCAGCTAAATGTTTAACTGACAAATATTATAGCCGCTGCTCGGGCCTTTCATGAGTTCTTGTCTCGTCATCTTCGAGTAATAGCGCAGGCCGTTCGCTTTTGAGATTTCCAGTTGTCAGATCTGAATTGAATGATCTGCGGGAGCAACCCCCACGCTATTCCTGGGTCCGCCAAGCTCCAGAAACTCATGGCTGCGAACGGGCCAAGCGGGGAGGAGCAGGGGCGAATATTAGATCCGCGAAATCATTCCACAACTCCACTCGGTGAGTGAGAGGTGCTATGTGAAGCCCACGAGCGATTGCCGGATCTCGGGTTCCTTTGCTCGTCGTTTGTGACAAACATGAACGACTAGAGCATACACTACCACAGTACGGCCAATCAATCTTACCTTGTATTCCCGAGTAAGAAATTCCCGAAGATTGCGGCAGAAGGCAGGCGACACCGCAAACTCGAAATCGTTTTGAGCAGCGTACAGACTACAGGTACCTTAGGTATGTTAACTTGTGTATGAACACGGCCATGTCAACATCAAGATCAAGATTGCAACCCAGTCGCCCGGTATATGTTTCGTCCTGCACGGCACACTGGTGGCGTCGTCCTACTTCCATGACATCCGCCATGAACCCTGCAGATGATTACGACGCGAAGAGACATCTCATGACCGTGGTTTTTCGTCGTATATCCGGCAACGCTTCCCAGCCTAGTTCATCGCCGTTCAGAGTTGCCGAAACCTGTTACCACAGACCTGCAGCCGGTCTGACCCAATACCGACGTCGCGATGCAACGTATTTTTGTTTTATTGTCAGCAGACAACTGTCTAGATGCCCAACGAACCCTTGGCAAGTGTCTCAAAAGGGGACGTAATCGGGCTTGTTTTCAACTCCACCCATCCACCAATTGCACAGCCACTTCATTGAAGGGACTTAATTCGTTGCGTGCTCTCATGTTCACATTCTCCGAATGTTCAGGCATCTAACGATCAACGAAGTATGGTAGCACACATGCTGTACCCCTCACGATCCTGCACTTCGGATGGCTGCATGCAAGACATATGGCATGCTAGGATTCCCCACACCATCGCCTGGCGTCGAAGCAAGATCGCATACTACGTCGATAGTCTCATTCTGTCAACGCGAAGGCGCTCTGGCGGAGGCAACACTAGATGGTGATTGCAGGAAAAACCGACCCTCTAGAAGAGCTGAGGCAGGTGGAGTGAGGGGAGAAGGACGGTGCATGATAGTCCATTTCGACTAGAACTGGCCTGGCTTGCGTCCGGACTGACGGCTGATTCTTGAACGAGGGGAAGTTGCATACTGATACCACGTCCAGACCAGTCACTACGTTCAACGTCTATGTTAGGAACTACACTGTGACCAATGGGAGATTATACGGACTATTACATGCAAGTCATGGCACTCCATCCTCGCACAGTCGACCGCGACGACCTCGACGAGACACTCCGCATCTCTATTGCAGCGGCAAACAACCAAGCATGAGCTCGGCAAAGGCAGAGGCCGAAACGACGGGCCCTACACTTCGGCTCTTTATTGTGAACCTCGGACCGTGTCTCGCATGCCAAGCCATACACGTCTTGAGCAGGAAGAGCCGCGGTAGCCTCAAGAAAGCACAGCGATGCACAAGCTGGAAGAAACGACATGCTGGCGGTACGGGCCAAAGGAACACGGCTTACCGCTTCAAGTCAACCGCTTGACTTTGCTCGTTTTCTCGAAACCACAACAAGTGTGTCGTTAGAATCAAGGCAGTACTCAACTGTACGACCACCGAGACCGATTTGCAGACTCCTCAAAGAGTACCGGACAGTGCTACTCAAGAGTCCATCAAACCTCGCCCCTTTCAGTTTTTCGTTGCTGGTCAAGTTACGGTCCTGTCTGCCAGCGTGGTGTTGGGGTTAATCCAGGAGCAACCCATATCTTCAATCGTGATTGAAATCCGTGGCTCTACCACAGGAAGCAAGCCTGAGGTTGCTGGCCAAATTACGGAGGAGAATTCTCACTAAATTTCGAGTCTACCGACGATATTTGTGCCTGAGAAGTTACTCTAGATGAATCGATCCATTCTACATGTCGCTATACTGACATTCACGGATCACTCTGAGCGGCTGTAATGACTTGTTTATATTTACAGACTTGCTGATTATGCAGCTTTAGGACTGAAGAGAGAATTCCCTGAGCTGAAATCTTGCGATTGCTATCCAGTACCGGTTGAAACCAAATAACTCCTTTAGTAAGTCATCCCAACAACATCTCTAGTCATGGTCACAAGTACTCTTATGGTCATGCTACAGTTCCGCGAGTCCAGTACCCGGGTCGAGACTACATCTTCACGATTCGCAAGCGCACGCCTGTTACTAACACTACGTCAGCCTCATCACTAAGCTCCAAGCTGAGTGTCATCATTGTACTCTTGCCTTCCCGTCTCATTGCAGATGGGTGTTCACGGTCCACGTGAATAATTTAAGGAGTGATTAAAGCATTGCCAGGCCGGACGCAGTCCTCAGCTACCTATCAACGACGCAGGGCTTATATGCCCAGCTGTACCCTGGCCGATCAGTGCGATGCACAACCAGGCCCAAATGTACAACCTGGTTTCGATTCTTGGTATATCAGGAGTAGAGTACCTAGCCTCTGACCCAAGGTTCCACCCGGCCCCTTGCAAGTTGCAGTTCAGCCCAGCCGCTTCTGAACGGCATCACGACCCTGCCGAGTCGAAAGAGCGCAAAATTTTTCGTATAAGTACCTCTACGTGGGGGCACGGAGGCATCGCGATCTTTTCTCCAGCCAGGGCCACCGCTAATAGGCAGCCTTGGCAACGTCTCATTGCCGTCAGTTTCACACCGCAACAGAGCGTCGGTCCCAAAATCGATAGTAGCCTGCCGCAGCAGTCCCGCTGGTACCTGACCACCGTGCCGACGTGAAGGGGACGCTATCTAGAATCGTCATTAGCTTTGTCGTCTAATACTCGGTACTTATGAACGAAACGGCCACAGCCAATCATCCAATCCTGCGGCCTGGTACGCATAAGCGGCTCTGTGCTCCCAGACTGAGGCAGCGAGGGAGTATATCCCCAGCTGCTTATTGGGATGCCGTCCGGGTCGACCAATCTAAAGAGCTACATTGCGAGGACTGCAGCTTGAAACGTCACAAGACTGAAAAATCTTGCTGCGCTTGCTTCGATGTCAGGCAAGCCTTGCATTGCAACCAACCGAAGACTGACCATACCTATTGTGATCTCTCTAGGATGGCGGAACTGACCAAGACATCCAAGGCACATGGAGATGAAAACGCCGCGACGGATGTTGCTTGGAGCGGTAGTTGGGAGATTAGAGTCCGCCTTGGGGCCGGCATTCACTGCCTGATCGCTTGTGAGGCAGCATGGGGGTCACTCTCACCCGGATAGGGCACCGCATATGTAATGCAATAAACAAGGAAAGCCCAGAGATTCCGAGTATCATCCCATCACGATTTCGAGATTTCCGCGGGATGAAAATGCCCATTCGCCCTAATGGTGCGCACAGAGGATTACCACAGACGCCCACCGCCTTTTCCTTCGACGACCAGCAAGCCGCTGCGAGGCACCCATGCAGGGGCAAACAGGGAAGGACAGCGGTACAGTCAAATAGAGTTTTTTTTTCTCTTTCTTTTCCTACTTGGGGGTTTTCAAGCAACGCCATCCTAAGATATCAAAATTGGAAAGTGTGTATTAAACCGTAGGGCGCAGCGCGTCAGGCGCTCTCACTGCTATCTGTGTAAGCTCTTGCATTGTCCTTTGAAACTTTCCTCGATCATCCATTCAATCGGCCAAGGAATAATCTGGGCTGATTGAAAGATAACTTCAATCGCTGTCGCCAAACGATGGTGACAAGATATGGAACGTCATCTTAACGAAACTCGATCTCCTAAGCCTATACCAATATACGAACTCGCACTCTTGATCATTCTATGGTATGTTGCTTCGCAACAGTAATCGCATCTACGATGTATCAGTGTAGTTGGTCCGCTGGCGGCAGCAGTATGACACGAAGCCTGAACCTTGTCAAAGACGGCCCGCTAGGCGCCGGGACGCTTCCCCACCTTTACCGGCTCCGAGTCCGGCTACCTCCTCCGTTCCGGACCCATCGCTGATGCTGATTAACCCAGATCTACCTTAGTCTTGGGAAACACGGAACTTTGTAACTTAACAGACACTCTTCAACCAAGGTATCTCCATAAATCCGTATCTTACACTGGAGACAGTGGCGTCGACAAAAGTGTTCCACAGCAATGACGTCGCGCTGAATAAGCTAAATTGCGCGTCCCCGTGAAACAGAACTAGGCTACAACCAACTTTTTGATTGCCCGGTCCACACTCTTGCGTGGATCTTCAATCGGGTCTACGACGAAAACCGACCACAGCTCGGAAGCCCGAGTGTGAATTAATAGCCCCCTAAGAACAAAACCTTCTGAAATACAAACTCAGATGCCCGATTGTTCATCAAACAAGCAATTGTAGAGAGCTGCCCAGACAACATAGCTCAAGATGGACCCGACGCCAGTGTCGACCAAGCATCCACACCCCTGGCGCAACCGCCTTGAAGGAGTACTCTCCGAGCTCGGCCTAGTGTCGCTTTACCACTGCAAACGGGATGTGAAACTCCTATGCCTTCAGCGCTTCGTGCGCCTCTTCGCCTACGGCTCGTCGACGCTCATCCTGGTCTCCTACCTGGAAGCGCTTGGCATCTCCAAAACCAGGATTGGCCTGTTCATGACGCTCACCCTCGGCGGCGATGTCTGCATCAGCTTCTTCCTCACGCTCTTTGCCGATGGAATCGGGCGCAAAGTCGTACTGGCACTGGGTGCGGTTTTGATGGCTGGGAGCGGAGTGGTGTTTGCGCTCTTTGAGAACTACTATGTGTTGCTGGCTGCGGCTATCTTCGGTGTCATTAGTCCTAGGTGAGTTGCGATGCGAAATACTCCAGGAAGACAATTGTTTCAGTGCTGACATACGTCGCAGTGGAAATGAAATTGGGCCCTTCCGTGCCATCGAAGAGAGCGTGGTGGCGCACTTGACGGCCTCCTCCCACAGGAGCGACATCTACGCGTGGTACAATCTCATAGCAACAGCCGGCGTGGCCTTTGGCATGATGACATGTGGCTGGACGATCCATCACTTCACCACGGACCTGAAATGGGACATTGTCGACGCGTACCGCTTCGTCTTCATGGGCTACGCCGCAATGGGCTTGCTGAAGCTCGCGGTCATACTCTTCCTGAGCAAGGAAGTTGAGATTGACGAACCCGAGCCAATATCATCCCCCGTCGAGCCATCATCGGAAGTGACACCCCTCCTTGGCGAGTCGACACCTTCAGCAGACGAACCAGCTCCCACAAAACGTCGCGGTCTCACCTCCCTCCTGCCGCAGATCAGCCACGAAAGCAGAGGCATAATGTTCTCCTTGTGCCTACTTTTCGCCCTCGACTCTTTCGCCTCTGGTCTAGCGCCGCTCAGCTGGGTGACCTACTTCTTCCGCTCGCGGTACGACCTCTCAGAAGGCGCCTTGGGATCCGTTTTCTTCACCACCTCCATCATCGCGGCGGGCAGCATGCTCATCGCGTCCAGCCTGGCCAAGCGCTTCGGCAACGTCAATACCATGGTCTTCACGCATCTACCGTCCGCCGTATTCCTCGCGCTTATCCCTGTACCCAACGATGTGCACTGGTCGCTGTTGTTCCTGATACTCAGGTCGTGCACGCAGTCCATGGACGGGCCGCCGAGGTCGGCGTTCCTGGCCGCCATTGTGCTGCCCGGGGAGAGGACTGCCATCATGGGCTTGGTTAATGTGGTGAAGAGCACGGCGCAGAGTCTCAGCCCCACGCTGACAGGACTGCTGGCTGACAAGAAGCTGTTCTGGGTCGCCTTTGTGTGTGCGGGGACGTTGAAGGCTGCGTATGATTTAGGCATGCTGGCGTTATTCAAGAACCATGAGCGGGAGAGGGCGGAGAGGGAGCGGTTGGCGGCGGAAAGAAGAGTGGGCGGCGGGGACAATGTAGCGGCTTAGCCGGCCAGAGAGGGTTAGGAACGAGAAAGTGATCTTAGCCCGCCTTTCTTAAGACGGTACATGTCCATGAGACATCATGTACGACCATAGATACTGGAAAACTCGGGATCCCGTCCGCTCTCCCATCGATAAGCCGGTAATCGTCAGACTAGTACTCGGGTGGGTGACCACCGGGGAATCCCTGATGTTGTACATTTTTTGCTCTGCTCTGCCCACTTTTAGTATTCTGTGCTTCGTGGGCAAGTCATTCGAGCATGGTTCCATCACAGTATTGTCCTCCGTCTTAGCATTACCTTCATCCCAGGCGGTAGGGCGTTCGACTGTTGCGCTCCCTCCGAGGGAGACATCGAGAGGTCGACATCTCGAACCTGTTAGTGGAGATTTCTTTTGCCCGTGATGGCGATATTTGTTTGCACAGGATATGTTAGTCTTACCAGTGCCGGAGCAGAGCAGTCACAATAGAGTATGTTGGCTGTTGAGAAGAGTTCAACAGCGGTGAGACTGAAAGCCTTCGCGTACATTCAAGCTTCATCTCACAGAGTACCGCAGTGTGACATAAGTCAAATATTCCGGCACAAGCAATACCATCGAAAGATGTCTCCGGGAGGTGGGGACTCGTCTGTTCTGCGGCCTCAACACCTTTCTGAGACAGATGGAAGCCTCCTTCGCAGGGTCGGAGGCAATCCTAGATACGGCAAACATGAAAACGCTGCTTTATCGTCCTGGAACCCTCTTCATGGAACTCTCTTCAGGGCAGACGCATTCTGATGTCTAGAGTCCAGTTCTTATCGTGAATACTACGATCAGGCCAATCCGAACTCAATCTAGATAGCATAGAGAAACCATGGCTGTCTGTTCAATGCGGCCACTACCGTCCTCCCGTCTGTAGAAAGACTGCGAAGTCTGGTAAAGCACCAAAGTCTCGTAGTTGAATCAGATCAGAAAATAATGGTCTGTTCCGACAGCCAACACAACCCACGCAACAACAAGCCAGAAAACCGAAGCCCTGGTACCCTCTGTGCTCTGTGCGGCCATTTTTATGATGAGTATAAGGTATAAGCCACTGCTGCCTCCTATGCCATGCCGTATCTTTGCTGATACCTATGCCGTGTGATTTTTCAACTGTGGTAAGCCAACGAAGCCGACACTCCTAAACTCCGCCAAAGATGGAAAGAAGGGCCAAACAGGAGAGAAACTAGTTATAGGCGAACAGGGCGCTCAACGACTCGCCATGATGAGAGCGTCGGATAGCCTCGGCGATAACCTGGGAGACGTCTAGTACGTCTAGCTTCGGGCCGAGCTGGGCCTTGTTCTCATCTTGCGGCACGCTGTTGGTGGTGACAAGCTTGTCGATGCAACTGTTCCTAATCCGCTCGGGGGCGTCTCCGCTGAGTACGCCGTGAGTAACGAGTGCGTAAACGTGCGTGGCGCCCTCTTTCTTGAGCAGTTTAGCAGCACGGACAATCTAGCAACGTTAGTTCACCGCAAAGGCTGTGGAGGTACTGAAAGGCCTACAGTGTTTCCGGTGTCGATGAGATCATCAATCAATATGCAAACGCGATCTGATACGTCACCCACAAGGATCATACTCGCGCTCTGGCGGTCGGTGATTTTGGTCGGGCGGCGTTCCTGAACATGTTAGAGTCTTGGTAGTGCCGAACGCGCTTTGCTGCTTACCTTATGGATGAGAGAGAAGCTCAGGCCTATGCTAGATGTCAGCACCCACGGACTGCCCGGCCGTCAAGGGGGAGAGGGATCATACCCAAGGAATCAGCGATAGCAGACGCACGCTTGGCGCCTCCAGCGTCCGGGCTGACAATGACGGCATCCTTGTAATTGGGAATGTTAAGAGTGATATACCGCTGCAAGAGACCCTTGGCGTAAAGGTTGTCTACTGGAACATCGAAGAAGCCTTGATATTGGCTGTCATGAAGATCACTAACGGATTCAGGTCAGTAGTCAGTCACACCATGTTGCACGTCCATTGTCTCGCATAACGGGTTTTCCTTCGTCCACCGAGAACTGACGACTTGTTGGAAGTGTACGTACAGGGTGATCTAGACACTGTTAGCATGACGCCTCACTCAAGAAACAAATCCAGAACAACGGGAGGAGAAGCATACGATGTGATCAGCGCCAGCGCAGGTCAGCAAGTCCGCAACGAGGGTACCGGCCTGTGCCACCCATTGCTTGTAACCCGGCTTCGCCTGGAAAGTAGAGACGAGCGCTGGATTTTCATAATTATGCGTCGTGAAAGTCCTTGTGAGCGGCGAACCAGGCCCACTGGTGCCTGGACGTGACTGCGCGCCATTGATACCGTTAGGTGCTGACTTCTTGACAGGGCTTCCGCCATCGGTGCTCTTATCAGCCAGGGAAACCTTGCTCATCAGCCCGGACATATCTGTGCCGTTGTCCAGGCCCGCGCTCCTGGCAATACCGGGACCAGGTGTGGGAGGAACGCTGAAATCCGGTCCTACCCTGGACATCGGAGCACCAGCCTTCTTGTAGGGCACATCAGGCTGCCGAGAGTAGGGGAATAGAGGCAAGACAGCCGTAACTCTTCTTGCAGATCCTGGGGGAATCAGCAAAGTCCATGATCAGGTTGTCGGGGTCCGCACCTGTCTTCAAGGCTGAGATCATGATCAACAAATCCATCAAGACATCATTCACTTTGCCAGCGCCTGTCTGAATGATGTATACATCCTTGCCACGCACAGAGTCTTGCACTTCACACCGAGTCTCGCCGCCAGAGAATTTGGTGAGGATGCGGTTGCATGGTGAGAGTCCGAGAGATGCACAGATCCGTTCGACCAACTCCGGATGCGAGTTACCGCCAAGTACAACAATGTTCTTAACCATGTTGATGTCTTGAGAGTGTGGTATCTGGTGTATACCGAGTCCGGGACAAGCCGAAAGGCTGGGGATTCTAGCAAGGCTGAAAGGATGGTCACAGCCTCGGCAAAAGTTCTGGACTTATCCGCAACCGGCGTTTGGCTGAAGATACCGGTACAGATGGCGCGACAGTCGTGATGTCTAGCAAACAGGACGCAGCTGGGCGGGCTTGTGTTGCCTTGATGATCTAGAGGTACTGTAGATCTGCTTTAGCCGGAAGCAAACTAAGTATTCCGAAACAAAGTCTCCCGCAAATTTGTCGTGATGGCGGGAGTCGCGAATTTCAAGCGGACGTCAATGGTGGGTACCGAAACAAGGCGGGTCACCAAAGTCTAGCAAGCTAAAAAAGCGCGGCAAGGCCGATTGTGACTGGAGAACGATGAGGATGGTTGTGTATACTATGTAGGTTGTGGATATCCTCACAGAGGACTGGTGGACGTCAGAGAATCATGACGGGCGAGTACGTGCGGGAGCGATGTCATATCATCTTTTGCGTCAATGGACTGGCACTGATGCCATTCTTCCCCCGGCTAAGGACGAAGAACGAAGAGAGAAAAATTCCTCGACTTTCGCCTCCACACTGTGATGCCACAGTATGCAAGGTACCGTGTGGCACTGACTGGTGCCGTTAACGGCTACACTCTCAATGGGTTACGACGACTGCGAGAGCGCCGTTGCCGCCTAAAATACGCTCCAAAACGATAGTCAAACCCCGCACTGTGTTCCTGCAACGACCACAGTATCTGGCCAAGGCTCACGGGTACTTGGTGCAGACACGGGAGAGCTTATTTGTGCATCACGGGTCTGACTGAGACTCTTGAACTCAACCATTCCAACTCTCGTGTATAAATGCCGGAATGAACAATACGGCCTGCTGGCTTTGTTCCTTCGATTCTGCTGGCATGCCAGTTGCCTCTACACCTCGAAGTCGAACTGCTGTGCTGTGGAGGAAATGCCTGTATTTGCTTCTTGATACATGGTACCACAACCACACATATCCCGTGAGGGGTCTATTACAATCTCTCGATAAAGGTGCAACTCGATAGTTAAGCTCAAAAAGTAGGGATCCAGCGTTATACAAGCACACGACTGGGCGATCTGATGGAATCGTGTCTGCGACTAAAAACTGCCTCCACGACAGTACGCTCGTTTTGCCGGTGCGGACGCACGGCGCTCTGTTCCATTCCGCATCTTGTGTCGTCCAGCACAGATTCTCTCACAGTCTGTCCTCGTCTGGCCTGCTAGGTACTGAGCTCTCTGGATCCCCTGAATGTGTGCCACGAGACCGCCAGCGTGGGCTGTATGCCCTAAAGCCAAGTGACGCTGCTTTGGATATCGTCGCTGAGCATGAGGCGTCAAAGGCGCTGGATACTAATGCACAATAGCACAGCCTTGTCAGATGTTGTACTTCCCCGTACAAGGCCGGCCTCGAACCCACGTCAGCGGCTTAGTTAGCTGGTGTCGGGCGTCACTGCAGCTGCAAAGGACTGGATCACTCTTCCGCATGCTCTGTGCTTTCAGGACATGTCATGCATGGCTAAGGAAGCACCATCGAGTCTCTCAACTTATCACGGATGGCATCAGTCCTAACGAATACTGAATGTTGAGTGTACTTATAGACCAATTGACTGACCTGGCTTCGCCTCAGTATGACCCAGCAATTGTTGAGAAACAACCACGAGAACTTGACGATACATCAATATCTAACACCCGCCAACTGCCTTATGAATTACGCTTCAGCTGCTCAAAAGACAATATCCCGAACATGCAACATGAGACTCAACTCATTCGGCCAAGCATCAAGCACTCCACCGCCCAAAGCCCCCAAGAAGAACTCGACATCCGCATGCCAGAAACAAGCCTTGACAGTCTCCCAGTATCTCGGATAATAGCCCGCCTCGCCCCAGTCCAGAATAGCGACCACCTCGCCATCACGTACCAAGATGTTCTGCGGATTGAGCCTGCCGTGAGTAAAGATACTCTCGTCTCCATGACAGGGCATCGACATCAGCAGCTGCGAGAGGAGCTGCATCCAGGCCCCTTCCTGTCGGGCAGACAGCGATTGTATCAGACCGGCGGTGAACTCGGCCTCGTTGACGAACGGTCCGGAGTACCGGGACAGGAAAAGGGCGTCGGTGATACCTGTCATGTCGACGGAGCCGATGCAGCGGCTTGTTTTCCCCGAGCGCAGCCTTTCTGTTATCGGCTTGAGGGACTGGATGATGGATTCCTTGTCCTGCTCGGTGAGCACATCCCATTGGATATCGAGGGAGTCACCGTTGACTTTTGACATCAGTATCACCCACCAAGTGGTCTCTGGGTCCTGATAGACGTCCAAAATCGATGGTACGGGGACGCCTTTTTCTCTGGCCAGCCGCATGGCCGACGCTTCAGCTGGTGTGACTGAAGGTCCTGTCTTGGCGACTGTGTCTGCTGAGATGTGGTAAATGTGCGAGAACTTCTTGTTGTTCCCGAGCTTTCGATGCTTCTTCATCTGTGATAGAGATGGTCGTTTCTCTATGGCGATATTGCGACATGCGTTTGGGGAAGTCCCGTCTGGAGTGTCCGTGTCTGCCATAGTGGACGAGTCATGAGGACTAGAAGACATTGAAGTATAGGATTAGTGTCCTGACCTCTGATAACATGGCCAGCAACGGCCAAAGCGGAGAGTACGAGGAAATCTATTGTGATACAATCCATGACTCCTAACTTATGTATTTATTTGCATGAACGCCGATGGTAAAGCTCCCTTCATTACGGCTCGAGCTGATCGACCAAGAGCCACATGTGCAAATATTCGGTTCGGATGAGTGACAACTCGACTGCGCAGGTGTCGGATCCCATTATTGGAGAATAACCGTACCAACAGCAAGGAGGACCTGGGAGGTTCCAATGCGTGGGATGCAATATTTGGATATCTGGGTTTGACGGACTCGGCTCCAGCAGCTTGGTAAATTGGGCGCGGCTAAACAAGTGTAAGAATGAGGTGTCTGGTCATGATATGACGGCTTATACCCGGACACTGTGAACGACCATGTCTTACTCTATGCTGTGTGCTCTCTTGAAGATTTAACGATTTGCTTCACTAGCTAGACGATGGTCTACGACTCCCTCAACTCTTTAATCACTTCTCAGAGGTTCGACTTGAATTGGCACCCTTGGGCAGCACCGTCTAACAAACACGTGCCGATCTTTGGTAGGATTAATCTCTATTCTGTTTATATCTCTGCCGAGGTTCGAAGTCGATCAGCCTCCGTGTAATGATGCGGTACATGTCTCAGAATGAAGATCCGATGAGGCTCACGTTCATCCGATCTGTTTCATGCGATCTGGAGGATCATCCGAAAATTTTGGTCAGCCAGTCGTTCTCGATTGTCGGACGCATTCTCCTGAAGCGGTTGGGTTGGTTCGACACGGCGTTATGTTTCCAGTTGCATCGTTGGCCCTGGACAAGAGAGCATGCTTTCACAAGCCTCTCAACGATCCTGACAGAAAAAATGCCTCCGCTGTCATTGATGATTACGCTTCATATAACAAATGATACGACAAATTGCCAAATTCCCTACAAAAAGCTAAGCACCGGCCACCTCAACCTTTGCACGCCCATAAGTCGTCCCAAACCTCTCAAGCATATGCTCCTCCACAGTCAACACCTTGCCGCCGACCGGCTCGCTGCCGTCAAACGGCGCGAGCTTGACATCGGGAGCCCCGTCAAAGAAGAAGGGCAGCGAGTACCTGTCCTTGGTGCTCTTGTTGATGACGCGGTGCGTGTTGCTCTTGTAGATGTTCTTGGTCCACATGGCCAGCATGTCGCCAATGTTGACGACGTAGGCGTCGGCGTTGGGCTCGACGGGCACCCAATCGCCCGTCTCGTTGTTGAGCACCTCGAGGCCGCCGGCGTCGTCTTGGAGGAGGAGGGTTATTGCGCCTTTGCTTGATATTAGTTCGGCGCCAACAGAAGGGACCCTAGAGCAAAGAGAGAAAAATAATAATGATAGAAAAGAACCCACCAAAATCAGTATGGGCGCCTGCGCCGAGTTGCTTCTCGTCGCTCTCGACTTGAGGCGGGTAGTGCAGCAGCCTGAGGGCGCAGATGGGGTTGTCGGAGAGGAATTCCTTGAAGATGTCGTCGCCGTAGGGGAGGCCCTTGGCCAGGATCTCCATCACCTTGCAGCCGACCTCAAACACTTCCTTGTAGTACTGCTCAGTGGGCTCCTTCATGACTTCTGCGGGCAGCTGGGGAGGGAAGATGTTCTCGCCCACCATCTCTGGGTGGAGTTTTGCTTGGATGTCGTCGTTGGAGACGTGCATGCCGATATAAAATCCCTGAAGCGCTAGTTTAGCATCCACAAATGCTTGCTATGAGGTGAACAGGAGGGCTGGCCCTCACCTCCTTCATATCCGGCTTGGTGTCCTCCTGCAGTGCCTGCGAGCCGATTTGCTCGTAACCCCTGTTGAGGAGTGGTGGCGCAGACAGTTTCCTCTTCTCTTCCAGGGGCAGAGCGAAGAAGGCTTTGGAGGCGTTGAAGACTCGTTCTTGCAGCTCCTTGGATATGCCGTGCCCGACCAGTGAGAAGAAACCTGTGGTCATGCACGCATTCCGAACATCCTCGATGATCTTCTTGGCCTCAGGGGAGCTGGGGTCTTGAAGATATGGGGAGATATCTATAGTTGGGATAGTGAAGGGGGCTGACTTGTCGACAGTCATGGTGAGTGTTGTTCGTTATTGAGATGATGGTGTGCTCGGATGAGGCTTGGGTCATGAGTCTTGAGGCAGGTTGTCCACGGAGCTGAAGTTGAAGTTGAGTCCAGTCGTAAGTTGGTTTCAAGAATGTCGAATCATGCTGGGTGAAGCCAACACGTCTATAAGTAAATGGTAAACCTGCAGTCACACATGCAGACGACATGATAGCGAGGGACTCTTTCTGGTAGCTTATCTAAATCATGCGGGGTGCAGCATGCGATAGCCCATGAGGTTCGCGGCCCGCGCTCCAGCCTGTCGGGAGGACAGCGGCGTGAGGTCCGACACCAATCGTCCGCGTATCAATCCGCTGGTACTCCGTTCGGGAAAGGATGCAGTGGTCCATCGATGGACTCGGAGCCCGCCGATGGCCTATCGTTCTGCCCACTTATTGGCCAGCCAAGGCGCGATGCTGCTTTGGGCTGCTCAATAGCTGAATGATTTGTGTCAAAAACACCAAGAACCACAGAACCACTACCATGTCGCCGTCTCGCTGTTAATATCTAGGGGAGATGCGAGAAGCATACCAGACAAAGACTCCGTTCTTAGAGATACATTGTCTGAAATGCCGAAATGCTACTGACTAGAACTCGACATGCTAATGTTAATATCGATTGAGAGCTCACTGTCCAGGTCAGACGACGAGATACTCGTAGAGTCCTCAAATGCTGCTGCATATACAGACCATTAGACCATATGATGCTCAGCCATGGCAGTCGAACAACATGCGTGCAATGTCAACAACTGTGGGTGCGCCATGTGCTTGGTCAAGATCCATTCCCAAACGACCCGAGAATGATTTCGCATCTGATGGTGCAAGGCACTGTCAAAGCACAAACCGATAACCAGTAACACCCTCAATCTCAGTAGGTAGTCTCCGAATCTCCAACTTCTCCTCCGTACCTGACGCAACAGCCTGCGCCCTCTCAGCCTCGGCCAACCTCCTATTCTCCCAGGCAAAGTAACTCCTCAACAAGAACGCCAGGATTGCGTTGAAGAACATGAAACCGGCACAGATCGACATGCCCTTCACATAATAGGGCTTCTCGGTCACGGGGAAGATGCGCGTACCGAGCAGCGGCCCGCACTGCCCGATGATGTTGAGCATCGCGATACCGACGCCCCTCTTGGTGTCGGTGCCTTGGTTATTCAGCACCCAGGGCAGGATATTGGCGATGGCAGGGAACACGCCCGCGGCAGCGAGGAAGACTCCGAGGTACCGCACGCCGACCGACTTGACTGTGGCGAGAAGGACGTAACCCACGCCGCCCATTATTGATAGACCCATGATCATGAGCCCGCGTTGTTGGGTTCTGTCAGCGATATAGGTCGTTCCTATGCACACGAGGAAGGAGAGGAAGTACGGTGGTGCGGTCAGGCCCTGGGCGTTGATGCTGGTAAATCCCATTGTGGTCAGGATGGCTGGAAGAAACACGGGCAGTGAAGCGAAAGAGACGTTGCAGCTGAAGTACATGAGCGGCATGATAAGCGTCTGCGGGCTCCTGAACGCTGACAGGATGTCGCTCAGATGGACCTTGGTGCCGATGCGCTCTGTCCCTTCCATGCCGGTTTGCAGGATGGCTCGGGCCTTGGCGACCTGCTTCTCCTCCTCGGTGAGAAACCTGGCGGTGTCGGGAGAGTCAGGCAGGTACCTGAAGACGACGAAAGCGAATATGACTGTGGGCAGTCCTTCGACCAGGAATAGTAGTCGCCAGTTCGCAATCGATGGATGGCCAGATGTGATGCCGTATGCCAGAGCACCTGCGAAAGTTGTCGCCAGCGGCGCGGCAGACAGAAAGATACCGCACCGCAAACCGAGCTCCTGTCTGCGATAGAAAAAGCTGAGCAGATAGGGTACGCCGGGGGCAAATGCGGCCTCAGCCATGGCTAGGAAGAAGCGACAAACCATCAACCCTTGCCAGTTGAAAGCTGCGGCCTGCAGAGTCGCTGCTAGGCCCCACGTCAGGATTGTAACGAAGGCCCAGATGTGAGGCGGCACAATCTTCCACATGATGGCAAGCCATTCGAAAACGACTACGAGACGCTTGTGTAAGTAAACGGCCAATCTTATTACCTAGCACAAATACTCACTATATGGTATGTAGAATATTGTAAGGAGCCACTAAGTTCGAGAAGTGAGGTGTCAGCAATATCTGATTTATCTCATGTGAGGAAACACCAACCTGATAATGCGGATCGTCAAACCCGAGTGCAGCACCCATGCCCGCCGTCTCTGCATTGCCTATGTTTGACCTATCGAGGAAGGCGAAGAGGTATGCAGTGAATGTGAGTGAAACGACCACTCGGTCAAGCTTCCTCCTCACGCGTCTCTCTGTTGCCTCATCCAGCTCTCCAGCGAGTCGTCCGGATTGCGCATCGGCAACATATGCCTCGCCAGCACCCTCATCCTGTTGCACGTCGCGCTTAGAAGCGCCGATCCCGTGGTGTTCAGACATGTTGCACAGGAGTGAGCAGAACCGTCATGTAAGTTGAACGAGATAGTGAGCGCGTCGCGACGAAACAAATGGAGACTGGTCCGGCATATACTAGAAAAGACGAGCGACAAGGCATATATAATATGGAGGGGACCCCCGCCTACTTCTAGGTTATTGTAACCCCAATAAAGCTGGTTGTCGAACATTTGCGTCACAGTCACACGCGGTCATCGTACTGTAGGACATCGCTAGCGCCAAGGATCGGCGAGAGTCTCACTTGCGCCTTCCTGGGGTAATTGATCAACCGCGACGATTGCCGGGCCATTACCCCACACCAGCCCAAATCCCGACGGCCCCAGGTTATTCCTGCCAATGCCCTGCATGTTGCAACGACATCGCCTGCTACTCAAGATGTTGGGACGCCGATCTTCGACTGACAGCATCAACATGTCGCTGAGTAGCTGCTGCGTGCCTCCGCAATTGGTGGTGTCTTTTGTTCGTTGTACTTATTGATATGTGTCGACGCCAGTATGTAAGTAACTGGTGTACATCAACCGGAATTACCAGCTACAACATTCAAACAAGTGGACTTTTGCCAGGCATTTCCGCCAAAGGCCGGCCAAACACCGCGAGACCGTAACAGCGGCTTATGGTGATATGCGGAGGGCGTCGTCAATTCAATTCTCGGTAGTAACGCGGGGTATGCGCCATCCCGTCCGCGCCAAGTGGAACCGGAGGTCCGGAGGAACCAAGATCGGAGTGGTTTTCCTTGAGCAAGAGTCATACCCCAACCGGACTCAAGCAGACACATCTTGCTTAGCCCGATGCCCGGCTCCGTGATATCTGGGGCACTGGACTCCGATTTAGGTAGGGCAACGCTTGCTAGCCGGCGATAATCCTGTCTTCATAAGTGTCGAAACACGACGTAACCTCCTAAGGGAAAAAGTTTTTGGGATCTTGTGGCCACGAGACACCTTGGAAGGAGACATCCACGATGAGGACCACTCACAATCATAAGAGTGAACAGCAAGTGAATCCTCAACGATTATCAACAGGTCCGCATTTCCGACGGCAACCTGCACTGACGAAAGCTGCACAGGAAAAGCCTCTGGAAAATGCAGTCCGTCCCTGGCCTCAATGTGTCACGCTGATATTGAGGCCAATATTTGATACCAAAAGCAGAGCCCCGTCCAAAGGTCTCAACCTTGTTCGAAGGGAAACCCCTGCCGGGCCGGCCACCGGACCCGAAACCACCTCAGTTTGTTGGGACCTTTGTCGCTGGAGTGCTCTTGCCAGGACAGCGACATCTTTCGTCGCAATTGCGACCAACACTGGCCACATTGGGGGGGAGTGTTCCTCCTCATATCTATTGACACTTGTCACCAGCACCAAGGGACCGACAAGCGAGACACATTCGAGGTAAGCACTGTCAGCAACGTCCTGTCCGAGGTACGGCTTGCGGGTTGTCGTGAGTCACCGTGCGACATGCATTGATGATAAAGCAACTGAACCGAACTGTCGGTTGTCAAAACGCACAATGATTCCTCTATAGCTATAGCCATGATCAGCCATGGCAAGTCTTGTCAACGTTCCCATCTGCTTGACCGGCCCTGGTGGGCAGATATTGCCCTCTCGTTGCAAAAACCTGGTAGGTGATTAGCCATGTGCTGTGGTTCCGAGGCGGATATCATCCATAAGGAAGGAAATGTCTGGTACTGGAATGCTGAAAAATGCCCGTAGCGCGTCGTCTCGCGACCTCGTTTTCAGTTGCTGGGTAACTACTGCTCGGGACACACGGCACACATTTCTATGCCATTCTGGCAGGTTGCAAACTCCTCGCCCCAACCACTATCGAAGGCCATTTGGTTGCTCGTCTGGGCCATCAAACTCGTCAAATTGAGAAGTCGATTGCAGCTACTCGGTCAGACTCTCTGTCTACTGTGTATGCCGCGAAGATAATGATGGAATTTGGGCAGCTTCAGGGGAGATACTGTGCTATGAGACATGTGGATAGGTACCTTATACCGGTACAACCTAAGAGGACTGGCCTAGAGTTACCTAAATTTAGACAGGCATACGGCGGCCACGCCGTCTGTTCACGCCGGTGGTCCGGTCTAATAAACGCGCCTCTTCTCGTATCAGTCCCGTGTTTGTAGCACTGCCACCGAGTAGACGTTACCCAAGCGTCAGTGCCTTACCTTAGGTACCTAGGTATTCATTGACGGAATGAAACGTTGCTAGGACGCTACATGTAGTGTATTTGCGTGACGCTGAGGTGTCATCTAGGCTCGGATCCGTTTTCTCAAAATCCAGGCGGACTAAGGTAGGTACACATAAAAGTTCCTATTCTCCTGATAATCCGCTTGTGTTGTCAGGGTCAGCCCTGCGCCGTCGTCTACTTTGTCCAGCAGCGACTCATACATTACTGTGTACAAGAGCTCCACTGGAATCTCCTGTTTCAAGGGCGGGCGACTGGATCTCCTGGAAGGTTTGCATGACAAACAGAAAGGATGATATTTTGCATATTTCCAGGTTCAGCGGGTATAAGATGCGCAAGTAAATTGTGCACAAGGACACGATTGGTCGTTATACAGCGGTCAAGATTTCAGATGTAGATCCACAGGTCCCCTATTTTCCCTATTTTCACCTGCGACACCGTTTCCAGTTGGGGCACGCTAAGATCTTTGGAGCCTGCATCCCGTCCCGTCTCCAGAATCGCACATGTACACGACACGGCAAGGCAGGCGGGCGATCATCGAAGCATGGAAGTCCAAACCTAAACGCCGCCTCCGGTTGGGAGACCACGGAAAGGTGTGATGGAATCTGGTGATACCCTTTGAACGTGCTCTAATAGACTTGTGTGCTTGTCATGCATGCAGTGCTACCATTCGTGACTCGCCATCTGCGCGCATCTCGTGTTGCTCGACATCTACTACAAATTTACAATAGGTTGATGGGTCTTGAGGTTCCTGATGGCGAGATGCCATCAAAGCGTTCTTACTGAGCACCGTTTCGAAGGAGTCATGAGGACAACATTGCGAATGATTTGAGTAATAACAAAGGCCTTTGCATCGTTATGCGCCAGGAGAGAGCACTCGATCTGGGAGGTTACAGTTCGTATTCATTGGCCCCAGTTGGTCTTGTCCGGTCTGGGTTTGTCTGGGCTTCGGCTCCTTCGTCAGCCACGCCGCAGAGAACTGGAGAAGAAGTGGACAGAGCTGGCAGACCCGCAAGCCGCGACGGGGGGGAGGTTGGGTCCATCCCATGTCTTGCAGTCTCGAACTGACAGCCAATGACGGGCTACCGTTTGGGTCAAGGGAGCGTCGAATCGAGGCTTAGCAGGTCCAAGGTGAGGTGGTTGGTGGTTTTTGGTCCACTAAAATTACGCAGCACATACCTTCCTCACTGGCAGCTACCCTGTTACCCTGCTACTACCTGACCTTACCTTACCCCTGAGAAGATCCCTGTGGAAACGGAAACAACGTGCAACAACCGATGGCGCCCTCATCTCCCCAGGTCCTTCCCAAGCCTGCAGCTCAGCAGCTGCGTTCCAGCTCAATAAAACCAGCAGGCGCCCGTTGCTCAGTCTTTCCTGCCTCTTATTTTCTCTCGTCATTCTTACCATCACATTGTTTCTGTCTGTCGTTCCAACCTTCTTAAACAACGTCTCCTTGGCTCGTGCCATCCACTCGCTCAGCTCTCTTGTTTACTTTCCAACTCGCATCTACCAACGGCATCAGACGTGCAAAACACGCCATACGAACCACGAGGCGTGTACGACTACTAGAACTTAACATCAACAACTTAAACAAACACTTCGATCTGTGCCCCGAAGCCCTGCATCCGAACTTTGCCTGCGGTTGTCTTATATAGTAGCCCAGCAGTATCGGGTGTGTACGATTGCAGCACTCAGCGGCCATCCAACAGATCAGATTTCAGCCATGTTTTCCCAAATTCTCTCCACTGCCGTGGTGGTCCTGGCCACCTCGGGTCTTGCATCTGCACAGACACACTCCCTCTGCGATCCCGTCAAGGGTGACAGTAAGTACCATGGCTGCCTCAACCCCCCTAGACCTTTTGCAAGATACTAACAAGTTTCTCCCATCAGAGTGTGCTGCCGACCCTGCTGTCGGTGGTACGATCGAGATCGACTTTACTCAGGGCAAGAGCGACTGGTTCACACTAGCGGAGGGCACCTCTCTCACCTACGACAGCTCCAAGGGTGCAGTCTTCCGGATCGACAAGGAAGGGCAGGCCCCGACCGTGACAAGCAAGGAGTACATCTTCTTCGGCAAGGTAGACGCATGGATCCAGGCCTCAAACGGCGTCGGCGTCGTCACTAGTTTTGTGCTCCAGTCCGACGACCTAGACGAGATCGACTGGGAGTGGCTCGGCGGCGATACAACCCAGGTCCAGACCAACTACTTCAGCAAGGGTGATACGACAACCTACGACCGCGGCGGCTACTCGCCCGTCAACAACCCCCAGGGCGCCGTCCACAAGTACACGATCGACTGGCAGCCCACGCAGCTCCAATGGCTCATAGATGACGTTGTGGTGCGCACGCTGACCTACGACGCCGCTAAGGGCGGTTCGACCTACCCCCAGACTCCCATGCAGATCAAGCTCGGCACCTGGGTCGCCGGCGGCAAGGACGCGCCCGAGGGCACCGTCCAGTGGGCCGGTGGCCACACGGACTTCTCCCAGGCCCCTTTCATCGGTTACTATCAGAAACTCTCGGTGACAGACTACAGCAACGGCAAGACGGGCGCCACCAGCTACGAGTACGGCGACCAGTCGGGCACCTACGGCAGCATCATCGTCCACACGGATGGTTCCAAGGCCGACACTCCCACGTCCTCGAGCAGCGCCACTGGATCCAAGACAACCAGCAAGGCCGTCAGCAGCGGCAGCTCGTCCTCGTCTTCTATCACGGCAACCACCCTCACCACCGTGACGTCGTCTTCCTCCTCGTCCACCTCCACGTCTGGCTCCTCCAAGGCTACCGGCAGCGGCAGCTCCCCGGTCTCCAGTGCTACCGTCTCTGCCGGTATTGCCGCTGTCTCATCCACGCCTAGTGGAACTGCCAACAACGCGCCGCAGAAGGCTGGCTCCGGCAAGGTCGCGCTGTCCATGGCCAACGTTGTTGTCATGGGCGCCGGTGTCTTCCTCGGCTCCCTCTTCCTCTAGGTTGACTTTTGTCATCAATCGATAACTTAGCCACACAATGCTCGAGACCGACATAATTTTAAAGTCTTTCGACACGATCATTACACCCAGAAGCTCGACTCGCTCTTCCCATTGCGCTGGTTTGCTCTGTGCAGATCGAGGTTGGGCGGTTATTTTTTACGTCTACGCAGCTTTTTAATACCGGTCTCGAAGGGAATGCATCGGACTTGCATTGTCACTCGGAGTTTTTATGTCTTGCGGTGGCGGATTCGCGGCACCAGAGGGAGGGAGAAAAAAAGATGGGTTGTGTAGCTGGGCATTGGATTAAAGCAGGACCGAACCCACGATTTGTGTTGTGTGTGGTTTCGACTGTCATATCTGCGCTTCGTGTTGCGCTTGTGTACTTGGGTGTACAGTTGATACCTCTAGAAGCATAGTAACTCAACATGGATTGATCCCCTTTTTGGGGCGGAACTATAGATTTACATCCCCTGCCCCTGCTTCAGTTGTGTGACACGTCGTCTCTGCGAGATGTCGCCTCTTAGCTACACGGGGATCAAGCTTGTCTTTGTCAAACCTGTGACTTGTGAACCGGGAGACCAAAGACTCAAGGGGGCCAAGTTTTGGACCCCAACTACGCACATCTCCTAAGACACTCCCAAGACAGTCCAAGACCAGTCCAAGATCACTCCAAGACCCCTCATTTCGGGTAATGACCCACAGGCATATTTGGCATGTCTCCATTCCAGCGTTTTCTCATTTCACGCCGAGGTGGTTGCCTGCGGTCGGTGTGTTTCGTGCCGCACAGCAAAACAAACAAAGGACGACACACCTGAGATGATGAGCGTTTTGCCTGGTCAGCTACCAGTGCTACGCTGCCGGGCTTGGACGGGATGCGCGCTACTGCTGTGCGACCGTCATCCACTGCCTTTTCATGCTCATGCGAAGGCATCAACGGCCTTACTACGCAGTATTTATGCGTTGAGATATCGACGGGCAAATAAATTCTCACTGGCTGTTCAACTCTGCTGTCGTATAATTGATTTAAAATCTAGAAGATCTTACGCTTGTTTAAGAGCACTGATTAAGATAGTCTAAGGTGCCTTGTGATATAGAAGAGTCGATGCGGGGCAGCACTTTTATGCGTCATCTGTATAACACGAAAGGCAGTTAAACTCATACAGGTAGTCTAGTTGAACATCATGTTAGACCTCGCTCTCGTGTCCTAGGCATCCGTACCAGGCGGACATGACCTCGTAGCCTACCTAGCTAGCCAGCTTCTGTTCACGCAATACGCATCTCAGGCATATACAGATTACCGTATACTCGGCACAGCTGAACCATCTACCTTCTTTTCCAGTTCATAGCATCAGCTCTTTCCAGCCTCATCGCAGGCAGACGCATCCATGATCAAGACCATCCGCCATATCCCAACCCCATCCTCCGTCACATCAGCATCAGCCCTCTTGTCTCGCCCCCTGTTTCCCAAACCCAAGGCACCCTTCTCACTATTCTCAACCCCCAAAATGGCCCCAGCAAACCCAGACTACAACTCCCTCCCAGCCTTCCACTCCCGCCTGCGCTCCGCCCGCCGCATCCTCGCCCTCTGCGGCGCCGGCCTGTCCGCCTCTTCCGGCCTCCCCACCTTCCGCGGGGCAGGCGGCTACTGGCGCAACCACGAGGCCGCCTCCCTCGCCACCCCGGAGGCCTTCGCGGCCGACCCGGGCCTGGTGTGGCTTTTCTACGCCTACAGGCGGCACATGGCGCTCAAGGCCGAGCCCAACGCGGGGCACAGGGCGCTCGCCGCCCTGGCGGAGAGGGGGGGTGGGCGAGCGGGGGTGGATTTCCTGTGCCTGAGTCAGAATGTCGACGGCTTGCATCGGCGGGCCGGTCATGGTGAGGAGAGGCTGAGGCTGCTGCATGGGAGTTTGTTTGATCTCAAGTGTGACGGCTGTGATTGGGTGGAGAAGGAGAATTATGACGATCCGCTCTGCGAGAGCCTGCAGGCGGCGAGCGAGGAGGGGGGGCTGGAGGCGCTGTTGGATCCGGACACGGAGCTGGGCAGGATACCGAGGGGGGAACTGCCGGGGTGTCCGAAGTGTGGGACGGGGCTGAAGAGGCCCGGTGTGGTGTGGTTTGGGGAGAGCCTTGATGCGGAGATGTTGAGGGGGGTGGATCGGTGGATTCGCGAGGACGAGGTCGACGTGGTCTTGGTCATTGGGACGAGTGCGGTCGTGCATCCGGCGGCTGGGTATGTGTATAAGGCGCAGGGACCGGGGACGAGCATCGTCACTGTGAATCTGGATGCGGAGACGAGGGAGAACTTGAGGGAGTTGGGGCCGAGGGATTTCGCCTTTGCGGGTGACGCGGCGGAGGTGTTGCCCAGGTTGCTGGAGCCGATTATAGGGAAGTTGAGGGAAGATGGGACGTTTGGAGTGGAGGAGTGAATAGAGCTTGGTGTGGTGAACAGAGTTCGAGATGGTGGACTGCTCTCTCCTTCGGCATTATTACCAATTCTTGGGACTGCACATTGACTCGAGGCTCGGAACTATAAGGCCCACGAAACCTCGCGCTGGGATCTTGGACATCTCGCTTTATCAGCACCCACCACGCAGACGCACCCAAGCTACACAGTTGAGACTATGGTCTACGACAGCAAGATGGGCATCTCGGCTACAGGCCAGCAGACAGTAGACGTCTACCACACTACAAGACATCAACCAAACTTCGCTCCCGACACAGACCACTGTACGCGCAAATATGTTTGGAAATCCACTTGCCGCGAAGATCGCAGAGGCGGAGAGGAAGGCGGCCGCAGCGGAGGCGGCAGCAGCACAGGGGAAGAAGGGCCAGGAGCAGAACGGACAGAATTGGTCGTGACAGAAGGGGAAATAGGGTGGTGCTACACAGTCCCGGAGTCGGCGTTGTCTTGCTCCCAAAGCCCTCTTCGATGATTGAGTGTCAGATCATGGAATTCTGGAAAGGAGCTGAGATAGCTTGGGAAGAGACTTGATCTGGCAGCTAGGCATGACAGCTGTAGCATAGGAACACAATCAATTGTCTGGTGCCATAGCGCTGATATTCCGTGCCGGCGTGTCATTACAATGGTCAGGTTAGTCCTACTTACTGGTGCAGCGTAGGTTACTTGAGGTCAAGATATGGTGCCCATGTCCCAGCAGCATGGGGGAACGCCCCGAGTGCAGTGCGTGTTGGATATGTTTAGAGGTCGACTTCAAGGAAAGCTTGGGACGACACACGTAGTTGCTTTCATATCTAGGCACTTTCCGGATGTGGGCTGCCGGGTCAGCTTCTGATCGATACCTGCATACCATAACCTTCTCCAGTCTTTTCTCTGACAGTCATATCTGTCACCGCTACTTGGTAGTATTTCTGGTTTCCGCCATGTGATGGCCGGTGCTACTTTACATCTCCGCAGGCTGTATTTGCACTTACGGAGCATCACTATCAAGCAAGCTAATCCCCAACGCACCACAGGCTACGGGCAAGAGCTTCGAACACAGGGCAAACACGGAGCCGAAAGCCTCGCCGTCTCCGGTATACAGCAATACCACGACAACGAAGAGATTGAGAGGGATCCTTAAGATGGCATACACCTGGGCCCGCATGCCGTCATCAATGAGCTTGCCCTTCAGATACCCCGTACAAGGCCAGTACATCCCGACGGTGGCCTCGAACAGGCAGAATATCCAGAAAGTCGACTGCTCTGACTTGGGGTGGACTGACGAGAAGAAGCAGAAGTTGGCCGTGGCGAGGATGGCGACCAGCAGGGCCGAGTATCGCACCACCTGCCGCGCTGTGATCAAGTTGAATGCCAACGAAGCTGCGAGGGCGGACGCCATGAAGCTGGCGAAGATGAGGCCGTACGGTAACGCGCTGGTGGTTGTCTGGGCCGACTTGAGTGCCGGTGTCCAGAAGAAGACGAAGAGGTACATTGAGCCTTCGAACATGGTGGATGCAAGGCCAAGCGCGAGTACCTGAGGGTTGGTGAGGGTCGTCCAGAGCTTGCTGTCACTGGTTGTCTGCTTGTCCCGGCTCTCCGCCTTCTTATAACCAGTGTCACCATAATTTTCGTCCTAAGCCATAGTGTCAGCTACAACTTTGCATCGAGAAGACCAGTCCAGAGCTTGAACTTACCCACTTGACCGAGATCAACCAGAACGCCACGCTCAGCAGCACCACACTCGCAGCGAAGGGCGTCTTCCGCGTGCCGGTGACAGAAACCAACCATTCGCTCACAACCCCACTGGCAATAGCGACAAGACTATTCAAAGTGCTCATAGTCCCGAATGTCTGTGACAGATCACCACCCTTCCTCGCCAGTTGTCGGTTATGAAAGTCCGTCACCATCCAGCCCTCAAACACACTAAACAGCAGACTGGTGCTCACACCGCCCAGCACCCGACCTGCAAACAGGATCGGGACGCTGGTGATCATAGTCGCCAGGCACGAGAGCGAGCAGGCGGCACAGAAGAAGAGGCACGCGGCCTTGCGACCACGTCGGTCGGCGGTCGAGCCGACGAAGTAGCCGCTGGCCGCGCCGGAGAGGAAGCCGGTCGTGAACAGGGTTGATACGAGAGAAGGCGAGACACGGTGCTCTTCTGTGTAGAGGGAGTACAGGAAGGGGCCTTGCAGCCAGTCTGCGGCCATGACGAGGGTGTAGACTAGGAGGAAGGAACGCTGGGATGCTTCTGGACTGCCAGCGGGGTTGTTGTCTTGCTTCTCCTTGAGGTCTGCAGAGGAGCTATCACTGCTTTTCGATTCCGCGGTTGATGGCCTGTACTGTGCTGCAAAGAGACCTGCGCACAGGACCAGCAGGCCGGCGAAGTTGGCGCGGTAGATGTCCATTTGTGACCAGATGCGATCCGATATGAAGATACGGCAGATTTTGCTCAATTGAGAGTCTCAAGGTACCTTAACTTATATAAATTCAATACGTGAGTGAGCCTCGCCCTGGAATAAGGTATACACCAAGAAAGACCACATAGCTGGCCTTTTCCCTTCCGATTACCCGGTCCCAGATCCAAACATGACTCCCGGCGTGTTTCATGTTGTAAGGCCACAGCTGCCCGAGCTCAGGTGTTGGACCATGTACGTCTAGGTCTGTCTTATGTCAGCACTTTGACCTTTTGTGTGGTATCGTTCGTTTTCTGTACTGTCTTCAACCTCTTCCATGCGACAATCCTTTATTTTACCAAGAGTGTGGATGTTCTGAAGTTGAGTGTATCACGACACCTACCTTCGATAAATCGCAGGTTGACACCGACAGTCGAACCCTGGTCCCGGATAAAGCTCCATTTCCGAAGACGATCAGCACTCTCTTTCCCGCCGCCGCCGGGTCATCTTCCTTGTCCTTGTTAACGACCTGCCCTTTTCAACAGTTGGATTCAGGGTCGTAACAGCGGGGTTCAATCCAACATCACTGGACGACAGGATGATGCCCTCGTGTCTGACGGTTATCTTGCCATGCCATATGCAGACGAGAGGATCAGAAAGTCTGGTAACCTTAAGATAGGCACCATGGCCTCGCAACCAAATACCCCGGACAATCAAGTGTATAGTTACACTATCATAGTAGACTATCATGCCGTGAGATCATCTTCCAGCCCCCCGCTCCTGCAGTTCATTTATTAAGGTACCAGCCCGCTGCTCAACGTCAGCGCGCTTCGATCTACTGAGCGAGATCCGTCAATCATGTCAAGCAAGTAGCTTGTCATCACCATGGCACTCATTTTCGTTCCATTCCTACTCCTTGTCGGTGTCACCTCAGCAACATTCGACCCTATCCCCCTGATAAACCCCCTAATCGGCAGTCAAAATGGCGGCAACGTCTTCGCAGGTGCTTCCAGACCCTATGGTCTTGCAAAAGCCGTAGCAGACGTGGACTCGTCAGTCTCCAACGCCGGCGGATTCGCGACGGATCCCGGCGCCCAGATCACGGGCTTCAGTGCGGCACATGACTCTGGTACCGGCGGGAACCCTAGTCTCGGAAACTTCCCTCTGTTTCCGCAAGTGTGCCCCGGGGACGAGTTGGATGCCTGCCAGTTTAGAATAGGTGACCGGAAGATTGGGTGGAAAACCGAGAGCGTCCAGGCGAGGCCAGGGTATTTCGGGCTCGAGCTGGAGAATGGGGTGAAAGCTGACATGGCGGTTGCGGACCGCACGGCCGTCATGAGGTTTGAGTTTCCCGCTGCTGGTGGGAATGGGACTGGGAAGTGGAACACGACTGCGGGCGAGGAGCATCCGCTGGTGCTGCTCGACTTGACGGATTTGTGGCAGAGCAGGCAGAATGCGTCTATCAGTGTCGATGCCTCGACAGGGAGGTTGAAGGGCAATGGGACCTTCTTACCCAGCTTCGGCGCAGGCTCATACGTCATGCACTTCTGTGTCGATTTTTTCGGTGCCGACGTCCTCGACTCTGGTGTGTGGGTTAATAACAGGGCTGGCACTGAGCCAAAGGAGTTGTTTGTGACCAGGGGTTTCAACCTGTTTTTTCTTGAAGCGGGTGGGTTTGTGAGGTTCAAGAACCTGGTGAACAACACCGTGACTGCGAGAGTCGGGTTGAGCTTCATCAGTACCGACAAGGCGTGTCGGAGCGCGGAGACCGAAGTGCCTGAACCGGTTGCCGGGTTCGACGGTCTAGTAGCGGCTGCTGAAGACGCGTGGCGCGAGAAGCTCAGCCCAGTGTCCGTTGTACCCGGAGACGGAGTGAGCAAGGATTTGCAGGTGAGCTTCTGGAGCGGACTGTATCGAACCATGATGTCGCCGCAGAACTATACAGGGGAGAATCCGAAATGGGATAGCGGAATTCCGTACTTCGACTCCTTCTACTGGTGAGTTTCTGGTCTGGCAGCAGCTGGACGTCAAGCAACACAGCGGTGCATAACGCTGACAGTTGCCAGCATCTGGGACTCGTTCAGAGTCCAGCACCCGCTTTTGACTCTCATCGACCCTGTGGCCCAGACTCAGATGGTGAATTCTCTCCTAGACATCTACAAGCACGAAGGCTGGCTCCCGGACTGTCACATGTCGCTCTGCAAGGGCTGGACGCAAGGAGGCAGCAACGCCGACGTGGTGCTGGTCGATGCCTTCGTCAAGAACCTGACCGGCATTGGCTGGAACCTCGCTCTGGAAGCCATCATCAAGGACGCAGAGGTAGAACCGCTGGAATGGAGCTATCACGGGAGGGGCGGGCTTCAGAGCTGGAAGAAGCTGGACTACATACCGTACCTCGACTTTGACCCTGTCGGATTCGGCACGAATTCGAGAAGCATCTCGAGGACGCTTGAGTACTCGTACAATGACTTCTGCCTGGCAACCCTGGGTCAGGGTCTCGGAAGGTCCGATGTGTACGACAAGTATATTGCAAGGAGCACTAACTGGCGGAACCTGTGGAAGGCTGACCAAAAGTCGTTTATCAACGAGACCGACACCGGGTTCACGGGGTTCTTTCAGCCAAAGTATCTGAACGGGACGTGGGGTTTCCAAGATCCCATCGCATGTTCGTCTCTGGCAGGATTCTGCTCCCTGACTTCCAATCCCAGCGAGACGTTCGAGGCCAGTATCTGGCAGTATCAGTTGTGAGTAGACTCTCTCATCCTTAGCCTCTTACCGTCTCTGTGCACAAGCGTAACTGACGCAATCTCAGCATCGTCCCCCAATCAATCTCAACCCTCATCTCCCTCTTGGGCGGCGAACAGGACTTCATCCGTCGACTGGACTTCTTCCACCAGTCTGGTCTGGCAGACATCTCCAACGAGCCCGTGTTCCTGACCGTCTACCTCTATCACTACGCCGGCCGCCCAGGGCTTTCGGCCAAGAGGATCCACACACACATCCCGGCATCGTTCAATGCTACAACTGGTGGGCTACCAGGCAATGACGACTCGGGCGCGATGGGCAGCTTCTTGTTCTTCGGCATGATCGGGCTGTTCCCTGTTGCCGGACAGAACGTTTACCTGATCAGTCCGCCCTTCTTTGAAGAGGTTGCAGTTACGAGTCCCCTGACGGGAAAGACAGCGAGGGTCAAGATTGTGGAAGGGTTTGATGCAAGTTATGCCAACTTGTTTATTCAGAGTGTGAAGGTGAATGGGCAGCCGTGGACCAGGAGTTGGATCGGCCATGAGTTCTTCACTGAGGGGTGGACGCTGGAGTTGGTGGTTGGGGCGGCCGAGTCTGACTGGGGGAAGAAGGGCGAGGACCGGCCGCCTAGTTGGACTGGAGGGGAGATTAAGGTATTGTGAGGTGAGCTGACAGGAGGATATATAGGTCCTAACCGGTGGTAGGAAGTGCGATGAATGAGTTACCTATGTTAGTACACCAAGATAAAGTATAGTGATGCTCACTTGCTGTGTATGTAGGGAAGCATACTGCGATAACAATGTTATCGCGGTGATGGGTGGGGTCGCTGTTAGTGCGGCGTGCATTAATTGATTGCAGGGGAGGAGGAGGAGGGGTGGCCACCGTTGCCTCGACGGCGAAACTCTTTAACTCGATCTCATCCAATGTAAACACGCGCCGTGACGAAAAGGGACCGCGACTTTGCACATCGCTACTTTTGCACTGCTTTGCACACCTTTGCACGGGGTTCCACCATCTTCCTGCCCTACAACCGAGACATGGTGTTCAGCAACAGCAATACTCTACATTTAACCACTAATGAGGTAAAATAAAACCGATGCCTACTCGTTGCTGTTCGTTTCGCAACTCCTGCTTCCTTCGATTCTCTCTCGCTAACAGCGAGACCTTCAACCAGAAAACCAGGTGCTACGTTTGCTTTTGAGCCAAGGAACAATCTCGCATCAGACAGCGTACCTCTGTTCAAGACCTCGCCCAAGAATAACAATCACAACAAAAAGGAAGACCTCCGTCGGAGCTTCTACGACCTAGTCCAGGCAACCACCCTCTCCGTCCCACCAGCATCTCCCACGACACACAAGCCGGCTACAAACGTCAAGATGTCCCGCTCCAGATCCCAGTCCTTTGGCGACGACGATCTGGAAATCATTTCCTCGCAACAACAGCAAGCCTCTCTCCAATCTCCGGATCCCTACACAGACCTCACCTCCACCCCCGCAAAAGACGTCATCAGCCTGTCCAGCAGCCCGGCGCTCGCCCGCAATGCAGACGTTATCGACCTCTCCAACAGCCCCGCGCTCGCCGGCCGACCCGCACCGGCTCCCGCCCCGTCCACGGCACCCGCCTTCGGCCGTCCGACAACCCTCCACTCCGCCTTCAACCGCAAGCCGGTCAACATCTTCAACGTCCCCCGCAACGGCATCCGCGTGGAGCATCACCGCGACCACAAAGACCTATATCGGGTCAAAGGCCCCCTGGCGCCCAAGGCCGAGGGCAAGAAGGCCGCTCCGCCCCAGCTCTTCAGCTCTGTCGGCCCTGGGGCCCAACCGCCTGCATCTCCGGTAAAGTACGCCCGCGCCGCCACCGAGTTAGCGTATGGCTACGAGCCGGCGTACACCGATCCGGCCAAGGCGTCTGCCGACCTGAAGGCGCTGCTCGAGGGTGGAATGGAAGACGAGGAGGAGGAGGAGAAAGGCAAGAAGGAGACCATCGAGGATGGCAGCGTGGAGGGTATCAAGGTCAAGCTGCTCCCTCACCAGGTCGAGGGTGTGAAGTGGATGCGCTCGCGCGAGGTCGGGCCGATCAAGAAGGGGAAGTTGCCCAAGGGTGGTATATTAGCTGATGACATGGGTCTGGGCAAGACGCTGCAGAGCGTCACGCTCGTCGTGACCAATCCGCTGCCGAAGAAAGGCGAGGAGGGGTGGAAGGACCGCTTCTCGACCCTCAGCAGGGGCACGCTGGTCGTCGCGCCGCTGGCCCTGATACGGCAGTGGGAGGCCGAGATCAAGGACAAGGTCACCGCCGACCACGCGCTGAAGGTGTGCGTGCACCACGGCCCGCAGCGGACCAAGAGCGCCAAGGAGCTGATGAAGTACGACGTCGTCATCACCACGTACCAGATCCTGGTCTCCGAACACGGCAGCAGCAGCGCGGACCCGGACGGCCACCAGGCCGGCTGCTTCGGCGTGCACTGGTACCGCGTCATCCTCGACGAGGCGCACAGCATCAAGAACCGCAACGCCAAGGCCACGAAAGCCGCGTGCGCGCTGCGGGCCGAGTACAGGTGGTGCCTGACCGGGACGCCGATGCAGAACAACCTGGACGAGCTGCAGAGCCTGATCCACTTCCTGCGGGTGCAGCCGTACGACGACCTGGGCGAGTGGCGGGCGCACATCGACCTGCCCATGAAGAAGGGGCAGGGCCACGTGGCCATCCGGCGCCTGCACAGCCTGCTCCGGTGCTTCATGAAGCGGCGGACCAAGGAGGTGCTCAAGGAGGAGGGGGCGCTGGTGGCGGGCGGCAAGAAGGCGCTGGACGAGGCGGCGGACAGGGCGCGGAGGGAGGGGAGGGAGTACGAGGCGCCCAAGTCGGCGTTTAAGATCACGGAGCGGAAGGTGGTCACGGTCGCGACGCAGTTCTCACCGGCCGAGAGGGAGTTTTACGATCAGCTGGAGGCGAGGGCGGATAAGAGCATTGAGAAGATGATGCAGGGCAAGGTCAATTATGCGAATGCGCTGGTGCTGCTGCTCAGGCTGCGGCAGGCGTGTAATCATCCGAGGTTGACGGAGGCGAAGGTCGATAAGGACCGGGATGCGCTTGCGGCCGAGACGGCGGCGGAGCCGGAGCGGAAGGTTGTCGATGCGGATATCGATGACCTGGCTGATGTGTTTGGGGGGATGGGGATACGGACGAAACAGTGCGAGATGTGTCTTAATGACTTGTCGCGGCAGGAGGTTGCGGATGGGCTCCTGCGCTGTGCGGGGTGCAGTCAGAGTCTGCAGAAGCTGAATGGCGAGACACCGGAGCGGAAGAGGCCGAGGAAGAAAGGGAGGCGGGTCAGCGTTGTTGAGGAGGAGGTCAAGGTTGAGGCAAAGACGCGCCGGAAGCCAAGGGCACGGAACATTGTCATGGACAGCAGTGACGAGGAAGAGGATGGGAGCTGGCTTGTCGGCGAGGACCAGCGCGGGTCGCTAAGACTGGGCAAGGCTGGCGGGGAGGAAGACGAGAATGCGGAGGGAGGTGGAGAGGATATTGGGTCTGAGGACTCCCTTCAGTCCGCGGAAGAAGACGGGAGCAACCTCGACAGCTTTGTTGTCGATGATGAGAAGGATACGGCGGTTCATTCTGACGAGGAGGAGGAGACGTTCCTGTCTGTGACTAAGATGCGCAGCCAGCTTGTCGCCTCCCAAAAGTCTGCCTCGGCCACCTCAGACTCGGAAACAAGAGACTCGGCCGACAATTCCGGGGTGTCTGAGTCTGAACTCGCTTCCGACTCAGATTCCGACTCAGGGTCGGACGGTGAGCCCACCAGACGAGCCCACGGCCGCCGACCAAAGGGTGGCAAGAAGGACGCCTCGCACGTCCTCCAATCAGCCAAGATACGCGAGCTGATCTCCATCCTCAAGAAGGAGGTCGGCGAGCACAAGTTCATCGTCTTCTCGCAATTCACCTCCATGCTCGACCTGATTGAGCCCTTCTTCCGCTCCCAGCCAGGCTTCAAATTCGTGCGCTACGACGGCGGCATGAAGAACGACGCCCGCGAGGCGGCGCTGCACGCCCTCCGGACGGACCCGCACACGCGCATCCTGCTCTGCTCGCTCAAGTGCGGCAGCCTGGGGCTCAACCTCACGGCCGCCACGCGGGTGGTCATACTCGAGCCGTTCTGGAACCCGTTTGTGGAGGAGCAGGCCATCGACCGGGTGCACCGGCTGACGCAGACGGTCGACGTGGTCGTGTACAAGCTGACGGTGGCGGACACGGTCGAGGAGAGGATCCTCGAGCTGCAGAACAAGAAGCGGCTGCTGGCCGAGGCTACTATCGAGGGCGGGATGCGGAAGAAGGACAAGAACGCGCTCAAGCTGGGCCTGCAGGAGATTCTGGCGCTGTTCAAGCATAGGAACAGCGCGGGACCGGACGGGCTTGTGGACCCCCAGGCTGTGCAGGATGATGTCGGTGGCATTGTGCGGTCGATGAGGAATATCACCGCGCCCAGGAGGAGAGAGAAGAAGGCTGAGGATTCGGTTTATGGGCGGAGATGGTAGGGGTTTTCGAGACTCGGGATGGCGTTGGGGCTGGTTCCTGGTGGTACTGTCTGCTTGTGGGAGATTCCAGACATCACAGACCATCGGCGTTGATTAAGGTATGCTTGCGTTCGGGAGTCAATTCAAGGACCACTGGGAGTTATCATAGGTATAAACCGTTAGATTTGCTTAGGCCACGTCATGAACTGACCTGTGTTTGACGAAAATGGTCCCTATACTCTACGAATGGCGATGACGTTACGTTTCGACGATTTGTCGATTTAAAGACATGTCATGGATAGTCACAGATAGCGAGATGTAGGAAACCTCCCGCTTGAATGGCTGAATATGGGTTCCATGACTACAACTCATTAGAGCTACAGCCTACAGGACCACGTTGCTATCCCGACTTTCACGAATAATTACGAGGTACGAGTACACGGCCATAAGGCTATTTTGAACCTCATCACGCAAGACTCTGATTACACGCAACTGTTCACAAAACATGGAAGCAGAATGACATTCAAGTTCGTCATGACGTTAAGCTAGACTGAAGCAATAAACCGCGTAAGGCTCAACCCTAATAAAGGCAACTTTATGAGCCACCATTTGTGCCATAATAACTACCAACTCCCTCTCTCCATCCCTGCGTTATTCCGTCATCAATTACCAAGTCAAGTCAAACCGCCTACTGGCCCGTAGGCGGCGCGTCAAATTTGGGGATCTGTGTAGCAGTGCTCTGCTGCGGGACGCTGGACGGCGCAGTAGCAGTCTGGGTGGACTCCACGGCGGGAGCGTTGGCCGGGGCAGAACCGGGTGCATCGGTCGCCTTGGGCTTCTCCTTCTCGGCGCCGAAGACCTTGTCGAGCCCGGCGGCCTTGTAGGCGCTACCGCCGTGCTCCTGCTTCTTGAGCTCGGCGAGGCGGCGGGCCTCGTTGTGGATGTCCTCGACCTGGCGCTGGCCGTTGGTGTAGAACTGGACGAGCTTGCGGCCGGTCGGGGTGTTGGTGGCCTTCTCGAAGTAGGAGCCCAGGCCGGACAGCAGGCCGGTGGCGCGCTGGGTGATGCCGTAGCTCTGGTCGACCGTCTTGGCGCGGTCGGTGGCGTGGTACTTCTTGTCGAGGTTGGTGAGGGTGTTGAGGAAGCGGGACGAGACGCCGTGCTGCTCGTCGAGCTCGATCGCCTTCTTGAGGCTGGCGTCGGCCACGACGTAGCCGTGGGCTAGGTACTCGGCCAGGATGCGCGAGCGGGGCTTCTCCTCTTGCGTGATCTCGTCGGTGTCGCGGTCGTCTTGGTGCTTGTAGCTGGTGCTGTTGTCCTTGTCTGCGTCGGCGGAGCCCGTCACGGTGATCTCGTTCTCGCCGAGCTTGGTGTGGTTGAGGAGGAGGGCGGTCTTGGCGGCCGTCTCCTTCTCGAAGGTGACAGTCGCGGACTTGTTTGCGCCCTCGCTGGTCACCTTGATGTCTGTGATCTTGCCGCTATTACGGGGGTTAGCTGTGTGCGGAGCAGTGGAAGCTGTTGCTCAGCGAAAGCTTACCAGAAGCTGAAGAAGTCCTTGATCTCCTTGTCTTCAGTCTTGGCTGCGATGTTCGCAACCTGGACGGTGTTGGGTGCAGTCATCTTGTCTGATTTTGTGTGTTTGATTGGAGGGGACACTTGATGTGGGAAGGTCGTTGTGATCAAAGGGTACCGTAGGTTGATGAGTATGCTTTTATTTTATTTTATTTTTTGGCTTGTGATCCAGAGTCGAATGCGGAAGCCTGAGAGGACGACGTGGTATCTTTAATAGTTGAGTTTGGGTTGCGTGTCAGGGTCTCTGCCAAGAGTGGCTCGAATTGCCTGATGTCAGTGGAAGCGCGAAGCAAGCCGTGGAGGAGGCGGGCGGGCATGTCGTCATCCCTGGGAGCTACGTATGCTATGGAGGGGTATCGTGGCTGTGCAGACTAAACCATTTCTGCTAATGGTTTGGACTCTCGCCTGTCTGGCAGTTCTAGCTGCATTTGGCCACAATCACATGCTTGTCCTAGTGTGGCGTCCAGCTTGTGACGTGTGGCTGGAGCTCAATATTTGGTTCTGTCACTCGCGGCACATGCTACGTAGTGCTTGTTATCTGTCTGTACGGAGGGTAGGTACTGAGTAACGACCTTGTGTTCCATCTATCACATCTCATTCCTCCGTCCAACATTGGTTCCGGTCCAAGCTGGGCAAAACCATCCATAGCCTGGTAAGCTACGGTATCCATTCCGTCGAGCAACGAAATGAATATGAGCAAGATACCCAAGATCCTGCGTATTCGTCGTCTGCAACCCAATAAACGACAGTGGTGAGTTCAGACACGACCTTCTTTCGGGGAAGCCCTGGCCTGCAAGCACCTTTTTCCAGCCCGAGACCGGCCGTTACTCCTCAAAGCAGTTTGTTTTACAAGAAAAGGAGAACTGATGGTTCCCCTGGGTGCATATACCCCATTCCACCTCCATCTGGATGCTCTCTAATCTTCCGCTACAACGGCGGCATCAGCTGTGTCGGTGACGGCCGCAGCCACCGCAGCATCAGTGGCGGTAGCGACAGCGGCAGCGTCGGTGGCAGTAGCCGCAGCAGCAGCAGCAGCATCGGAAGCAGAGGCAGCAGCGGCAGCTGAAGAAGCCGATGCGGCAGCGGCCGAAGACGAGGCGGCAGCTAAGAAGCCAGATAGGTCAGCACAAGAGTCACAAGTACAGATGAAAGGCGGTCTTACCAGCTGCGGCGGCATTGGCCTTTCCTTTGCCCTTACCCTTTCCCTTCCCCTTAGCCTTGCCCTTGCCTTTCTTGCCCTTGCCCTGTCTCTTCTCGAGGCCTGCCTCTGGCTGCTCATCCCGTGCACCGAGAAGCTTGAGGAGGTCCGCAACGTTGACCTGTCCTCCGGCCGCGGCAGCGGCACCAGCTGCGCCATCGCCGTTCAGGTCGACACCCAGCTGACTTTCAAGGCCGGCGAGAAGCTGGTCCAGGAGACCTTGGGCATCATTGTTGGCCTTACCGGCGGTAGCCGCATCGGTGCTATTCTGGGCTGCTTGTCCCTTGCCCTTCTTCTTTCCCTTGCCGTTGTTGCCCTTGCCAGTGTTAGCCGTCCCGTTGGCGGCAGCCGCCGTTCCGTTGACAACTGCAGTTGCGTTGTTGGCTACTTCCGTGACATTGGCGGCAGCCGCGCCTTTGCCTTGGCCCTTGCCCTTGGCACTTTCGCCCTTGGCTGCTCGTGCATGGATGGAGAGAGCCTCATGGTAAGGACCGCGTGGCACGTTTCCGTCGTGGGGTAAGGAGACCACGTATGAGGCTGAGACTGCCAGCAGCGCGAGGACTGTTCCAAAGTTCTTCATTTTGATGTCTGAAGCAGGACTTGTAAAAAAGAGAATGTGATGAAGTCAAGTAGAAAGGACGTCTCAAGAGCGCAGCTACTGTCTAGGTTAATGATCTGTATATCACGGTCCAGATCATGCAACATACCTCGTCAATGAAGAACAATATCTATAGGAGAATAGAATGGACACACGAGGAAGGGACCTGCCAGCAAGGAAAGGAAGTAGCACAAGAAAGACAAGATGCTCGACTTAGATCAGGATGAAAAGAAACATCAGAGGATCAAGGCTTCACTCCGTCTTATATCAACGGATGGCAGACAGCCTGCCAGGGGGGGGATGCTCGAGCTCCATGAAGCCCAAACATGGTTAACTGGAACAAGCATCTTAGTCATAAGAACCGTGCATGGCACGAGATTTGAAAAAAAGTAGAATATCGAGTAACAGAGACGGAGCTGAAGCATTAAGGTGATCAGTGAATCACGGCGATCAGGATCGCCTGATACACGCAAAAGACTGGGTATGAGCCCAGAGATAGGAGCAGCTTCACCAGGCATGTGCTCCATTTGGCGCCCAGAGATCTGCTGTTGATGAAGACCTACATAGTACGCGGGGAAGCAGTGGAAGGACCGAAAACACGATGATACTCGAAATGCCGAGCTTGTTATGATCCTCTTACAGGCGATCATACAGAGAATCCCGGTCAAGGTCCAGACTCTCAATCAGAACAGCAGGTTGAGCCGTTTTGGTGGGGCGGTTTGGGGGCTGCAGGGGGCTTCCAGACGGTGGCTCAAACACAGACAAGCTCCCGACAAGGTCTTGTAAGTTTAAGAATAGAATGCCTGCTAGGGGATCTAGAAGACGTGCTCAGCATCAACTCTATTGCAATTGCCGTGACAAACAAATATCCCGACTCGTTGACATGCTCAATGACCTATGGAAACAAGCTAAGAGTGCGGCCATGTTTGAGGTTTTGTTGCTGCAGGGCACAAGGTTCCTTCTCTAGGCGTGCCTTGCAATGGACCATACTATGTAAGGTAGGTGGCATAGTACTGTGGAGGATTCAATGTCTCCAGCTTAAGGCCTCATGTCTTCTAGGAACGCTTGATGGGATCAGCGAGGATATAATTGTAGGTTTTGCAATTCGCTGAGTTCAAGTTTTGACTCGAGGGCTGGTGGCTAACACGAAAGATCTCAAGGATAATTACTTCGCTAAAAGGATGATGCGAAGGGTAGTTTGACTATCTAGGTGGTGTTGCAACAGGCAGAGGCTACCCCTGAGAGCTCCATCTATCGGCAACGATCTTGAATCCATCATATTTGACTTCTATCATACAGCAAATCAAATGGCCCGAGTTCGTCATCAGGATCGTCTCAGCACAGTTAGTCGACTGACAAGTCCTGTCACTTCTCCTTATGCAGCTGGCTGATCACACAGCAGACTCCTAACAACACCGTTAGCAGCAGGTCATCTAGCCCATGGACAAACAAATGATACGTACAACCATATCGCATACAGGATTCAGCAGCATCGCTGTGGCTAGAAGACTCTCACTTAACGACAAGACGGCGTAGCTGATGTCCCATGACCAAGGCCCAATGAGTCCCCAAGGACGAAACCGAGGAGTGCACCGACCGGGTTCGCCTCGGTGACCATCAGAAGCGATGCCAGGATAGTAAACACAATGGCTGACGAGAAGCACATTATGCCTAGGCACTTGGAACTAACAACAACTATCTGCAAATGTCGTAGATGTATCAAAAAGCTCTGAAAAATAACGCATTCATTTAACATGACTACTTGAATCCGCGACATCCACATCGGGTGCCGGTTGGTCTGTTTATATCCTGCCAGATGGAACTGGCAGCAGCTTATACTCGGCCTTCAGATAACACCAAGAACACCAAGCCGTCCAACACCTGTTCCCGTCATCATACCGCTCTAGCAGTGTACTCAATTGGTGCCGAGAAGACATGACCGATTGCAGGATTCTGACCGTCAGCCTTGACGGCCAATAAGTTTGCCGTAAGGCTTGTTCGATGCAGATTCAGCTACCTAGTCTTTCAGCGCGACTGTCATTCTTGCGTAACTTGCGTCTGCTTTGGGACATATTTCCTCCTCTGAAGGATGTCTGGATGCTATATGGGAGACTTTGCGTGACTTAAGATTCGGGGTTTCGACGGAAGCCATGCCATCCGCTTCTTCGTGTTTTCATGTCTTGATGGGCTCTTGTTAGGAGCTTGGGAGGCCACGGGCTAACTTTGGACCTGACAAAGCCCAGTACACATTGTTGAGAAGTTTTAAGGGTTCTACTACAGGATGTGGTCTACATGTCGAAAGCAAGTCATCAGCAAATAACGCATATCCTGAGTGTTCCCCGGATATGAAGTTGTGCAGCTCATGGTCCCTCGTCGCCGTTAATTCAGACTTGGCGAGCTTCAGTTAGGAAAATCCAGGATTTCGCGGTCGATAACGAAGCGAGGGAGGAATAATCTAGACACATACTCTTGCCACAAGGTCGCTAGGAAAAGTTCTTGCTGTTGATACGAGTATAGCTACATACATGTCTCGGAAAGTCGAGCGAGAGCGTTGAGAAATCGATCAACTTAGAAAAGACAATCACAAAAAACAAAAATAAAAAAAAGCAGAGCAAAAGAGAGGTCGTGCCCGGATTCGAACCGGGGTCACCGGAAGATTCTGCAGTCAGAATCCGATGTGATAACCAACTACACTACACAACCGGAGGAGTGTGGGATGCTTCCACGGTTTGTTCGATGCGAGGGGATTGCTCTAAAACTAGTTATAAACGATTGGTTGATGGTGAAGGTGGTGTGGGAGCGTGAGGGAAATCAAGGGTGTCATCACCCATAGCTAGTGCGGAGAGCGAGCAAAACTGAGCACATAGCTCAACTTGTGACACATAAGTTTTCACAATGCAACTGCACAACCCTTGCATGTAGACCGAATGAGAAGCAGCTGGTTGCAGGTGCCATATCTACACGTGTAATAGCCATTCAGCTATGTGTCGCTCATTTCGACCAAGTTCCATTCAGCCGTCGCCTCGCACCAAAAGCATTGAACTCGAGAACAAGTCGCGTGGCACATGATCTTCAAGGCGACAGCCCCGACCGCGTGGCCGGATAAAAAGAAAGGCGACCGCTGCAACCAGCTTGAGCCAACCAATAATCGACAATCTCGGTCGGCCCCCCAAAGAACTGCTAATCGCGGGTACCTCAATACGGGTGGAAGATCATTTGCGACTGCCCTGACAGAAGGGATTGGCTTTTCCCGCGTCAGCTAGATACGGTGTTTTGACATGTATTGCTGCTTGGTGCCTGGATGAGAGACCTCCATCAGAGTTTATCTGCGACGGTCGACCTGTTGTGCTTCAGCAAGTGCTTGTCAAAGCCCTGTCGACTATTGACAATCCCATAGTCCTGCGAGTTGCGGATTTACCTTTTCGAGGCAGTCTTCAGAAGCTTGCGTCGCTACCCATTTCGCATATACGAGTCGCGCTACGGAGACAACCTTATGATGAGTGACGTGCTGATGCAGCTTGCAACTCAAAGCTTTGCACATGCAGCCAAGCCAACGAGGACTCCATGTCGGTTGCGTCAGCGCGATTTGGTATCCAACGACGAAAGAGAAGCCCCAAAAAGGACCAGGTAAAGTCAGGCAGTGCCTGCAGGAAGTTCTGCTAGGCCAGCCAACCAGGCCGGCATCGCGGGAAATCCTGCTTTTTGCATTGGCGGGCCGCAATGACGCCCCGGCCCCCGTCCACCAGACCACAAAGATCTCGTGTTATCACTTATCGTGCCTGCATCCAGGTGCATGCCCTCGTCCCAACGTCATACTATTTCTCAAACCCACCCGTCTGTCTGGCTATAAGCCTTTAATGAAGTCAAGTTGCTTCGACGGACTCTGTTCTTCCTCTCGCTTGCCGTTCTCCCATCCGCGTTATAGAGAACCCGGCTTATACCACACCATCTCGCTCTCCGCCTAAACTGCTCTGTTTCTTAGAATATACAGATGGATCGCACCAAAGGAGCTTCATTGGCCTCGCCCGTGCAGGACGCTGCCAAACCGGCGGCAGCTCCGAAGCTGAGAAAGAAGTTGCAAAAGGTCAAGCGGCCCGGGTCAGGCGTGCCCAATGAGGCGTCGAATAACATCAGTGCAAACAACAATAAACTCGATACACCACCCAAAATCTCACTGCCGCTGCCTCCTGACCTGAGCGATTCCAAGTGGTCAGAGTACCTCCGGAGCAGTGGATATTTATGTGCGACCCTGGATACCTTACCGCAACCGACCGACTCTCTTAAATCTCCGGTCACCATCATCCCCGAGTTCTCACACCTGAACCAGAACCATGATACGCCACGCTCGTCCGTCGACACCCTTGGAAGTGAGTCCACAGATGCATCTGCTGCATCAGTGAGACGGCGTGCCAAAACACCTGTTTTCCACATCGGCCAGCTCGAAGCTAGGGCCCGCGCTCGGAAACTGGACGAGGCCAACCAGAGAGCGGCGCATATGAGGGAGGCCGTGGAGGAGGCCTGCTGGAGTAAGGCGAGCGGCGAGGGAGCCGCTGCCACTCTCCAAAAACCGAAACATTTAAAGCAGACCCAGGTGCAACCTCTTCGCATGAAGGATGCCACTGTGAAGGAAATCGGCGTGAATAATCACATTTTTAGGGAGACGAACGTGGAGGGGTCCGCTGTGAAGGATGCCATGGAGCCTCGTGTCGGTGGAAATGAGGGAACCGTGCAAGAACCCCGGACGAAGGAGGTCAACAATCGCGGCGTCGAGCTCATCGCAGAGCAATACAGAGCCCTTATCGCAACCGAAGACTCGAGATTCGCAGAATCCCGGCCTCAAACACCACGTTCACGGCAAGAAGGGAGAGAAGGGCTCGCTATCCGGCACAAGCGCAGCTCTGGCGACTTGCGGAGAGAATCCCGGGAGTTTGAGCACGTGGCGGAGGAGAGTCCGCAAGGGTCGCCGACGTCCGACGGCACACTGGTTGCTTTTGATGAGGAGACCATTTACTTCAAGCCCATGTCTTTCTCGCCCGAGCCATCATCGCCATTGCAGAGCTACGATTCGCCGATAGCTAGTCCGTTGCCGACACCGAACAATATTGGTCTCAAGATCTGTGTCGATCTACTGGCGAAGGATCTCATCTCTGCGGTCACGAAGGACGACCGGCAGCCGCCAGCAGATGCATCAGCATTGCAAATATGGACCATGATTGAAGCATATGAGAAGCTGCGGGACAGGGTCAGGGAATCCGGGCTGCGGTACGATGAGATGATGGGCTTGGAACAGTCGTTCGACACGTGGTTGAAGGCTCTTTACACTGCTCATGATCGGTTGACTGGTACAGACCACGCGAGTGAGAGTGTATACGACGATCAGGAGCGTGCTTCTGGAGAGCTACTAGTGGACTAGACTTTTTTGAGACCACTAGAGTTGGCCACATGTCTCCTTTGTCTTACGATGGGACTGGCAAGGGTGCTGAAATTGGATGGGATCTAACGATCATGTGATACCTCTTTGCTTTTTGGCGTTTCTGTTCTGGCTGTGGACGAGAGGTGCTGGACCATCATGTCTGTCTCCTGCACCAGGAATACTTCAGTTCTTTTGTACATGTTAGTGGCTGTCTGCACGGTCCCTGTACCTTTACTTTGAACGGCGCCGCGATTGCCCCGCCACCTGAGACGGGCACTCCGAGCTTGCCGGCGCCCGGGTCGGACGCAAGCTACTCGGGGTTGTGCCGGCTGCTCATGCTACCATGGATACTGTCCTTCGGGCGCCTTTGTGCTGGCCTAGGTACAGTTCTAAATATACCCTGTTTTCAGAGCTTGGTGACAGTCCTGGTAGTGGTTAGCTGTTTAACTGTGATGAGTTTGACTGATTGATTTTATCATGTTAACCAATTTGGAACTCTACGTTATCGTGAACATATCTCAGATCAATATAAAATAGCAAATGGGGATTGCCCAAGGTATACTGAGGAGGATATGGACCGAGCCTTTGATCAGGTACATCACAAACGGGTATGTCTCAGAGTGAGTTTATCTTCCCTCGCGTTCAGATCGAGCTACCTTGGCAGCGTCTTTGCACGCGCCGTGCATCCCGACTTCCCAGATCTCGGACCTACCCTTTCTCGTGTCCGGGACAAGCTGCCGGCCGAGCGAGACGGCGAGGGACAACAGGAGGGCTGCCGTCGATCCGGTGGCAGGCTTCACTGGCGAGGTGACGCTGGCGCTGCCCAAGGTCTTTGACTTCCTGCGCTACGCCCACTGCTATCTAGAATTGTATTACATGTATGAGGAGCTGAAGAGAAGACGGCATAGCAGGGCCGCACGTCGCTGCAGGATGCTTGAGATGGAGAGCCACACGTCCTAAGCCCTCTCTCCTCCATGTGTCAGTCAGTACGCAGCGAAGTGAAGGAGCAATAGATGGCCCTTCAATCTTCTACTTGTCCTACGTCCACGAGAACAGATGTCATACTGTCCATCGTGCTTTTGATGCATATCACGACAGATATTCTGCAACTGGATATTTGCATCGCGCTCATCGGGTCCTATGGCAAGAGAGAGGAAAGCCCTTTTGCTCTATAATTTTCAGAATGAAATTATTCTTCGATAGATGATAAACGATGAATCAATGACCAACGATGGATTACCCCGGACTCGTAGCTTCCTCCTGGTGACGACAGTGACCCCCACGATACACAGTGTACGCTAAACCTGCTTTGGCCCGTGCTTCTTGTGGACCACTTTAAGCCAACCGACCGCGACAATGCTGATCTTACATCTCGCGTCGACCGCATTAAATTGGGGGCTACACCTTTTCGTTTGTAGCAGCATCCTAGCGCCAAGATGGACGATGACTTCGGTGCCGACGACGATCTGATAGCCGCCATGGCCGCAGCGTCAGCACCAGCACCGGCCCGGGCTCCTCCGCGACCAGCACCGTCATCATCATCATCAAGCCGGCCGAGCCAACCGACGCCGCAGAGGATACAACAACCCACCCCCCAGCGTCTTGATAGAGCGCCTCCGTCCGATGCGTCGAGCTCCAAGATAGTCCAGCCTACCCCCCAAGCTCTGCCGTCTCGATCGGCCGGATCGTCGATCCTGGTATCGCCCAGGCAGAAGGGCAATCCTGTCCTGGCGAACATCAAGTCGATGCCGTGGGAATACAGCGACATACCAGCCGACTACGGGTTGGGGCTGACTACGTGTGCCCTGTTTCTGAGGTATGTCACAGCTGCTGTTTCTCTTTACCTAAACTCATATAGCAAGCATCACGACTGACCCGTGGCCGCCTCGTCTGATTGACCAGCCTGAAATACCACCGCCTGCACCCAGAGTACATCTACACCCGCATCCGCAACCTGCAGGGCAAGTTCGCCCTCCGCATCCTGCTGACCATGGTCGACATCCCCAACCACGAGGACACGCTCCGCGAGCTGGCCAAGACCTCCCTCGTCAACAACGTGACGGTCATCCTGTGCTGGTCGGCGGCCGAGGCGGCCCGGTACCTGGAGCTGTACAAGTCGTACGAGCACCAGACCAAGGGCGGGTTCGCGGCCATCCGCGGGCAGCAGGCGACGGGGTACGCGGAGAGGCTGGTCGAGTTCGTGACGGTGCCGCGGGCGGTCAACAAGGCCGACGCGGTGGCGCTGGTGGGGACGTTTGGGAGCCTGCGGGAGGCGGTCAACGCGGACGCGGAGAGGATCGGGCAGGTGGGCGGGTGGGGCGAGAAGAAGGTCAAGGCGTGGAGGAGGGCGGTGGAGGAGCCGTTCAGGGTCAAGAAGGCGGCTGCCAGGCGGGGGAGGAAGGGGGGCGAGGCGGTGCCTATCTCGCGGGTGCCGCTGAGGGAGATGGCGGGGCGGGAGGCGAGTAGGAGCGTTGGAGAGGGGCAGGTTCTCGGTGTCGGGGCGAAGCCACCGAAGGCGGCACCGAGTCAGAACCGAGACAGGGCGGTGCGTGAAGAGGAGGATGAGGAGGCCATGATTGCTGCGGCTATCGAGGCGTCGAAGCGGACGACCGCTGTGCAGGCCGTGGATGATGCTCCGCCGGTGGAAAGGCCGGGGAACGAGGAGCTCGGTAAGGGGATAGCGGCGGCTTTGGCGAGATTGAGAGAGAACGGTTGATGTTGTCTCGTTGCTGCCCGGGTTCTTTTGACGATCTGGCGGGCCAGACGGCCAATTATTCTGTCGGCACCTGCCAACACAATGCTTGGAGGTCCCGCATCACAATCCGTGATGTTTTACCTAGACCAAGGTTGGAGAAGCATCTGCTCTTTGATTACCCAACGTTACCTTCTGGTCAGGCGGGGCACAGAGCGGGGTGGTTCTCGCAAACAGCAGTCCAGGGAAGCATGCCTGACTGATACCGTGTCGCATCGGATGACACGGCGGACACGGTCTACGACTCTAGAAGTCCGAGTCGGGAGCTGTGCTCCGCTCGTGCAGATATTGTGTGCGCGCGGAGGTATTGGTGTCTCGACCGACCTGTCTTGGAGGCTGATTCCATATGGAAGCACGACTGCCTACAGAGGCCGTACGTGCATGCCACGGATATCTGAGCAGGAGGACAAGCTTATTATGAAGTCGTGCTCTAGCCAATCTGGGCACACGACATCAGATAGCTACAAATCGCCCATATTATTACTAGACTGGCTGAACCATGTATAGAAGGAAGATTGTTTCGCCCCCCAAGGAATACTCGCGAGACCAAGAAGTGTTGGAGCAGCTTCGAAATATGTTCGACTAGCACAGGATTGGATCTACTGGTCCGGCATTTGAACGCCACCTGCAACTCGATAACGCGGCGATAGGCACTCGTTCTTAGTGCCTTGTTTAGCGGCCGTCGAGCTTGGCGCAGAGAGGAAGATCTGCAGCCCAAGCCCGCCATGAAATGCGGAGGTGGACCCCAAATTCATTCCTCCGTCCAGCTCAATGAGGGGTTCAATCTCTCCAACTTCCCTCCTTACCTTAGGATACCCTAGCCACATACAAGCACATGCAATTTGGATGAGAGAAGGCGACTTTATCCAGTTATATTTATCTCATGCGGTCTCCTATCAGTCCTGCTCCGTCCCTCTACCAAGGCGGGAAAGAAGAACAGCATGCACAGCGCCCGTATTTTACGACATGCCTTTATCTTAGCTTTCACATGCCTTGCCGGCTTCCGACCGTTTTTGGGGAGTCTTCGAGTATTATTGAGTAAGGTAACTTGCTCCGAAGGGAGCATGTCATGTCATGCATGCATGCAACGACTATCACAATTCAACGATGGCAAGGACCAAGTTGCCATCTTCGGGCCTTTTGGCTACAGCTTCTACCGCCTTGGTCGGTGGATTCAAAACGACTGTCATTTCCCAACTTGACATCGGCGTCGAATGATATCGTCTACTGACCACGCATGGCACTGTTGCAGTGTTGCATGCGTCTGGCACTGCTCCTTCCCTGGAGCGAGCATCTCTGAACCTGTTTATTCCTCATGCATGACCTGCGTCTTTGCCAGCATACAACCTGGTATCAAGGCGCAAGCACATGATCAAAACAATGTGAATCCTTCCGGTCATGATCACGGTGCGATGCTACCCAGGCTGTTGCGTCAGAGGGACATCTGCTGGTTACAGCGGCCGACTTTCGTGGGTCTAAAGTACGACCGACCGAGTTCGCGTGCCCAGAGCAAGGTCGTGTTATCCCACGACGTTGAATTGCCTGTTCCCTGCGTGTGCATCAATATCTTCTTTAGGCAGGTATTCAGGGGACCCATCCAATCAACACAGCACTCCCACCTGCAAGTGAGCCTCGCGCGAGTTCTCTCCGGCATGTGGAGAAGGTTGCAGCAGGCCAAGCCATCTATCTCCAAGATCGGCACTAGACCATGCTCAAAGCTCTCGATCATCCAGACCTCGAGTGAGGTATCTGACGTATCCGTGCCATGTCTGCCTTGTGAGACGTAGGAACAATGTATACGAACTAAGTCTACACTACGTTCCGCTCAGGCCAGCCAATTCTCTTCAACGCACAATGGCACGATGTGCATTCTCACATCCCGTTCGGGGATGCAGGGAATGCAGGTACCGGTACGCCGCCAACGGAGATACCTATCAGATGAGATATTGCGTCCCGTGTGGCTTCGATCTGCCTGGTTAATATCTCTTACCCAGGATTTTCCTCTTTTTCTCCACATGTCATGGTGGTATAATAGCTCCTGTTGTCCCGTTCCCCTCATTGCGGCTTAACCTTCCAGGCTGTCCTCCCGTTTCCTCAGACGGTCGTTTTCTCTGCTTTACTGTTCCCTGGCCAAGTGGCCCGTGGCAATCTGTCGATAATGCGCCTTACTGGGACCACCGCCCTCGCGGTGCTGGGTCTCGCTTCTCAAGTCACAGCAAGCCCTGCGCCCCTGAGGCCAGTGACCAGCCGCTACGCAGGTCCGAAATATGTTGCCAACGCGACCAGGGCCAATGCTGTCAAGGAGGCATTCCAGACAGCATGGGATGGGTACTACAAGTACGCCTATGGTCACGACTCTCTCAGACCGGTAACAAACACGTTCTCGGACGACAGGTGAGCAGGCTTCGTGAGCTAGATCCGGGTTCACTAGCTGACACGTATCAGGAATGGTTGGGGTGCGAGCGCTGTCGATGCCTTCAGCACGGCGCTGGTCATGCAGAACTGGGAGGTCGTGAACCAGATCTTGGCATTTGTACAGACAATCAATTTCGACGAGGCCATAGGCGATGTCTCGCTCTTTGAGACGACCATTCGTTACCTCGGAGGACTGCTCTCCGGTGAGCTTTCAAGTTTTCCTTCTGGCAAGGTGCGGATGTGGGTTCGATCACTGACGTTGTTTCAGCTTACGATCTCTTGACCGGCCCGCTCAAGGGCAAATCCAACGACACAGCATCGGTCCAGAACATCCTCAAGCAGGCTCAGCATCTGGCCGACAACCTCAAAGTCGCCTTCGACACTCCCAGCGGCGTGCCAGATAATGACCTCCTTTTCGGACCACCCCGCAAAGCCGGCTCCACAACGAACGGCATCGCCACGATCGGCACTCTGGTTATGGAATGGACCCGTCTCGGTGATCTGACAGGCGACCAGAGCTACGGTCGCCTGGCGCAGAAGGGCGAGGAGTACCTGCTGCACCCGAAACCGGCGTTCGGCGAGCCGTTCCCGGGGCTGATTGGCACCGACGTGAACATCACCAACGGTCTATTCGTCGACAGCAACGGCGGCTGGGTAGGCGGCGACGACAGCTTCTACGAGTACCTGATCAAGATGTACCTGTATGACCCCATCCGGTTCGGGGAGTACAAGCAGCGGTGGATCGTTGCCGTGGAGTCGTCCATTAAGTACCTGGTGTCGCACCCGACCACGCGACCCGATCTCACGTTCCTCGCCATCTACAACAACCAAACGCTGCGGTTCATTTCTCAGCATTGTAAGTGGTGCACCGCGAGACCCTCCATGACACGACAGCCGCGGGTCGGCCTCCCAACAGCCACAACCTTATCTTCTTTCCCCGAGATCTGCATGAAAATGACCACGTGGCTAACCTTGAGCCGTTTCTCCCACAGTGGCCTGCTTCGACGGCGGCAACTTCATCTTCGGCGGGCTGACGCTCAACGAACCGCGCTACGTCGACTTCGGCCTCCAGCTGACGGCCGCGTGCCACGACACGTACGAGCAGACGGCGACGGGCATCGGGCCCGAGATCTTCCAATGGCAGGACGCCAGGCTGCCGCTGAACGCGAGCAACAACGCGGGCCCGCCGGCTGCGCAGGCCGACTTCTACAAGAAGGCGGGCTTCTGGATCACGGGGTCGGATTACGTGCTCCGTCCGGAGGTCATTGAGAGCTTCTACTATGCCTACCGCGCCACGGGCGACAGCAAGTACCAGGAGTGGGCGTGGGAGGCCTTCTTGCATATCAACTCGACTTGCCGCGTGGGCAGCGGGTACAGCAGTATCAACGATGTGAATGCTGTCGGTGGAGGTGGCTTTTCGGATTTCCAGGAGTCGTTCTGGTTTGCGGAGGTGCTGAAGTAAGTTTTCTCAAACTGCGAAAACATGAGTGGTGTGGTCCAAGATGTTTTTCTCTATTGACGCTCTCGATTCTAGATACTCGTACTTGATCCACGCAGAGGAAGAAGACTGGCAGGTCAAGGCTGATCATACCAATAAGTTTGTCTTCAACACGGAGGCGCACCCGGTCAGGATAGCGGCTGGATATGAGCGGACGTTCTTCTGAGCTTACCTTTGGGTGGTGGCTTGCAAGGGGAGGTTAGGAGACGTTGGGAGTGAGGCGCATTCGGGTTTGCATGATATACCGGAGTGTTTACTGGCATTACTTTCTGCTTACCTTGCGATGTCATGTTGACGCTGCTTCCGAGTCATGTTTTCCTGGATTTAGGATATTCAGGATATAGGGTGTGAGAAAACGTCGGATCCCTACGACCGCAGCTTCCTTTCTCCTTGCCTCACTTTTCCCAATACTGCCGTTCCCTTAAACGAGTCAAGAGAGGTCCAGCGCGGGCCTCAGACCTAATCGAGCAGCTCGCCTACGCGGCGTAAGAAAAACCGAGACGCAGACGCTGGGACGGAGGCGGAGATTGCTTGGCATTCTCCTCTAGTCAAGTCGTGGCTCATCTGACACCGGGCTCACTGGCCTCATTGCTCCAGACCTAAGTAAGACAGGTTGTGATATTAGGCAGATTACGAGTGTCCTCTTCCACGTACGACCATAGACGTCTGAGAACTCGGGATCCCGTCCGCTCTCCCATAGATAAGCAGACGATCGCCAGACTAGTACTCGGGTGGGTGACCACCGGGGAATCCCTGGTGTTGTACGTTTTTGGTTCTTTTCATTTGTTTTTTTTATAGGACTTATGTCTTATCGAGGTAGTACAGACATGGATGGTACTTGAAGTCAAAGCGTTCCTTTGCTCCCGGAATGTGGGATATGGGTGATATCGTGTTGTCGTGATATCGTCTGGTCGATTCCACCATGACTTCCGTCAGAGGTCCTCTGGATAGTGCCACAAAACGCGGTAAGGCGTGTAAGCAAAAAAAGCTTAAGTTGACCTTTACTTGTTGCGTCAACTTCTATTTCTATGTAGTCGAATTTCTCCAGATCGGAGAAGGCTTTTCAATGGATTATTGCATACTAGACTCAAGTTGAATCATAACTCCGCCAGAAAGTGTCTCGGGCCTCTCGGCAAGCCCGTCCGTCCGGTGACGGGTTCAAGTCCCAAAGCCACCGGGATTAGGACAAATACGAATCCCAATTTCCTGTTCGCTCACGATGGCACGGGGTAATGGGTTAACAGGATACCTCCCAACAGCGTCCGAGGTTGGATGGTAGTGCATTCATTGCATGTGTGTACTCGTAGTAAGCTGACAGACAATTGGCGTAGACTGACATCACGCCTCTAAACCAACGTCAGACAGCCTATGGGATATATTATATCTGACTCAAGGTACCTACCTAGAATGAGTGTGCTTGGCTCTTTTTTTGTTGGGCAGGCTGCAGACATACAGGTAGGTAGAGGTACTGTACATAGACCGTACAAATGGCATCCAATGCCGGCTTTCCCTCCCTTGGGGGTATCCACTGCCCGAGAGTGCATTTCTTCGTTAAAGGGACGCTGTCTGTCTATTCCGGCATCTCCTCTCATCTCTTACCTCGATTAACTTTGTTGCGTTCCACGTGCTTGAATACCTTGTCTGTCTATCCACAGCCAGCCTCACCCGGTGGAGCGCTCGAGACGGTCCTACACGTGTAGCTTTACTTGCCTAGGTACCGTAGCTCTGCAGCCCTCGCATCACTTGCAGGCCTCGGCACGGGGTACGGGGCACAAGGGTACGCTACCCGCTGCGGAAAGGAAATAAAAACGTCATTTAAGCCGGAGCTTTCCCCGGTGTTTTACTGCGTAAAGCTCCGAAACACGACAACAAGCTCAAGGATACCGTCTTGACCAGACAGACATTCTGCCTCGCCGCACCTTACACGTGTACCATGGCATACCTACAGGGCATCCTGCCTCTACACGCGGTGGAGAAGCCCCCATACACAATCGAATCGCCAGGTTACGCACCCGTCGAGGGCGAGACCATCCCGCGCCGCCATCCAAAGGCTAAGAACGGCCTGCTACAACGTCCAGCCCCCGACGTCGCCACCAACTTCGACCTCCTGCGACGCAGCGCCAAGAAATACGCCAACGAGCCCGCAGTCGGCAGCCGCAGGCTCCTCGAGACTCACAAGGAGCTGAAGAAGGTGCCCAAGATCGTCGACGGCCAGGTCCAGGAGGTCGAGAAGGAATGGACCTTCTTCGAGCTGTCCGACTACACCTACCTGACATACCGCGAGTATGAGACAACCGTACTACAAGTCGGCGCCGGACTGCGCAAGCTAGGCCTCTCACCTCACGACAAAGTCCACCTGTTTGGAACCACCACGTGCGTCTCCTCCTCCTCCTCCTATCCCTCAAACCTGTTTTCCCACTAACTTTTCCTCCCCAGGGTCAACTGGCTCACCATGTCACACGCCTGCTCCTCCCAATCCATGACCATAGTGACAGCCTACGACACCCTGGGCGAGAGCGGCGTGCAGCACTCCCTCGTCCAGTCCGCCCCGAGCGCAATCTACGTCGACCCGCACCTCCTCCACACCATCGCCAACCCGCTCAAGTCCGCCCCCTCCATCCGCTACCTGATCTACAACGACGCCTCCAACCAGCCCATCCCCGAATCCGAGCTGTCGGCCTTCATCTCCGCCCACCCCGACCTCAAGATCCTCTCCATCTCCTCCCTCCGCGCCCTGGGCGAGGCCAACCCCGTCCCGCCCGTACCCCCGAAACCTGAGGACACCTACTGCATAATGTACACCTCGGGCTCCACGGGACCCCCCAAGGGCGTGCCCGTAACCCACGCCGGCTTCGTGGCCGCCGTCGCCAGCATCCTGGCCGTGGTGGAGGAGACCGTCTCCCACTCCGACTCCATCCTCGCCTACCTCCCGCTCGCCCACATCTTCGAGCTGATCGTCGAGAACATCGTGCTCTTCCTCGGCGCCACCCTGGGCTACGGCTCGCCCCGCACCATGACCGACGCCAGCATGCGCAACTGCGTCGGCGACCTCCGCGCCCTCCGCCCCACCGTCATGGTCGGCGTCCCCCAGGTGTGGGAGACGGTCAAGAAGGGCGTCACGTCCCGCGTCGAGGCCGGCGGTCTGCTCACAAGGGCCGCCTTCTGGGGCGCGTACAACATCAAGAGCTTCCTGGTGCGGCACGGCCTGCCGGGCCGGACGGTGTTTGACTCCGTCGTCTTCGGGCAGGTGAGGACCATGACCGGCGGGCGGCTGCGGTTCATCGTCAACGGGGCCAGCGGGCTGTCCGAGGGCACGCAGTTCTTCCTGAGCATGGTCCTGGCGCCCATGATCGGCGGCTACGGACTCACCGAGACGTGCGGGAACGGCGCCCTGGGCAGCCCCCTGCAGTGGAGGCCCGGGGCGGCGGGGACGATACCGGCGGGCATCGAGGTCAAGCTCGTCAGCCTGCCGGAGCTGAACTACAGGACCGACGCGACGCCGCCGCAAGGGGAGATACTACTCAGGGGCCTGCCGGTGCTGAGGGAGTACTACCACAACGCGGAGGAGACGGCCAAGGCCATCACGGCGGACGGGTGGTTCCGGACCGGCGACATCGGGGAGTTTTCTCCCGGGGACGGCCTGCTGAGCGTCATCGACCGGGTCAAGAACCTGGTCAAGATGCAAGGGGGGGAGTACATCGCGCTCGAGAAGGTGGAGGCCGTGTACAGGGGGGCCAAGTACGTGCACAACATCATGGTGGAGGCGGACAGCGAGCACGCGCGGCCGATCGCGGTGGTGTGTCCGAACGAGAAGGTGCTGGCGGAGAAGGCGGCGGAGCTCGGGGTGGACGAGCACGAGATGCACCGGGACGCTAAGGTTCGGCAGGCGGTGCTGAGGGACTTGGTTGAGGCGGGGAGGCAGGGCGGGCTCGGCGGGATGGAGATTGTGTCCGGGGTGTTGATTGTTGAGGACGAGTGGACGCCGGCTAATGTGAGTTTGTTTGCTTTTTTCTTTTATCTTGCATTGTGATGCGTTTCAGAGGGGAATATTGCTAACTGTCGAGTAGGGGTTTGTTACGGGGACGCAAAAGGTCAACCGGAGGGCTATCAGGGAAAAGTACAAGGAGGATATCAAGAGGACCTGGGGGGCTTGAGCATGGGGGGAAAAGGGTTCCAAGCAGGTGGCCTACACACGGGCTCTCAGCAGATGGTTGAAGATGGCGTTGGGATCATCGAGCCCAAAGATAACTGGGGAAATATGTTGTATTTGTATATGTTAGTAGTTACCTTGAGTCGCCAACTCATGCATCAATGGTGATATGCTTCGTCTCTAACGAGGTCGTCGTATTCTGATTCGCGGCCTTACGGAGAGATTGCTGACCCGTACGGTGACAGCAGCAGTCACTAACAGCGTTCAGCCGCACTACAAGACTACAAGTTACGAGGCATCACGCGTGTTCGCAGATTAACGTATGCTTCAGTCTGCAAAATACCCGGTATCCCTATTTATAATCGACGTTTCCACGACAAGCCTGTGTGAGTGAGTAAATTATGTGTGTTTGACTGAAATAATGGAACTTCTCAAAGTGGTGTTCGAGCCGATGTCTTCTCGCTCTTCATCATCAGCAGTCTCAGAGACACCTTCGTCACACGAGTGGTCATCGACAGCAGACAACTCAGACCACCCATCCACATCCAGTACCGAATTAGTCACCAGAAGCAGAAGGAAGCCCATCCCCCGAAAAGGCCACACCAAATCCCGAAACGGCTGCCTCAACTGCAAGAGGCGCAAGGTGAAATGCCAGGAGACTCTGCCGGAGTGCAACCACTGCAAGCGCATTGGACTGAAATGCGAATACCCGTCTGAAAAGCCTCGGCCGGCAGCAGCAGTCTTCTGGCTGCCGTCGCCCCCGGCTGCTGCTCTGCACACCATGCCGACGGCGACCACATTCACCATGGACGACATGCGCTTCTTCCAGCACTTTCTGCTCAAGGCCTACCCGCCGCTGCCGATCCACGGCGACGGGATATGGCGAGACGTGGCGCAGATCTCGCACGGGTTCGACTATCTCATCCACTCCATGTTGGGACTGGCTGCCTCGTCGCTCGAGCACTCCCTGGCTCCCACGACTGCTTGTTCCGCCTCGTACTCGCCGGCTGCCATCTCCCACAGGGTGACGGCCATACGCCTGCTGAACGATTCTCTGTCCAGACCGTGTTCGTGTCCGGAAGAAGGCACGGCGCGGTACGCGGCCATGATGGCGCTTACTTTTCAGAGCTCGTACATGGCCGACGGGATGCTCGAGTTTGTGTCGATGACGCGCGGTTGCAACATTGTCGCGCAGACGGCTATGGGAGGGGCGTTCGCTTTGAGCCCATTCGGGGTTTTTTCGAGGGAGGGACATGTGGACGCTTGCAGGAGGCTGGGGCCGAAGCCGGCATGGGAAGCGGATCGGCGAGCGGACGAGGTGCTGAGCGAGGAGGTGGCGGAGGGGCTTTTGGAGGGATTGAGGGAGCTTGCTACGCTGTGTCTAGGGAGGAGTAGGCTGGAGGACGAGGTGTTGACGAAGGTTGAGCAAGTCATTGCTCTGGCGAGGTGGGATTGTATTGAAGGCATGATGACTGGCGGTCTCAATTTGGGTTTCGCTGACATTCTCGCAGCTTTTGACGAAGTGACGCTCGTCTACGCACTGCTAGGCGAAGCCGACCACGACGAGTTCTTTGCGTTCATCAACCCGGCAAACTTCCCAGCGCAGATACTACTGGTCTACTTCTTCTTGATGGAGTACACGGTTGCATACCACGCCATGGGCTTTATTCGATCCTCATTCGCCTATCGTACTGCGACCACCAAGCTCTGGATCAACAATCTGGCTGCTAAGTTGCCCAAGGAGTATAAGCGGTACATGGAATGGCCCGTCAAGTTTGCAGAGTCTCTCTCACTTGATCTCTTCGCGGCATGAGGCCTCCGCCAACCAACAAACATTCTGCCTTCTACATTTGACACCTACACGATTCCAGAACGGACGGGCATCAGATCGGCACTGTCGAGTTAGCAGCAATACACTGTCCAAGAAAGGTGCCCGTCAAGCTCGCAGTCGAGTTAGTCGCCCTTTTGCCCAGATCACTCGTGCCGCACTTCAGTCCCAGCACGAAAGCCCGAGCCATAACATCCGCCAGGTACGGCGCCGTATGCGTGTGGTCGTTGGGGTAGTTGGCGTTCACAACGTCAGCGCCCATGTTCTTCATCGCCTGGGCCGCGTACGCTCCGTGCGGAACGTAGTACACGCCTGCCGAAGGGCCCCCCATCTGTGAAGCTGCCAGCCTGTTCGTGGACCTGGGTATCAGAAGAGTGCAACGTGTAGGAGGGGGGATGTGATCAAGGGAAAAGGAGATTTCTCACCAGGCATAGTAGGCAAACCTGTCCGGACTCCAGCTGTAGCTCCCGGATTCCCAGACGTTGTTCGGCGTCGGAGCAGACAGGATAACCTTAGCTCCAGCCTTGAGGAAGAGCGAGGTCGCATTCTTGAGATACGTCGGGTACGTCTGGACGATTTCCGCGACGCCACTGGCCATCCATTACAGTCAGTAAACCATATCATCCCACCTCAGCCCAACCAAGGGGCGAGAATATGAATAAAACTCACTTATACGTCGTCGAGCAAGTCTGGGCCCCATCCCCAAAACAATCCGTCCGACCGTTATCAGTACTCAAACTGCCCCCATCATTGTGCCCAAACTCAACAACCACCCAATCTCCCTTCTTGGCCGAGGCAGCAACAGCCGCGAACCTCCCTTCCCTCGTGAAACTCCTCGCGCTTCGGCCCGCGACGGCGGAGTTGCTGACCGTCAGATCCGTGCCCGAGAAGGAGTACTTGAGGTACTGCCCCCACCCCTGCGTTCCGGACCCGCCTCCCCCCGAGGCCATGGTGCTGTCGCCGCAGAGGTGGATTGTGCCGGCTGTTGTGCTGGCCGGGGTGGAGGAGGAGGAGGAGGCTGCGGCCTTTGTGGTTGGGGAGGGGGAAGAGGACGATGAGCAGGAGGTGGATGGGAGACACTGGCTGTAGTAGCTGTTCTGGGAGGAGCAGCACGCCCCCGCGACGCATGTTGTGCTTCCTGTCCAGCCTATGCCGCCACCTGGGGGAGGGCGGGGGGTAGTTAGTATGAGTTTTCCGGGGAGAAAACCCCTGACAGGATTTTCTGTCAGTGGGACATAGGGAATGTGTGATGGCTTACACTGGGCATAGAGAGGCTGTTGAGCCAAGGCCAGGGGCAGAAGTGTCCCGGCGAGTACGACTGCTTGGTGTCTCATGTTGAGGACGGGATTGTGATTACTACCAGTTTAGTCAATGGTGTCAACGAGATGGTAGCTGGCTGATGCCCAAGAGCACGGAATGCGGTCTCTCTCTATAGATGTATATATGCATTCACATGTCTATACAAGCCTCAAACCCACCCACCACTCATTTCCAACCTGGAGACCCCTGAACCAGGTTGAGACGACGGCGGATGAGGGGATATACGGACATGTATGCAACTTTCATGGCGACACATCCCCGGATGCTACGATGGATACACATGCTAACCTGTTGAATAAGAGAAACATGACGTTGAACAACTATAGCCAAGACCTCGACGACGCCAGGAACGGAAGATGTGCTTCCTTCCCCACGATCTTGAATGCGGGTTACATATCCCGTCGCCGATATATCTGCCCCCAAGGAATCTCTCACATAGGAAAGGCCACCAATGGCTTTCGCGACGGATCCGCAACCCTTGATCTCGGTGTTTTAGGTACCGACATGATGCTCAAATGTGAACACGAAGCTCGAGGCTCGAGGCTGGGACACATCACACGACTCAGGTCAGATGCTAGACGGACTAGTACATATTCGTTTGACTCTTCTCCATTTCCGCTGATTCAGAGTACACTTGCTACCTTACTTTACAAGGATATATGCGCTTTCGGTGGTACCCTAAATCTGATGCCGACTCCCAAATGTTCCAGTCAATAACCACCATAAACACCAGAAAACTCTCAGCTGCGCAAGCGAAAACGGGGAAGCAGTTCTTTTCAGCATCTCTCATCAAAATGCAACGCCTTTAAAATTGACAAACACGGTGATCTATGGTATTAAAGCTCGTCATGGTCCAAGGGCTCGTCACCCTCGGCACCGCCAGCGCTACCGGAGTAGAGCTTGCTGGTGATGGGGTAAGCCACGTTGGACAGCTTCTCCTTCTGCTCCTCAAAGTCCTCGGTGGTGGCAGTGGCACCGTTCTCGTCGAGCCACTCAGTAGTCTCCTTGATGGCGTCGAGAAGCTGCAAATGGTGTTAGCTTGCTGCACGCACGGATCGATTCAGTTTTTTTCATTTTAGAGGGATACTCACAGTCTCCTTGTCCTCCTCGTCAATCTTGCCGCCGAGACCCTCCTCGTCGTTAACTTGGGCCTTGAGGCCGAAAGCGTAGTTCTCGAGTCCGTTGCGAGCAGTGATACGCTCAGCGTTAGCCTTGTCCTCCTCGGCATACTTCTCGGCCTCCTCGACCATGCGGTCGATCTCCTCCTGAGTAAGACGGCCCTTGTCGTTGGTGATGGTGATCGACTCCGACTTGCCGGTGCCCTTGTCATGGGCAGAAACCTTGAGGATACCGTTGGCATCGAGCTCGAAAGAGACCTCGATCTGAGGCTGGCCACGAGGCGCAGGAGGAATGCCGGTAAGCTCGAACTTGCCGAGGAGGTTGTTGTCCTTGGTCATCGAACGCTCGCCCTCGAAAACCTGGATCAGGACGACCGGCTGGTTGTCAGCGGCGGTCGAGAAGATCTGGCTCTTCTTGGTGGGGATGGGAGTGTTGCGGGGGATGAGCTTGGTCATGACTCCTCCGGTGGTCTCGATCCCGAGGGTAAGCGGGTTGACATCCATAAGGACGACGTCCTCGGTGCCCTTCTCGCCGGAGAGAACACCAGCCTGGACGGCAGCGCCGAAAGCGACAGCCTCATCGGGGTTGATACCCTTGCTGGCCTTCTTGCCAAAGTACTCCTCGATGAGCTCCTGGATCTTGGGAATGCGAGTAGAACCACCGACGAGGACGATGTCGTCAACCTCGTTCTTCTTGACCTTGGCGTCCTTGAGCACCTGCTCAACTGGCTTGAGGGTCTTCTTGAAGAGGTCCATGTTCAGCTCCTCGAACTTGGCGCGGGAGAGAGTCTCGGAGAAGTCCTTGCCGTCGAAGAAAGACTCGATCTCGATGCGGGTGGTCTTCTGGGAGGACAGAGTCCGCTTCGCCTTCTCAGCCTCACGCTTCAGCTTGCCCATGGCCTTGAGGTCCTTGGTGACGTCGACGTTGTGCTTCTTGTTGTACTGCTTGGCGAAGTGGTTGATGATGCGCTGGTCGAAATCCTCACCACCCAAGTGGGTATCACCGGCGGTAGCCAGGACCTCGAAAACACCCTGGTCGATGGAGAGAAGGGAGACATCGAAGGTACCACCACCGAGATCGTAGACAATGATCTGGCGCTCGGCGCCCTCCTTGTCCAGGCCGTACGCGATAGCGGCAGCCGTGGGCTCGTTGACAATGCGGAGGACGTTGAGGCCAGCGATGATGCCAGCATCCTTGGTAGCCTGTCTCTGGTTGTCGTTGAAGTAGGCGGGAACGGTAACGACGGCGTGGGTAACCTTCTTGCCGAGGTAGCTCTCAGCAACCTCCTTCATCTTGCCAAGAATCATGGCCGAGATCTCCTCGGGAGAGAAAGTCTTCTCCTCTCCACCGGCGACAGTGACCTTGACGAAGGGCTTGTCATCCTTGGAGATAACCTTGTAGGGGAAGTGCTTGATGTCTTGTTGGACGTCCTTCTCGGAGAACTTCCGGCCGATTAACCGCCTGGAGAAGGAATGTTAGTAAGGAAGAGTCGGAAGCACGGGGGGGAGCATGATGAGCTTACTTGATGTCGAAGATTGTGTTGGTTGGGTTCGCGGCAGCTTGGTTCTTTGCTGCGTCACCGACTAATCGCTCCTCGTCTGTGAAGGCCACGTATGATGGTGTGATACGGTTTCCTGGGGGAAAAAGTGTGAGCAGCTGACAATCGCAATTTGCAAGGCATCTAGCCCGGAAGAAACGGCTTCGGCTTACCTTGGTCATTGACGAGAATCTCAACCTTGCCATGCTGCATGACACCCACGCAGCTGTATGTTGTCCCGAGATCCTGAGCATTGGGTTAGTCTCGCTTCGTGTTTGCCCCGAGAGGCCCAGGAATGAATGTTGGCCAAACTTACAATACCGATGACAGTGCCATACTCCGAAACTTCATCCGCCTTTACACTCTGGACAAACGCCGGAGAGAATAGGGCGCAGAAGAACGCGAGCAGACCAAGGCCTAGGGCCATGTTGCTTCGCGATCCGCGAGCCATTGTGGTGGAAATCAGGTAGCTACTGCCCCTCAGCGTAGCTTGGAGATGGTTTAAATTAGAAAAGAAATGAGAAGCTCGATCCTAAGAGAGGAGAGAGCGAAGTATGATCCGCCTCTTGTTGTCCTCAAACCGATCTAATGGTGGAAGGAGGAAAAAGTCAAGGTGTTGAATGGTGGATTGTGAAAACGGCAGAAGATGGCTGTAGTGCGTGCTGGCCCTCTTAAATGGATGCTTCTCCAAAAAAGTGACGAAGTGTCCAAAAGTGAAGAAAGGACAGATTTCAATCAAGCGCAGGCCAATTGCCACACCACAGGGGGGGTGAATCCCCTGGAAGGGCGGGTGGGGCAGCACATTCTGACCAATCATCTCTTCGTATCCAACAGCGCTCAAGTATTAGCTGAGGATTGTAAGTATTTCCTGTCGACATTTAGGCGTGGCTATACCTGTCAAATCACAATGATACTTTGTCGCTCCTGGTGAGCCCAACTTATAGAAAGACTGCCGCCCCAAGCTGTGGCCAACTTGTCAAATTCAACGTCGCTCCATCTGTCCTCAGCTTAAACCTTAACAACAGTACAACTACGCTAAAAAGTGTTACAAAGAATAGTGGCTTCATGACACCTTCTAACCGTTGGTCAAGTCTGGATGCTTACTGACAGAACTAAGAACAATGGATGAAGAAGCTGGATTTCTGGAGATTGTTCTACACGTACATGCACTACATTATACAACGCGAGCCTTCCTTGCACATGTTTGTATGCCTGTGTTGTATAGTGGTTACTGCCAGAGTGGCCTCTTCCATGAGCTTCTTTCCCCACAATCCCGCCTCCATTCGAAGCTCGGATGCTCTCCGGTGGGGTCCCCTGCAGGAACTAATTGACTTGAGGCTGATTCCATATTGCTCGATCCAAATCCGTAGATTCGGATATATCACATTCCATTTGCCCTTTTAACACGTCTACACACACATATTGCACATGTAGTGTACGTGTACTATGGTATGTCTACAAGCTCAGACAAAGCTGGCAAGACTTCGTGCAGATAAATTGTCTTTGTCCTGAATACCAACAATCGCACACCGGCAAGACGCTATGTTGTGCTGTCTACAGATAATGCTCGTCTCTCGTAGCCTCCCAAGTTGAAATGCTTGTCTGTCACCGGCGCCCCTTGTATATGCTATCCGCTATCTGCTCGTTGCAAACGCCAATGGTGGTCCAAACGACGTCTAGTGTAGTAGCCTAGGGCGTTTGCCACCACTTCACTCAGAAGCTGAGCCTCTTACAGCCGTGCTCTACTACTCCAACAATCCAGCAGCAACAGTCTCCCCGCCACTCCTCAGCACCACTCTCTGCCCAGCTTCCAGCGGCACCTTCGACGACAACTTGATCACCAACCGCGCTACAGCAGCCGGCTTCACGATCTTGGGCTTCTTCTTCGTCACCGCCCCCGTGACCTTGTCCAACAGCGCCGGGATCGATTCTATCGTCCCGGGAGAGTGGAGTCGCCCGCGGTGCACATCCACCTGCATAGGCATGAGAAAGTCGAACGCGAGGGCCTTGAGCGTGAAGCTGTCCAGACACTGGATCGGTTTCGCGGGGTCGCAGATGATATCTCCCGCCCGAACGTGGATGGGATCGATGTTGCTCAGGTGCAGGACCACGTTTTGCCCAGCCACGGCCCACTCGGCTGGTTCTTCGTCCAGTTGAAGAGACTTGACGTACGCTTTCTCTCCGCTGGGCTGTACTAGCAGTGCGTCACCCATCTGGAGGGAGCCAGCGTCGATCCGCCCGGACACTGTTAATGAGCTTTGGACAGTGCGGAAGACTTCCGAAATCGTCATGCGCAATGGTTTGTTGAGCGCTCTGGTTGTCGGTTCAGAGCTCTCGAGCTCCTCCAAGATTGTTGGACCTTGGTACCACGATGCTGCAGGATCTTTCGATCGGTTTACCAAGTTGTCGCCGTGGAGGCCCGAGACCGGGACGAAGGAGACATTCTTCGGTTGAAAGCCGGTTGCTGTGAGAAAACCGGTGACCTGGTGCGTGATTTCGTCGAACCTCTCTTTCGACCAGTTGACAGTGTCCAGCTTGTTGACTGCCACTATAACCCTTGAAACGCCCATACTGCGGATCAAGAGGGAGTGTTCTCGGGTTTGGCCCTTCAGACCTGACTCGAAAGCTCCGGTGCCAGCGTCAATGACTAGGATGGCGAAGTCCGCTTGACTTGCACCTGCAATCATATTGGGTATGAAGTCTCTATGTCCAGGTGCGTCCAATATGGTGAAGACGGTAGTATCGGTTTCGAACCTGTTTGTTGCTATGTCGATGGTGACGCCCCTGGCCCTTTCCTCCGTTCTCTGGTCAAGCACCCAAGCGAGAGCAAACGACGACTTGCCAATCTTCTCAGCTTCTTTCCGGAGCTTATCCACGGTCCGCTGGTCGACGACCTTAAGGTCAAGAAGCAGTCGACCCATCATTGTGCTCTTGCCAGCATCAACATGGCCTATCAGATGGAATATTAGCACACTTTTCATTGTGGATACCAGGAGAGTGGCTATGCGACTTACCAACCACAACAAAACTGGCTGTCTTCTTGCTCTTGCTCTTCTCGAACTCGTTGATAACATTGAAGTTCTTGCTCTTGGGCAGAGGTGTGTCGTCGATTTTCAGAGCCTTTACGTCGTTGGTCACAGAGTCGCCGCCACCGCCCTTCTTCTTTACGGGAGCAGCTGTGACGGTTTTCTTGCCCGCTGCATCGACTATTAGCATCCGAGTTAGTTCTTGCCCTTTCCCGTAATCGAACCTTTTGCCTGAGCCGCCAAAACCACGTCATCTGGACTTGGTTTTGAGAAGGCATCGGCCAAAGACGGACAGTACGCCATGTAGGGCAAAGCAAAGAATTTCGTGGCAGGCGGCTCTGGCTCCACGGCGGTAGATCCAAAAAGTGTCTGGGCAAATGCAGATGGCTCTGCCATTGCAGGCGCTGGGTACAGCTCAATAGGAGGGGTTTGTGAAGGTGCCTGGGAGGGGGTAGAGGGCGACTCGGGTGCAAGTGCGTCTCTCTCCGCAGTGCCGTCCATAGGCATCTGGTCTTGGCTCTTCGCATTCTGGAGATGACTTCGTCTTTGTGTAGACGTAAGTCTTTTGTCGGCTTTGTTCGCAGCCGCTTCCGATTTGAACATGCGTCCCGCCGCCTCAGTCTCGGACAACTTCTGACGTTTGCTGAAACCCCCGCCCTCTGGCTGCCGATTCTCCTTAAGCGATGGAGTCTCTTGCACTGACAGCTCTCCTAGCTTTTGGCGTGTGTCTTCTGTCTGTTCTTCGGATGGCTGCTGCTGCTCCAACTTCTTCTTTCTAGCAAGAGCGAGTTGTTGCAGCTTGGTCAATTTCGGAGCGGCGCCTGAACCGCCGAGGAGCCCACCACGAGGTCGTTGGGGTTCAAGAAAGACGGCGACACGTTCCTGGGGGATGTTTCCCCATGGCATGTCTTTGAAAAAGGCGGACATAGAATGATTGGTTTTCCATTTGGGAATGTCGAATGTTGGTGGCAGAGGCTCTTCACCTTGACTACTTGTCAACGAGCTGCCACTTCCTACAGACCCACGGCCGCGCACATGCAGGAAGCCACAAGGTCGACGAAAGCCACAACCTGACCACTGTCCACATATCCAGGAATGCCCAGACTTAGGGGATGGGCGTGCGCGTTCTCCCGGACCGGACGGAGATACTGGACGGGGCGTGACTGCGGCGGAGAAACAAAACATGTGCTTACCAGACTGTGGCTTTTGCGCCGCCTTCGGTGCCTTGGGTGGCGGAGGGGCGATGAACTTGGTCATAAGATATGTGACTGATTTATCGACGTCGTAGTAGTAATGCCATAACGCTTCCTGTATCTGCTCTGTGGTAACCTTGTCGGCTTCTACTCCAAGAGCTGCTCTGACGTCGGCGGTGCCCTTTTCCATAAGCGCCTTGTCCTCTTCGCTAACTTCTTCAGCCTCGTCGCTGTAGTAGTCGTCCTCATCGTATAAGTGCTCCGATACCGTGCTTTGTACGTTTCGGAATGCTTGATGTCGTGACATTCTGAAAAGCTGTGTGGTGTGAGAAGTGCTGGGTCAGAAAAACGCAGTCACTGGCAAAGCTGCTGTGACGTGATGGATAATTAAATAAGGCAGGAAGTTGGTTTGTGGTAGAAACAAAGGGCGGAATCTTGACTAAGTATCAAGTTCTGTTCAACTTTTGTCTTCAAGATTCATAGGAGAACTGATTTTGTAGTTTCTTGGAATACCAGGGAGTACTGTTTTGGCCTTTGTCCCAAGTCCAGTCATAGTAGTGCCAAAGCATCATGAAAGCCCACTATCCTTCGTTGCTGTTGGTGGGGCAGGACCCCGCGGCAGGCAAGTTTCTGCCACTGAATGAAAAGCGGTGAAATGAGCTTCGGCCAGGTTGGCCCCACTCCTGTCTGTCCCTTCTCCTGATACTGGCGGCCTGGAATTTTTTGGCGTCGAGGTATCAGTATACCGAGCTTAGGAAGCAAATACCTTAGTACTTCGCCCATAACCACGACTACCAAAATCTTGCCATATCAACAGAACATCGCGAAGATTATCTCATAATATAACCCTCGTTTATACCTGGGAAATCTGCCCAACATGGCGATGAGTACGTACGAAACCAGTATCAAAGCTAGTGTGAACGCAACAAGCTAACTCGATCGCTCTCAGATTTGGATTTGTCGAACGGTTCGTGCCAGATGCACTCGAGAAGGATGTGCCAGAGCTGACTAGTATTTATTCACAGCGACTATGATGAAGGATGAGCAGGGGCGGCCATTCATCATCGTCAGAGAGTAGGTGGACGTCTCTTCGCAGCAGCGCACCAGGAAGGCTAATCCCATGTGAAGTCAAGGATCGAAGAAGAGACAGTTCGGCAACGAAGCGGTCAAGGCACATATCCTTGCAGCGCGCACAGTAGCGAACATCGTCAAGAGCTCCCTCGGACCCCGCGGCCTCGACAAGATCCTCATTTCTCCAGACGGCGATATCACAGTCACAAACGATGGTGCAACGATTCTGCAACAGATGGAGATCACAAACCACGTAGCCAAGCTACTAGTCGAGCTCTCAAAGTCGCAGGATGATGAGATCGGTGATGGTACAACCGGCGTTGTTGTCCTCGCTGGTGCGCTTCTAGAGCAGGCGGCAGAACTCATCGACAAGGGCATCCACCCCATCCGTATCGCAGACGGTTACGACCAGGCTTGCGATATCGCCGTAGCGGAGCTGGACAGGATCTCAGACACGATCGAGTTCAGCAAGGACAACACAAAGAACCTGCTCAAGGTTGCGCGGACAAGTTTAGGAAGCAAGATCGTCTCCAAAGCCCACGACCAGTTCGCGAACATCGCGGTGGATGCCGTCCTATCAGTTGCCGACCTGGAGCGGAAAGACGTCGACTTCGAGCTGATCAAGGTCGACGGTAAGGTCGGTGGATCTCTGGAGGACACCATCCTGGTCAAGGGAGTCATCATCGACAAGGATTTCTCCCATCCCCAGATGCCGTCCGAGGTCCACGACGCCAAGATTGCCATCCTCACATGCGCTTTTGAGCCCCCAAAGCCAAAGACGAAGCATCAGCTCAACATCACAAGCGTGGAGGAGTTCAAGAAGCTACAAAATTACGAGCGGGATACCTTCGTCGAGATGATCCAGCAAATAAAGGCAACCGGAGCCAACCTGGCCATATGTCAGTGGGGTTTCGACGACGAGGCCAACCATCTTCTTCTCCAGAACAAGCTCCCTGCCGTAAGGTGGGTGGGCGGTCCCGAGATCGAGCTCATTGCTATTGCCACAAATGGCAGGATAGTCCCAAGATTCGAGGACCTCAAGGCGGAGAAGCTGGGCTCGGCCGGCATTGTCCGCCAGATGACCTTTGGCACAACGAGGGAAAAGATGCTGGTTATTGAGGATTGCGCCAACACCCGGGCCGTGACCGTCTTTGTCCGTGGCAGCAACAAGATGGTCAGTTCTAACCCACATCCTACGCCCTATTTGATAAGCAAGTTTGACTAACAGTCTCCCACAGATCATCGACGAAGCCAAGCGCTCCCTCCACGACGCGCTCTGCGTTGTCCGCAACCTCGTCCGAGACAACCGCGTCGTCTACGGCGGTGGCGCAGCCGAGATAGCCTGCAGCATGGCCGTCGAGGACGCAGCCGTCAAGACGCCCGGCCTCGAGCAGTACGCCATGCGCGCCTTTGCCGAGGCCCTCGATGCCGTCCCCATGGCCCTCGCCGAGAACAGCGGTCTGAACCCGATTGCGACCCTCGCCGAGGTCAAGTCGCAGCAGGTCAAGTCTGCCGGCGGCCGCGGCCGGCTCGGCGTCGACTGCATGGGCAAAGGCAGCAACGACATGAAGGAGGCGTTTGTCATTGACCCGCTGATTGGAAAGAAGCAGCAGCTCATGTTGGCTACGCAGTTGTGCCGGATGGTGCTCAAGGTGAACAATGTGATTGTGTCGGGTGTTGATGAGAACGATTTCTAGATACCATTTGCCGTCACAACGGTTGGTGTTCAGGGCGCCCATTCAAGAGGACGGGAAAAGCCTTCGATGTATGGTTAAGGGGACTTGACATAGACTTGTACAACGCAAGACACACAATCCATACCTAGCCAGACGAGATGTATTGCAATGTAGTTTTGATTGCATGATATGCGAACGCTGTACGACTCCAGTAAAAAATGACAAACATATCCCGCTGAGGGCCGCTGTTTGATACACACTCCAATACCTCCAATACCAATGAGAACGCAGTCTCAGAACCCCCATTGCTGGACTATGTATGACCCCGTCCAAAGTAGACACAACGCCATCCCCGCCAACAGGTATCCGCAAGCAGCATCGAATATATCCATCCTCAAGCAAAGCCGAATCCCTGTGCATTTTCTAACGCCATAGCAAGCCTCTCCCTCAGCGCCTCTTTATCCTTGTACTCGGGCAACAACAGCGTGCCATAACAAGTATAAGCGGTGGGCAGGTGCCCGCCCTCTTCGGTCTCAATACCGTTCTTCTGGATGACAAAGTTCAGATTCTTGACGCCGCCTACGGGCAGCCGGTCGCTCGCGGTCACGAACTCGAGCAGTTTCCGCTTCATCCTGTCGTCGTACCGCTTGACGATGGACCAGAAGTCCTTGACGGAGCGGTGCCCGGCATCCCAGCCGACGTAGCGCGCGTACCGCCTAAGTTCCGAGACGTCGATCTCCTGCACGCCCTCCACTAGTGACTGTAGGATATTGGCGTTGAGGAGGGTGAGAGACTTGGGGTGGAAGCAGGTCCGGAAGCCGCGTGCGAAGGCTTCGTATTGTGGCCGCACGGAGACGTCTGTCAGGTAGCGGATATAATCGTACACGTACGCGTTTCGGTTTGCGCTGGTGACGAGCGGCGCGTCGTCTGGGTTAGATTTATGTGCCGGCGGGGAGGACGAACCTGCCTCGTCATTCTTCGAAAACTGAGGCCAAGGCTGGTCCTCAGACTTGTGAGACTTCATCTCCCGCGTGATCGGCTGGCCGAAAGCCTCGACGGAGAACTCGTAGGTACGTGCGAAGACGTCTTCAACGAGGCCATCCTTTTCGTCCCATTCTAAGAGCTGGGTCAAGCCACTCGCCAGATCTGGCCAGCCGTCCGCGATATGATGCAGCTCTGTGACGGGCTCGCCGATGAGTTTCCGGTATAGAGCCTTTGGGAAAGTGACGGGTAGCGTGAGCCCGTTGTACACTGCTAGAGATACCAGAAGGCCGATGAGCTCGAACTTCCATAGTTCTTCAGGTGAGCCGGGGCGAAACCAGGTCATGCGAGTTCTGTCGTCAACTGTGAACGCCCCATAAGCTGGGTCGAGTGCTTCCGCAAAAGCAAGTCTAAAGAATTCTTGCTGAACGCCACCAGAATCAAATCCCTCTTCGCCCTGTCCTTCACCAAGATGGACCTTCAGTGGTCGCAGCAGCTCCCTCTCTTCTCGCCGCCACAGCTGGTCGAACGAGTCCTTGATGACACTATCACGATCGATTGACAGCACTAAATACTTCGAAGATGCAGTGGTGAGCATGTCCTGCAGAACCCTCTTGTGGCGCGGCTGCATTTTCAGATTTCCTTGCATCATAATGGTCTGTATCCGGCCATTAAGCGAGCTGGCTTCCTCATAGGCTCGGCTCATCCTCGAGAAGTTTATGGATCGAAAGTATGACACCAGCGTGGAAGGGCTGAATATGTACGGAAAGTCCAACAGATGCACCTTTTGCTTGGTCGACACGTGAGAAATCCAGGAGACCGGCATATCCACAGCATCAAGCCTCTCGGCGAAATATTCTGACCGGAATTGTGTATCTCCCAGGAGGAGTGTCTGGCGCTTCTTGAACATGGCCTCAATCAGAGCGAGCGCACCACCGAATGGCCCATCACCGGGAACCTCTGGATTCCCGTCCCAGTCGTGAAGCATGACCGCGCGCGCCCAGTCCAACAACAGCGTAGGAACACGGGTCTCGTGGAGAGCACGATCGTTGACTGAGAAATTGAATATGTAAGCCGCATCCATGTTAAGGAAGTCGAGCTGCGAGAAGAGAGGATCCAGGATGTCGGGCTCCGTGCTATCGCCTGGACCGAGGTTGGCTTGATTCAAGTCGTCGAAAGAACGCCTGGTCGTAATGGCCGAAAACAACCTTCTCGCCAGCCGCAGGGCAAGGTCATTGGAGAATGCATCGTCGTACTGCAAGCATACCTCTGCCGGCTGCCGTGCTATGGCACCACTACCGGCGAGGCTTAACCCGTGAGATCGGATCCGGGACATATCGTACAACTGGTTCGAATTTGAGAGCAGGGGCGCTGCAGCCACCAAGCAATGCAGACATATCGACAACAGACACCCCGCCTGCTCATTCGACAATGAGTTCGAGTGCCTAGGGAACAGCTTCGCCGTTGGAGACTGCAGGGAGTGCACCGAGTTCGAGGGAGCAAAAAGGCTACCAGCGGCGAGCCATAAGCTGTGGAAGACGAGCGTTGGTGCCACACGGGTCAACCTTAGCATGCAATACCACAATGTCTGAGAGTCGTAAAGCGAGCCTTTCACGGTGAAAGACCGAATGGCACGTTGACAGTCGCTAAGTACGAAGAATATGGTCTGCTCGGCGAACAATGTCCACTCTCGGCGGAGGTTGGGTCTGCTGTCGGGCCGAGAACGCAGTCTCAGCCGTCTTAACGCTTTAGGTTGGCCCCGCTGCCGGATGTGGAAGGACGACACAGTCTTGGGATGAAGCATATGCTTCTCAGCTACACCATAGTCTTGAAGGACATCGCATATGAAGTCCACAACGTCGGCGTTCAGACGTGATAAGGTCTGCGGGTAGAGACTCTCCAGTGACGAATCATTCTCGACTTCGATCGTCTGTTGCGACTTGTCGGATGAAGCATCAGATAGTACCTTGGAACCGGCCACAGCCTCCTTTGGGCTACTTGACCCACTACTTCTCGTCCCATCCATCTGGCTACGGCCGATTTTGGACCTGACTTCCCCTGCTTTGGGACTTGGCATCTTCTCCAGCGAAACATCGTCAAAGTAACCAGCAGTCGTCAGCTGCGAAATAGGACGCGGAATAGTTCCGTTGCCAGGCTTCACGGACCGCGAGTTCTGTTCAGTATGTGAGCCCATCAATGGCGACCTTATTGAGTGTGACAGCGGATCTTCAGGTATCCCGTCTTGGGGATATGTATCGATAGAAAGTTGTCTCTTGGGCACCGGCGCAGATGAGGTCCGCACCGTAGCTTTGGAGTTTCGGCGCGAAGGCACTGGCCGCACAGTAGATGGCGGCTCCCCTCCATGGTCGGCATCCTGATCTCCTGCCGGTTCAACCACACCATTTGGCGTTGGGCCTTTCCTCGACAATTCATTCGATAAGGGCCCTCTTGACGAGGGTCTCTTGGTAACTGAGTAATCCGTGTCTAAGTCGAGTGTCGATCGATCACTGACAGAAGCCCGATGATCTTGCGAGTGTGCCTTCTTGTCGGGCGCCCTGGGCTCCTCCGACACATCTTTCGACCCTTCCCTCCCCGCCGACGGTAATGCTTGTCCGCTACTGTCCTGCTCACGCTCTGTTGGACCTTCTTGATTGTCGATAGCTCCGTAAGGACCAGCCGGCTCGGCCTGACGTACCATTTCTTCCACTCCACTTGGTGTCAGCCATTCGAGCATTTTGAAGGCTACTGTCTCGAACATGTTCGCAGCAAACGAACGGTAATCCTTCTGGACAGGCAGCTCCCTAACCAGAATTTTCCCCGTGCTCGCAGATGCGCCTTCCTCATTCCGACGTGACCCTGCCTTCAGAGTATCCGGCCTAGCAGGGCTCGGCGGTTCGCTATCGGCTGCATCTCGAGACTGGGAGGCGGGCGACCCATCGCCAGCTCTCACCTTATGTTGTCGTCTCGTGTCTTCGCCATTCTCGTTTTTGTAGGTGCGAAGACTCCGGTCGTCACGCACTTGGTTCTTAGGGGAGGGGACGATAAGGAGAGAGCGCAGGGCAGCTGGTGGCCCCTTAGGCGGCTTTAAGGTCGGGCAGAGACCGTTCTCAGGGTTATCCTGACTGGCAAGGTAGATGGCGAGCGTTCGGGCACTTGTTGGGTTGTATCGACGGATAGGAGCTTTACCGACGATTCGCTTGCGACAGGTGAAGCAGGTTGATGTCGTGCAGAAGTCGGCGCCGCATCCTTCGCGTAGTTGAACTATGTATTTCTGCACGAGCTGCTGGAAGTTGTGGCGGCGGCTTGCTCGATGTATAGAGTAGACTTTCTTAGGGTTGTCGATGTCCTCGACCAGTTCCCTGAGCTCGGGCGGCGCATCTATCGGTAGCCGGGCGAAAGGTGCCTCTTCCCAAAGACCGGCCAAGAGATCCATCTCTTGACTGCTATGGCCGGTGCCGCCGCTAACGGGGCGAGGAGCATCTCGAGTCATGACATGAGGAGAGGGCGCAGCTGGAGCTCCGAGCTCGCTAGTTATTGAGACGGGACGAGAGAGAGAGAGCGTGTGTGTGTGAGGCTCAGTATTTCAAGATCGGGCTAGCAAATAACGGCGCGTAGGGTTATAGAGTAAAGCAGCCTCTAAAGATAACTTAAGGAAAAGGACTGGAAGGAACCCGTTGAAGCGATGAGGTTGATGTCAAAGTTGAGGTTTAAAGGAGGTTCGTTAGGCGTGAAGTTGCCCGAGTGTGATGGTACACTTGGCACCTCGTAAAGACCGAAAAGGTTCAATCGCGAGGCCCGGGTTCATCAGCCCTGGACATGTCCCCCAGGCCGGATGATGCGCGCTGATGGCAGGGATGATCGGAGATGGATCTTGGCACGCTAAAATGTGAATCACACTTTACTGTGAGCCGCATTCGAAACGACAGTGACTGGACAGCTGGACTGATGAAGGTGGTGGAACGCCACATGCTGCTTTTGCGGAGGAAGCCGCCTCGTGAGCCACATACACTACATTTTACTCTGCCTGCTGTCCGCGTGCTCCGGGACGGTTCCTACAGTGTACCTACACGAGAGGCAGGCCTACCTGAGGTTAGGTAATGTACCTTATGTAAGCCGGACCCCATTGCTCTTCCTTAGCGCCAAGCCACACATGTTCGACTGCAGAGCAACAGAGGTACCGGATTGAGAGGGGATGAATGCCGGGAATGATTGGGCAGTGACGTCGAAGTCCCTGAAAGAAACCCCCACCAAAGAAAAGTGCGGGCAACTTTCTCCCACTTGGCAACTTGGCACTTGAAGAAGCGCCACTGCTTTTTTCAACATTTACCCACAGGGCCACAGGGCACAGGGACAAATCCCAAATCTGTGACACCGACTTCAAGCCCTGGTCATACTGTCTACCACAGTATATCGTGAACAGCACGCGACCTCGTCATCTTCACTCTTCCACTGCTTTGGTGCTATAAAAAACTCCCCCCGACTCTTGTCCCTCATCCTATTCCCGGACTATCCGCTGCTCGGCCTTCTTTTATTACCAGCCACTGTTCCCCCGAGACATCTCTCAGATCCGAAGACTGTCTATTATTAATGGGTGGCAACCGGACTCTTCACATATAACTTTCGGTCTTGGCTGGACTTCAATCCGGCCTTTCACTTTTCCGTATTCTGCTTCCTTAGACCAGATTCACCCGTCTGTTTCCCGCCAGGCATCTCTGTCTTACTGCCACATTCATTCTCCATCATCGCAGTCTTCAACAGTAAAACCGCCTTTGTGTGGGTAAGCGGTTCAAGATGGATTCCACCACTTCGCACCCCTACACCTGCAACACTTGCCAGGTCGCCTTTCGCAATAGTGATCTGCAAAAAGGCCACATGCGGAGCGATTGGCAGTAAGTCTCGCCCAGTCCCTCGGACTCGGAGCGGCAGCAAGCTGACATCCTGTTTCACAGTCGGTACAACCTGAAGCGTCGTGTCGCCTCCTTACCGCCTATCTCATCCGAAGTCTTCACCGAGAAGGTACTGCAAGCCCGAGCAACTACTTCTGCGGAGGCAGACAAGGCTGCTTTCGAGCGCTTATGTAGCGTGTGCCAGAAGACGTACTTCAGCGAGAACTCGTATCGAAACCACATTGGTAGTTCGAAACACAAGGCCAAAGAGTTGGCACTACTGTCTAAACCCGGTGGTCCCTTGGACGATGCCAGCTCCATGGTTACGTCCACTTTCTCGCTTGGCGACCCTGTGAACGACGACAAGACCGAGGTGGATTCTGATGCAGAGGAGGAGTTCAGCGAGGTCATTGAAGGACTGAAGAAGACCGGCCTAAACAACAACATGTCTCCCGTTCGCCGACCGTCAAATCCTCGCCTTTCAGCTTCTGAGCATAGGAAAGAGGACCACCCAGTCTCACTCTCATCGGCTTCTGTCACCCCATCATCCATCACTCCAACTCCCTCGACTAAGGAGCCAACTCCTACTTCGTTGAAGACATGCCTATTCTGCAACTACGACTCGCCAAACCCCGCCTTGAATGCCCACCACATGGAGAAGATTCATGGAATGTTCATTCCTGAGAAGCAATACTTGGTCGATCTAGATGGTCTGCTCTCGAAGCTACAACAGCAGGTCTTTGAGCTGCATGAGTGCTTGTACTGCGGTAAAGTCAAGGCCGACAAGTTCGCCGTGCAGACTCACATGCGAGATATTGGCCACTGCAAAATCCCTTACTCGACCGAGAGCGAGCAACTAGAGATCGGCGAGTTCTACGACTTCCGCAGTACGTATTCCGATGAGGAGGATTCGGAGGATGATGAGTCAATGACGACGAGCGAGGGTGCCCATGCCGGCGGTGCCAAGCTCGGCGCCAAGCGGCCCAGCCGGACGACCGGCGAGCACGGAGAGGAGCTCAAGAACGGCGAGGAAGATGGCTGGGAGACGGACAGCTCGGCCTCGTCTCTTGACTCGGAGGACTTGCACGCCGTCCCCGCAGAGCAACACTATCACCAGTACGAGCGTCTGGACAAGCACCCCCACCACACCCAGACCGACCCCCGCAGCCACCATCAGCGTGACGGCTGGCACTCACACGCGCACAAGCACGCCCACGCCGTCTTCTACGACGAGTACGAGATGCACCTCCCCAACGGCAAGAGCGTCGGCCACCGCTCGTTCAACAAGTACTTCCGCCAGAACCTGCACAGCCACCCGAGTCCCGAGGAGCGCGCCGAGCGCCTCGCCATCGAGGCCGCCGAGCGCGAGGACGACATGGACGTCGACGACCGGCAGATCCAGCACGTCGACACCCGCGACGGAAGGCACGGCAGGGCGCTCATTGCCCGCGGCGAGGCCGGCCTGGCCGGCGTGTCGGACGACAAGAAGAGGGCGGTCCGCAAGGCCGAGGGCCGGGCGCGGAAGCTGGAGAACTTCTCCAACCGCCGGAATCAGTGGTCTGTCAACAAGCAGGCGAATCACCAGAAGTACTACCATTACAGCATCTTGTGAGGGCAGGTGCGCTTCCACTTGTGCTCGGGATGGGGGGGAAACTTTGCGTGGGCCGGATTCCTGCTGTTGATGGAAAGGCCTCTGGGAGGGTGTATGCAGCGTGCATGGTTGACGTATCAGCGCATGGAAGGGGTTTTCAAGGATTGCTATAGACGATTATGCTGTTCAATCGTCAGGATGCTTTCGTTTTCAAACGAGTAGTCTTTTTTTTAGGGGGCGGCGTTGGTCGTGATAAAAAAGGGGTACGCATTTAGAGAGCTTGACGCTAGGAGCAGTACAGCAAGTGAACAGTTTTTATCGGCGAATAAGGTACTGATGTGCTCTCAACTTTCGTGACTTCAGTGCCTACCATTCTAGACCTGTGCGGGAACGAGCCATTCTCTCTGGTGGTATAGGGTAGAAAGCTCACTTGCCATCTGCATGCAGGTACTCTCCAAGCTGTAACCAACCAACCATAACCGGCCATATCATTGGAATCCTCACTTCCTTATGCCACGCGACACCTAGATTTCCCGACCTATCTGAATCCTGAACCAACCCTGAATGCAGAAAACGTACTTCACCACTGCGGCTCTCCACGCTCAACCCTGGGCGTCACCACGGCGTTGCGGTCGGCAAACGGATCATTCTCGTCCTCGTCCTCGTAGTCATCCTCGTCCTCATCGTCCGACGGTTCAGCCTGTCTCCTGGCGGGCGGCGAGAAGGAAGTCGGCTTCTGCGCCGAGGGACGGGGAGGGGCAGCTGGCCGCGGCGGCTTGGGCGGTGCGGCGGTCTCGATGCTCAGACCTGCCATGCCGGACACCGGCGGAGGGGACGAGCTGGTTGGGGAGGCGGGGTCTTTGCCTTTTGCGCGCTCGGTTGCCACTTGATTTCGTTTGTTAGTCACGTTTTGCAGATATCTGATGGTCCACAGGACCATGTTGTTGAGGGCGGAGGTTGATGACCTCTAAGGAAGGGAGAGCGCGGGATGTGGAACTTACATCGGTAGAGATGCGCCTGCTCGGCGAGATCGTCGTCCGAGTCGCTGTCGGCGTCGATAGAGCGGTCGAGCTGCTCAAACGTCATGAGGGCCTGGACTAGCTCGTCATTTGCGTGAAGGAGGCCACCGAGCCATTGTTCTGATTCGACGTGGTAGATCTTCGTAGCGTTAGCAAGATTGTAGGAAACCATAGGGAAGTATTGCAAGGTGTGGGTCACTCACATAACGCAGAACCTTCCTCCTCAACTGCTTACACGTCTCAAATCTCTTCACCGCCGTCTCGTTCTCCGAGATACGCTCCCTCTCACGGTTGATGCTCTGCAGCGCATTCATGAGGTCTGTAGCGGCGATCGATGACTCGGCGATGGTGACCTTCATCTGCTCCTTCTCCAGCTCGAGGTTGAAGGCCTTCTTGTTTTTGCTGCCCTTCTTATCCTTCTTCTTCTTGTCTTTGTCTTTGCTGAGGTAGCTGAAGGAGTTGACCGTGCCTGTTATTTGGGTGCCTGACAGGGACGTGGCCCGCGAGTGTGAGGCCGAGGCAGGTTGTGAGGTATGTGCGGATGAGGAGCTGGCTGGCGGGGGCGACTTGGGTTCTTCATCGTCATCGCCGAAGGGATTCTCGGTTTCTTTGAGGACTTTGGATCGCTCTTGGGTTACGACCTGCTTTCGTCGTGGGAGTTCCTTCTTCAAGTCAGCCAGAAGACCAATACTCCAGAAGAGGACCTGATCGTACCTTGTAAAGCGCTGCAACGCGCTCGAGGCCAGGCGTGTTCTTGTACTCCGCCGCCCAACTCCTGAACAGCTCCAAGCACTTCTTCTTGACGTCCGGGTCCGAGAGATCAGACGTTCCGCAGACTCTCAGCCGCTCCAGCAACGGCTCGTCCACAAATGTACGCTGGAAACGCGGCCCGGCATTTTGAATCAGGCCATCTAGCAGCACCAGAGCCCGGATTTGGCGATGTACGCTGCCATACTTGAGCTTCTTTCGGATAGCCCGTGCGGCTTCGGCCGGACCGGATGCCTGAAGCTTGATGACTTCTACCAGATCGGGGATGCCACTAAGATCCTCTTCTTCGAAGGTTTCGCTGGTCAGACGGTCGATAGCGACGGTCACCGCCGAGTACGGTTTTTTCTGTGTCGCAATTCAGCATTAGAGGAACTTCTGTTTGCCATCTTCAAAGGACTAGTGTTTGAGCAATGGCAGGAGAGGGGCGGGGCCAGGCAGAGCAGACGGGAAGGTCACAGAAGGTACACGGTTGCCTTGTGGTGTGATACGCGACCGGAGGCGCAAGATGCCTGGCTATGTGCGTCTTACCTGAGAGAACATTCTGCCAGTTCAGCGACAACTTCGCGACAGCGACAGGGTCGGACAATGAGCCGTCTCGCCGACAAAGGACGATCAGTGAGAATGAGGCTGTGGGTAGGAATATCAGCACTCGCGCCCCTGGCTGGCGTGCTTTGCGTTTGTCACGCGGCAGTCATACGCGTATGCAATGAAGCTGAAACGACACCCCAAGTCCAAGATTGGATGCCAGATGGAACTATGCAATGCACGGCGCAATGCGTGGATGACGACGTGGAGAGCTGCTTGGTTGAAGATAAGATAAGGATATGCTTGGAGTTGTGGCGGGGTACAAGACTCCAGGCCTCTATACCACGGAATAAGGTACCTATCTTATAGCTCGCCTCCAATCGACTTTGGTATCAAAGCACAGTTACCCAAGAACTACATACAGCTTTGGTTAAGTTGCTAAAGCAGAGCCTTCATCGTCTGTCACCCGTCGGAACCACTGTAAAGGGAATTGGAACTACCTTGTGTTGCAGCTAAACTCAAAGATGACCGTGATTCCACCCTCCCCACCTTTCGGGAGAAACACGCACATGTCGTGAATCGTGATCGCAAACCGGAATCAGAATGTCTGTCGACAGCAGGCTGAGATATTAGACCAGCAGCTTCACACCCGCTTGCATTGCTCTAGCCACCATACTTGTTGTTGATATTCAGAACAGGGTTTGGATGACGATGCGCGTGGCTTTTCAAGACGTTTCCGCTCCAATTGGCGCCAACTATATACAAGAACTGTGAAACTATGGACAATGTATGGCAACTCTGGCTTCCCTCCTGGAAACTGGGTAATAACGACAGATTTCTTTCGCCGGGGCATGATGGGGGAACTTGAGAAAACGCCAATCTTTTATCTAATGCTAACCCAAGTTGGTTTCAAGAGGCTTGCTCCCTCAATCATCACTTGACCGGATGACTTGCCCAGAACCGTGTGGCTAGATTCCGACACGATAATGAACGAGCTACCTCGGCGTCGCTTAGGAAGCCTTGAAGGTCGAGTTGATGGGTCCGAACTTGATGTTCGCTGCAAGAGAGAGAGGCAGTCAGTACAAGGTATCGTCACACATGTCATCACGGCACGAAGTTATGGTTAACTTACAGTAGATGACCTGGTTGCTGGCCTGGCTGGCCTCAATGTCGGCAGGAACACCCGAGGTGGTGTCGCAAGTGCCACGGGCCTTGCCGGGCTCATCGGGCGAGGCGTCGGTGGGATACGTGGAGTCGAGCCAGAGCATGTTGGCGTAGTGGTCGTCCCAGAGGGACATGACGAGCACCATGGGGGCCGCGACGCCCTTGCTGAACTGAGCGAATCCACCCTTCTCGTTGAAGTGGTCTCCGTCGCCAAATGCAATCTTCTGGGCCTTGCAGAAGTCTGGGTTGACCGAGTTGCCCGACGTGCCCGGGATGGTCGACTCGGAGTTGGGGATCACCTTGCCGTCCTGGACGTAGAAGCGCTTGATCTCGTTCAGGACACCGTCGCTGCCCTTGAGGAACTGCGTGACAACGGTGAACTTCTTCTTCGTGTCGACCGTCATGCCCGGGCCGTAGAAGTCCTTGACGCCCTGGCGGTAGCTGTTGAAATCACAGCCATCCGGATCGCAGGTACCGGCGTAGCGGGTCTCAGAGTAAGTTCCTCCGCACTCATCTCCCGAGCAGCGGTGCTGGCCCACCGTGGTACAGGGGTGGGGAGTGTATGCGGTCGAGATTGAGTTGGCCTCCCTATGAGTTCGCGTTAGTACGCCTATACATTTCGCACCTGATGTCTCGTTAAGCTTGACTGGGGTAGCATACCAGATATCCATCTCAGTGCAGCAAGAGCCATATCCACCGACGCCGGCGTTCTGATCGTTGGAGGACGGCGTCCACTGTGCAGAGTTGGCCTCGCCGTTGATAAACTTCAGATCACGCGGGCACTGGGCGTCGCAGTAGCCCGTTCCGTACTTGGCACCAGCCTTGTTGGTCGAGTACTTAGACATACCACCGTCCTCGTCCATGGAGACAAAGTACAGAGCACCGTTGAGACCGCAGCTGTTTCGACCTTGTAAGTCTGGATCCGAAAATTTTCTTGGCTCCTCCACGGGAACCCGGTTAGAACTCACCCAAGCTTGGAAACATCGACATCGAAAGTGAACTCGTTGCCGAGCAGGGTGAACATCTGGTACTTGCTGGCGCTAGCCATGAGGTAGAGACGCGAACCAATGTTAGTCGCTATTTTGCGCGCATTGTTGTTAGCACGGGATGGCCCGCATTGTTCTGCCGCGGTCGCTTGATTGCTTACCATACGAGCCCTTGGTAACGAAGGTAAGAGTCAGGGCGTTGCCGCTGGTCGAAGCACCATAGGTAGCCTTGTAGTCGGCGCCATCCAGAGCACAGTTGGCAGCACATGTCTTGGAGTCCTTGCAAATGGTCGTGTTCCACTTGTTCCCGTCGTAGCAGTTGGTGTAGCCGCCCTTGTCGTGAACCCAACGCCAGTTGGAGTCGATCGTCACCTCGCCGCTCTTGCTCGTGCAGGATCCCCCGCTAGTGCACTGCGACCATGTCATCTTCGGATGAGTCTCGGTTTGCTGGGTGCCCACTTGCTGAGAAGCGGCAAGGCCCAGAAGGGCTGAAAGTGCTGCGAACTTGGCAATCATCTTGACGGCTTGGTACACTGTAGCGAGCTGCTTGGCGACAGATCTGGGGGAAGGGAAAGTGTGGGCCCGGGCTGGAGGAGGGAGAGTTCGAAGCTTTTATATAGTGAGAGCTCCCGCTTCCATGACTCTGGACTCAAACCACGTCCGTCATCCGACTTGATATCCCGAATCCCAGAAGCGCCGGGTACCACGTCTTCCATTCTGGGCTCCTCACACTCGGTAACTTGGCCCTGAAATCCGTCGACATATTTCTGCGCAGGAAGCACAAGGGGCCTGAGAACTTAGTCAGTAAATGAACTGATATGGACATCAATAGCCTGGAATTTGCTCACTCGGCATCGGGTAGCGGCCATCTTCCACAACAAGACCAGAAGCGCGCCACAGCTGCCGCATCTCGGTAGCACTCGAATGCGGGGAGCGTCATGAGGACGGGTGGTTCATGGTACGCGAGCCATCCTGGAGTCCAAGGGCCCTCGTCCAGAGCCTAAGCAACGTCGTTTCCATGGGGCGATATCGAAGCCAAGACCTCCGTATCCGGTTCGTACCGTTCAGATTAGATGGATGCTAGAGGCTGTGCGACACTTCTTCCTCACTTTGAGATGCGGACAATGCCCTCCGACGGTTCGGTTATGTGCCTCGTCATGTCTCGAAGACATAAGAAAAGGTCGATCTGATCATACGCTTATTGGGACGGAATAGAGATAGCGGGACAGGGGGGCTTTCTGGAAAGTCGTTTAACGTAGTGACCAACCATGGTAGCCTCACTGTTCCCCAGAGAGGTGGCGCGTTGATCCGCGTCGCCTGGGCTGACCCCCCAGAACCATCTTCTTCCGGCAAGGAAGGCCCGAAAAGCTTGCTGTGGGGAAGCACCACCGGTGGGGGCTAATAAGGGGAAACCGGCGGCCGACGCACTGGGGAATATGGCGCTCAATCTCTGAGAATTGGGAGTCGAGGCAGATTCCCCAGCACAGGAACAATTTGGATTACATGGTCAGGCTCAGGAGCACGGTAAGGAGGTGGACCCCGCCTCATGCGGCACTTTGCGAACATCATGCTGCTGGCTCGCTCTGCGGAAAACCATAAGGACTTAGAGGTATTGCTCCAAGCAGGCCGGACGGTACATACAGTCATCGCACTTGACCCGGCTAAACGTCTGGGTGGCCATCCTACACAGAGTGTTAAGGGGTAAGACTGCCGGAGAGACATGCTAAGAGGAACTTGTAGTGATTTCCGAAGCATATCTGACATCTCTTCAGTCCCGGAAGATTGGAGAAGGGGAGCTGATTGCGAGGCTGCCCTTGGTGAGGAGAGCAATCTACTAGATCGCGTAGGACGAGATCTCCAACTCTCAAGCAACCTATATCGCTGGATATTAATGGTCCAGTTCGATGGAAGCAGTGCTGCATAGATGATGGCACAATGTTTTCCGCAGCCTCTTCTCACTCAATGACCATCCTACAATCAAGAGAACATTGTGATGAATGCGCCTCAAGATCCGTCGTCGTCGACTAGGTCTACAGGGAAAGCTTAAATGGATGATCGATATTGGGTAAAAGTTGTCTTGATAGCCCAGAGACAAGCATCTATATTAACAAATGAGGGGAAAGGGGAAAAGATATATTACTTTGAGCATCCTCCTGACAATGTTGAAGGACGAATCAGAGATGAGAAACGGCATCGACTGGCTGTATAAACTATATTAAGTAGCCGGCCATTCTTTAGCCAGTACACGAAAATGAGAACCAATTTCTTGGCAGATCGATCTTTGAAGGAATGGCAAACTCCAGTAGTAGTCAAGCTCGAGCTTCTCGGACTTTGTGTCAGTGACAGCTTGCAGCTTATACATACATACATGGTCGAGATGAAGCAATGTAAGACATCCGAGAGTTTTGTCGTGGAAATAGAGTCGTTCATGGGGAGCTAAAGACCGCTAGCTCCTCGGAAAAGCTGGGGTGGACGGCATATGGGGCGGTAGTTGACACCCCGTCTCGGCACTCTGAAACGAAACGAAACAAAGGCAGATCGACAGTGTCAAGATAATGACTGTAACCCCACTGTGCATGTTGGGATACTACGTTGGCGCCTCAGCGGCCAGAGAGTCCATCATCAGAAACCAGGGTTGGCGCACTGCGCGGTCTGATGCCTCACATGTCTCCAAGAGACCTCATTTTGGCTTGACAAGTTCATCCTTACCAATAGCGCAGTAGTCAAGTAGCTCTTGCACGAAGGGACGTATTAGGTTCGGGAAAGAGACGTTGGTTGCATACGCAATTGCATTAGTCTAGTGTCGTCCGATGTGGCGGCAGTTTGTGGTGCCTCAAAATCAGCGGGGAACACCGTCACCCTTCCCCAATCGAAGCACAGCCTCATGACGCTGTGAGTTGCGACCTGTTTAAAGAATATTCAGATTCAGTCAGATCCGTCCAAGATGCCACTCCGTGGTCCTGTTCCGGTGAGGCACTGTAAGAAGGAGACGGCTGAGGTGATCCAGATCGGCCCTATGACCTGCTATGTCTTCGAAGACGGCAGTAATACCGATAACCGAGTTGGATGTGTGACGATCACTCTGCCGAAAGGCGCTTCGGGGCCGCCGATGCACTGGCATCGCTTCCACGATGAATGCTTCCTCGTGACTAAAGGTAGGGACGGAGGTCCTTTCCGGGGAAGACGAACCGGATGTGACTAACCTGTTGACGGCAGGAACTGTCAGATTCGAGACGCCAGAAGGCAGCATAGATGCCGCAGAAGGAGAACTCATGGTCGTGCCGCCGAGAGCTGTCCATACCTTCAAGAACCCATCCGAAACCGAAGAGGCCGAGTTCTTCATGACCGCAACTCCGGGTAGGTTTCTCCGCCAAGGGTCTCGGCTATAACTCTATACCCTCGTTTAAATGTTGTCGACTTCATGCTTACTAGGTTCCCCAGGTTATTACGTCGACTGTAAGTTGGTTCCGGCTTTCCATATTCGCTAGGACCCGCGTTGATCAAAGGTGGCTTGCAGACTTTCGAATGCTCGCTAAGGCGACAAAGGAGGGAAGGAAACTCGCTCCAAGTGATACCGAGCATCTGATGGCTCTCTTTGGGACATTCCCTCCTGGGGTAGAGTCGGAACCCTAAGGGTGCACCCGCACAGGTCACTTTTTTTATTGGGCCAGGCAGAGCATGTACTGTACGGTCATTATATTCATGTATGTATCGACGCTCAACCATCTACTTAACCCGGTGCTACATCACCATATGTCGCCGGCTGACCTGTCCGAAGAGGCAGATCATTACGTCGCGATAATGTCAGAAAGTTCTTGCATTGGTCTCGACGACATAACTGGATGACTCGCTTGCATCATCCTTGTCCTGGTGAGACAGATGACCAGCATCCAGTTATCGAAATAATCAAGCTCCTCCCCTACTTAGCCTCCCTGAGCGACGAGTTGATCCAGATATGCTCCCTGCGCTCACGGTGTTCTCCAGCTTCTTGGAGAATTTGGCCGTCTTGCCGTTCAGAGCCCGACTCGTCTTGACGGGATCTTCCTCGGCCTTTCTTTTCTTTTTCTGAGGTTCGTCATCCTCGGCCACTTCGTCCTTCGGCTCGATCCTGGATGCACGCTTCTGCTTCTTCGGCGGGCCAGCCTCCTGATCGACATCTTTCTTCGGCTTGACTTTGGACGCCCCTTTCTTCTTGGCTGGCTCTTCGTCCGATACAATCGGCTCCTCCTTGACCCCCGGTGCGATGTGGCCGCTCTTCTTTTGCACCTCAGGAGCGTAGCAGCTTGTCCGTCCGCCAACCGTAATGAATGCAAGTTTATCTCCATTTGGCATGTGACTGGCTCCTTTTCCTTTGCCCCATCGGTGGTGGAAGATCCAGTCATCTGGGAATTCGTCCGAGTCCCCTAGCTTATCAACTGCTGTCTGGCACACATATCGAATCGACTCGTACAGCCTTTTGATTTGTTCGTCATTGAACTCGTCGCAGTACTGTTCCGGGTGCAACTTGGCGTGATAGAGAACCTCATCACCGACCCAGTTTCCAATTCCACTCAGAGTCTTCTGGTCAAGTAGGAGCGCCTTGATAGGAACATGCCGAGCCTTCATCTTCTTCCGAAGGAAATCTTCGGTGAAGATGTCGGTGTCCACTACAGGATCAGGCCCGTTCTCAACGAGCGGTGAGTGCTTCCGGATATCCTTGCCCGGACAATCCACTAGACGCACCCGAGCGAGCCGGCGTGGATCTGTAAATGCAATCTCCACGGCTGGGTTGTCATCTGTCTCCAGCTGAAACTTCCAGAACTTGGGCGGCCACTGATCTGCCTCGCCATCTTTCATCTTCTTGTAGTAGTTGGTGTAAGCCGTACGGTCACCTCGGATGTGTATCCAACCTAGTCCTATTGTGAGAAATACGCTCCATCATCTATGCAAGACAAACCTACCAGTCATTCCGAAGTGCATGACAGGATGTGGTGGACGGTCCAGCTCCAGCCTAACACCTCTGTTTAGCTCGAAGTCTGGTGAACAGTCCATGTATATTCTCCCTACCAGAAGTATTTCCCTTGATTACCAGCATCCAGAACCTGCGACTGGTCAGCTGACGACAAAATGCAGGCAGATACATTGACGCCTGAAATGCACCATCTATAGCCGAGACAATCGTACCTTCTTTCCTGTGAGAGCAGCGGCTACTTCCGAGCCCGTTGTGCCGACCTTACCAAAGATGATGGGATCGTCTAGTGCATTAACACTCTTGATCGTCTTGCCCACCAGATGGAGGCGGAGGTAGTGCACGATCCGTGCGACTATTGATCTCAGCCTTGGTTCGAATCATCCGCAAGGTTGTCTCAGGGCGCTGAACTTACTCTCCGCGATTTCAGGCATGACAGCAATGGCAATAATGCGTCGTGTGTCGGTTAGTTGTGAATTTCACAAGGCTTTGGAGTTCAGAATGTGGTGATGACCGCAAATGCGCATGCGTGCCCTTCCCATGCCGCGTCTCTTGAATGACTGACGCGTGCTGAGGTCGTTGCGCGAGAAGCCGATGCGCAGTCACGTGTCAGCACCCACCTCTATCCACCATCAAGAATTGGCAGCATTTTCCAAGCTCCCCACAATTCCCAACTTCGCTGCTACAAAAACTGCGACTTCAAAAAATTCCTCTTCTCTTTGGCAACATCTTCCATCAACACCAAAGAGAGGGCATTTGGTAAGTAGCAATCCTATGATTCTTTCCCCCAATCCATCGTGATGACAAAATCAATCCGCATACAAACTAGAGTCTTTGACCCTTCGGGGAATGAAACCTACTATTGTCACGTCAGTCTGAAATGTTACGGCAAACTTCGTCTTCTATTAAACATCAACAAGATGTGGCTCCGATTGCTAACAGTCTGCTCCATAGTCCTCTACTTCACAATTGTGTCGTCTCTTGGCCTTGACATCATATTGAAACCAGCGAATACGGCCCCCTCGGGCGGCACCACTGGAGGCTGTGATCCTGTCGCAAGCTGTACGTCCTTGGTAGGGCTGGTGGGATCATTCAGTAGCCTGTGAAGGTGGTGACCATGGCCACTGCTACACATTTACTCCTTCGCTGATTGCTACGGCACGGGTCGCAACAGGTTGGTACACCCATCACCCCCCTCCCCTCTGGCATTCTTATGATGATTCAATTTTGCTTCGGCAAGTTGGAATTACCGACTGAGATTCCGATCTTTGACGAAAACAATTGGCTGTTTCTGATACCTGTGCCTTCGCCGTCTCTTACTTCCGTCCCTGGCGAGAATTTATGTGCTGACCGCGCGTACAGACTGCTGGCTTGTCATGGCGGCAAGGTACATACTATCCTTCTTCTACATCATCTCCGCAGCTTCTATGATGAAACGGCACTGGGCTCCGACTTCAGCATGAGCAGACATGCCATCTGCGACAGGCCTAGAAAACCTCGTCCACTGATCAGCAACATCATCCTCGGCTATCTTTAAATACCAGATGGAGAAGAGAGGTGCTAATTGGCGCTTAAAGGATGGTTATCCACGCCGCATTCGAATGTTACGGGTAAGTTTGACTTGGGCGTCGTGAACAGTATGGGTAAGCGCTACATTTTCATATTTTTCTGCCAACCTTTCATGATGAGACTTTTAGATGACGAGTCATATCGGGGTTTCCCATGCTGATAACCAATTTACTACCATTCATGCATTTTCTGAAAACTTCTGTCCACACTATATCTTGCTCCATCTCTTGAAATTAGTACTAACGTACAGACAGTCATCAACTATTTGCACAACGCCCTGCTCCGATGGCCCTTCCTCTTCAATGATAAGGGTGTGTACCATTTTCCCTCCACGCTGAACAAATATATCGGGTGTGGAGTTCATTATGATGATTTGACACAAGTTTTGACAAGCATATGTCAGAGCTTCGGCGTTGATGACAACCCGTCCATTCCTGAATGAACTCTATACCTGATGGCTTGGAGGCTACCCTGGGTGGTTTCCTGACGCTGACCAGTTTATAGTATGTGCCCACTACCAACCAGGTAACTCCTCGTCTCACTCTCCCCACCTCTCTCCTTCAAGTGTAAGTCTTGTTTTTGATCTTCCGTTCGCATCCACACTTGACATCCTGATGATTTTAAAATTTATCACGACGGTCTACATAGCTCCCAAGCTTTGATGAGATCGCCTTTGACAAGGCATTTTTTCTGATTTTCGTCGCTTCTTTCGTCCTCTCAAGCCGCTATTGTTACATTTGCCAGGCAGCTAACATTGCTGCACAGGTCAACCAACCTTTGACTGTGTAGTCCACATGATGCGACTTGTATACCCAAACCGTGGGGCAGGTAAGTCGGTGGCTTGTAAGTTTCGTAGTTTCGCTGGCAATAATTCTGCCATGTAGTTGCGACGGATTCGACTTGCGACTCAACCGCCGCCATATACGTAAGTCAAGCACGTTATTAGCACATAGCAGGTGTGTCTGAATTCAAATAATAATTCTATCAATTCATGTCGAAGCTATGCTTTGGGGTATCGATGATCGTGAATCCTATAAATCCGTAGTCTGTGTCTGGCTAGACATTCGGTGCACCAGTCTCGCCACCTAAACGCCAGGATGGAATTCCTTCAGAAGCCAACACTCTGGCATAGCCTCCAGCAGCAACTTCCTGCCTTCCCTAAATGCACGGTATCACGTATACGGCGACGAACATAGCGCCTATCACACTAAGAAGGACCTTGTTATGTAGCGAGTGCCTTTCACTGCGGGCGGCGTTTGCAGGAGTGGCCGTGGCCGTGAAGACTCCCGTGAGCGTAGGCGAGACCGATGTCGTCGACGTCTGGCCAGAAGCCGTGGTGGAGGAGGTGGCGCCAGGCCACGCACTGCTGGCGGAGTACCACACTTCGTTCATGATGAACCCCTGCCCGGCCAGGATGCTGCTCACCGCATCGTCGGGGCAGGAACCGGCCATGTTCCGCAAGTAACACGTCGCAGTCGGGCTGGGCGGGAGGGAGAGGGAGGAGGTCGCGTTCAGGGGTCCGGTAGTGTTGTAAGTGCCCAGGTTGACGGGCTCGCCTGTCGACACGCTGGTGCCGAGTATGATGCGGGCAAAGACCTGGAAGGCCGTCTCGGGCTGGTAGGCGGGTACGAAGTGGCCGGCCTGGTATACGCGGCTGAAGGACAGGTTGCCGTACTGCCGTACCACGCCGCCGATGTAGCTGTCGTTGACGATGATTGGGGCGTAGCCAGCGGAGCGGAACCGTGCTGAGTACGCGGCGCCCGCGAGATCCGCCACTGCTAGGGACACAGCCTCGCCGCCGAGCCAGTTGCAGATGAAGTCGCGGTCGCCGTAGACGAGGCCGATGCGGATTCCGCGGTTGAGGAGGGCGGCCAGTTTGGGCGCTATGGGACCGCGCTCCCAGTCGCCGGTCGACTGGAAGGCGGAGTAGACTTCTGGGCTTGAGTCGGTGTAGTTGACCACTGCGCCTATGGCTTCTTGCACGCGGCGACTGTTGAGGTATGATGCGTAGAGGTAGGATGGGTAGGAGTCTGGCAAGACGTGTGCGATGTCGTAGTAGCTGCGACTGGACTCACTATATGGTTCGAGGGTGGCGGAGTTGCATGCATTAGTCGCTCGTGCACATATGGTATTGACGCTGTCGACGTCTCCGTCATTCTCCGGGTCGAAGGCGTCGGCAGCCGCTCGACATTCGTTGATCAAGTCCAGGCAGCCGCCCGACTGGTAGAAGGTCCCATTTGCTAGCTGAGCACGCAAAGGTGAAATGGCTTGAAGGCCGTAGGTGTTGTTCACTGCCATGGTAGCGTAGGATGGTCCTTGTATGAGGTCGTCCAGGCAGCCATTGACGATCCCAAGGGAGGCGAGGTGGATATCTAGGGTCGAGTTACTGAGGGTGCCGTTGGAGCGACGCAGGTTCTGCTGCTCCCATATTTCCGCAAATACAGGTCCATACTTCCCGCCGTAGCTCTCAGCGAACAGGTTAACTCCCACCGCGCTGTTGTTGGCAGGGTTGTACTGTGGAAACGCCCCAAGGAAACCCTGCACCATGTGCCACACGGCAGTCGCTGCCACTACTGTGGTGTTGGCGGTGTTGGTTGCATTGAGTGAGCTGAAAGTACCGTTCAAGAAGGTCTGCGATGTCCTAGATCTGGGAACAGGCCGCGGAGGCAAAGACGCATCACCATAGACCAAGTCGAAGGAGGCATTCGTAGGGACATCGTAGGAAAACCCTACTTGATTAGGCTGTTGGAGGCATTTAGCAAAGAACACTTCACTTTGCGATTGCAACTTGGAAACCATACTTGGTCTATGAAGAGCATATTGGAAGCCCTGTCCCAGCCCCATTCTCGGGCCACAGTGTCTAGCCGGTCTGCACCTCTCTCAATGACCTCGCATGGCCCGGATTCAGTGAAGAAGCCGAACATGGAGCTCGAGCCGGGGCCGCCATTGAGCCAAATAGTCAGCTGCGATGTAGGCTGTCGCGCAGCAACGAACCAAAAGAAGATGTTGGTCTCGTATGCGCCAGGCACGTTGACCCAGCCGGTGTACTGTTGTTGCGTCTTGAAAGCCGTGTTACACACTCCATCGGGGACCTTGTACGAAATAGAGATACCCTGATCGACAGGCGAGAAGATCTTGGTGAGATTTGCGGCTTGAAAGGGGGCGAACTGAGCAGCACATCCTGCTGGAAAGGTGAGAAAGAGAAGCGGAAGCGAGCTGACGAGGACACCTGCCAGCCTCGTCATCAAGAGCAACAACATAACTGAAATGCTGGATGGATCAATACCGCCATGTCAATGCTAAGATGTACAATTCGGCCTCTTAAGGCTCTACATAAACATGAAGCAGCACCCAAACGCCAAGGGAACTAATGGATAATGTACGTGGACAGGTGTCCTTGAGGGTGCTGGCATTGATGGGTGGGAGAACAGAAAAAGCTGTGGATGAATCAAGAAATCCAATGTCTCAACATTGGCAGACAAGAGCTGGAGCAGCTGGCTGTTGGGACGAGAAACGGGCCGCGTAACTTGCATGAAATTAGCGTGCCAAGACCAGGGCAGCTGTACATCCCCCGCAGATCACTGATGCCCTACTTGCGTGGACCCACTTATGCTGTCTGCCAAAACTTATTCACCAACAATATCGACAACTTAAGCCCTACACTACATATACGTGTAAGGTAGACCTGGATGTAGTCTCGGTTGCGCCTCTAGAAATCCCATTGTTCTTCCCGGGCTCTCTCAGGGTCTCATCGCGAATCTATTTTTGCACCGAGTTTGAGCAACAGAAGTCTGCTGTGCGATGAGGCCGGCTCCAGGCAGCTTGAGCTTCGGAGTAGCGCCTCACTCAAAGGAAGCATTCAATCTCTATTCGATGATATCAGCATACGACGACTTTGGTCCTGCGTATCAAGCCATTCATTTGTAACTCCATCGCGATAACTGAGGATGTGCTCCAGACCCAAATTGTCTCGATTGTAATATGCTTCATGGTCTTATATTTCCATTGCTATCGCAGTGACCCCTAAAGCTTTAGAGCGCCACATTTTGCAGGGCTGCGTTAGTGCGTCGTCCCCCGTCCACCTCGTGCGGCTGAGGTTCGAGGTACAGGAATGCTTCTTTTCTTCCAGAACCACAGCTACAGCTCCTGAAGGATGAGTAAACCACTGTAAACGGTTCCAGCGGCATCACAAGGTGTCCCGTTCTTGATTTCACTCGTTTTCTGATGTCCAGCAACCACCACATTCATTTGTTTCTTGCCGCTAGCACTCAGCTGAAACGTCGACAATGTCCGCCGCGGACAGCGGGTACACCGCAACCGACATTATCACATACATTGGCATTCCCCTTGCCGTGCTAGGCGTATATACGAGACCCTGTTCAAGCTACATCCGATGAATATCTGCCAGCTAACGAACATAACAGGTGTTGCCCATCCTGTACAACACGGCAGCGACCCTGACGTCCCTGTCTAAGATCAAGCGCATGCTTCGGCACTCTCGCCTAACAGCTCTGACGCGTAGCGACGTCGTCAACCGTGTCATCGAGGTTGAGCTACCGCGTTATGCCGTCCGGCCGTGGGACCGCTTCGATCACCGTGCCGAGTACTGGGCGCTGTCCCGGCACCCCAGCAGCATCCCCGGTGGGAGCTGGACGACCTTCAACTGGCGGTCACAGATTATCGGACTCAAGACGCAGCGGGTCGAGTACGCTGACCAGCTGCGCCAGCCGCAGGTTGACGTCGCTCTTGACGAGTTAGTGTGCTATCTGCTCGATCTCGGAGCTGTGCCGGACCCTCATGGTTGGCGCCTATTGCGAAGCACGGGACTATGGACGCCTGTCGGGTGCGCTTTGATGATGTCTCCGGATGGAAGAGAGAAAGCGCTGACTATTGCACCGCTGGACGATTCGGATGGTCATCTCAGTTTGGCTGTGAACTGGTCCCCAGAGTGGACGACGAGGGACCACTCGCACCTCCCGCCATATTGGGTGCGCCTATCGCCTCCCCTCGCGCAATCTGCGGAGAATGAGGAGGCGTCAAGCTCAATCAAAGGTACTGATGATGCTGTTTCGCCCGTAGGAGGAGAGAGCTCGAGTATGCGCAAGGAGTCCCTGGACTCAACCCAACAGGAAGCGGAAAGCAACGCAAAGAAAGACATCACGTGCCAGATATCGGTAGACGGTATCGTCACCGCTCTGACGCAGGATGATCGGCTGCAGAGCAACCTCAAGCTCGACGGCCTGTATATCGAGCACATCCGGATCCGGCCGTCCAAGTCAGCCGGCGTGTGGTTCGCAAGCGCGGCCACGGCTTACGGTACCACGAGCCAGACAATCCTGTGGAATTACAAGATCCCCGACGATGTGCTCTCCTTCGCGCGCAAGGAGACAGTGCCCTGCGGTGTGCTCGAGCTTCTGGGCGTGGTCAACGACGGTGACACACCAGAATGGGCCACGCGTTACGACGCCGATCATGCTATATCGCTGGACGTCCACGTGCAACGACACAACGAGCAGCGCGCGGCCATGGCAGCCGAGGCGCGCATGGCACCTGCCCAACGCGAGGCGGCAGCCCGGGACCGGTCGATGAGGGAGAACGAGCAGCGAATGCGGGATATGCGAGACAAGATGCGGCGAGACGTACAGAGAAAGGACACACGCCTGATGGAGGCTTTCCAGAGCCCGCGGTGGGACACGAAGCGCGTGGCGGAGTATTGCCTTGCCTGGCTGAAGAGTAGAGGACACGTGCCTCCAGATGTGCCGGGCATCAAGGATGTCGTCGGTACGCTGCTCCACCGGATGGTCCTGGACGGTCAGTTCGCGGCGACTTTGTGCGGCATGTTGGATCTTTGGAAGGCTTGGGCGGATAACGGCGGTATGCGAAAATCGGACTTCGAAGCTATTCGCGATGACCTGGTCACCTTTGCGCAAGGGACGCTTCTGATTGCGCTGATCAAGGATACTTCAACGGCGCTGGACGGAACTCTTTCACTGGACTTGCAGGAGTGTATGAACATGTGGAGGCAGGTTAGACTTGGATGATCTTGGAGCAGATAATCAGACAAAGACCTTATGATATGTATATGTATATATTGATATGCCAGTTGGGATTTTAATATTCTGCCCCTTTCTAGGTAGTCTGTCTGACTTACCGGTCAGGTCCTTTCCACGTTCATTGCCATTGCAAGCGTCTGCAGGTGTGACCTCAACAAACTGGATGGTACATGCCTTCCAGGGTCATGACTGCCAGGGTACTGAATGTCAGACATGGCCATTGGAGAAGGTTACGTCCTCCGCCGCAACTGTTCGCATACTCCAGCTCTCGGTAAGTTTTTTCTGGTTGCACGCCCCCAATTTTGTCATTGTTCCGACCAAGCTTGGACAGGAAAATCATCGTCCTTCGGCTCCTGCCTTGGTTACGTTGATCGGCTGGGAGGAGAAGGGCGACAACCTGCGGAGCGTCATTCTCGCTTTCGATATGATTCTAGCTGGCGTGTGCCTCCAGAGCGACCAACATTCCCGCTGGTATTGGAGTCATTACCGGTCCTATTCGTCTGTGTGCCAGACTTCAGGCCTATACCTCGTATATATGTAGGGCTGCTACCGGTTCCGACAACCCTATCGCAGTTTCTGGCGACGACGCGCCACGAGGCCAATTAGCATAAAGGAAGCTATTGGGCAGAAGGTTGGAATACCAATGCGATATCGCAATGATCGAATTTGAATAATGAAGAACAGGTAAATGCTCAACCCATCCACAGGTATCGTGATTAAAACGACTCAATCCCCGCAACGCCAAAGCGCCATGATAACCGTGCAGAACACGCCCCATCCGACGACTTAAGCATACATCCCATCCATATCATCTTCATCTTCCTCATCGTCCTTCTCGACAACGACCTCTTTCTTCTTTCCCATCTCCTTCCGACACAGAGGGCAGGTCCCCTTGCTCAACAGCCAAGGTCCTACACACTCCAGGTCGAACTTATGGCTGTGGTGGCACGGCAGCTCGACAACAAGGGCGTACGGGTCGTCTAGATACCTCTCGGCGCAAATAGGACATGTCTCCTTATCGCCCAGCTTCTTACGCGGGACGCGTTCGAGGGTGTCGAGGAAGGACTGCGGTACGCCCTGGATCTGTGCTGGGGGCGAGGCAATGTCGCTTTCTAAGGACTCGAACAGAGAGGCCAGGAAGTTACGGTTGGACTCGTCTGGCGAGGTGGTTGCCAGGGTGCTCAGTTGGTCTTGGAGGAGGCGGTAGAGGGCAGCGAGGTCGACTGGGTTCGGGGTAGCGTGTGGGTTGTTGTGAGTATTTGCGGGATTGTCGGTTTCTGGGCTGAGGTTGTGGAGGTGGGAGGTGAAGGTTGACATGTCTATTTGTCGTCTCCGGCGTGTCGTGGGCTCGGTTGGCTTGATGCCGTGTTCGACTGCAGTCGATGTTAGTGGTCGACACCCGTTGCTGAAAAGGGGATGCGCCATACCTTCATATTGGGTAGACATTGCGTTCTGTTTACGTGTTACTCTTGGTCGTAATGCTCTCTTACTGTGGACTTGGAGTCTAGAGTAAGTAGATCGCACGGAGTAGTTGGTCAAGTCGACTATTTGTTCCCAGTAAAGTCTAGGCACGACACCAGGTGACGTGGGTCAACGATGTTCAAGGGTCTTTGCTTGGAGGGACAGGAGGGGTTCAAGAGCTGGACCCCCAACTGGTGGTCAAAGCTCGGCCCTGTAGCCAAAAGCTACGGCGGGGTAGATGGTACCGGAGTGGTAGAAATTCCCCGCATTTCAGCCACTTCCGCGTTATCAAGCTCTTATCGAATCCGCTCGCATGACGAGCTGATGAGCTTCATTGCCTTCAATTCCTTCATCAACCACCTCGAAATCTCGCCCAATCAATATTTGCTTTACCAGGAAAACATATATTCGCTCCATCAACCTACATCACATCTCACTTCGAGGTTCTGCATAGATCGCAAGCACTCTCTGCATAGCCTACAATATAGGGACCGCAGCTACAACTCCCCCCGCAGTTGACCTTCGTACACATTCGAAACAACCCGGACTTTTGAATATCTGAAGCCTCGCTGTATTACCGTAGAGGTCACTTGCCAGTCGGTGGCCTCTGAAGGTTCGAGTTACCACAGTCTTCCGAAGCCAATTGAGTTCTCAAAATGCCCCGACATCCGGATCCAAGCAGCATACCACAACCCCCTCTGCTCCTTACGAAACGCGTGACCTCCTTCCTGGCCGCCAACCTCACGCCTCAAATCCACACAGCCTGCCTAACAACCCCCTCAGGCAACATCCTCGCCCACGCCTCGACGATATCCTCAGCCCGCATCCTCCGCCGCCAAGCCGCCGTCGCAGCCTCGCTATGGGCCATGCACAACCGGCCCGGCTACGGCCGCGACGTCGAGGATGCCCTACCAAAAACGTGCTCGAGCGGCGTGCCCGGCGAGGAAGGCCTGGCCCCGCGGGCGATCACGTTGCAGCTTGAACCGACGGATGCGGACGCGGGCGGTACTGGCACGGTGGTGGTGATAAGGGGCTTGAAATGCGGCATATTATTCCTTGTCCTTGCGGGGCCGGAACACCCTCCTTCACCGTCACCGGCAAACGCAGACGGCGCGAATACATCTCCGACCGGAGGAGCTGGAGCTGGCGGTAGGACGGAGGGAGGGACGTCGTCACCCAAGGGTCATGATAGCTTGACAGGTGCCAACGCTGGGTCACGATCGGGGCTGCAAGTCGCCCAGGCACACCCCGGGTCACCGTCGGAGAGCATACTCAGTTCCGGTACGGCGGCTGCGACGGCGAGTATTGCCAGCCAGAGCAGTGTCGCTGTCGGCGGGATCAACACTGCCTTTGTGCTGGGGATACGGAGACAGGCTGAGGAAATTGCGCGGTGTCTGGATGAAAAGCTCGGATCTCTGACTATACCGGAAGAGAGTGTTGGTGGCGGTTGGGACGGTAGATAGTTGTCAGCCTAAGAGGCGACAGGGAGAAAGGCAGAAGAACTGCGGAGGCGGACCCAAGATTTCTTGATGCAATAAGTGTGGTAATGATAGGATGCGAAATGGTCAGTCCTCTGGTGAGGACTGTCACAGGGTGTCAAGACACTAGGTCTTATATTTGACCAAGAGGTCTGAACTCACAGGAAAGGACTGCGGCAGCTTGCTGTTTGTCGATATGCGTGAGCAGGGGCCGAGGCTTAGATCTGTGTGTACGACCTGGCAGTGATGCCGTGCCTCCAAGGAGGATGTGATGGTAGATTTGGATGCAAGCTCTAGCGCTTGGGTAGAGAGAGTCGCTAACTCTTGTCGCGATGTATAGTGTCTTGTCATGGATACTGGAGACATTATCACACCAGCAAGAAGTCAAATCGATTCCAGGTTTTGGTCACATATGGTATTCCTGTCTGGCCACGATTGGCTTGCAGTTCTATCCTCTTCCAACTGAAGCCGTCTCTTCTATAAACACAAAACTCCAACCCTCGTACAGTTGTCATTAACAATACAACATTCTAGTCATCAGTTCGGTCGTCGTAGACACCAGTCTATCGCATCTCGCTCATTGCTACAAGCACGCCGTCTTCCACATCAAGCAACAACAAAGAACACACCCCCGATCACTGACAACGCCAACGTAAGCGTGACCAGCAACCACCCCTGACCCTTAGCCGGCGCCGAATGTCCCGGCGCAGCATTGGGCGTACTGCTACCCGTCGCCGTCGACGTAACCAGCGTCCCGCCGCCGCTCGTACTCGAACTACTCCCTCCCCCTCCGGTAGCCGTAAACTCCGCCCTCTGGAGCACATATATCTCCCCCGTTGCGTCGCTAGACATAAACACCCGTCCCTGCGCATCGATCGCCAGCCCGGCCGGCCGGAAACAGCTCCCCGGGCACTTGGTGTTGTCCGCGTTACTGAGTATATCGACCGCCGCCTCGGTGCTATCGGCCGGCTCGACCGGCTCGCCGTTCGCGAAGCTGATGACGCTCAGCTTGTACCCCACCGGCTCGTCGCGGTTCCAGCTGCCGTGGAAGCTCACATAGGCCAGGGCCCCGTCCGCCGTGAACTTGATGTCCAGCGGCGCCATGTGCGCCTGGAACGTCAGCCTGGGCGCGACATACTCCTCGGCGCAGGTGGTGTCGTTCAGCGCGGCGGTGGGGTCCAGCACGAACTGGCTGCCCACTTTCATGTTGCCCTTGTCGGGTATGTTGGTGTCCCACAGCGCGAAACAGTGCGGGTAGCCGTAGTTCCCGCCCTGCGACTCCGTCGAGCCGTTCAGGTACCCGTGGAAGTTCATCTCCTCCCCTGGGTTGTCCTGGTGGATGTCGGTTCCCTCACGCCTCAGTTGGTCTGCGCTGTTTTCGACGGAATATAGCCCGCCTGTCCCCGGGTGCTCGGCCACGCCGACCGAGTTCCGCAGGCCCCAGCCCAGAATGCGGCCGTCCGAGGCGTAGTTGTAGGGGCTCGGGACGGAAGAGATGTTGAAGATGCGGATCTGCGAGTGGCCTGAGGTTATGGAGGCGGCGTCGTCGTCGATGTTCTCTGAACTGCCGCGGGAGACGAGCAATTGGTCTGGGGATTTTCTGGAGAGCAGGAGGGTGCGGGTTGTGTGGTCTGAGTTGCTCATGTTCGTGATGAGGGTCTGTTTGATACCAAGTGACTGCGTGGCAGGGTCGTAGGGCCAGGAGTAGACCTCGGAGGACGAAGACGCGTATAAAGTTTGGCTGTCACTTGACAGCTCGATGCCATGGTTCAGCTATGGATTTATCAGTGATCGTGCTCATGGTAGATATAGACGGGTCACTTACGGAGCTGTCGCGGATCAAGGCAGAAGACTGGTTCCTCAGGAGACAAGTCCCGCCTCTGTCATTGAACTGTATACGAGTGATGCCGACCCCGGATTCGACCACTAGCAGAGCACCACTCTTGTCAAATATGAGCCCGCGGGGCCTGGTGAGGCCCGTGACGACAAGCTGCGCTGTATATCCGCTTCCAACGACGGGCGCATCATAATTTGAAGACGTCAATACAGTCGGGCAAGAACCTGCTGCTGAAGCCGATGTTGTGGTCTGGGCTCTGGCTTGCTTTAATGTCGTCACGATCACCAACCCTCCCAGAAGAAGAGCATTTAGAAACATCTTGCCTCTTATTCCGGGGGCGAGCAAGCTAACTGTCAGTCGAAAGAAATGCAGCTAAGTGCTGGTTTCAAGCTCCGGTGAGATAAGCTCAATTGATTCGGGGAAAGCGCCCCGTCATATAAACTGACGGCCCTGATAGTACAGCTATGATGTTGCTTGGAGTGTAGAGGTAGGTAGGGAGTGACGCGTCGGCAAGCATAAATCACAGAAAACAATGCACCGTTCTACCTTCTGAAACGGGAATCAAGCAGCGCTTCCATTGGCGCGGTAGGTGTCCAGTATCTTGGATGTTCTTGGTCGCTGCTACCCCTCATTCCATCCTACGCAACTTCCTCTCACCTCGAATGTCTAAGCCTCAATGAATGGTGTGAAGCCCGGGTCGATATTCCGGCGATCTTCAGTCTCGATGGTGTCTGGGATGTAAATGATGTCATGCCATTGCTTACGTACACAATGGAACGAGCTGTGTCTTTGTGATCAATCAAAAGAGGTCAACTACTGACTGCTCTATACGAAGCACGGCAGCTAGCAAGGTTGGCTCCGTGAGGATTTGACCGACGAGCAATTCTTTACATCAATCGTGCAATAATGAAAATGTAGACAAAGAGCCTCGGCAGCGCTTTGAGGACAACGAGGCAGCTGAAGGTTCAAAGCTTAGGTCATCACTTCAAGTATGCGAATTGATTTATGTAGGTATTTAAATCATCTAGTTCTTCATGTCCGATCTGCCGAAGCTGAGCATAGCAAACCTTCGAACTCCTGACTAGACTCAGTAATTCTCCGATATAGTCTGGGAAAAAAATTAGAAATCACCGCATGTAGCATGTCTCCTGACCAAGATCAACCGTTTTCCCCCATTGTCCACCAACTCCGCGGAACTCCTCGAAAGCCAAACGCACCGGACATCTTACATGCCTCGTACCATGAGTCTCCAATATACCACCTTTTCTGCAATCAGACGGCCGAATCGTCGATAGTCTGCAGCAAACTAGCGATGTGAGGCGCCAGCAGCTTGTTCTCCGTCATGATCTCGTAAAGTCGCGCCTGCTGCGCGCGGAACAGCCGCTCGTTCCAGCCGCCCTCCTCGTCGCCCTGCTTGAGCAGCTCCTCCTGCGCCTCGGTCTTGACGACGTTACGCGCAATGTTCCGCAGCACGAGCGCGGCACTTAGGGGAATGCCGCCTGCCGTATGCGGTCCGTTCGGGTTGCGCTGGTCGACCGGGACCGCCAGGGTCTCCTCCGACTTGATTGTGATTGTCTTGGCGGGCGTGACGTGGGCGCGCGACGACCGCTTGGTACTGGTAGAGCCGCCCGGGGTCTGGGCGGTCTCGACGCCGGACTTGACGAAGGCCTGCATGGCGTGCAGCTTGATGTGCGACGAGAAGAGGAACAGGCTCATCTCGGTCGGCGTGTTGTACTTGCCGCAAGCGGCCCAGTAGCAGACATACTTGTCCGTCTTCTCCTTCAGAGCGTTCGTCTCCGGGTCCACACTTTCTCCCAAGTGGTCCGCGATTATGTGCTTCCACATCTGGTTGGCACCGGGCAGCCACGTGAGGCACTTAACCATAGGAGGATCGTTCGGGCGGCGGATTTTACGCGCCCAGAGGCAAGGAAAGTACTCGAGACCTTCCGGGCTGATTGGCCTAGAACGAGGCCGGATTCCGTCAATGATGAACTTGTTGACCTCGCCCTGGGGGGTAACCTCTCTTTTGATGCGAGCAGCGGCATTGGTGTAGACTTGGCTGATGCTTCTAATAAATTCGGCAGCCTGGATCATTTGCTTGCCAGCCTTCTTAAGGTGTTCCAAAAAAGCACTGTTGTAGCCTTGCCAAATGGAGATTTGCGTGACCTGTCCCTCGGGGTCTTCTTCGAAGAAACAGCGGACCCAGGTGTGGCATCTTTCCGGCTCCGGCAGCGCCAGCAGTCGTTGGAGCAAGTCATTGGGTACCGGCAGAGGATCTTCTGGACCCTTGACTCGGCGCTCGGGCTCAACGATAATCTCCCTCTGTTCGCGCTTGGCGCCGTGCGAGAGCAGTCTCACCAAGTGAGTCACGAGGTCATCCAAGCTAGACGCTCTGATGAGTGTTTCCATGTTGGGAACAACCGCCGTGTACTGGTAGAGAAAGTCGAGGCAAGCATCCATTAACTCGTCGTCGTTGAGGAGCAGCCAGTTCTTAACCTTCTGAAGCACCTCTGCGGGCACGTCTCCGAGCTGATTGGTCTCTGCCAAATTCATTGAAATTCGTCCTACAGCTCGTAAGGCCGTCAAAACCGTGCCGCGATCGTCCGAGTTATTGAGCAACTGAGCCAGTAATGTCCGGTACAACGGATCATCAGATTGCAAGACAAGATATGGCGTGATTTGCTCTGCGATATCCAGAGCAAAGTGCTTCAGCTCCACGGTCATCTCTAGCTTGGGTAGGTGCAAGATTATGCAGAGCAAATCGCTGAGCGTCGGGTAGTCTGCGATGTATGCAGCATTATCCTGAAGCATAACCATGTTACGGATCGTAAGGACAGCCTCCGTGATCATACCAAGACGGTCCGAAAAGTCGGCAGGCATGATGCCGTCGACGACGGGCTTGGGATCAAGCTGCTGGATACGCTCAATGATATCCGACGTACCATTATTGCCGTCCAGCTCACCAATTGGGCCCTCGTCCTGTTCAGGGTCATAGTTGATGGTCCACTCTACCTGATAGAACAGCTGTCCAACTTCAAGTCCCTTTTCGACTAAACCCTCGACCAACTTGGGAAATTGCTCGAAGCGAAACTTATCCCCTCGCTCATAACTGATCTTCACGAGGTGATTAAGAGCAAATGCTTGTTCGGCAGGAATGCGGCTGAGGAGGGATTGCATGCATCGAACATAGATGTTGGGCCCTTCAAAGTGCTTGTCGGCTCCTAGATAAAAAGTCAGCACCCGGCACGGCATCGAATAAACAAGCAGTAATTTAAGGCGTGTCGAACTTACGAATTGGATTGCGCTGTTGCATCAGATCCGCAGCTGACTTCCCCGCGGCTTGAAGCCGTGCAAGGCGTCGTTCCTCGGCAAAGGCATTCGGGTCAGTAGCTGGCGTCCGAACCGGACGGACTGGCAAGGCTAGCGGCCGAGCCCAGTCGTAGGTCATCACGGCAGCATTCTGGAGCTCCGGGTTCTGAGGAGTAAACGAATGCGATGCGCCACCACGAGGAGTCTGGTATGGAGCGGAATGCACACTTTGTTGCTGCGGCCCTTGGGAGTGTGGCTGGCTGTGATGCGGAGAGTTATGCGAAGCTGAGGTAGAATGTTGTTGCCCTGAGGCATGTCGCACGGCCCTGGAGGAGCTGGTCTCGGGTTGGAAGATGACCCTTTGCGGGGGGTCTTGTCGCAGGCCTCGTGATGCTCGTGCTGAGCCGGGGGTATCTTCAGATGGCCGCTCCTTTGATGGCGTGCCTTCATCACCATCCGAGTCCCTGAATCCTGTGCCTGTTTCTCGGCGAGCGGGAGCGTAATTCTCCAATGTTCTGGTCAGCAAGCCGCTGCCTTTAGCTGTCGTATGTTCGAGGATTTCGGGTGGTGGAGGCTCTTTGTTGTGTATTGTCTTGATCTCATAGGCGGCAAGGTTTTTGTAGAAGATGGATTTCAAGCTGAACGCAGCTGCTGGCGGGTTGCTGGTCATCAATCCCAGCTCTTCACACATCCGGCGCCAAGCCAACTTCTCGTCAGAGACGGCATCGTAGCCTCCTCGCTCGACAATATAATTGAACAGCTTGTAGAGATCCACTTGACATAGACCCAATTTAGGTGCTGGGTCAAAGGACGTGCCGCGCTGTTTGTGGAATTCGGTGAGCTTCGCGATGAAGGCTTCGTATTCCGGGGTATGGTCGATCGTGTGCACTGGTACCGGCGGGGCCATATCTGCGTCGGGAGCCGCAGACAGTGGCGACAAAGCTCGTGGTGATAAAGGGAGATAAAGCAGCGACTGGGAGCGCGACAACGGCGACCGTGATGCGACGATGCGACAACGCGTTTGAAATGTTGGAAGTCGCGGCTGCAAGGCTGACAGACTGGCAAATTTGTGGGAATGCGCTTAATTAGCGTTGGACTTGGCTGTACAGTGTGCACGGTCCAGATCCCCTGGTACCCTCTAGCGTGTAGGCTGTAGTGTACATTGAGGTACTTGTAGGATTACGCGGGAACTTCAGCATCCTCATGTGTACACGAGCAGATGTATTTCAGTGGGGTCCTAACCAGAAAACCTGGCCATCATGACGGTCAGTTATCTACGTGTAGTGTTTGTACGTTGGCTCTGAGATTAGATAGACATGAATTAAGGTATTCAGATCAAAGCCGCTCTGCCCATACTCATCTTCACTCGCGACGAAAGGATGTCTATGAGTTTATGCCTGTACCTTACTAGCATCCCGTCAGTCATGTTCAAGTCGCGAACATCTCCTCGTCCATTCACGATGCCGAGATTACAGATAGATTATATCCTCGAGGAAGCATATTCAGGAAGAGAGCTGAGTAGGTATCTTGAAATAAGTGCCTTGCGTCAAATGTGTGAACAGCCAAAGACCGAATCACCATTGACCGTACAGTTCAACTGTCATGTCAATCTCAATCAGCACTAAGCGTGCTCGGCAACATGACGACTGTCCGCGGCACCCTTATCGCTTTCATTCCACTCTGTCCTCCCAAGCCTAACAATATCCGCGCCTCCAAGCACCCAAAACTTCTCCGGTGCTTTCCCCTCCTTGGCCAGCCTGGCAGCAGCAACCGCAGCCCGAGCAATGACCTCCGCCTCCTGCCCAAGGGAATCCTGCCACCCCTGTCCAAATAACCTGCCCAACGTCCTCACAGCCGAGTTCATGAATGGACCTCCACCATGCGGCACCTCCCGGTCGCCCATGATCAGGCCCGGCCTGAGGATGACCGCGTGCTCGAACCCGGCGCCCTGGATGGTGTCCTCGACGCCCTGCTTCATCCTGCTGTACGGCGCCCTGCCGCTCAGCGCACCCCTGATACCGGCGCTGGAGATGAAGACAAAGTCCTTGACGCCCGCGGCCTTGGCGGCCGTCACCAGCTCGACGTTGAGGTCGTGGTCGATCTTCCACTGCTCCGCTATGCCGCCGGCCTGGGCGCGGGTGGTGCCGAGGGCAGAGAATACGACATCTGGCGTGGGGGATATGGCGGAGAGTGCGGCGGACCACTTGGAAGTGTCGGACTCGATGATGGCCGACAGTTTGGGCCCGGTGGACTTGGGCTGGCGGCGGGAGATGGTGTGGATCTTAGACCATGGGGAGGTCTCGGCCAGGCAGGTCGATAGGATGTAGGAGCCTACCAGGCCTGTACTGCCGATTATGGCTGCTGACATTATGATGCTGATTGGTTTTCGGTACCGAGTCTTGCTATTATGGTGCTTACTGTACCGGTTTCCCGGGTTGCTTGATGGCGGTACGAGGTTGAGCAGGTGATTGGAAGCTTTGAAATGAGGCTGATTCTGATGCCCAAAGCACGATGATGCAAGTCACGGAAAGTGGATCGCACGAGTGGGGACCTTATGGACGCCCGCCACCCGGAGATAAGATTCTAGTGGAGAAAAGTCTCACCACACTCCACGTACTGTACTGCATAGGTACCTCAGTACATGTCACGTACATCCTCGCAGCTTCGCTCCAAAGACCCAAAGTTTATGTCTAGGAGTGTGACTACTCGGTAGACTGTATAAGCTCCAGCTATTGGGGGAGCGCTAGTTAACAAGTAAGGTAGTGAACTAAGGTAACTTCTCTTTGCTACATTACTCTAGTACTTCCATGATTGTAGTCCCCTTCAACTGTCATGGCCGACGCCATATATTCGGAGACTGGGCTCACTTTGGCCGCCGGAACGGGTGCGCTTCGGTGTTGAGTACAAAATCGTCCAAGCTGATGACATCCGCCGGCGAGAAGATCAAGTAGAAGTACTTGAGCGTCTCTGCCATCCAAAAGCTCTCCATCGAGTCCTCCTTCTCCGGGGCCCCTTCAACCGTCACATTCGTTATGGCCGCGTTTCCAAACGGTGTCTCGGTGGCAATCATGATCCTCTGAAACATCGTCCACGCCGTCTCGCGCAGCTCCTCATTGCCTGTTACCCGGTACAGCACAAAAATGCTCTCGATTGTCTCCGGTCGCAGGAGATATCGCGGGTCCCTGGCGTTGCGAAACCCTTCTTTGAGAGACGGGTCGCCTTCTTCCCGCCACCTGTCCTGGTCCCATACACATCCGTCCAGTGACTTACACTCAATCAGACCGAAAATCTCAGGCATCAGACCCGTCGCAAATGCCTCATACGCCCATGCGCAGCCGCGCGTGATTTGCTGCCCGATCTTCACATGCTCGTCAATGCCGAAGGTTCTGCCTCCGACGGCGAACATGCCGCCCACGAAGCAAGACAGGTGTTGCCCTTCCGGGACAAGGTTGACCCCTTCGTTGCGGACAAACGCAGTTCCCGGAAACAAAATGTCTTCCTTGCCGGGCAGCATAGGTCGGAACAAGATGTTGTTCACGACTGCATCCATGGCTTTCCGATACATGCTCTCGTAGGCCGGCTCCAGCCCACCAAGGAGGATAAACATCTTGGGGAGATACTCGTATAGCGAGTCAGCCAGAGCGCCCAGACTGAATGAGCTGTCTGTCACCTTCTCGTCGCGGAAATTGATCATAGTCGGCCACATCCCAGGTAAGAGCGATTCGTCCTGCGTCCGCTCCAAGAATGCCCTTACTCGGTCGATGGCATCATAATACTTGTCATCTCCAGTCAACTGAGCAAGCCGTGTGAACTCCAACGATAGAGATGCAGGCGAAGCGCTAGGATCATGAGTACCGGCGACCTGTGTGCCTGCAATTACGTCCTCAAACGTCAGCCAGAAAGGTGGTATCCGGTTCGGCGTGTCGAATGCCATGTAAAGCATGTCGCCCAGTTCCTTAGCCTTGAGAAGCAATGCCGGCTCGCCACTCAAGTCGTAGGCGCCAAGAAGCCCACCGAGGTGCCGGATAGTCGTCTCAAAGACGTTGATGCCTGACTCGGTCGTGTTGTTGAAGTCCAGCTGCACAGCCGCCTCCACGGCCACGTAGAACTCTGTCTTCAGTCCCATGATCCACAGCGTGTCGAGGCTGTCCACCAGGGTGGCACCCCACCCGCCAAAGGTGTCCTTGGCTCCGCCGGTGAGAGGCGTGAGCTCGTCGTGCAGCCATGCGCGCTCCTTGTAGCTTCTCCAGCAGCGAAGGAAAGCGTTGCGCACAATGACAGCTCTGGCTTGACTTGTCGGGTTGTTTTTCTGTTTCTGTCCGAAGTGATACTGTATCCTTGGGAGCGGCTTCACTCTGCCTCTGGGCAGTGAGATGACGGACTGAATCGGATAATGCTGCTCGACCGTTGTCCAGTCGAAACTGGATTTCTGATAGGGTATTCTAGCTTTATGACTGTCCTGTTTATTGAAGTCAATCCGCAGATAGAAGATGAGTACGACGGCCAAGACTATGGCCAGCAACAGCCGTGAACGAGATCTTCTGCGAACGATTATCATGGTATCTCACACCACCGATCGCTTCCACCATTGGGGCGATTCATCAGATCTCGAAATGCAAGAGGGTGAGATGAGAACATGTAGGTGTCAAATCGGGCTAAAGTGAACGACAGGCAGCACATGATTGATCTCGTTGTTTGCTTTGACACCTCGTATTAGCGGCAAACGGGTGATTCAATCCACTGTTTGCTGTTTCAAGTGCCACCAACACACCCTGTTTGTTTAGCCGGCGAGAAACTAGGCGCTAATTTTAGTGCTTGTCCTACCAACGGCCTTGACCAATTGAACCATACAAAGCATGCTGATCCGGTAATTCGGAGCGGCCCGCACTCAACGAAGCAGATCCTCCTTTCAATGCCCCTGTGCACATGTCACATAGGAGCCGTATCATTACCGAGACAGGAAGAATAGCACCGAGCATGCGGAAGCGCCAACTATTCGGTGGTTGTAAGTAAGGTACCGACCACAACTGATTTTACAATGAATGTGGTCAATGGGTATTCGAACGCAGAGCCCAATGGGCGCACCGTAAGCATTAGCTAACTCGAGGCAAGATAGCTAATGCTTGGGACTGTCGTGGGTATCATTGGATATCCAGCTTCATCTCAGGCTTTTGGCTCTGACACAATTCCAACTTCATCGACTCGGACCAACCATTTCACCAGATGACTCAATGCTACTGATCACCGCCAACAATGCAATAATGACTAGAAAAGGCGGTTAGGACTAACATCCCACAACGTTGCGAGAGAACCTCAAAGTCAAGGCAAAATACTCACTGGACGACGATGTAAGAATGAACGACGCAACGGTAAAAGCAGTCTGTGCATCTCCTCCCATTGCGGTCCATATGATCCCGACAAGACAGGAACTGAGCCACGGCACCGTCCCAGAAATGGCAATTCGGGTTGTGTTCCAACCCTCAACGAACTCAAGGGCGTGCCGTTTGTCCTTACACCGGAGCCGGAACACCCACTGAATCCACTCGTCTTTACTCGAGAGCTTGTCAGGGTTCCGATAAGCGTACATCATCTCCTGGAGGACGAAGTCATCAAATGGAACAACAGTCGGCCTCGTTGTTGGGGTGTACTAGCGTTCCGCATTAGATTATGTTTCCCGGGTCTCACTTGGATGCGGCTTACAGCGAGGACACGGAACGCTCGAAGACTCTTGAGCGAGAAGTAGCGCCTGAAGAAGCCGGACATCTGGGTCACGTAAAGACGCTCCATCTGGCGAAAGAACTGGTCATCAGCAAAGACCATATCCTTATTGGCTGCAATGGTTGCTTTGAAGCCATCTTCGCTGGGACACATAGACTTGAGCACACATTGGATTTGCTGCAAGTCGCATCCGTTGGCCCCTGACCTGTAGCATACGAGGTTCAGTGAGCAAGTCGGCTTGGTAGTGTCGTAATAACCCCGCTCAAACACATCGACATTGCTTCTCGGCCTGGGACGTTGCTCCCCCAGACCGTGCGGCGTCGGGAGGACCGCGATGGACGGGAACATCTCATTGCTTGGAGTGGTACTCATGGGATCCTTCGAAACTGGGGGCGCCAAGCTAGCAAGGCTCCTTGCTAAAGCTCCGTGGTATAAGGTTCCATGCCGCAACAACGCTTCAGTTTTCTCCCTAACGTCCTTTGGGTGACCTTGTTCGTCATTGTTGACAGTGGCTAAAGTTCGCTTAGCGGTAACTGGAGGTGAGAGGTCGACTTGATGCCACCCTTCACCAGGAGGGGGGCTGCCGACTCTATCTGGAGACATGCTGCCGCTTCCTACCAGGCTGGGAAGGTCTAGTGCAGACGGTGACTGGCTGTGTTGTAATGAAGCGATTTCAGGTGTAGGATGTACTCCCTCCGATTGTTGCCGTGTTGCGCCGCCGCGATTGTCATCTTCCACTCCAGAGTATCGTTTGAAATTACTCTCAAGCCTCTCCGCCCCGGGTGCTGAACGGTGGACAATAAACGCATCTGGGGACCCCATAAAGGAGAAATGTACTACCTGAGGTGGCTCAAAAGATGAGAACTGCGCCGGTAGCGGTGCCGGTGCAGACCAGGCATGGTGCGAAGGACCTGGTTGGCGCTCTGGACTTGCAGCCCTCGCAAGCTGCGGTACTTTGGATTCCATGTCTTGAGTTTCTTGCTTAGCTCATCTGGGAACTGAGCTCCCAGAAAAGAGAGGTCAAGGAGAGATACATATATCATGGTCCTCTGAACGAGGCTCTGGAGCTGGACCTGCATCATAGGCTGCAGTGCCACCCCCACAATCTAGGCAGGGCTGCTGGATACTATATGTCAAACCTCGCAGTCAAAATGTCCAAAACTAATGGAGGATATTTGGAAAGCGTATGAAGGATATCACAGGAAACATTTAATATTCGACCAACGGTCACTGGAAGACAGAGAAAAGAGGTGAAAAGGATGAGAAGCTTCGTCCAGCCTGCGGCTTGCCTTGTCTCCAGAAGAGTGTGTGGCACCCTTGCGAAGGCAGCCTTTCTGGTGATTACCTTTAACAGTAAGGGATCCCTGAGGCAATTCCTGGCATGCAAAAAATGGTTGTAAACCAAAAGAGCAGCTGACCTACCTACATGACCGCTATCTGAATTGGAACAATTAGAAGAATACAAAAGAGAAACAAAAAAAAAAAACGCGAGAAAGCTTCAAAAAAAAGAACCAGGTGGTGGTGGTAGACTCAGATGGGTGTTGTCGTTGAAAAGTGCTGCCAAGTGTAAAGCTTGCAGCTGCCAGCTGTCCGGAACGAAAGAGTGCTCGCCTAGCAACGGTCCGCAGCCGAGCCATTTGCCCCGCAGTGCGTTTCACCGGGCGCGAGATGACACCGGCGTAACGACCTTTGTAAGCCTACGGTACGCACAGCTAGAACCAGGACGGATATTGGCATCCTCTTAGCTCCTAATTTCATCGCTACTCTACCTGACCACCTAGCCATTCGAGATGAGCAAAGCAATTCTGTCGTCTTTTGTGGAAGGGGCACCGCCGGGCGAAGTAAGGAACTGGACTCCAGCAATCGGGCAGGTCTGAAGTGTGTCTGATACTGACATCTCTCGAAGCTTACAGATGTCATCGCCGGTCAGTTCCTTCGGTCTATTCGACGTTCGTACGAAATGCCCTTCTAACCAGGCCATTCTACAGATATCAAAGCTTTGACGATATCGACACCCAACGCGGTCAACGAACTCGGACCCGCCTTCCAGAAGTACAATGAGGAACAATTCGTTACTGTGAAGCTTCCGGGAAGCAGTCAACAAGTCATCATCAGCTCCCACAGCTCTCTTGGAGATGGCCGGTACTATGACGTCGAGAGCTCGTCGAGCTTCGCCTTCGACCACACAACCCAGGTGAGGGCGTCTCGGACAAGGTGCTGCCTAGGCCGAATAATAACAATGTGCAGAAAGCTAGCGCTGTCCAAAGCCATGTGCTCGAGGGTTCACAAGCAGACCTAGTGTGAGTACACCCAAAACTCCCATGATGGCACGAGCCAGTTGAAGCTGATACGTTGAGATGCAGCAAGTCAACACTCAAGAGCTTATCCACATACGTTAAGGAGCACTTTCCGAACGCAGCCTCCGGCGTCTACCCGATAGAAAACGATTCCAAGATCGCAATCGTCATTGTGTCGAACAAATACAGCCCAAACAACTTCTGGTGGGATCTGAACCAACCGCTACAGTGGCAAGGGCAAGAGGTAGTCTAACAGTTGCTCATAGGAACGGGCGGTGGCGATCACTCTACGTCTTCGACCCATCCTCCAGCTCGCTAGAAGGCTCCATCAAGGTCGACGTGCACTACTACGAAGACGGTAACGTACGACTCATCACAAACAAGCCCGTGACCGCGACGGTGTCATCGGGGACTGGCGCCGGTATCGCCAAGGAGATCGCGGGCGCGGAGAAGAAGTACCAAGAGGAGCTCAACCGGGGGTTCACAAACCTGAGTGAGGGTGCATTCAAGGGGCTCAGGAGGCAGCTGCCGGTGACGAGGCAGAAGATCGAGTGGGACAAGGTTGCCAGCTACCGGTTGGGACAGGACATCGGCGGCGGCAGTTCAAGGCGGTAGGCCCGTATCTGAAGCGGAGCCGGAACATATGATGTGGTCCGGAGCCCCAAAGGAGGTTGAGAAGATGGATAGAGGGCGGACGAACCGGATAGAAGAGCATTGTGATACGTATTGAGAAGCCCAGGCTATGCGAGCACTGGCTTTTAGCAAGCGAGCCAGAGACAGTGAATGCACAAAGATGACAATCAAGAATAAGAAACCCGCAAGCCCGTGAATAACTCCCGGCCGGGGCATCTGTGACAGAGTCAGGGAAGGTAGGTATTAGTGGCAGCCAGAGGCGGGGTCGGCTCTGCCTTTCGGCTTCAGTTTTGGAGACCAGCCTGACCAGCCAGCTGTCAAGCAGGGCGTGCAATGTTGAAATGATATGCAAGGATATCGAGATCCAGAATGGTCGCCAGGTGGGCAGCTGGTGGGGATCCATTTCCAGCGAAGGGTTCTCAGCAGTTATCAGCGAATGAGAAGGTGTTTACCCCAATTTCGGCAAATAAGTACCCTGCTGATTGGCCGTCGTTGGGTTCCGGGGTCAAATGTGTCACTGAAAGTTCGGTCCTTGCCAAGGGGAAGACAGACGGGAGATAAACGCTCGGAAGCCGCCAAAAGGAAACCGTCCGATTTTCTGAATTGTCCCGGACCAACTCGACAGATCCGATTCTTGACCACCTCCATTCTTTCTTTGACCCGTCCACCTCCAGATCAACCCCCCGATTGCTTTGAGCCCAGCCGTCCACTATCCTTGAATTTGCGTCCCGAGCCCCGTCTAGCTCGTAACAACCCACGTCGACTACGCACCTCCGACAGAACAACGCTTATCAAAATGTCTGCCGAATACACATACCAAGACGTTGCTGAGCACAACACCAAGAAGGACATCTTCCTCGTCATCCACGACGTCGTCTACGATGCCACCAAGTTCATTGACGAGCATCCGTAAGTTAGGACCTCTCTGCGACTACGAGGCTTCTGCCCCTCAAGATCACGCAACTGTGTCTTTTACAATGGCGTGCTGACATCCGCTTTCCGACAGCGGTGGTGAGGAGGTTCTCCTAGACGTCGGCGGCCAGGATGCGACTGAGGCCTTCGAGGATGTTGGTCACAGCGACGAGGCCCGGGAGACTCTCGAGCAGCTCAAGGTCGGCACATTGAAGCGCAAGGTAAGCTTATTCTTCTGGGTGCCATCCGCGATCCCGCGTCCTGGATTCCAAATCCCCTCAATACAGTCAGATATTACTGCAATCCTGATCACCTGCTAATAAATCTTGTACCGACAGGCTGGCGACCCGACCCCTAAGGCTCCTTTGCCCGGTGCGCTTGCTCCCAAGGCCAACACCGAGAGCGCTGGACTAGGAATCGGTCTTTACGCAGTTGTTCTTATCGGAGGTGCCATTGCGTACGGTGCCTACCAATACCTCCAGCAGCAACAGGCCAAGCAGGTTTAGAGGGAAGGGGAAGACTTGTCGACGATTTATAGACGAGGGCTCGCGTCGCGTTGCTTTAACACGAGATGCTTGGTCTCGTGTCCGGTCGCTTCGCTTCGGCGGCAACGCCATCGGACTGACAGGCGGGAGGAGAACTGGAGGGCTGGCTGGGGCAGGTTGATTTAGCGAGACCATCAGCCAGAGCGGAGAGCCGAGAACACTTCGGCATATGCGAGTACCTAGCTTATAGACAGTTTTGTAATTGTGCGGATGCTATTGTTCTACCTTTATTGTGCCTCTTTGAGTCGTGAATGAGGGACAAGTTTGTGAAAGCATTCAACCACGAGGCGACCTATTTCACTTCTCTATCCTTTTGCCGATGAATTAATCTCTCAGAAAAAGAAAAAGAAATCTTCATACCAACATACACAGATCGAGAACCTTTCTTCCTCAAGCTCCACGTCTCAACAAATTTGGTGAGCCTGTCAAACCCATTTTATATTACGATTAACACGTACACTTAGCGACAAGTCAAATGAAAGCGCAGACGCTCTGCCAGAGCACAGGCCATCCATCCATCGCGCAGTGGCTGGTCCCAGGCGTCCGTTTAGCAAATCAGCCTTATCGCCCCCACTGTCTCACAACTTTAACCTTTTGGCCATCCCGTCACCTCACATCTCCGTCTTCCCTCCGGCTTCCACTACCGTCAAGTGACCACATCAACGCCGACTTAATCGGCATTCTCCTGGCTGCTGGGCCACCGACCAACATCGGCTAGCCATAATGTCGTCCTATTTGGAACGCCAGCAGAACTCCTTCACCGGCGCCCTCGCCAACGCGGCGGCCAAACTCGGCCCCGGCAGCGCGAAGAAGCCCCTCGCACCTCCCTCGCCCTCTCCCTCAGTCACATCCACCACATCAGTCGCAGCCGGCGGTACGCCGGTCAAGAAAGAGCGCGATGTAGCCGGCTCTGCGACCGTCTTCTCGCAGCCGGCGTTGACCGGCACCGGTCACTCGGCCTTGGCGCAGATGACGTACGTGATCAACTGGCTGAAGGAGAAGGACGAGCCCAAGACGATCCAGGAGATCCTCGAGTACGTCAGCCTGCACAACAGGCCGCAAGCCGATCAGGAGAACTTCATCGACCACGTCCGCCGGAACCCACACATCAAATGGATCCCCGACGAGAACCTATCGCAGCAGACCTGGCACAGCGGCACCTACGTCCACCGGCCGACCATCCCGAACGTCAAGAACAAGACGCAGCTGTTGCAGTACATGCAGAAGCTCACAGACATGCAGGGAGTGCTAGTCAAGGATCTGATGGACGGCTGGCCGAACTGCCACGGCGCCATCGACGAGCTGGAGAAGGAACACAAGCTGCTGGTCTTGCGGTTCAAGAAGGACGAGAAGCCCAAGCAGATCTGGAGCGACGACCCCAGTCTGTTCCACGCGGTGGACCCCGAGTTCAAGGCCATGTGGCACAAGGTCGAGCTGCCGCACCTGGACAGCATCCACCAGCGCCTCATCCAGGTCGGACAGAAGCCCACGAGCGAGGACCCGATGGTCAAGATATTGGCGGCTGGCAAGGTCGAGAAGAAGAAGAAGCGGGCGAACAGGCGCGGCGGGAAGACCACCAACTCGCATATGCAGGATTTGCTCAAGGATTACAGTCATATGCGCCGGTGACAGTCGTGTTGCGGGTTACTTTCTCACTTGCGCTTTACACTTTCGGTATGAAAGCGGATTCTGGTCTTGACTTAGAGGGACTTGGTCGGCGTTACTGGTGGTTTTTCGACATGCCACACTTGGGCGGTAAGGGTCATTTGGGAGAGGGGAGTCTGGCGTTCATAAGCTGACGCTGCTTCTGAGCGGACGTCTGGGATCGAGTCCCAGTACAGATTGTCGCATCAGCGGAAGGTCCTAGGTTGTGGCCTTATAGAACAAGCGATGACTTTATGCAATTGAATAATAAACCAATGAATGCTTCCAGTTGAAGCCCAGTGTCACTTACAAGACGTCTTCAGGCGCAATGGCCGGTAGACACGAGGCCCTATGGACCAGGGGAAGAGAAAAGTAGCAGGCTAAGGGTGTCAGAACGCAGCAATACGTCCAGACCAGGTATACGGAGAAGGCAATCCAAAATCAGAAAACAATTTACACTTCAAAGCAACGCTTCATGCCATCTCAACACGGCCCAGCTTCCTCGCCATCATAAGATCATACACCAAGCCCTTCTCGTGCTCGTAGACCGAACCTCACTTGCCAGCCAAATGGCAGACCTCGCTATTCGTAAACCACAGCCCTCCGAATACCCTACTGCTCAACCCGCCCAAACACGTCCTCGAAGACCTCAGGCTCCTGCATTCCGCCGACAAAATACCTTCCCTGGACCAGATAGCTCGGCACAGCCTCGATCTCCCTCTTCCTCCCCTGCGCACTCTCCCAATCCACCCGTCTCCCCATCTCCTCGCTGTCCATCACCGCCCTCGCCTCCTCCTCGCTCTCCACCACCCCGGCCTCGATCGCACACCTCGCTAAAAACTCCCTGTCGGAAATATCCGCCCCCTCCTCGAACACGCCCCCGAACAGCCGACCGAGCAGCGCCTCCTGTGTCCTATTCCCCCCCTTCCCCTCCGCCCTGTCCAGATCCAGCGCCCTCAGGATCAACTTGTGACTATCCCAGCTGCTCCCGCTCCTGCCGTCCCAGACGAACTTGATGCCCAGCGGGCCCCCCCTCTCCTCCAGCCGCGCGAAGAACGAGTCCACCTGCGCGCCGTACTTGGCCGTGAAGTAGTCCCGCTTGTTCCCCACCCTGCGGCACGTTTTGGGGTGGATGAGGAACGGGTGCCAGACGAGCTCGAACTCCGCCTCCGGATGGGAGGCCTTGTAGCTTTCTATGGCGCGGTCGAGGGACTTCTTGCCGATGTAGCAGAAGGGGCAGAGGGTGTCGGAGTAGACTTCGATTGTGAACTTGGTCATTATTCTTTTATCTTTTCTTGCTTTGGTCTTCCTTCACAGACAAGTCAGAGATAACTTCGGTGACCCATGCGACAGGGATGGCTCGAGGGACAAAGCTGTTGGCAAGGATTGCCGCCTTGTACGATCGAAGGTTGAGTGGTCGCACTGCTTTGCGTGGTGGACAGAGATGTTACACTGGTGGCGATGTTCGTTTCCGCGTTGGTGAGCTAGTAATGTAGATTGATGACAAACTGCCGGATGTCGGGCGATCGTTGTTGTCTAGACTAGCAACTAGACTTAGAGAGTAGTCTAAATGACAAGCAATATGATGAGATGGTATGCCAAAAGACAACAGCTTCGTATATCTGAATGTCTTCCCGTCTAGGATTTTCAAAGCTGAAAGCCGAAATTCTGCACTCGCATCCTGATTCCTGATATACGGTGATCCCTCAATTTTGGCGCCTGAGACTTTGTCGTACCGAGCTTGAAGGAGATCAGCCGTTTGAATAGTAATCATGAAATCCGTACTGACACAAATGAACTCTGATTCCGCCGGCAAGCCCGCAAGCTTGAAAAGATACGGCCGCCACTGCATATTTTATTCGTTGTATACAAGCAGCAAGGCGGGACTCTGCTTTATGCCGCCATGATGCTGGTGATGGAATAACTAATCCTTCGTTTCATGTTGTGTTTGGTGGCGAAAACGAAGCTGTACAGCCATTCCCACCATTCTTCTCGAACCACAATTCGACATCGGTTCGACGAAATTGATATGTCAAGGTCTATGAGGGAAATGGATTCAAAAATTTCATGAGCGACACTGGTGACAGAGTGCAGCAGGTGGACATTAGCAACCGCCTGTCCACTTCAATCGGCACGCCCAAACAATGCCTCGCAGAGGTGGATGTCAAGACGAGACCCAGCTGAAGCACAGTTCACAAGCAGCAAGCCATACCTCGCATGTGATTCGAGAGAGCATGTCACGATAGTCACTGGCCAGACATCTGATCTGGCAGAATATCACTAATCCAAGCGCCATCAGTAACACGAGACCATAATTCATCAACGAGCTTTTCTCATTCCTATCGAGACCGGCCCATATAGATAGCTAGGTTCCGTATACGCTCAAAGCAAGTCTAATCCGGCCAGCCACCTATGCTTTTTATCTGCGACGTATCGCTTTGTCCGCCGCATAAACATCTGGATGAACCAACGCACCCACGGGTCGGAAATAGAGCCCGAACACCACAACCAGGGGGAATTTCCATACCGTCATGCTAAAATACATAATGTGGCTGCAACGCAGCCGAGGCAAGCACCCGTTCCAGTCTAATGAGGCCAGAGTGACAGAGGAGATAAAGGAAAAGGGAATAGGGTTTCGTGACAGGGAGGACAAAGGAAAATGCTCGAGAAGGAAAGCGATAGGTAGTGCGTCCAACCGTGCTGAGATTATTAGTGACTCTCTATGAGTCGAGTTAGTGCCGGCCACACCCGGCCATGTCTATCGTAAAAGTGCCGTTCACCATAGCAGATGGGTGCCCAAGCAGTTTCAGGATGCTTGATTACAACCATCCACTGTCCCCATCTTCTGTGGCGAGGCAACGGCGACTGGTCTGCTCTTGCTGTCTGCCGTCGGCGAAGGTTGTTTCGGGAAGTTCAGGTTCATCAGCCTGACCCGCAACTGATCCAGCTCGGAAGAGATTACTGAGCCCCCGCCCAAAGCTCGTTCTTAATCGCCTTTGGGTCATATTGGGAACCAGGTTCAGCGCTGCCGGTTCTCCGCGCCGTCGTTGTGTTGTTGTAGAACATCTGGCCCATAGCCTGGCTTGCTGGATAACCTTCGGGATCCGGGTACATGTATCCATTTCCTGTCGCGCTGTGCGTAGGAGAGGCTACATGCCCTGGAGATTGCCATCCCACACTGCTCATATGTGGGCTACCGCCCACGCTGCCCGGGCCCTGCTGGTGCTCGATGCTGGGCTCCAGTGTCTGAGGTGGTCCATACCCAGTTGGGTGCGAAGTAGGTCGCATGTTGCCGGTATATCCAGTCGACGTGGTGGACGCGGGACTGCCGACGTGGACATCTCCACGGAGGTGGACTGGGAGCGAGCTGTTCGTCATACCATATGCCATGTTGCTGATGTTCGCCATCTCAGCCGCTGGGGACATGGACATGTTGCGTTGGGCCGGAGAAGGGGTGGAGACCGGAGATTCCTGCGTCGAACCCTGCTCGCCGTCTGACCGCGTCTTACCACGAGCAGCGGCGGCAAGCGTCGCACCACGAGCCAGTGCCTCCGCTGTAGCCTTGGCGGCATCCTCAAGAGTCCCCGTGTGATGGTTCTGATGTCTCGTGAGGGTCGTCCGCCGCGTGAAGGTCTTTTGACAATCGGCATACGGACACTTGTACGGCCGTTTGCCCGAGTGAATACGACGATGCCGGGCGAGAGAGCTGGAGTCACTGAAAGGCTGCAATCATGTAAGTACATTGAAATAATCCAGCAAAGCAGTCCTTCTTACCTTTCCACACCTCTCGCATTGATGAGGCTTCTCGCCAGTGTGCACACGCTGATGCACAGTGAGGGCTGACCGCTGAATAAACTGCTTTCCACAGTTGGGGTAGTCGCAGACGTGTGGACGGATGCCACTGTGAATTCTCTCGTGCCGAGCAAGATCACTACGCCTGGCAAAAGCCTTGCCGCACGTACTGCAAGGATAGGCTTTCGGCGCCTGTGTCGGATTGTCCGTAGGCCGATAGACAACTCCATGAGGGAGAGCGGGGGGCATTCCAGGAAGACCCATGGGTGCTTGGCCCATCTGACCCATCTGCGCATGTCCCATCTGCGCCTGTCCCATCTGCGCCTGCGCTTGGGCCATCTGGGCTTGACTCATGTTTGTGTTTGACATGGGAACCATAGGTACGTTCATAACCGTCGGAGACGGATACGATGCGTTCATGTGTCCAGAGTATCTTGAATGCTCGGAGCCGTGTGGTGAAGGCGCCCTATCAAGCGGGTTGCTCTGTGCCAATTGTTGCATTTGTTGTGCTGTATGCTCATGGCCTCCACCTTGCGCCACCTGTGAGCCACCTTTGTTATTAAGCATGTTGCCGATGCCCATAACCTCACCTGAAGATGGGGATTGGGACATTATGTGCCGAATCTAGGCAACAGGGCGGAAGCTGTGACATGAGGTCAGCGATATGCGACAGAACAAGTAGAGACAGCTATTTGTGATGACACCCGAATGGGCTATAATGTAAATTATTGTTCAGAGCCAACCCTCATAAGTCCAACATCGTTCGCCAAGCTCACGGGTTTGAGCAACGTCGCCGACTCGTCCTCCACCTGAATGAAGGTCTTGGGCAGAGAGCATTGAAAGGATATGTCAGGACTTACTGTGGACGAGTGGAGAAAATCAAAGGTCGGTATCTAACGCCGCATATGCGAGAAAGATAGATACTTCGATAGTGACGTCGAAGCTGATGATATTAGGTATGAACGTGCACCACCCAGAGACAGTCGTCCCGGAAGGTGAGGCTCGTGCACGGTTCAGGTACCCGCGTCTATTTTGACGCGACGACGTGACAACTTGCGACCTGTGTCCACGACACTTTGGACAACGAGCTTCCAAGAAGCACCAATGTCACTTCCAAATCCTTGGAGTGCTCGAAAATAGCGCCGCTCCGCTAGCGACGCAGAAAGCGCACAATGGACGTGTTACTCGGCGCACAACGGGAAATGCGCGCAAACAGCTTTCGCCGAAGCAGATAAAGCAGTAAATATGCCGATCAACCGCTGATGCCTACAGCAAGGTAGGAAGCGTGCCTCTAGCGAGAGATGAAGAGCCTGCGGACTTCCACACACGTAAACGGTCGAGCTTCCGAGGAATTGCTTCTTGGTATGCAGAGTCGAGGCACCGGAGTCATCAGATGATCCGCTATGCCTTTAGTCAACGTGTTGCGAGATGAAGGTCGCTGGGTTGAACTCGTGAGATTACCGTCTGTCGTAGAATTCGGGGTTCACTATCGTCGGCGATGGGTTAGCTGGCTGTCTTGCACGAACAAAGAGCTTCGAGGACATGGGTCGAAGATGGGATGAAGAGCTAGAAGCGAAAATAGACACAGTAGTAAACATGCTTTAGGTGCGATACGAGTTGGTGCTTAACAAAAGCTTTTGATGGAATAGGATAACAAGACTGTCCGAGGAGACAGGCCGGGGTATTTCGCCTGTGGCAGTGATGACACCACGAAGTCGTGGACACGTCACAGCCAGCACAAAAGCTTTAGACAAGCACAAGCTCTGCTCTGCTGCTCGGCTGCCGAGGAACACAGCGATCACCAAGGCTTCCTTCTCGGCATGGGTCATAAAGCAAGGCCGGGAAAAGGATTTCGGTGTGACAGGATTGAGCAGCAAAAGCACGTCCCTCATTTTTCGCGTAGATGATGAAGATGCGGCGACCGCTAGAATAGAGACGTACCTGTGGATAGAGAGTTGTCGCGCTGCGCGATGAGGGTGAGAGACGCGCTGCGATGGGACCGGTAAGAACTCTCAATGAGAGAGGAGGTAGAAATCAGAGGAAACGAGATAGAGACCGTCGACGACTTTGCTGGGATTGAGGCCGAATCAAAAAGCCTGTGACGGGAGTTATTGTAGGTAGGGGGAACGCTCGAAAATAATAGCGGAAAGTGAAAAAGGTTTAGTGTTGGTTGCCAGCTGGTACTTGGAGACAAGTACACTTACCCTGGTCACCTGCAGGAAGTTACCACTTCACTAGCAGCTAGAGGTGTTGAAACGAACTGTTTGGGAAGGGGTGAGCTGGGGGAAGGGTGGACCCACTTGATTCATGCTGCGGAAGGTACTATGGTACATTCGAGGTACTCTCGGGTTGTTCATTTTGAGGCAGCAACGACCCGCACAACTTCTTCAACTGAAAGCCAACTTCCAAAGGTTTGCGGGGTGAATGAAGACAAGCCCAGCCTGAACCTCGGGGCCGCCCCCTTCATCCAAAGATCCGCAAGTTTGGCGCTTTCAACGACCAACCATCCCGATTCACCAAGACAGCTATTGATCGCTGCTGGCTGCGCAAGCCACGAGAAGTCGCACGAGCACCAGAATGCACGTACGGATCAACATGCGCGCGTGACTGAATTCACTGGAAGTCCATAGCTACCGCGTGTTCAATCGCATCTGAGTGAAGTATCTTGTTGAAATGGTTCTCTCCCCTGGCCCCCAGAGGAAGAAAACGAGCATGTAAGATGCCCATTCCTTCTGAAGTGAAGCTTACATTCAAGGTCATATCCTGTCAGCAGAGTGGCTCTTTTACGGTGCGGTAGCATTAGGATCGTTTTCCATTGCTTAGCCAAAGTTCTCCTTTCCGCCGTGTCAGTCTTTCGAACCTTTCCTGTCTGAGGCTGCAGGTAGATGACATCGCGAGTCGTGGCCTTCTTGACCTTTATGGCTAAATTTGCCTCGGAATCATGTCCCCGTACCCAACACACAGGACAGTCAAAAGATATAGCCAGTACCAAGGTCGCCAGGTATTCCTGACTGGACCGGGACAGGCGTGTGCAAACAGGCAGCTAACTGTAGGAAATGACAAACCCCCTCTCGTCTCTCTCTCTTCTGTTGGGTGCATATAGTACTGCTACATCGTGGGTACGCGCTGCACTAGTTTCCTCCAATCCCCCAATGTGGCGCTTCTGTTTACGAGAAAACCGCTCTAGTAGTACGTTCGTCGTTGCTATCTCCTGTCTCTCTGTCCCTGAAGTCACAGAAGCTTTTACGCCCAGAAGCTGATGATGTAAAATGGAAACGGCGCAAGGATTGAAACCAGGGGGCTTCCAGGTTCCTCGGCCCCAAACTCGGTGCGTATCCACCTGGCTCAGCCTTAAAGCCCGTCTTTCCTCGGGCGTTTTATCCATCAGGGAGAAAGGGGCCCCAGAGTACCGGGCACTCAGACCGCGATGCGCACCGTCCTGAAAAGCTTCCATTCTTCCACGTCTTCCATGGCCGCCCGTCCTCAATGACGCACATGTGCCACTTTGCTTGCCATCAGGGTGTGGAGGTCTGATTTACGTGTACCTACGCGGCGACGAGCCTTGATACACATGTACATTAGACATGCCCATCACACCCCAACCTGCTGCTTGCGTGCTAGCAGTACCGTACATATATATCTTATCAACAAACCATGCTGCAGGCCTGCCAAAATGGTAATTACGTACTCGACGCCAAACATACGTTGCTTGAGAAAACACTTATCGCGACTCCCAGACCACCCGGACAGCCTTGACATGCGATCGAAATTACCTTACCATGATATGACCACGACCAACGGCAACGGCAGAAGTCCTGTGGCAGAATAGGGGCCATAGTGTAGTTTATCAGTGACTAGGTGTAGCGTCCACCGAACAGCGTGGTCTCGGAGCTGGTGTGGCTTCAGCATCATGGACCCTGGTTGGTCGCTGTGGACATGGAGTGACCGTGACGGCCAGTGCATGAACAGCATGCTTGCTTGCCCTTGTAAACAGGGCGCCAGCTGAGATTGCGCTATCCACATCAGGAAGGTTTCTAGAAGGGGACATACCTTCGACAAGCTGTTAAAGGCGCACGGAAGCCTCCTGGAACGCCCAGCCGTGAACCTGCGCCCCCATTGACCCCAATCACCAATAACGGCTTTTCTCGAAACTTTCGTGTCGTCCTCTGCGCCAGCCCCGGTGCCGAGCTAATGCAAGCCGAGCTTCAAGCCAGGATGTGCAGGACATCAATGCATGCATTCGCCAGCCCTTGCTTGACACTGGCCGGAAAGCCCAACTTGAAAGTGTGAGACTGCGCCAAGGATGACCAAGATAGCGCGCAAAACTGCGTAGTCGTCCGTGTCGCACGACTTTCGAGTTGCGATCTTGACTGTCCAGCTGCCTGCAGCCATCCGTCAGAATATACCTCTCTCGTTCTCTGGACTCTACAGTAGTTCCACAATTCGTCATGTCGGCATCCACGGCTGCGATATTTACTCCCAGTTGCCTATCTTACCGAAGCGTAGAGAGAGAGAGCGGACCTGCATACTGTGGTAACAACTGCCAAACAAGTAACGCAGTAGCGTGGTAAGGTATGCACCAGAAGTGGGTAATAAGCACGACCCGAGGGGCTTGCTTTACCACCTTGACGTTGGTTTTGCTGACCGAGGATGTCTCTGCCTGGCCTGAGCGTCCTTCGAGAAGCCTTCTCTGCAGCTGCCCCTTGGAGCTAGGGGTTTCAGGTGGAGATCATACCCTTCACAATGACTGGGGTCAACCCTGGCAAGCGACCACTCGAGCGTTCGATATGACGATCATCTCGATATGACGGGAGCGCACAGCTCACCGAACGTGCGTGCCCCCTTTGCAAGGCTTCCTTCACCAAACTGGCTAATGTTACGCTGCGGAGGTCACGTCGCGTGCAGCCAGGCGCCACAGCACTTTCACTCAGGTCTTTACCAGAGGCAGGAGCTGTGCCTTTGGCTAAGATGTACATGGCATTATCAAGTCCTATTCGAACGGCAACAAATCAAGAGGCCCAGAGCTCAGGCACGAAGATGGCTCCTCTCAGCTGCAACTCCACTTCTGCCATTTCGATGGCACACAGAAGTTAAGTGTAGACCCAATTTCCTCGAGTTCAGGCGCTATGGTCACTTAACAGAGTTACGCACATCATGTGCCTCGTAACATGGCGCTTCATGTAGCCAAGCGCAAACAAGTTGTTAAAATGCTGGCATCCATCTAGTCTCCAATAGCACGACCATCGCAATCTCGTCGTCATTTCGGCACACCCGAGAGAGGTGGGTCTCCATCATCGCCTCAAGTCAGTGGCTCTTTTTGGGTCGTCGGTCGTCGGCCATCCTCTACTGTGGTAAACTTTCCACACCGCTTAACGCTTGCTGTCCATCATCGGTTGGGTGAGCCTCAAGGAGTTTAGCAGCCTGGGTTGGTGCTCATGTGGCGACGCGCCACCCGCAAACCGGCATCGTGGGCTTGATTGCTGAAATTTCCGTGTCGATGTTGTTTGGAGTCTCAAACATTGCTCCAAACACGACGCCCATAATCCTGCAACTCTGCAATGCTAATAATGTAATCGCCCTCTTGTGGACCAGGAGCTCGTAGAAAAAGAAGCCGAAACGAAAGTACCAGTGCACCGCTAGTAACATGGTATGAATCGGTAGCTAGATCCCGTATAATAGTGATATCCTGTCGTAATACAGGCTGAATGGCGCCAAGGCGAGTCTGAATTGCTTCCTCCCATTTCTCGATCATGATCCTTTGGTTCCGGTAATCGAACTTGGCGAGAAGTACAATCTTGACTTCGTGGTCTGACGCCGAGAACCACCACCTCATATCATCTTGGAGGGCAGACAGAGACTCAGAGACTCCAGACTCAATAACCAGCGTTGGCCAAGAACCCTTTGGATCACGTACTGGCCTTGGGCCACCACTTGAATCGCCCTCTCCACCATCGCCGCCAGGGTGACCTCGTGGTCGGAAGGTAGTACTACCAATTGTTTTCCAACCATCTTCTTGATTATTTCTAACAAGTCGAATGAAATATTTCTGGTAGAGTTCGAGATGGAGTACTTCGTGTAGGCCGGTAGGTATCGTAATAACCAGAATACCTGTACTATTATCGTACCGGCGGATGCGAAAAGGGCGTTTCTCTTGGAGACATAGCTTCTCAAAGTCGGCAGGAGAAACATCTAATAATTAGTATAAAATACCCTAGAGATATAACTAAATAACAAATACTTACTTTGGACGACTAGAAAATCCCCAGAAACCTGTCTAGTTACCTGGTAGAGCTTTGTAAAATTTGTGAATTGGACAGTCGGCGGCGGCGGCTCCTTATCCGAAACCAGCGAAGTAGGGGGAGTAGAGATTGACAGGTCAGGCGATGCCATCGTATCTGAATTCCTGTACGGAAGAAAAGTTTGTGATTGAGGACTGTTGTTTGGGGTCGCTGAAACTAAGAGGCTTTGCTACAGTCTTCCACTTTTGGAAGGCTCGACATCGACACGGTAACTATGGCTGGAATTACCCAATCTCATGGCGTCCTGTGATGACGTGCAGGTGGATATCGACCACCTACCCCCATCCAGCGTCCCGAAACACCAACGTCCCCAATTTCCATCATGCGGCTCACTTATCCTTGCTGTGACCTGGTGCAAACTTCCGGATGCTTGTGCTTGTGTTTGAGAGGAAAACTCTTGACGCAGTTGCGCGTCATCAAGGAAGGTCCGCCTGTGCGCCGCCTTAGATGGCATAAGGTGACTCGATCCTATAACTTCATGTCCGATCTAGCGTGGCTGTACAAACACCCATAGTGAGGTTCGTTAGGCCGCACTGGACGTCAAGCCGGCATCGTTCCTTTACTATACGAGGGCCTGGTCGACCAGCCAAGTGTTGCGGGCCGCGGAATATTGTCGAGAAACATGCAGGTGCACGGCTTCGCGAAGCCAAGGACCACAAGGCTACGGGGAGATGTTGTGTCGATCATGTCTGGACAGATGTTATATGCTGTCTTCATACATTTCCCTATGTTACTCGATAACAAACACACACCCCATGTCACTTGCGAACGCCTATAATACGCAGGTATGTGCTAATACCCTAGGGGCTCGGTGCGCAGAGCAAACAATCAACTTCACCGAACAGCACAATATCCTATAAGGGTTGAGTGTGCCCAGCTGGGGCCATATTAGACGCAAAGACCAGGAGCTTGTCTCCCATGCCGGGATAGTTGGCCCTCCCAGTCATGAGGATATCATGACGGACCCAGCTGAACATCCTTGTCCTAAATTTCGTCATTCGTGGTTCAGAGTTGTTCCAACATTAGGGATAGGTGAATACTACATGTATACTTCCTATTTCGATGAGGCTGAGTGGTCCGTTCGTCTTCAGTTGCTACCTTGACTGGGATGTGTGGCATCCTCACGCTTCACAGTTAGTTGGCTTACCTTGAAGGAGGAGACACGACGGGAGGCTTGAACAGAGCTGTTTTTATACACACAGTACCGTTGGTCATTCCTACTCGCCGTCCTGACCAACAACACATCAAGTTGCATGGTCTACTACTCATGTGGAGCTTCCGAGGGATGAGCTTTATGGGAATACTTTCCGTCCACCTGCCCCATCAACAACTCGACTCCACATCTGCGGTGGGTGATTCAACACCCACTAGTCTTCCGTAGTATAGTGGTTAGTATATGAGCTTGTCATCTGGGTTCATACCCTCGACATCGCTCGGGACCCGGGTTCAATTCCCGGCGGGAGAGTCCGCCATGTTGATACAACTTTTTGACGTGTCTGGTAATTGCTAGCCAGTCTGCTGTTCCAAAGAGCAGACTATTCTCATTTTACTCCGGAGAGGAGAGGCTTCCTTCATGAAGGCATGTGCCGAACACAGAGTGGTATGGGGAGAAGCACATACAATACAGACAATAACCAAAGTGACCGCCGAGGTTGTTGTGAGAGCCTTCCTCTTCTTCGCCTGTGAAGACAACAGAAGCATGCCAGATTGCATACCGAACGCCGTAGAATGTCGGGATATATAATACACACATGCCGAATTTTTGTCTACAAGTCCACAACACTCATCCCAGGGAACCCCTACCCTACGACTCTCCATTGACAGCGAGCTTCCCCTCCGTCTTTTCTAGATAATCGACCATATCCGCGATCGTGCAGACCTTCAGCCCCCACCTCCGCGCAAACTCAATGCAGGCCTCGCCCCTCATCATGCCGGGCTCTAGCAGGACGGCCTGGCCCGACACCTCGGTGCCGTCCTCGACCAGCTCGCATATCGCCGCAGCGGGCCTCTTGCCCGCCATGCGGCACAGGTCGATCGCGGCCTCGGTATGGCCCCTCCGCTCCCTGACCCCTCCCTGCCTCGAGCGGAGGGGGAGGACGTGGCCCGGTCTCCGGAACGAGTCCGCGGTGGCGTTGTCGTCCGCCAGGGTGCGGCAGGTGAGCGCGCGGTCGTGGGCGCTGATGCCCGTCGTCAGGGCCGGGTGGGCGGCGTCGACGGTCACGGTGTAGGCGGTCACGCGCGGGTCCTCGTTGTTCGGCACCATCTGCGGGAGGTCGAGGGCCTCTGTGCGGTCGGGCAGGATGGGGGCGCAGATGTAGCCGCTGCTGTGCCGGATCATGAAGGCCATTTGCTCGGTGGTTACGGACTCGGCGGCTATGATCAGGTCGGCCTCGTTTTCACGGCCCGGGTCGTCGAGCACGACGACGAACTGGCCATCGCCTGTTGGCAGGGTTGGAGTTAGCGTGACTGTGTGACGGTGTATATGGTGATGGAGGGGTTATGGAAAAAGGTGGGACTTACGGAATGCCTGGACGGTGTCTGGGATTGAGTCGAATTTCGACTGGTCAATTGTTGAGGACGGCATGTTTATGTGTCGGAGAGTCCTGAAACTTCGGCTCTTGTGCGAGGTAGGTTGTCGCAATGAGTCGACGGTCGACGTGTGCGGTTACGGCTGGTTCGAATTTCCAGGTTCAAGACTGCGTCATGCGGTAGATGCCGGGCAGATGCGGTTCAAGAACAGTCCGGATGAACGTTGGTAAGTTGTCGGGTATCTCGAAAACAAATTGGGCTGTATGTGCATGTGGTAGCTCTGGAGTTCGTGGTGTCTTCAAGTCAAGAGGCACGGATTGTTGAAGGAGTCACCGAGTAGTTGGTATCCACGGCACTCGACCGGACGAGGAGAATGCGCCGGCGCAAAGCGGAGCCGATTAGCTGAGAGGGAACCGCGGCTTGGGTTTTGATTTTACTGGACCCAATCAACCTAAGGTGTCTTATTATGTACTCGATTGCACTCGGGCAGACTCTCTTAATTGTGGTGTCTATAAGTATACAATTCCTTCCCTGAAATTCGCAATGTGAAAGTTCTTCGGAATCAACGCCCGCTTTCGGTATGCACGCTGCTGGTACAACCGAGTATGTCGAGAGTCCGACCATCCGGTGGATGACAGGCGCTGACAAACCTCTTCTGCGAATTTTCGATGACCTTTCCAGTGTACGAGACCACGGCACGATGGCGGGGTCGGAGTCCCCGCATAAGTATCGGCGCTGGGGTTCACGTGGGTTCGTGACTTGATCTCGGACCCTTCAGCCGAGTGCCGGAACATGCTCACGACATTATTACACAAGCATGTGCAAAAGAGTATCCAACGCTAATACGATTCCGAGAACATGTTGAATGACAGAAGGGTCTGTCGCTTTTTCTTCAGCCCTGTCACGAGGAGCTAGGCCAAGGAGATTTTCAAGACTGGATATACGTGTATTTCGCTACCTATTTCCTACAACGGCGTATTGTAAATGTATAAGGTGCTTGATGGAAGATGAAGGAAAGTGCCTGCCATACCTTCAAGGTTCACCAGTCGGAAATGCTAACTGGCACACGACTAAAGGTGGTAGCTTGAGAGCGGAAAGCCCCACTTATCCCGGGCCGTGCACAGAAACATGCTCGGCCGGGCCTGGAGCTTGAATTGAACGGACTGCATATTGTTAGCTCCTTCGACAGCCATCATCACCGACAAGAGACACAGCTGCCATATTGGTGACACCGATGAAAGCGTTAATACCACGCAGCACGACGGCCGCTGCGCGCCACTTACGGCGTAGCATGCACCCGTCATCCGTCACCACTCCGTCCCTCGTCTGCCGATACCAGAGCACGACCACTACCCATACGGCCTCCTCAACACCACCTCCACACCACTCCGAATCACCCTCAGTCAACGCCTCCGAAATATCACACTTTAATGCCCTAGCCTCAACATGGTGGGATCCACACGGCTCCTCGCGGGTCCTCCATCTGATGAACCCGCACCGACACACGTTCATCCGCAGCTGTCTCTCATCGCAGCGCGATCCTCCTCCAAACCACAATCTACGATACCTCGACGTCGGCTGCGGCGGTGGCATATTTGCCGAGAGCGCCGCTCGCTTAGCGAACACTGAGTCCGTGACGGCCATCGATCCCTCCACAGAGATCTTGACAGTAGCACGGCGACATGCGGCGCGAGATCCGGCTTTGCGGGGGAAGTTGGAGTACCTCAATGCTACGATTGAGAGCCTACCGGAGAAGGAGGAGGAGGAGAGCTACGATATCGTCACGCTATTCGAGGTCATCGAGCATGTGGACGATCCGGCGTCTTTCCTGGAATGCTGCGGACGCTTCGTCAAGCCTGGCGGGTGGTTGGTGCTCAGCACGATAGCGAGAACCTGGACGAGCTGGTTCACGACCAATCTGGTGGCGGAGGATATACTCGGTATGGTGCCCAAGGGCACGCATGACTGGAGCAAGTATATCAACGAGGACGAGATGAGGTCGCACTTCGCAAAGAAGGCAGGGTGGAGCAGTCCGCGGGTCCTGGGCGTTGTGTATGTGCCTGGGCTGGGCTGGAAGGAAGTCGCGGGGAGTGAAAAGATTGGAAACTACTTCTTTGCCGTTAGGAAAGATCCTGCGCAAGCTGTGGTGGAACGTAAGGATATGACTATAGAGCATGTGTAGAATATTGTATTATACTTGAAGGGAAGGCAATGGTTGTGAAGCAGGAGGTAGGAGATATGTATCATCATACGGCTGCCCGAATACATCACGGCATGGGATAGAAGGCAATGCGGAACTGTGTGAGAGAATCAAGCCACTGAGGCAGAGTGAGCAATAATTCACCGCGAATGACTTTAATATCTCCAAGCATCCAATGAGTCCCCAAACTACACTTTATAGAAACAGAACGCGATATAAAAGTTCGCCGCTTCCATCTCCTCAGGAGAGACCAACAGCTCACCGGTGTGCCGATCTCGAACACCCATCCGCTCGCTCAACGGTCCCAACTCGCGGTCGTCCTTTTCCGTCTCCCAGACATCCGCAAATGTCTTGTGGTACTGCAATTCCAGGTTGTAATCGTCTGCCAGAGCTCGAAACGCCTCCCACGGCACAACATACTCGGGCACCTCTTCGACGGCCTCGTGGAGGAAGAAGCTGTACTTCCAGCCGAACGGCGGCCGAAAGATACCATCCTCTGGCGTCTTTCCAGGAAACCGAACATGGTAGATATCATTCCCCCATTCTGCCGTCTCTTCCGCCTCGCCTTCCTCGACTTCGCCTTCCTCAGCCGGACCATCCTCCTTGTCCTTCTTCTGTTTCTCTCTCTCCGCCTTCTTTTCCGCGAGCCGCTTGTTGAAGGCCTCGACTTTGCTTCCAATGACATCAGAGTTCGGGATTGTACCAATGAACCGCCCGCCCTTCTTCAGCGCACCGGCCACGTTCCTCAGCATCTGTCTCGCCTTCTCCTCCGTCTCGAAAGCGTAATGCATGCAGAACATCATGCTCACAACATCAAAGCCCCTCGGACCGCTAATATTCGAGTTCGTAAACCCAACCTGGTGAACAATGTCCACATCCCCGATAGTCTCAGCATAGCAATCCTTGACGTGGAACCTCGCGTCGAAGATTCTCGGCTGCGGACGCCTGTCGTATCCTCCCCGACCGCCGCGTCCACCTCGACCTCCCCGGCTAGCCATCTGCCGGTACCTCTCCCTAGCCTGCTCAATCGACACCTCAGCCGGATCGAGCCCAACATAGAGCTGCACCCTCTGCGGCGCCTGCTGCCACTTGCCCAGATCGCCGCCCTTTCCGCACCCAATGTCCAGCACGAGCAGCTCGTTGTTCGACCGTATCCCCCTCTCCAACGCACCAGGCGTGTGGTCCTCATCCGGCGCAAACTTCTGGATGATACAGCTCTTCACCCAGTTATTGAAACTCCTCAACCCCTTGATCTTGCTGTCCGTCTTCCGCCAGTCGCGGCCCCGCTCGGGCACGGCATTGTAGTGCGCCCTGACCACATCGTTGATCCCCGACCCTCCGTGCAGCTTGTTCTGGCGCTCCTCTTCCTCGCGGGCGAGGCGCTCGCGCTCCGCCTGCCGGAGGCGGATGGCCTCTCTCTCGGCGTCGGTTATGCGGGCGCGCTGGCCGGGCCGCTTCTGCCGGCGGACGGGTTCCGAGGATTCGGCAGGTGCGGAGGGCGAGGCGCTGGCACCGCCGTTGTGCGTGGAGCGGTGGCTTGGGGAGTTTGAGCGACGGCGCTTGCGGGCTGGTTCGAGCTTGCGGGCGTCGAAGGCCTGGGGTTGGACTTCGAACTCGTCTGCTGGTGGCATTGTGATGATTGAGGCTCGGGTGAGCCGGGGAGTTGGAGAGTGTTTTTGCTGGAGAAACTCGTGCTTATTTCTCTTGTTGTGAACTGAGGTTTTTGTGTGGTTGTTGGAAATTTCGTCGTGTGATATTGTGAAGGTGATTTATCGATGAAAGTGCCCGATGTTGGTAGATACTTAAGTGGTAGAGGCAGGAGTTAAGGTTGGCTGTGACGTCCCATTTTGGTTAGTGTAGAGCTTTGTGGTATGACCCACTATCCGACATAAGGTTGTGTATATACGTATGTAAGGTAGGAGGTTAAGACAGGAACGAGTTTACAGTGGCATCCATTCTATCTTGAATACATGGATATTATTCCTTTTGAATGCTGAATGCGTTTTATACATGGACGCCTCACGCAAGGCCTTAACGACTGCCAATGCAGACCTAGGCGGATCCATGGTAGGAATATAGCGAAGGACAATACCCCATAGCGAAACGATCAAGTTAGTGACATCCTTATGAGATGCCGTGTTACTGTGTCCAAACTCATGAGGACGCATTACTTGTCGACTGATGGCCGTTGCACGTCAGGAGGCATTCAGAACTCTCGATGCATGATAAATACTAAACACGTACATCACAGGCAGTAGAATATGTTGAGGTGACAGTCATGGTTGAAAAGCTACTGCAAACACGTGGAAACTTCGAACTGCTGTAATGACAAGAGCATTTGCACATTTCTAGACGGTCTCCAAGACGATTCAAGAACATTCTAGGACTTGAAGAACACGGCATTGTATATGTCGACGCATTAGTCCTGATAGTTTGTGGTTTTACGGAACTGCAAACTCAAGAGACTGGAAGTCGTCTTAAACGCTTACGTAATGCCCCAACTTTGCAAGGCTGCTGCGTTTGTGGGTCTTTGCTGGGCAGCTGCGAACTGACGCGAAGCTGTTGCCGCCTTGCAGCTCCATGCTCCGAACAACTCCAGCTTCCATTGTCATCAGCAAAGTCCCCCTACAGCAGCAACCACAAGCCAATACCCGGAAAATCGACTTCCACACTGAAACCGTCACAACAACGTGTAGGAATCGACATACGGAACAATCCAGAAGGCCTTTTCAAGCATCTCTAGCGGCAAGCTCGTCCCTTCGTCATCACCTCTAATCAACACCACAGCCGCACGTCCACCATGGGCTCCGAGCCGCAATACGCCAAATGGCCCCTCCTTCCCCTCGCCCAGCACGTCTTTACCCTGACGAACCCCTACGCAAGCAGAAATGGCGGCGTCGCCCAGCAGCTGGCCGCCAAAGCCCTCCAAGACGCCATCTCGGAGCACAAGATGGCGCCCTTCTACCGGTACCTGGCACATCCGCTCGAAGGCATCCTCAACATCATTGGTGAGGGCTCTTCTTCGAGCGCAGCAGGGAAGCCGTTGAGCAGGAAGTCCAGCGTCGTCGGCGGCATGATCGCCACCAGAGCCCCGACGTCGAGCATAAGCCTGCCGTGGGACGAGGAGCTGTACCAGAAGCTCAAGGAGGACAATGACAGGGAGCTGGAGAGCATTCAGAAGGAGGAGGACGACGCGGTTGAGAAGGCTGGCGATGTGGAGGTCATGGCTGCGAGGGGAAAGCGGGCTGAATTTTGGGCTAAAGTTGGTGACAAGGTGAATTTCCAACATCTTCCTTCCTCTTGCAAATAGTCTACTAACGAGTGTCTACCCTAACAGGAGAAAGCAATCGCCGCACACGAAGACCTTTTCGAAAAGACTGGCATCCTCGGCACCAAGATAGACCTCGTGCTGGCCATCATTCGGGTGGGCCTCTTCTTCGGTGACAAGCTGCTAGTAAAGAAGCACGTCGAGCGGGCCAAGACGCTCGTCGAGAGCGGCGGCGACTGGGACCGGCGCAACCGCCTCAAGGCCTACGAGGGCCTCTACCTCCTCACCGTGCGCAGCTACAACCTCGCGGCCCCGCTCCTTCTTGACAGTCTGTCGACCTTCACTTCCTACGAGCTCTGCACCTACAGCAATCTTGTCGTCTACTCCGTCCTGGCCGGCTCGGTGTCTCTCAAACGCGTCGACTTCAAGAGCAAGGTCGTCGACGCCCCCGAGATCAAGGCCATCCTCGGCGACGGCGAGGACAAGCTCCTGGCCCTCAGCGGCGCCATCTCCGCCGGCCCGGGAGCCGACGCCGGCTCCCAGGACGCCGAGACCGCACCCTCTGCCTCCCGCGCCGCGGTCGTCAACCTCACCACACTCGGCAGCAGCACCGACCAGCCCGAGGCCGAGATGGCGGTCGACTTCTCCCCCCTCGCCCAGCTGGTCAGCAGCCTGTACACGGGGCGGTATAAGCTCTTCTTCCAGGCCCTGGCGGCGGTGGAGGAGCAGTTCCTCAACGTCGACCGGTACCTGCACGAGCACAAGAACTGGTTCGTCCGCGAGATGCGCCTGCGGGCCTACCAGCAGCTGCTGCAGAGTTATCGCGTTGTCGGGCTGGAGAGCATGGCTAACGATTTTGGTGTCACGGTTGACTTTTTGGATCGGTGAGTCCAACTCTGATCTCAAGTGTCTTTGGGTGCTTGGGAAGCTAATATAATAATTACAGTGACCTGGCCAAGTTTATTGCCGCGGGCCGCATTCCGTGCACTATCGACCGCGTCTCGGGCAAGGGCGTCATTGAGACCAACAGGCCGGACGACAAGAACAAGCAGTACCAGGATGTCGTACGCCAGGGCGATCAGTTGATCACCAAGCTGCAGAAGTACGGTCAGGCGGTCAGGTTGAGGGGCAGCGAGAGGGCTTAAGGGGGTTGTGGCGGGATGGGGCTTGTTCGGGGCGATAGACTGCTAGTCGGACAGCGCGTTACAAGGCAGCTTAGACTGGCGTAGCAAGGGACAGGCATAAAATTCCGTGTGCTAATATCTGTATCATATGTCGATAGAAGACTGGAGCAGCATGCAATGCAAGCCTGGCAAATTTTCGACACCAAAGATGTGCAATGCCGTGAGTGAAATGGTGGTCATTGCTGATATAGAGCTAACCTCGCACGAATGTATGTATGAGCTGGGTGTCACGACCATTCTGGCCGCACCATCTAGACAAGATAGGAAGTTCACGCAATCCATAGAATGAAACCGAAATCAGTGCCTGCCGTGCTGTGCCGTTGCCATGCCTGCTCGGAAACGCAAGATACAATGTCTGCAACTTTTCCCATCCAGATAACTTCAATGCAGGTATCTTCGCTAACCCTTATAACATCACCGACCAAATGCTGTCCATCGAACCCTCGGCCCTCCCCTCACCTGTATTTATCCATAAACTCCCTGTGGAAGTCGATGATCCTCCCAACCCAGTCAGTGCCGGGAGCGAGGAACGTAGTTCGGAAGTGATGCGAGCCATCCTTTTGTCCGAAGCCGCTGCCGGGCACCAGACACACGCCTGTAGCCTCCAAAAGTCGCAGGCAGTAAAACTCATCCGCCGTGCGGTTCGCCTGCTTGGCCGCCTCGACCGCCTTCGGCGGGATAGTGACGGTGGGGAACAGATACATGCTGCCCTGCGGCTCGGCACACTCCACGCCCTCCATCTGCTTGAATGCCTCGTACAGCGCCGTAGCGCGGTCCTTCAGATTCTGGTAGATAGAATCGTACTCCTTCTTGTACAGCTCGTAGCTCGGCTCTCCCTCCTTCGGCGGGTTGACCATCAGCTCGACGAGACACTGGCCGATGACCGGCGCACAAAGTGTTATGGATACGAACTTGTAGATCTCGGCCTGGACGAGCGGGTCGAACCCGCATAGCTCGAAGTACCCGCCGCGATGGCCGCACTCGCCGACCATGCCCTTGCTAACGCTGTGAAGCGAGGCGAGCTCCACGCCGTCAAACTTGCCGTCTGGGTTCTCCTTCTGCAACTGGCGCAGCGCGCCCTTGAACGAATGAAACTTGCCTACAAAGACGTTGGTCTGGTATACCTCGTCCGCAATGACGACCAGGCGCTCTTGCCGGGCAAAGTCGAGGACTGCGCGGACGTCGTCCTCGGACAGGCTGGCGCCGGTGGGGTTGCCTGGGTTGATGATGACGATGGCGCGGACATCGACCCCTTCGGACACAGCCTTCTCGTACGAAGCCTTGATGGTGGCCAAGTCGGTGCCCCAGTTCTTCGACTCGTCGAGGTGATATGGCACACAGACGGCGTCGAGGACGGAGAGCGATGCGGTGTAGAGAGGGTATTGCGGGATGGGGACCAGAATGCCGGAGTTGGAATCGGCGCAAATGATGTGCAGAAGGGTGTTGACGCCCGACGAGGCGCCGCCAGAGAGGTAGATATCCGCTTGGTTGGCAGGGAAGCCATCGCGTCCTGGAGAGAGCAGAGATGGTGGTCAGCAAGACTGAGCGCAGAGCATCGAAGAGGGGCTATGCTGGAACTCACTCTCGAGGAAGTCAGCGATGGACTGCCTGATCGCCGGAACACCATTACTGGCGCTGTACGCTCCGACAGAGCCAACCTTGCTCAGAAGCCATTTTGCGCGGTCGAGCACGTCAGACTTGTAGCCGAGCTGGTTGAGTAGCACATCTTCGTGTTCCAAAAGCTTAGGGTTCTCTAGGATACTGAGAACTTGTCGGAAGAAAGTAATGGGCTTTTGGTCGAGTTGTTGAGGGTTCCCGATGTTGGCCGATATGACTTGCTTGAACGGCAGATCGGCGGAATCACCACTGGCCAGCTTGGCGCGGTACTCCTCTGATTTGACGGCCAACTCACCGCGCACAGCATACTGGGCTGCCTTGACGTGCGGGTTAATGTTGTCGTAGTTCAATCTTCTTGCAGGAGTCGACGACATGTTGCGATACTGGTGTGTTGAGGAGGACCGAGGTAAGCCTTGATCGCGATGCGTCACGGCTCGCCGATGTGAACCGGCGGATGGCGGGGCAGCTCGGCTTAGTGGGGTTCCTGGGGAAAGAAGTGGACACAGGTGAGTAGCGATTCCTTATAGAGTCAACAAGGGGCGCTAATAGAGGTTTATATATCAAGGTCAAGGTCACAACCTTGGCTTTGTCCTTTAGGTGCGCAGATAAGTGAAGGATAAGGTGCAGGAGGTAAAGAGCGACACATAGAAACGAGGTGTAATGAGTGCAGTGTATATGATATCACTTGAGGCAATTTCCATCAATGACGCTTGCACTTGTGTCCTACACGATTCACGGAAGACTGTTGTTCAATGCCAATAGGAGGAAGGAACAGGAGATGGGAGAGGAAAATCCGGAGAGTAAAAATCAGCTCATGGTATCTTGCTCGTCATCTGATGTGATGCAGGCTGGAGGCATTCAGGAACTTGAGGCCAATGGCAGTGACACTCAGCTGTCCTGATGGGATGACATGAACTGTGGTGGCCCTTTTCATATCGGCCGAAACCGGTGCCTCCCGCGGATTCGAACTTGGCGTATAAAAATCCTCTATGTCGAGCAGGTGGTTGAGAAAAACACAAGGAATAAAGTAAACGCTTTCTGCATACCTCGAGACCTCAATGTGCCGAATGACAACCCGGCAGAGCCATTTAGGACCCCCGCCTGGCTCACGCTCCTTTCGGCCAGTCTCCTTAGCCAGGTAGACATCTGAGAAAGCCTTGATTGCCTGATCTCGAGCCGACAGCGAGGGGGATTTGATGGCTTTGATTATTGTTGACAGGAATACCGCAACCACAGTGATAAGGAAAAAGATGGAGCTAAGATTACTAGCGAGATAATCTTATCCCAATGTATAAGGAGCCCTAATCGAAGGGGGTCACCCATCTTGATAACGACCACGTTTGGTCAGAGTCTGGATGCACCAGTTGCCCTGTTCCTACATCGGAGTCTCGCACGAGAGTCAGATATGTGTTACTTCGAGCGCGATAAATGAGCTCAGCTCTCAGAGGAGTAGATGGCGGTGTGCTCAGGTTTGTTTGAGACGACCCCAACGAACTCAAGAAGTGATGACATTGATACCGAGACCGGCTAAGTATCATTGCAAAAGTGGGTACACGACCAACACCGGTCCCTAAGAGTCTAAGGTAGTAGGTAAAATATGGAGATTGTATTATAAGTGTGGTCCGTGAGGATACCTCTCCGTCGACCACGGAGCGGAATATTATTCCGCCGCCATCATGACTCCCATTGGCTGAAATGAAAAGCTTCCAGTTCAACGTCAAGATCGCGATCAAGTCCATCGTCAGGGTGCAACACAGCAACCATGGCGAAGAAAGGTACGCCACAGCTTGTAGTGCCTACGACAAGACTGTTTGACGCTTTTGCTAATAGATACCTGCAGCGAAGAGCCGTATCATCATCGTGCGACTGCTCTCCATGGCGGCGACGGGCTATTTCTACACATTCACCCGCCCAAGGACATCACTGCCGATGAGCATGCTCAAATACGACCCAATTGGTACGAAACGGCAGCCTTATACACACAGTCGTGGTCTGAATATGGTGGACTAACATTGTGGCTAGTGCGGAGGAAAGTCCTGTTCCTCGAGCAGAAGCGGAAAGGCAAATAAACCGACGACTGTATCTATCGGCCCGGAACTTAAGAATCTAACGAGAACTCGGCGGCGATAGTCCGTTTCGTCGAGCCTTGACTGCCGCCACAAAGGGTCGACCGAATGTGCAGCCCATGACTGATTCGAAATGCTGCTCAGCACTGTATACTATGTCTACCATGATTCAAAGCATGGACGGCGTTTGGGAGGATAGAATGGATTTGCAAGACACCGCCTGTGCCATGTCACACCAATGCGCATGCCACTGGTTTTATTACACACTCTAGCTGAACAATGATTTCTTGTTGGGTGTGATTCATGGCTATTCTATGTTTCTGTGACATGATCATATCCCCCTGGAGATGCTTCCATCCGCATGCTCACCTCTCATTTAGTATATCAATATCGACTGAACATGTCAAAAAGTCTAGCAAGTTGTTAGCAAGTGGCCACACCAACACTCCTCGACCATGACATCGTATGATTCCAATGATCAAGGCTTGTTGGTCACCTCGCTTGGTGGAATAGGGCCACCATGAACAACACCTGCGGGAAAGCTGCCGTAAACCACTCCCTGGGCGGCAAGCCCAGAAAGCTGCTTCTTTGGCCGAGATGCTGTGACTTTGGCGCGACGCGAGCTTGCCGGGGTCTTTTGTTTGTGGACCTTGGCTCTTTTCATTTGAGGTACGTCGTCGTCATCATCAACCAGGTCTGTCTTGGGAGGATCTGCCGAGAATGGCTCGACTGGTTCCGCTTCAGTTGTCCTCCGTGAACGTTTGGCGCTCTTGAGCTTGGTCTTCAGGCCGGACCCAGCAACAGCACCCTGAGTCTCGTCAGACCGGAATCCTCCCGATGGATCATCACCTCTACCAATGCCTATCTCTTCCTTCTCGTCTGTTTCGGTAGAGCGGGCAAATGGGTTGCCGAGGGATCCAAAGCCAGGCGGCAGGATACTAGCCGATACCAAGTCCTGGCCTAGTCTCAACTCATCAGCGTGCGCCGAGCTGCGAGTCAGGCGCTTCATGATGGGCTTCGGCTGCTGTTGGTTGCCTCTCCTTCGCGCTTTCTCTTGCTCGACGGAAGGTGGTACCGGGGTGAGCACGCCAGAGTGCGGACTCCGCACCGTTACCCGTCTTGCTTCGCCGCCGAGCATCCCGCCCGGGCCAGCTGGTGGACGGAGATGGAAGTTTTGCTGAGAGACTTGACCGTCCCCATCATTTCCGTTCCCGGCCGCCACTTGCGTCAAGAATCGTGGTTGAGAGAGTCCAGATACACCGGGCATAAATCTTGCGTGCGAGGAAGACTTGTCAAGTTCGTGTGGAGCTGCGATACCCGCTGGTGGCGTTTCTCCAGGCGGTGCTCCATGCATGTCAATTCTAGCAAGGATGCTCTCCAGGAAGCAAGTCCATCTCTTGGCTGGACCACCAACTTCTTGGGCATCCTTCCAAATCTTGTCAACATCAAACCCATGCGCTTCTGCTTTGCTTCCTGCCCAGTTCCAGAGGGATGCGAAATGCGTTTTGTCATTCTCCACTTCGGCTTCCTTCTGTTTGAGATCCTCAACGAGCTTCTGATTACGGAGCTCTGCTTCGTCCAATGCTGCTTGAAGAAGAGCATTGGTGTTACTGGGTTCATTGTGTCGAAGTTGCTCAGCGACCTCCAATTTCTTCCTGGTTTCATCGAGCTGATCCAAAACCAACTGCCGGTCTTTTTCAGCTAGCTGCAAGCGCGATCGCATATCGACTTCGAGGCGCTGAAGCTTTGCTTGGTGATCCTCTTGGACAGTCGTCAGTGTCTTTTTGGTGGCCGACTTAGACGATTCTTCCCTGTCGTTCAACAGTTGTGTGAGCCTCTTGATCTCTTTGCCGAAGCTAGCGACGTCAGCCACATAGCTTTCGTTCTTGGCGTCGAGTTGAGTCTTGAAACTCGCAATGCTGCTGCATTTGACTGCCAGCTGAGCCTTGAGATCGTCATTCTCTCTGGTCAAAGCTTGGAGTCCAACTCTGCCTTCTGGGTCTTCCTGAGGCTGAGCATTAAGTTGGCAGACTTTCCGAACCAGCTCCTCAATGCGTTCTTCTTGCGCCTGGCGTGCGTCATTCGCCTTCTCGAGCTGCTGCTTTAGCAATTGACGTTCTTTCTCTCTTTCGTCGATGACACTTCTAAGAACCTCGTTCTCGCTCCGTTTCTCTTCTAGCTGTTGCGTTAAAGCCTCCTCGCGAGGTTTGAGATGCTGCCACATTCCGTCAACATGATCTCGCAGGTCCTTCCCAAGCTGCTTCATGGCTTCTTTGCTATCGGCTTGTGCTTCGTACATCGTCTTCAGGGTAGCCATGATTCTGCGATTTCTTAGCTAATAGGCCCGGCTCATGAATGCCATCGCTTCCCAAAACTTACCTCGATATTCCCTCCGCTTGCTTGTCTCCAAGTGTTGACACGCCGTCGCTCTGAGGTACTATGAGACCTCGGAGAGACTCTAGATGCTTAGTTATATTATCAAGCCTAATGCCATCAGTCACTCTTTCATGTGGTATGGGCACCAAATGCTGGAACCTACTTTGCTCTGCTTTCCACCTGTGTCAGCTTCAGCTGCTCAACATAATCATTGGCATGTCTTTCATTCAGCATCTTGACTATATCTGAAGTTTGAGCTCGCAGGTCCTCCAAGGACGACTGTGCTTGCTGATACTCCTCGAGCTGTTTGCTGAGCTGGTCGGCCATGACCCTCTCTCGTTGGATCTGGGAGTCCTTCTCGTGAACTTGCTGCGTAAGTAGCTGCATCTTCTCGTTCACTTGGGTAATGTTAGAATTAGACAGGTTGCGGAATACTAGCGAAGTGGTTGCTTACCACGCCGACATTCTTCTTGACAATGGACCTCAACTTGATGGACCCTCTCCTTCAGGTGTTCGCGCACAGCGGCAAGTTGACGCTCAACGAGCTCTCTTGCCGACTGCTCGCGTTGCTTCTCAGTACGGATCTCCTCAATCACATCTTGAGACCTTTTTTGGTATTGCTTGTGCTCATCGATGGTCGAGTCGAGTGCGCACTTCAAGATCCGACAATTGTCCATCAATACCGGGACCTTTTCAGAGTAGACTCGCACTTGCTGCTTCAGCTTCTCGATGTAGGAATTCATTTCCTGTATTTGACCTTCCAAATTGTCGATTGCATGTGCCTGGGCGTTGATGGTCTCGAGGTAGGAAGCCAGTCTCTGAGATTTCTCGAAAAGTTTCCTCCGATACTTGTCGACCTTGTACTGACTGTCAGTCTCTGCTTCTTTCACCGCGTCGTTGCAGAGCTTCCAGAGGTCGTTGACCTTGTTGGCGACCTCGGGAAGATCTCTATCTCTGAAGACGTTGAGATTACGCATGGATCTAGCCTTCCTCTTGGATACCCCAGATGCGCTAGAAGTTACAGAAGAAGATCGGGAGTTATCTTTGCTGTGATGAACTAGCCTTACAGGTCGGCTCATCTGATGGTTCTGTTTGGCTCGCTTCAGTCGTGTTGCTTGATTGTCCCTTGTCCATTGTTTGGGGTTATGAAGCCCATTGGATTGTGCTTCCATCTCCGGGGTCGGCTGTTGAGGTCTCCCTACCAATGGGTGTCGATTAGAATCTCCTTCACGCATGGTAGGCTCTTCCCCTTCAGATTGTTCCATGATGACCTCTAGCCTCTGCCGTGGAGCTACTCTCAGGTTTTCCGCCGCGAGCCCTGATGAGGCCCCTTCCTTGATGGAACTCTGTAGGTTACTAGTAGGAGGTGAATGGATCTCCATATCATTGCTTGTCGTACGATACTCTCCTGACGCAAGAGGTTGGGCTGGCTGAAGAGGTGATCTGTGCGAGTCTTTCGGTTGGTCATTCTGGACTACGTTCATAGGCAGTTGTTGATCCATCTTAGTGGACGACTGACTCTCGCCGTTGGAAATTGCTGTAGGACGGGTTTGGGCAAAAGGAAGACCAATTTTCTTTGGTGGTGGAGATTGTTTGTGAGCCACATTTTCAGTGCGTACGAGTGAGAGCGGCGAGGGGGCGACTGATGGGAACTGAACGGTTCGACTATGTGTGGCGTCCCGTGCTGGACTGTTGTGAGTTGCACCGGTCTGTCTCTCTGTCGAGAGACCATTTGATAATGGCTTGTAACTCAATCCATTGTCAGTTCCCAATCCGTCAATCCGTGGAACAATTCTGCGGTGGGTGAAGTGACCAGGAGCATGTCGAGGCGCTGGTGCAAATATGAAGTCATTTTCGCTCCCTCGTACACCAGGCTTAAAGCGAGGAGTAGCCCCGATGTCGGCAGGAATCGAAATGCCTTTTGAAACTGAAGTTTGGGGCTCGACGGAAGCATTGCTTGCTCTCTCCTCCTCGTGAGGTTGAGGATGTTTCAGGACAACATCTACACCATCAGACGGCGACTGAACCTCGTTGTTGTTTATTCTAGGCTGAGAGGTGGCCGCTCCATCGGGAGAAATGATCGCCTCGGGCTCCATTGGATGCGGTGACATGGTAGTAGGGTGACCAGCAATCCAGTTAGATATGTTGGATACTGTAAGTGAAGGTAGGATTCTGTAAGAAGCTAAAGGATGTCGTTTATGATGACGAAGGCCCTCAGTTGCATGAAGAGCTGGACAGCAGCGATGCTATAGTCCTGCCAAATGCAATGCAATCAATGGCTAATGGTCTGCCCACAAGAGGCTGGCGCAGTTGCACACAGTGAGGAGCAACGCACTGCCGAGGATACGGGCCCCGAGGGTAGATGCAGACTCTCAATCAAACGAAGGAGAGGAGGATGAGAATTTCCAGATGACCTCGTGCGTAGGAAATTTGGCAGGATAAGGTAGTCTTTCGACACATTTCCCGTATGAGGAGGAAGGAGCACTCTGTGGCCTGAGTATTGGCAACGTCGTGCCTTCCAATTCAACCCAGTGAGTCGAACATTTTGCGTTTCATGGCCATAGCATCGACGAGTTTACCTGAACTCTGGGTCTTCAAGGGATCTGACATTGGACAATGACATGTTTTCCTTCCTTTCCAGATTCATCATGAAAGAAATGACCATTTTTGCCAGGAGTAGAGAAGCCAATGATGCATACACAACAGACGGTAACGACGGTATTGATAGTTCTAGATAATGAGGTCGGTCGCTCTCCTCCCTTCATAGATGCAGAGATGAATGCCCTCCTTGATGCTGCTATAGAGACGGACAACCGCAGAGCCTCCGGATGCTATCTCTTTCCCACACCGTCAATCTACAGTACCTCCTCAAACCGTATAGGGGCATACAATGAAACCCCAAAACCAACACGCTGGCCGTTGAGTTAAGTTGTCCACAAACTCGGATGGCGAGGACCCTCTGTGAAGGTGATCGTTCGAGGGAAGAGCCGCAGCGCCGATGGACCGGTCTTCGACTTTCTGAGACTGCTTTTGCTCTGATCTAGACGTGATCACGCCCTGAACAAACAGGTTCAATACCATAAGCGATGTCTCCCGTTCAGTAACCTCGAGAAACTACAAATAGGACGGGAACTCCACCATCCGCCATCTTGGCCGCATTTGAAGAGACGAGACGGCCGCTTTAAATAACAGGAGGTGTCCATAACAAACAATATGCAAGGAGACCAGACAGTGTCAGGGACGACAGCTGTATGGAAGTTTGTGGGGTAAATAGCTCTCTATATTGAGCTAAGAGTCGCATTCTCTCCCGCCATAACACGACGAAAGGCTACAAATAGCACAGCCACTTAGCTGCCACCAGGTCGGCATGAGCCACGGCCATGCTTCACTTCGACCGTTCGTTTGCCTAATTTGGAGAGAGTCAGATAGTCGGCTTGGGACCTTAGACTACGGTACTCGAGCTTGGCTCTTCGGAAATTCGCCATGGACAGCTCGCAGGTGTGAAGCATCAAACAACCACGAGACTCACGACGTGGTGTTGTGGTTGCCTCGGCGGCAAACGAGACTGGTTTTCGTTGCTTATCAGATAAGAGGTGCAATGCAGTCCTTGTCGATATCACATTGCGGAGAAGTCGTCGATCTCATGCTGTGACGGAGCATGCTCAGCGGCTGCCCTAGGATGGCCTCGACAATAGGCTTGATACAGATTTGTGGAGGGACCGACAGTCTCCGAGGCAAAGGGTCCAGGGGCCAAGAACACTGCCGGCAGAGCACACTAGATTGAGCAGGCGTGCGAGCGAGGGACATGCACGATGGACCTGCATGTGAGGGGCGCGTGCGCAAGTCCATTTTCAACGGCAGGGTAGCAATGCTGTCGTGATTAGGTGACGACGTGTTTGCTAGCATTTGCCCGTGCCGCCAGCACCCCTGGCGATCGGTCCCTATTGGCCGCCTGCAGGGACGCGGCGGGGTCGGAAAGGGCCAGTGGTGTGCGCTCCCGTGAAAGTGCCACAACGCCGGCGCTTCGAGAAACAACGTCACCAATGACAGTCGTCTCTTGGGTTTTAACAGGCTTCATATAGAGCTGGTTTCATATCATCAAGTCTTGTGCGCCCAATGGCGAGATGCGGCGACAGGGCAATGCTGGAATGCCAGCATCGTGCCGTGTGAGTGCCGAGTCTTAGGGAGCGTGTGCTAGACTGCAGAGTATACATTCTGTCACAGTTTTGGGCACTGGTGCCTCGAAAGCACCGGCAAGATTGCCGTGAATGGGGCTAGAGATATTCATATGCGACAGAGACAGGGAGGAAGGACTGGTCATGACCACCCCTTCTCGCTGACGAGCTATCTATGTAAATACCCAGCAGGCGCCACGCAGCGGCAGCGTTATTGTCTGACTCGATCCTGTTCCAACATCTCCTTAATAACTTTCTGATCATTCTGCTGGCAGTTGATTTGCGGTTCCAGCTGCCGTCTGACACCGAAAAAGAGACATTCCAAATCAGTCTCGATCGTACTGACCTCATCAAGCATCGCCATCCGGTGGGACAATAGTACACGACAGGCACTATGCCAACACCCACATCGACGGGAAGCTTCCCGCTTTCGACCGAGTCGCCGTATACGGGAGGACAAGATGGATCCACTGGTGATGCGAACTCAGGGTCAGGCTCGGTAGCGGATGGCAATGCTGCTGGCGCATCAGGAACGGACAACGGCGGGTTGCAGATCTCTCATGGTGCTATGGTCGCCATCATCGTCGTGGTTGTGGTCGTCGCTCTTATCGGAAGTGAGTGACATCGGAAATCAAATCCCCTAAAGCCTAGAGGATGACTAACACCGTTATAGTCGGATCATCTGTGCTCTTCTACCTCGCGAAGAAGAGGGAGTGGAAGGTTCGGGAGACGATCCGAAAATCGACCAGAAAGGTCGTCGCTGCCTTAACACCCCGCCGATCTGAATTTCCAAGGTCTGTCAAAGAGTCGACCGGTGGAAGATCAAAAGGAGGCCGTGTGAGACTTGACGATGTGCCTCCTACTCCTCGCCTCAAGCCTGAAGATCTCGAGAAAGGCCTCGGCCCAAAAGTGACTCTCGCAGCAATAGACAAGAAGAAGCGAAGTAACTTTAGTCGGAAGTGATGGGAGATATCGACGTGTTATGTTTTACAATCGAAATTTCTCCGTTAGCTGAGGTTATGGGCTCTGCACCAAGGCTCAAACTGACGATGCCTGGCCTAGAGGATATGAGGCAGTGATGGAACTGGCGCAGGAACCGATTGAAGAAGGCTCGAGGGCCCATGCTGAATATGTGTATTATTTGATGTCTCCGATAACGTTCTGGGTAGGCGTTCTATAATCGTCGGAAGGTGTTGGTACTGGCGCTTCGTCTCGCTTCGGATCTCTTGCTCGTGGGAGCAGGCTGATGCTCTTCTTCCTCTTGCTTCTTCTTTGATGCCGGTACAAACGTGACTTGCTTCTCTCCCACTACCTCTCCTTGCCTAGTCTTTCCAGCGCGGGCTGCCGCTGGGACTCGTGATCCCAGTGCGCTGTCCTTTGTGCGTCCTCCATCCCGGTTCGATGACGAGATCTTCATCACGACATCATCGTAGCCACGTGGTTGAACAGGCGTGATACCGTCGTCGCTGCCATCCTCATCGCCCGAGGAATCATCGCTGTCGTGGAAGCCCTTGGCCTTCTTCTCTCTCTGAGCATAATCGTCGTTCTTATCGGGTACCTTGGTGCTGGGATTGAGGGCGCGGAACTCTTTGCTCTTCTCGTCCACGGCGAATTCTTCGTCTTCGAACAGCTTGCCGAAACGATCATCACCAAGAACTCCAGCCTTGGTGTCGACCGTCTCTCTCCTCTCTTGCTTCTTGAGCAGCTTGTCTGCCAGTTTTTGGTTGACCTTGACCTTCTTGTTACCCCGGATACGGCTCTCCCGCTCCTTCTCGATCTTCTCCTTAACACGCTTAGCACGCTCTTCCTCCCAGACGTACGGGTTGGCAATCAAGCGAGCCTGCTCGTAGAGCTTGGAAGCTACGAAGTAACCGTGCATATACGGCCGTAGGAGGTTGGTTTTGCCGATAAGGTGCTCCAAGCTGAGAGACTTGAGCTCGCCTATGGTCAAGAACTTGTAGTTGTCGTATGTTTCGGTTTGTGTCTCTTCCGCCATCTCTTCGACCATGTTGTCGAGGAAAGAGCACCATTTTGGAGCCGGGCCGAGCTGAGGAATGAAGAAGCTGTGCATCTGCTTGCCCTCGTTCGCGGTTAGGAGCATTCCGGAACCCTTGACATAGGCCACGTGGTTGAGATCAACAATTGGCTCGATCGAAGTCCAAGGGTCTCCAGTTTCCTCATCCCAAATCTTGATGATCTTTTTATCCGCCGAGAGTATCTTCTTTTCATGAGATGAGGTCTCCAGGTGGATGAGATTCTTTATCGCATAGCCGTAGCCCTGATCCTTCTTGAGCAGAGGTACAGGCCGACGCAGATCAAATATTTGCACCATGCCGGTGCTCGTTCCCGTAGCCAGGGATAGTCCTGATGGGCTAAAGTCCAATGCAGTGACTCCACCATCGTGACCGCCGAGGACAGCCACTCTAGACTTAGACCGCGGGTCCCAAAACTCGACTGTGCCAATCGACGTGCCGAAAGACAGTAGACCGTGTGTGCCCTCTGCCACAGCGGCGACATTGACACATCCTACGCCGATGCTTCCTTGCAAGCCAGCGCCATCTTCATCCTCGCCGACATCGACCTCGTAGCTCTTCATGAAACGACCATGTTCCAAGTTGAGTCGAAACACTTCGCCACATCTCTTTTCCGGGTCCAAACCTGCAGCCGGAACGAGAGCTTCTGCGGAAAAGCGATCGTAGACTAAATCTCGTCCATAGCGTGGCAAGCGCACTTCGTGATGACACCCGTTTGGTGTGTGGAACTCGAGCTTCCGGTCTGTTTGGAGATGCAAACTTTTCTCGTAGCCAGATCCTAGCAGGACGAACGTTTCATTGAGGGAGGTAGTATGGCGAGCGAACGATAAAGACAGTTGCGAGAGGTTATGAACATGAATCTGTGTAGCAAAGACTCTGATTAGGACCGAGTGTCGAAGTCAGGGGCGAGGAAGTGTAGGTTAGCGAAGCACTCACCTGTGGCTTATAGGTGCCCGTGGACATAACCCATTCCCCGTCCTCACTAACTCTCACACACTGACTTGCTTCCTCAAACTCGAAATCCTGCAAGAGCTCGACTCGATGGGTATATTCGGGGTCATTCTTGAGAGATCGCTTCCGTTGGCGAGCAAGCCAGTCGGGGAGTGGTCTTGCAGTCGAGGCACCAGAGATGGTGTAAACAGAGACGCTTCCGGGATTGGTGAGCTTCATGGCAAGCACCTCTGCTTCTGTGAAAGCCTTGCAACTTGATATCTGTGTTTCTCCCGCTCTCTCGTTCTCTCAGTATTGACGAGTCCAAGGTACTTATTTCGAAAGTGTAGAGACCCAGTGTAGGCTCTAGTAGTTCCATGTCGCGGGGCCGAAATTTTTGGTAGGACAGGCCAAAAGTTCCGTTATCGATAAAACTGAACGATAAGAACATACCCACTCCCGTCGCGATAAGCATGGAAGTTCAGGGACCCTGTCAAGAGAAAGCTGGGCCGGGTCAGTCTCGGGACTTTCCGAAAGTCCTTCCCTGGCAGGTCGGCTGACGGACCAGCTGTCGAGCGACCAATCATTTCCGCACTGTGTACTGGCACCGCAGTACTGAAGTACGTACCGGTGGTGCTCACTGCTGTGGTCTTCATGCCCAGAGCGGTACACTGGATACGCACTCTGCGGGAGGTAAGGTACGTACTGCGCGTACACCGCCCACGCATTCGGGAGACTCCACACAGTGTGTCACGATTGAATAATAGCCTGAAAACTGGGCTGGATTGATTGAACGTCCATCATTCAGTCGCATTGCTCCGTATCCAACTGACATCGACGTCGGCTTCTCCTATCGCAGCTTTGTCTCCATCATCAAGCTGTTTGGGGGGACAGCAGGTCAAACTCATAATGTGCGGTTCTTGGGTATAAACTAAACGGAACTGCCTCATATATCCCCCCTTTTTTGCTTCAATAACTGGCAACGAAGTGGACGTTGACTTCCCCCGCAACTCCATCGTCGACTTCCTGTTGGGACTAGCAACCTTGGCAGCTGTGGCACCTGGATATCTCGGCCTCCCGATAGGAAACCGCGTACCGCTTGGCCCGGGCTGCTGCGATGGAGTCCGGCACCTTACCGAAGAGCACATTACCAACCTATTTCCTATCTCTTCCCGACACCGCGCCGTCTACGGTCGGTCTGCCGTCGCATTTGAGGCCCACAACGTGCTCTTCGTCTCAGGCATCATCCGTATGCCGTTGCTGCTAGTGGGACGCCGACTCCTCGATATTCCACCTTTGGTGGACGGCCGACAGCCGTCGATATGGATGCTGGCGATTATGATACTAACACACTACTAGTCGTGAGCCATCCTCCCCGTTTTTGTGCTTGGCCATCGCTTCTAATCAATTGCATGCGCTGACCGTTCCCGAATCCAGAATAATCTTTCCCTCATTGCCTTCAAGATATATGAGCCCGTCGTCTCCCAGTCTTCAGTTTACACCTTCAATGCCTCGGACGTTGAGTTTGCCCTACGAAACGATGGCCATCTCGTGTATATGGATGTGGTGCGGCGAGGGATATGGTGCTTCTACTTGGTAAAAAAGAACTCGACTAGCACCGTGGCGTCCTCCGAGCAGTCACGGCTGGGCACAACTCTAGAAGTCTGCGGTTACCAGCTTGGACTTGTTGAGGAGGGGGCATTCGAGCCGATCAGCTTGCAAAAGACTCGCCCACCTGGGACGAATCCAACCAGCACTCCCAGTAGCTCTTCGTCCAACACCTCTGCGCTGGAAGCCTCCGCTCGAAGCGGTTCGTCGTTCAACTTGCCTTCTGCTGGTTCCATGCCGGCTGGCGCAATGGACCTGGATACCAAAGCCGCTCCTCCCGTTGTAGGACTGGATCCAAAGGGCTACAAATCGGTTCCTGTCAAGGAGATGCACGAGTTCTTCATCACCGCGATACTATCGTCTTTATCCACAGAGTTCTGTCGGTGCAGTGGCGCGTTATCCTTGACTCCTAGGACATTGTTACTACCACCTAATACGTTACAGCCCAATGATAGCGAGCCTATGCGTTATCCACCCTTATCCGCACTGGCAACCTTTCGGGTCTATCTCACGACGACTGGGTCACTCGTCATCAGCCTGAGTGTGTCCGCTATGGAGGGCCTAATCTCCTCTTCTAATGGTCTCCGCTCAGACTTGTACTCAACTGGCACCCCTGTGCTTGCTGCACCCCTGGGTGCTTTCGCGTCTCTACAAAGTGTTTTGGACAGAGACCACCTGCTTTCAGACAACGCCAGCGGGCAGTCTCCCGAGACACAAATGAGTCGCTTCAAACCAGAGGTGGCGGATAAACTTTCACAATGGAGAAGCCATCTTTCCAAATTGCTTCAGCTCAGGGGTATATCACCTTCAATACTCGACGGCTGCTCTTGGTTGAATATTCAGTTTCTGAAAAAGAAACCATACGAATACAAGGCAGACGGGAAGAGAACCCCCATGACGAGTCCGGCTCCTGTCGTCTCCTGGCCCTCCGTACTCTGCTTTCGAAAGCCAAATGGAGGTATGCTGCTGCACGAACTAGGTCTGGACAAAGCGCTCATCGGAAATGACGACTTTGACCCTTTGGATAATGCTAAGTCATGGTTCGAAACCAATCCAGAAAGAGAAGAGCTGTTTTCCAAGAGGAGGAAGAAGGAACTGCAAGACCCAGCGTTGCGGGAGACTGGGGCGGCGGACGGTCTACACCAGCCGCGGAATGACGTATCTCCCCTGACACTTCGGCGGATCAGCAATGCCGGGGCGGCGGCAGCAGCTGCCGCCGCCGGGGCAATGTACCCTACTCCTCCAGACGGAGTTCAGCAGCCTCCCGGAGTGACTCCGTCCTTCGACGTCGCAATGTCTAGTCCGCCCAACCAATCGACCAACGCTGCCGCTGTAAGCAGTGACCCAGTGACAATTCGCGAAGGCCGACAAACAAGATCATCATCTGGTGCATGGGACGGTGACTTGAAGCGTGAGCAGTCGGACACCGCGTTTCCCGAGGGCGAGAATCTCTTCGGTGATCTAGGCGGCGAGGATTTATTCGTGAACAATGAGCTTACCGATGCCGACTTCAGCTTCTTCGATCAGGACACAGTCGATCAGGACACAGGCGACAATGGGCTCGACTTGTCTGACTTGCCTGACATGAACGATGCTATGGAACTCTCTGCGACCTTGGAGCAAGCGGGTGTTAGACCTTCCCATCTTCCTACCATGGCCACCGACACTGGACCAAAAGAGTCGGTATCACCGGTTTTCACAAAACCAGAACTAAAGCATGCCAGAAGCACACTTGCTGAGGAAAGTCGACAGCCGACAAGCTCTACCAATGCTCATGCAGTTGCTGCGGCAGGTATGAAACGCCAACCGAGCCCTTTTGACCCGGATACTGTCTACAAGCGAGTCCGAGCATCATTCAGTGGGCCGCCTGCAGTCAAACACTTCGTGGGGGATAAGTCTACATCTCGTCGCGGGAGCGTCTTTGAAAAGGTGGATTTCGATCCGTCCCTGTCGCTCACAAACAAGAAATACGGAGAGCATGGCCAGTTTCGGTACACCCTTCCGTCACAGGAGGAGGCTGAGGAAGCACCTAGCCAAAAGCTGCCAGCCGCTGCGCTCCCCAGTATCCAGCAGCGGCGCCGGAAAGACTTAACAGAGCCGCCGGCTAATATCAGATTCGGGGAGCTAATAGCCAAGATCACAGCGGGCTTAGAAAACAACTCTCTCGGCAACAGTCCGACCAAGAATGAGGGGCCCTTCTCAGACGGGGACGACATGAGCCTGGTCTCAGATCAAGACGATAGTAGCGTGATGACTGAGGAGCCAAATTCGCCAACTAAATACAGCGTCCTGCGACGACCAGTGGACGACGACAATCTCTCCATGGCGGCGTCATTCAGAGAGCTAGAACAACATACGATGGGAGAATCCCCTGCATATGCTATGGCAGACTTGTCCCGCTTGTCACAACCCAGCACACCTGAACTCCCTGTTACGAAGTACTTTGCCGATCCGGAGCCGTGGCCGCTCCAGTTGTCATGCCGAGACGACGACTTCATCACGATCGCCCAGATCCTCACAGAGCAAGCGGTGAGTGGATCGCTGATGTTGGGTCCAAAGAACACCGCCGACACGGAAGTTCAAGAGACACGACGCAGTGTCCTCAATGCAACCCGCCAGTCTATGCAATGCCTACGATCAGTACTCCCTAGCTCCCTTGCAAATGCAACGGAATGCCATTTCCGACCATTTATCGAGATCCAAGACGTGCCTCTCCTCGGCCAGCCATCAAGGCTGCAACCGCGGCCAATAGGTCAGGGGATGATCCTGCCAAACCTCTTCCAAATTCCGGCGCCTCATGTTGAGCTCCGACGTTACGACTCAAAGCTTTCAGTCCTACCTTCAGCAGTGTCGTTCTGGGAGAGCCTAGGCCTCAGCCCGTCGCAGGGCGCCAAAGACATCAATGCCATATGTGTTTTCCCAAACTGGAAGGGCATGCAAGACAATGTCGTTTGCTTCTTGGAAAGGATCCGAAGCATCTATGAGTCACTGAAAATGGGCACTTTTGACCGCTTACTCTACGGGGCTGAGTTTCCAAGCGGACTCTTCCCGTATAACGTGGACAAGGCTGCGGCTTCGCCCTTCTCGGCTACAGCGCCACAACCCAGCTCTGCTCTGTCTGCGGCTATGACAAAGCTTGCGAATGATCTAGCAAGGTTCATCGTAACAGAGAAGAACCACGTTGTTTATTTCGTCTACCATCCAGGGAACCCAGGGTCGATTGTGGAAGCATGCGCTGCATTCCAAGACCTGTTTGAGAAGTACAAGAAGGCTGTAGCTGACCGGAAGAAGACGATATCGAACGAGCTGGTGCTTCAGCTGATACCCCTGGACCATGTAGCTTCCGAGACGACATTAGCAATCCTGTCGCCCTCGGAATATATAAAGCTGTGCATCGAGACGTACGACCGTTGCACCGTGTTTGGAGGTCCAATGCCGGCCCCGGCCATCGTACTCGAGCCTGCCTTGCCTAGAATGATCGAGTTCAAGCCGACCGCCTCTCCATCGGTGAATGTCTTGCACGAAAACGCATGCATTCACATCGCCTATGCCCGGAGCGTGGATGAGCGATGGATCACAGCCGCATGGACGGACAATCGCGGAAGTAAACAAATGACAGCTTCGTACTGTCTTGGGAGACGAGGCAAGCCGCTGTCGAACCCGCTGGAAGAGGTCACTCACGAGATCTGGGACACAACACACGACTTAATATCCGTGTGGAAAGTGCATTGGCGTGTCATTATCACCAAGTGCGGGACGATGGAGCAGACCGAGATCGACAACTGGATGGCTCTGGCTCAGGGTGAGACCAAGGCGTCGATCAGTCTTACGCTGATGACTGTCGACACCAACCCCTCGCTACAGCTCATCCCCCCGGCTGCCAAGATCCCGGTCACCATGTCGTCGGCGTTCTACACCACGCCTGTGTCGACTCCGCAACCGATGACGACGGTGTCCCCAGAGCAGAGCGGTAATCCCCCCACCCCCATGGGTACCGGCAATCCACTGAACGCCACGACGCCCGGCGGGGAGAACAGCGCTACGGAGCCCGAGGCTGACACAACCCTGATCGACGTGACGGACACCACCTGGGGCGCCATCGTGTCGCACCGCCTGAACAACTCTTCGTCGCTGACTGAGCTCAATCCGGCCATACAGAGCGGCTACCTCATCAAGCGAAGCGGTGCAAGGCCAGAGGACCCGCCGGTGGCGATGGAGGTCAATGTCATACACAGCGAGGGCAATAATCCTCGGGCTTACGAGGCGGTGCTCAGAGAGATGCTCATGTATTTTAGGGGATTGGGCACGCTTGCCCGCTTGAGGGGCATGGTTGATCGCGAGACGGATGTGAGGCCGTGGCATGTTGCGGCTGCGGAGAAGGGAGTCAGGGCATTGTATCAGCTGCTTTGAGATTGGATTGTTATGGGGCTGTGGGTTATGGAGCATACGGTTAGAATGAGCGAGCAGAGTCTGGTGTTTTGGGTTTGTTTGAGGCGTTTGTTCAGCGGGCTATTCATGGTTAGCAGGCGAGATGGTGGGTTTCTTCTTGCTGGATGGATGACATTGGAGGGTACCTTTTTTGGGTAAATTCATAGCATCATGTGTGCGTCATGACATTGGATGTGTTTGTCGTTTTTGTGTGTTTTTCTTTTGTTTAGATTAAGTAGTGTTTTTGCTAAGTTATGCCTCCATATGTCATTACCTAGAGGTACCTAAGGTAGCCAGGTAAGTGGTATATATGCCAGCCAACATTATCGTTACCACGCCATCCCTTTGCGACCGGGCAACTTGACAACAAATCTATTGTCCTGTGCTTCCACGTACGGCCACAGATACCTGAGAACTCGGGATCCCGTCCGCTCTCCTATAGAAAGCAGATAATCGAAAGATTAGCTATAGGGGTTGTAGGTGACCGGGGGGGTAAAAAGAATGGGACTCCAAGACTTAGTAGGGGGGTCAAACCACTTGTGCTACATATATGCGCAAAAGGTGCTTTGTATAGATTTAAAAACCTCGCTAAAAATAGTAGTAATAAGATAAGGTCCTACGATGCCGCAGTTTATACGAGGACTTCTTGACTCACGGCGTTGACCGCCACGTTAGGAGGAGGGAAACGCAATGGATCCGACTGGTTGCTCGATTCTTTTCCTTCTCGGTTCGGCTGCTGTGTCACATCAGGAACTAAAGATGCCGTCTAGCCCTGCTGCGGCATCTGCCGGTGTAGCAGTGTATGTGTACCATATCCCTTCGCAAACCCATCACGTTAACCCACGGGAACTGAATGTTGATGGCGTCAGCAACTGGACTACGCGTTTACTGATTTTGGTAGCAAGGGTTAGGGTTGAAGTTATGTGGGGAAGCGGCACGGGACGGTCCGCGCCGTTCCAACCAACACTCGAGTCCATCAACACACTTGAGTGATGTTCCAGGTTGTTAACTACCTTAAAATAACATCCAGGGTGGACTGCAGAGAGGTATCTCTACCGTGCTCGTCTCTTGCTTCTGGATAACGCTAACTCCCGTCCTCCCGTCCTTCCGTTGTTCCTCCCACCCAAAGCTCAAGCTCGGTCCAGCCGTCGACAACGTCCCTGGCCTCGTCATGTGTTTGTACCCACCGCGTCCTCAGTTGGGTACATTAACCTCCTGTCTACCGAGTCGCACCCCACGACTCATGCAGACGGCCGAATTGCCATTAACACCGTCAGTACGAAGGGCATGACCAGCACCCAGCCTGCGAGGATCTTGCTCCCAACAGGCTCGAAATCTCCCTCGGCGCCATTCTCAGGAAGCCATCTCTACCTGGGTACCCGGCGTGATGTGAAACTAGACACGGCAGGTCGAATTATCTCCTTCCGTAAGATTGCCGAGACTTCAAAATATGCCTAGACGTAAATCAGCAGGACCAGCAAACGGACGACGTACCATAGCCAGTCTGCTTCGTCCGCGAGATTTTGGAAGTAAGGAATTATAACCCAACAAAAAACTGGAATACAGAACCACCACTGGGCATTGTCTGAGCTCATCCAAAAGTCGTCCTCGTCCAGCTCACCTCGCTTTTTGAGAAGAGCCTGTCGAGGGGGGCCTGCCAGAATTGCCATGGGTGTGACGGGGGTTGATTGTAGAACAAATTCAGAACTATGGTGCCGTATTGGTGTGTAATGCCGAGTACGGTTGGCCATATGAGAAAGACCTCGCAGGGAATGGAGAATAGCCCTCCCGATGGTAGGAAGAGGTATGCGAGTAGTGGCGTAAGAGCCCAGGCCGTTGACGGACTGCTATGAAAGGTCCAGAAATCCAGAGTAAGTCCTTCTCGAAAGAGGTCAATGGCGCTCATAGTAATGCAAATCGTGATCATCTGGCCGAGAATTTCTTTGACATCTTGTTTGGTGTACTTGATCGATTCGCTAGTACAGTTCGATTGGGTTTGGTCAAGATGGATATCCAAGTCGCATTGTCGGTGGGATTTGTTGTCGGTGAACATTGCAGCTGCCATGATGAAGCCAAGGGTTGATGTTGGTAAGTGCTTGCTGATGTTGGTAAATTTGATGTTGGGAAGTGCTGATGTTGGTTAAGAGTTAAGATTGGTAAGGCAGATGATGAAGTTGCTATGTTGTATTGCAGACAGTTGCAGAAAAGGGAATGGGAAGAACAAATTTCAGCTGGAGTATTAGGGAGACTTTATATGTCGCCATTTTAGGTTTATGTCCCGCGGCTTAATCTGTAAGAGCTTGGGTAGATGACGCTATGGCAGGACTAGTCTTGACACGCCGAGTTCTGCCATGGAAAGCTCCAATGAGAACCTAGGCTGCCTCCGCGGTGCCTATGGACTTGGGCATCGGACCTTCGACCTGTGAGCAGCACCGATACACAACTTCGTCATGTCCATGCAGCTGGTGATGGGCCGGTTTCAACACAAGGACACATTCTCCTGAGCGTGCTTTCTGCCACCAGAAAGCCGGCTCAACCGATCTCAACCTCTGAGGCCCGGCCAGATGGCCCTTTCAGCACGACTCACGACCCTGGCAGCATCACTAGCCTTCCATGGTTGCCGACTTGGTAGGGTATCGGTCTTCCATCTCAGGGGTTCAACTTCTTCATCTGAACCCCTTCGTTGCTCCCTTTCGTTACCGCTCTAGGCCAGGCATATTGGCGCCCCTAGTGGGCATCAAGCCCTCGGCTTCGCCTCGCATCCCTTCATGGTCGCATCAGCTCACGGCAGTCGATCCAACTTACCGGGCCCGATATCTTCCGCTCCATGGCCGTCTATTGGATGCTGTGGTACCTCTCTGGCGGCTCTAGGCTCAAAAATTGGCGCACGTCTTGTAGGGCGACTCAAGCTTTTAGCGCGCTGGATATATACGCCCAATCCATACAGTCTACTCAATAGCTTCTCTTATAGCTATAATGCTTTATCAAGCTAAGGTACATATAGTAGAAGGCATAGGCGGATTCTGATATCAGAAGCCGAGACAGCATCTGACATTACAGTTCCTCGTCCTCACGGGATAGAGCGCCAGGTTTTGAAGATGTCTAGCTAATATCAAACACACGTACGATCATAGACTTGTTTTTAAGGGTCCGTATTCCTCAAGTTCAGAACTATATGTGGTTCATGTTGTTGGTCGAGTAAAGGGAACTGCAAGAGAGGTTGCGCAGATAATCACATCTTGCCCGTGTGGCAGCTTCAAATCCATCATTCAGGGCGCAAAAGACTAGAGAGTATAGGCTGCTGGAGATCAGAAGCAAGAGGGAAACCTTTGTACGTGGTCTACCGTCTTTGCTTCCGCTTCAGCTGGGCAGCTCCTCCTCTATATGTCTAGAAGAGAGCTAATCTCGGTTTCTTGACTATAGAATGAGGGCCCGAAGGTGCAATTAGGAGCTGCAACGGACAAGTTTAAGGTGCATTTGGGATTTGGTGACATTTCTATGCATACAATATCTCATCGAGTCTCATGCTTCGACCGGGCGGATACAGCGGTGGTTGCGGTGTCGAAAGGTGTTTCTCTGGCGTGCAGTATCGCAGGATCATATTCCTAGTATGAGCATCAGATAAGGTATGCATGCGGACGATACTTTAACCAGTCACAATGCAATCTGATGCTCCCTCCTGACGTCAGGACAACGACACAGTCTCTCCTCGAAACGCGTCTCAACAGGAACAATAGTCGACTCAACTTACACAGGTCTGACATCTACATTGCAAAAAAAAAAAACTCGCCTCCGCTGTCTCCTGAAGCTTAACTTCGCTCCAAAGGATTACTACTAGATATTAACAAATGGCGGATCCTGTCAGTTACGCTTCCTTGGCCTTCTCACGGGCAAGTATTAAAAGCCCACTGACAATACCTCAGGAAGCCCCCAGCTCTACAGAGCCGTCTTTCTCAGAGGCACTGAAGTCCCTGAAGCGAGATCCTGACGGCAAGAGTTTCGTGGCGATTGGGCAAGATGGGGTTGCACGCAGCCTCGATCGCGACTATAACATTCTGGACGCCAAGGGCCTCAGCCCGCGTCAGCTGAAGCAGTTCCTTGACAATGGACCATATAACCCAGAAGCCGAGAAACAGTGGCGAGGGGTGGATGGAAGAAAGATAACGAGCGAGGAAGGCCTGTTTCGTCCTGACCCGAGTATCTTGCCCAAAAAACCGACGCCAGAAGAGAAAGCGACGAGGAGAAAGTTGATTGAGGAAGAGCACAAGAGGATAGCGGAGGAGGGAGGTCCTCGCTGTTTCCCTGGACCCATGTCCGACCACAACCTCGGGATCGAAGCAGAGGATGCCGCCTGAAGTAGCTTTCTTGTCAGTACTTAATGCAAAGCCCCGTGAGACTCCGCTGGATACTGCTCGTGCTGAGTGGAATTCGATCTGGTTGGTCTCAACTCCACAAACAATCAGCGCATCGTAGCCATCCAATTCATTAAGGCGATTTCCGTCGCTATCGGCTTGCATCACATGTAGTGTCGGTGTCCATTTCATCTAGTCTATGTGAACCCGCATACGTTGAGTACCGTCCCTAAGGCCGGGGCTTGTGGCCTCAGCTATCGAAACACCCGGGGAAGAGATACTCAACCCTCTTGACAGCCTCCGGGTTTCTTCCCTCAGGCTTAGTCATGAACTTCAGGCCGGCAACCGTGGCACCCTCCCAGTGCTTAGCCATAACCATGTCACTGTGCTCCTGCTTTGCCAGCTCGTCTAGCACGGCTCCCACGAGCCTCTTGGCATTTGCGCCGTTGGCAGCCATGTACTTCATCACCATGGCGACATCGACGTCCTCGCTATCATGCCAGCAGTCATAGTCGGTCGCCATGCAGATCATCTGGTAGGTCAACTCTGCCTCACGCGCGAGCTTAGCTTCTGGCAGGGCTGACATGTTGATCACGCTGCCGCCCCAAGAGCGGTACATGTTTGACTCGGCGCGTGTGCTGAACTGAGGTCCCTCCATGCAGACCACTGTACCGCCCTGGTGGAGCGTGACTCCATCGCCCTCCATTGCTGACGCGCACTTTCGCACCACAGCCGCGATCTTTGCGTCAAAGGGGTCTGCGAATCCAACATGGCCTACTATGCCGCCCTCGAAAAACGTGAAGGGCCGGATGCCCTTGGTGCGATCGATGATCTGGTCAGGCACGACAAAGTCCATGGGCCGAATCTCTTCTTGCAGAGAGCCAACGGCAGAGAAAGCAATGACTGTTCGGACGCCGATGGATCGGAGGGCAGCGATGTTGGCGCGCACAGGGATCTCATGGGGCGCATGCTGGTGGTGGACGCCATGGCGGGCAAGGAAGGCTATCGGAACACCGTTGTGCTCGAGGATCTGAATCGGCGAGGAAGGGACGCCCCAGGGTGTGACAGGGTTGAGCGCCGCTACAGGTGTGTAGCCGGCCATTTGCGTGAGTCCTGTACCACCGATGACGGCAATGTGGACCGGACCTGGTCATCGTCAAGTTAGCTCATCTTCTTCTCAACCTGCTTGCTGGACCACTGATCAGTGATGATTGGAGTCGCTTACGGTCAAAGTGATCCGGCAAGGAGGCCATTGCGATGTTGTGTATATTGATTGTCTAACCAAAAAAAAAGCAGAGAAAGACAGCGAAGAGAGTGACAGTGGAAAGGAAGTAGGTATCACAATGCTGACGGTCAGCTTCAGCCCTTCCTGGAAGAAATTCTGGAGTTTTGGCTTATCGGGTCGATGTCGCGATAGGTAGTGGGGTTGATCTCTCCCGTCGCAAGCTCTTCGCATATACCCCGCCATTGGGGAGCACGTTAGTAGCCACCAAAGGAGGCTAGAAGGACCCTAAGTGCCTAATTACCTCAAAAGCGGCAGCAAATAGCAGCTGAGTGAGCATTCCACAGCTTTGTCATTCAGGTTGATGGAAACCACTTCTCTCGGAGCTGTGGAAGCCTGGAGGCGTCGAAGGTGTGCTTTAGCCCCACATTGTCCCGCATTTCTTGCGACCAAACGGGCTCAACTTCGGACAAGACCGTGACTCTTGCTTTCCACCTTGGTCAACTCCAATAATCCTTCTTCCAACCTCACTCCAGGCAGACGTCTCCGATCGACGGTGTGTAACTTGCTTGTTCTATTAGCCCTGAACACAAACTTACAACAATTGGTTGCCCAGGTCTCTTCTGTCGCACACGCCCGCAAACACGCCCGGCCATCGACCCCCTCCGGATCCGGCACGGCGCATTCTACATATCGAATTCGCAGCCTCGGCAATCCGGCTTCAAGTCGCTGTTAGCATCGCATCGCGTCGCACTCTGATATCGCCCACCAGGGCTACTGCGTTTGCGCGTATCACTCATTGACCATGGACTCGACCATGGACCAGTCGCAGACTGTGACAAGGTCACCGGGCAACTCTCCGCAACGATCACAGCAGCCGGAGCTGATCCCGGTTCCCGGCTACCAATTTCCTACACATAAACTACATCGAGGGCCTATCAAGGAGGGCAAGACACCCCTTGCTCTCGTTGCATGCGGCTCTTTCTCAGTGAGTCTGCTTGCCTCTCCGCAAGCTCGATGCTCTTCTCCGACTAACAAACAATCACAGCCTGTCACTTTCCTGCACCTACGGATGTGAGTTTTGGTGACGTCAATTTTGGTCGCCTAGAGTTCATAATTTGACTGACAACGTGTGTAGGTTTGAGATGGCTTCGGACTTCGTTCGATTCAATACCGAGTACGTCAGCGCTATTTTTCTTGAGCTTTTGTAGCCGGTGGCGAGAAATTCTGCCGGGAGGAAAGGGTGCCGTCGTGCGTAGTAGTACATGGGCTCTTGAGTCGCTAACACGGAAGTTGCGCAGCTTCGAAGTTATTGGCGGGTGGCTGTCTCCCGTATCGGTGCGTAAATGTCGATCACTTGTGTAATTGGTCTGTTTGATGATACTAACCACTCGCTTAGGACGCATACAAAAAAGGTACGATATAGCGCACGTCATGTCCCGGATTTTCAATGCTCGCGATTTAACATTGCCTTACAGTTGGCCTTGCTGCTGGGCACCATAGGTATGTGGACTGAGTCCCACTTCAAAATATAGTTGCTAATATTGTTGAAGAGTCACAATGTGCGCTGCGGCGGTGGAACATTCGTCATGGCTAATGGTTGACCCTTTTGAGACTGCTGTGCGGAACAGTAATGGCGAGCCTGTATACGTTCCTACTGCTCGGGTGTTGGACCATTTTGACCACGAGATCAACGAAGTGCTGGGCGGTGTCGATGGAAAGAGAGTCAAAATCTGTCTTTTGGCTGGCTCTGACCTCGTAAGTGAACCCTGTCGCAGAACCGTTTGGGCGGGGGAGGACAGCCGTTACTGACCAGATCAAGATCCAAACAATGAGTACACCAAATCTGTGGTCGCCGACAGACCTTGATATTATCCTGGGCAAATACGGTGCCTTCATCATTGAGCGATCAGGTGCGTCCCTAAGCAAGTGTCATCGGTCGTCTGGAGTTCCCTCGGTCTAACCAACCATGCAGGAACCGACATCGAAGAGGCACTAGCCTCGCTACGGCAGTACGAGAACAATATTTGGGTTATCAGTCAAGTGATCCAGAACGATGTCAGTTCGACAAAAGTCCGGCTTTTTCTGGTAAGCGGCCCCCGGGAGCAGAACTGGCCCGGAGTCTACGCATCATTTCTCCGTTTCAATGCTGACATGAATGCCTTCCAGAAAAAAGACCTCAGCGTCCGGTACTTGATACCCGACCCTGTAGTGGCTGTAAGTAATCCTGATGGTCCTCTTCCGTCTCGAAGTCGTACTCGCGCGGCTGTTTATGTCCAGTCTCTAATTGAACCAGTATATCGAAGAGCATGGCCTGTTTCAAGACAGACCCCCTTCAGAAGACGGCAAAGACAAGGCCACGGATGACACAAAGGATAGTTCCGCAAGCCTAAAGCCCGAGTCGAGCAAGGGGTGAGTCCAGGCCATACACGCCTTCAATTCCTGGGAAGGGACGACAAGTAACGATGTGTCAATTGGCAGGGTACTGCGGCGGCAACCGTCCTCTGGGTAATGGACATTGCGCGGGAGAGCATTGCATCCCCTTATGGGGCACTGATTTAGTGGCTTCTCAGCCACGTGTACAGCCATCAATCTTCGGGACCAGATATTTTGCTGGGATAGAGAGAGAGAGAGCGCGAGAGCGGAGCGACTGCGAAGACCGGAGGCGATTTGCACGGCGCTTTCGAATTGGAAGGCCGATTGACGGAGTTGGGGCGCAGTGGGACTTGGGATAGGATAACGCTTTATGTTGTGGATGACCGACTACCCAGACAATTGTGTAATTTGCGGGACAGCAATGGAAAGACCTGGGTGCATTGCCGACATCCTGGGCACAACAGACTTTATTGCCTTGCTTTTTTCCATACCCGATACTCTTTTGACGCCTCATTTACTGCGAGTATGAGCTGCATATGCAGCGCGTCATTGGATCTGGACTCTGGATCTGGACTCTGGAGACCCATCATCTGCTAGAATTTGATGCGACTCGACTCCCCAGCTTAGCTTTGTTCAGCATGCACACCTGCAGTCACTTTTCTGAACCGACTCTGTTCCGACAACATAAAAAACAACACTCTATCATCAAAAGATGACAAAAGGACCGAGCGTGGATTGAACACGCGACCTTAGGATGTTTGTTGCAGTGCTAGCTGCAATCCCACGCTCTACCGCTGAGCTATCGATCCTTGTTTAGATTGATGTTGAGTCAGTGTCTTAGTTCGCGTCACGAGTCAGTAGATCCGACGTTCGATGCGCTCTGGTCATGTCTCTGGTGGTTCACACTAATTGGCCCGCGTTTGACACGTGGTCCTTGTCCACAGCATATGGCTTACCCAGCTATGTGGTGTTCCTCTTACTTTTCTTTTGACTTGTTTTGCTCCTCAGATCAGGATGATTACCTATAGTCTAGGTGTCTATCTCGGTTGTGTTGAGACCTCTTCAGCTTGAGCCCTGGACCGAATCCTCCTCCCTCTGCCGTCAATGATCGACTTCTTCTTGCGTTTGGTTTCCTTATCCACATCCGTCATTCTCAATGGAGACCCTCCAACATTTCGAGATGTTACCTGCGGACGGGCTTATACCTGGACTCGTTGCCGCCGATTATTGGGAGATGGCTGCGTGTCTCGGAGGATGAGGCGTTCGGCTCCCTTTTGTTGGCATTCGACATTGCGCTGCCCATGGTCGACATTCTCTTCTTGCTCTTTCAGCCCGGATCAGAGCTTCGTGGTGTCAGGTCTTCGTTGATGGAGTGGCAAGTGCCACTGCTTGAAGTACATGGGGATAGTGGAGGGAGTATCGCGCTGGAGGTAGTCGAGCTCGGCTCATGTTACATCTAGGGCTTGTTGCGCCTGAGCGCCGTCAGCCGTGGCTTCAAGAAACTTATACGATGCACACCTTGATGTCGTTGGTTGACAGATTCTTGAGCTCACCTTCGACATGAGCCCCCGAGTAAGCAATGAGATCCCAACCTGATTACAGATAAACTGACAACGCCACTCACGAAACTGACCAAGATGTGCTGGAATGTCCGAGTTTGGCCACAGTTCATAACTTATCAGATCTAGTCGAGACCAGGTTGATTTCGTACCCCTGCGTCAGTCTGGTTCCCATTCTTGTTCACTTAGAGACCAGCAATGAGAGCGGCAAAATGCCCAATTGTAGCCACTAATCTAAGTCAATTTTCTCTGGATATCAAATACAGCCCACAGCTCCAATAACACTCAAAAGCGTCCGTCCCACATTCCCTCAAATAGAAAGATCCTTCAGCTTCTCTGTGATGAATTTCTCCGCCTCACTGACCGCATCTTCAAGCTTCTCAGGATGAGCACCAGCGCCTTGTCGGCTCGGGCCCTTTCCGCCGGCTTTGCCGCCTATGACGCTTGTGACAACGCCAGTCCAGGCTTCAGGAGTCACTCCCTGTCCCTCCAGGACATCGGCGACGTATACACCGTGCGCGACGCCCTCGTCTTTGCTACCAGCAAACACATAGACGGACCGAGCCTTGTCCTCGGGCTTTTTGGCTTTGCTGTAAAAGTTGAGAACATCAACTACGGCCTTTGTGTTTGCCGAGGGAATACCTAGATGGCCGACGAACACCTTCTTGTCCGGGTTCTTTTCGAAGAAGGTCTGGACCGTCTTGAGCGCTGTCGAAGACTCGGCCTTCTGGCGCTTCTTCTGCTCCTCGGCAACTTGTTTACCAACCTAAACGTAGTATGTTAGCCACAGCCCGTCAAACCAGGAGAAAACTGGAGTCGCGTACCTTGGCCAAGCGCGTTTGAAGCGCCTCCTTCTCAACCTTCGAGATGGTCAATCCAGCAATCTCCAACGACGCAGCCTTGACTGCACTCTCCTTCTCCGGACCGTAAGCAGACTTCTCAATCTGATCGAGCTTCTCAGCGAACTCGGCAGCCTTACGCTGGGCCTCGAGAGCGCGCTCGCCTGTGAAAGCAACGACACGCCTGATGCCCTTGGCGATGCCACCCTCCTCAACGATGACCAACTTCTTGATCGCCGCGCTCGAGTCCACATGTGTGCCACCACACAGCTCTACTGAGTATTGGCGCCACTTCTGATTCTCGGGGTCCTTCATCAGATCCTCGACGCTGACACCGATTGAGACGACGCGTACAGGGTCTGGATACGTCTCGCCGAAGACGGCACGCAGGCCCGCGATCTTGAATGCCTGGGCCAGCTCAACGTCCTTGGCGTACGTGCGAAGGTCGGCGTCAACTTCCCTAGTCATAATCTCGCCGATCTTCTCCAGCTCGGTCGAGCTGAGACCGGTCTTGTGACTGAAATCGAAGCGCAACTTGTCCTGGTCGACGAGCGACCCTCTTTGGTGGACATCGTCACCAAGGACCTCCCTCAGTCCATGGTTGAGGATGTGCGTTCCGGTGTGATTGTTTCGTATTTGCGAGCGTCTTAGCTCGTCATATACGCAGACGACTTCGTCTCCCTCAGAGAAGGTACCGTACTCGATGTATCCGTTGTGAAGCGTATAGCCGCTGTACTCCTGAGTATCGACGACGTTGAATGCGGCATTGTCACCGATGAAAATCTTTCCAGTATCGGCAACCTGGCCACCCGATTCGGCGTAGAAGTTGGTCTTGTCGAGGATCAGACCGATACGTGTCTTGGGGGGGAGCGACTTGGTCGTGCTCTCGAAGCCATCCTTCCCTAAGAAGATGCGCTTGACAGTGCCACGCGTCTCTCCTTGATGATACTTGGCGGTGGAGTCCGTTCTTGGGATGTCGAGCTTTTCCAATTCCGCAATCAGATGCACGTCAAGGGCAGCAAAGGTTTGGACATCTGCCTGAACGCCTTTGCTTGCTTCCCGGGCCTTCTCTTCAGCCGCTCTGACCTCTGCTTCATCGATCGACAAGCCGCGCTCCTCAGCCATAAGCTTTGTCAGATCCTCCGGGAAGCCGAAGGTGTCATATAGGCGCCATACGTCTGATCCAGACAGCTTCTTGTCGCTCTTGAGAGCCTGCTCAGCGAACTTCTCGAACTGTCTCTCACCCCTGTCAAGGGTCACAGTGAAAGCCACCTCCTCCTCATCCAGGATCTCCTTGATGTCCGATGCCTTTTGCTTGAGCTCTGGGAACTGTTCGCCCATTTGATCGACCAAGGCAGGTAGGAGTTTACTGAAGAAGCTGCCAATCTCGGCTTTCAGATATTTCCTCGCATAACGCACGCCTCTCCGGAGCACACGACGCACGACATAACCCCGGCCTATGTTGTTAGGTACCGCGCCGTCAGCAATAGCGAAAGAGAGGAGCCGAAGGTGGTCGGCGCAGACGCGATACGCCGTATCGATCCCATCCTCATCCTCAGATGCATATTTATCCGTATATGGTCTTGCACCTGTCACTTCCTGGATCTTGGCGAAAAGAGGGGTGAATATGTCGGTAGCATAGTTGGATGTCTTGTCTTGAAGGGCAGACACCAAACGCTCGAAGCCCATACCGGTGTCGACGTGTTGGGCGGGAAGGGTCTTCAGTGATCCGTCCTTCTGCCTATCGAAGCTGATGAAGACGTTGTTCCACACCTCCAGGACCATTGGATCGTCCTGGTTGACAAGCTCGGCAGCGTTGCGGCCGCCAATTCTGTCGTAGTGAATTTCGCTGCAAGGACCGCAAGGGCCTTGGTCACCCATCTCCCAAAAGTTGTCCTTCATGTTGCCTGGTAGGATATGGTCGGAAGGGACACCGACTGATTCCCAAAGCTTCTTCGCCTCCAAGTCCGGCTCGAGGCCCATGTCCGGGTTTCCTTCGAAGTAGGTAACGTAAAGGCGATCGGGGCTGAGGCCGAAAACCTGTGTCAAGACTTCCCACGACATGTTGATGGCCTCCTTCTTGAAGTAGTCGCCGAAAGACCTGTGCCAAGGTTAGCTGCAGCTTCCGTACATCGACTCGGTCACGACTACAAACCAATTGCCAAGCATCTCGAAAAAGGTGTGGTGGTAACCATCCTTGCCGACATCGTCGAGATCGTTGTGTTTACCGCCGGCGCGAATGCATTTCTGACTGTCTACCGCACGCTTGAGTTGCGCCATAGGATCAGTCTTTCCGATCGTGCCCAAGAATATGGGCTTGAATTGGTTCATGCCGGCATTTGTGAACAGAAGTGTCGGATCGTTGTTGGGAACAACAGGCGAGCTGGGCACAATCGTATGCCCTCTCTTCTCGAAGTACTCGAAGAAGGTATTGCGGACCTCCGCAGCCGGCCATTGCCTTTGAACAGCCATGATGGATGTGTGCAGTCTTGCACTCTGCGAGAACAGGCGGGAAAGTGTCGGTTTGCGAGAGGCGAACAAGAGTTGAAGCATGAGGTGGAAAGGATCTTGATCGAGTCACAAGTTGTCCCGATAAGAGAGCCCCGCGGGAAGCTTCTCACACACCGTGGGGCAAAACGACTGACTCACGGTTTGTCCTTCCGGAGTTTATCCGGCACAAGATTTATCCGGGAGGCGAAGATGGAGCACGGGCAATGAAGTCAAAATTTGAAGCCAGTGGACTTCCAATACCAGACGATCAAACAATGCCTTCGCACTTGAAATAAGGCATCCCACGGGAGGCCTTGTTGGGATGGAAAGGGGGAAGTTATCTGGTTGCATCATCGAGCCCTTTAAGCGAGCTCCTTCATGTAAACCGTCTCACAGTTTGTTTAGGATGGTACAAATCCCTAAATTTAACTGCAAAGATACGCTAATATCGCGCTAATGCAGCCCTACTTTACTCTTGCTCCCTTGTCTGTTGGACGGTCACTCGCACCCATTTATAGTAGGTAGGTACTGTGGCTGGGGTGAATCGCGAATAGGATGAACCAAAGGCAGCTTATTTTGTCTTCTAAGAGAACAACGGTGTATACGATAATGACGTACAGCTGTGACCATTCAAGTGTTGACATGCATTTGAAATTTTGTCCATAAAAGGCAAATGTTATTTTGTTCCAAAACTTGGGTCTAACATTTTCTATGTGACCCTTTTAGCATTCGCCCCTTTTTGAACCATGACCAAGAGTTAAGTGCTCGGCTGAGTCCCTTTCTAGGTCCGTTACCGCACTTAGAATGCGTTGACCCGGCGAAGTGCCGTATTGCAGCATATGCACCCTCTACGGAGCCGCAGCTTATGAAGCTCCTCCAGAAGCCTCTTCTGTTGATCTTCAGCGAGCACCATGTCCGTATTGGCGCGATCAATCTCAGACTTCAGTGCCTCAAGCTCAGCTCTGATCTCCCTTGCATTCTCAACGCTCGTCGCTGTGTGACTAGACTTAGCAGAGAAGTACTCATAATCTGCTTGCTTCTCTTCCGCCTGACGCGAGAGGTCTTGTCGCATGAGACTGAAAGCTGCCAAATCCTCGCGGGTCTTTAGGATCTGGTAGCCGATGTTCATGAGTACGGTTGGATGGCCCTCGAGGGGGACGTCACTGGCTGTAAGTTGGTGAGATATTGACATTGGAGGCATGAACATCGGATCAATATCTGTCCGAAAGTAACTGTGTGTCAATGACTGTAGCTCTGAGTCGTCCATAAAATCGAGGCCAAATGTACCATGATGCGCACACCGGGCGCAGTCATGATCGTTGTCACTGATGTAAGACATGGCGTCCGTTGTAATTGCTTGAGAAAAGATATCGGGGGTTGGAATATCGAATGCTGTTCAGTATGATAACGAAGCCAAGACCATCAAGAACTTGAGAGAGCGGGCACGCGGATGTTATATAATTATCAGGAGTTCATATTCACTCGCCAAAGCCCAGTCATGGACTGTATATCTATTGTATCACTTGAGTACATGTCCTACATCGACTGTCTTCCACAGCTCTCCTACTACTGATTTGGCATGGATATTGCATTTAGTGTCAAGTACGAGAAGCCTTGAATTTACCTTGCGCCCAGTACTGCTCCTAGTACTAACAGTTGGTAACCTGCAACAATATTGTAGTGGGATGGGCCTGTACTAGCGGGGAGTTTTCTAATCATTATATGGTGTCAAGATGTCCTGCTCGTCTCGCAATCACCTCATGTAACAGTATGGAGTCTTATATCACTTATATTATTATTATCATATAGTTCGATGAATTCCATTCATTTTATATAAGTCCTCGATTCTGACTCGTCAAGGTTTCTACAGAGCGTACAAGGCTGAGACCAGCAGTACAATTACCGAACCAGCTAGTGCGGTCGAGGTCTTTCCACATCCACTGGCTGTGACAGGGGCAGTGGCGTTAGGACGTGCCGGGTTGGTGCCGTTGGAGTTAACTAGGCTGGATGCGCAATTACGGGCCTTGAACAAAGTGGCGGAGTCGATGACGCTACCGTTGTTGCTCGCGACGAAGTCGTGGCTCAGGTGAGAGCAGTTGTGGAAGGTCAGGCGGCTCCAGCCGTAGGTGGCATTTGTTGTGTCGAGCCCGAAGCGGCTGTAGGGCTGGCGAGGGCTTTGCAGAGCATCGAGACCATCGTAGTGGCCGGCTGCGCCGTTGGTGATGTACCAGGGGAATGCGGGATTGTTGAGGCCATTGGGGTCTGCCTTGCCCTCGGCCAGTGGTGCCTGGCGCTCGTAGACGTGCGCATGGCCCGATAGTACCAAGTCGACATTGTACTTTATCAACAATGGCTCGAACACGTCCTTGCACGTCCAACATATGGTGCCACTGGCATTGGCGTGGCTGAGGTACCAGGGTCGGTGACCCGCCACAATGACCCAAGGAGTCTTCGCTCGGTCGACGGCCGCGAGATCGGCTTCCAACCAGGTGGTCTGGGCATTCATCGTCGCATTGACCGGATCCACGTTGATACTCTCAGAGCCACCGACCTCGTCCGGCCCAATGAATCCATGGCCCAGGTCGGTCTCGGTATCGAGCTGGATAAAGTGCACCATGCCGTGGTCGAAGCTGTACCAAAAGTTGCCGGTGCCGCCGGAAGGAGCGCTGGGCATGCGAAAGTGGTTCTTGTATCCGGTGAAGTTGGTCTGACCGGGCATACAGATACTACTATCATACGTAATGTTGTGTGCCTTGTCCGTCGTGCCACCGTTGTCACAGTTTGCCTCATGATTGCCTGGGCCCACCATGTATGCCTTGCTGGCGGAGATGGACATCATTTCGTCGTAGAACTCATTTAGAATTGACTCATACACCGCTATGCCCCCAGCAATCGTGGTGTTGGGAAGGAACTTTTGGATCTCTTCTTTGAGCCAGTAGTCCGCGTACGCGATATCGCCTGGATGCCACAGGAAGTCGAAATTGGCAAGGCTGCTGGTTAGCGAGTCGATTGTATTTTGCTCTCCAGGCCGGAGAACGTTGGTGTCCGCCACGCCAACGCCCGCCGTTGTGGTGAGGCCCTTGCTACCCATCGTACCGAGGTCGACGACGACGGCCACCGAAAAGGGTGTGCTGTCACCAGCTCTCCGACTTGTCGTAAAGTTAAAGATCTTGGCTGAGTCGCTGTTCATGAGCGGCGACGGCTCATAGAAGTAAGTCGTGCCAGGTTGAAGGCCACTTATCAATACGTGGTTGTTGTAAGTCGTGGAAGTGGGGTACGTGATGGACACGTTGGATGACGCCGTGTTGTTCAGACTGCTCTTGGAAAGGCCCCAGCGGACAGAAGGGTTCTGGACGTGATCGAAGGTGTTCCAGCTGACCATCATACCGCTATCGCCGTGGTAGGCTACGCGGATCTGCGAATTCATGGTTTGAGCGCATGCCGCGGAAGCAGCCACGCCCACAAGCACGGCGCTGGGTCTCATCTCGCAAAGCGGAGCAGGGAATGTCTGTTCGGTCAATGGTGTGCCACCACTCGAGTTCGATCATTGCGTTCCCTTCCTGGGGAGGTGCCTCTGCTTTTGAGCGCGTCGACATCTTGACTGGCTCTGAAAGCTTGCCACACGTGCGTTGATGCAACTATGCTGTGTCCCATTAAACACCGAGATCAGAGCTCACATGTGGTCGTATAATGAGTTCATATTGGCTCGGCGAGATTGTGGATTTGGTTGTTCAAGCCCAGGAACCCGGCAGTCGGGAGAGCTAGGGCCTGCGTTAACAGACGTTGCCAACTCTTTTCAATGTGCAGATCCTCAAAGCTTGTTTCCACGAAACTTGGGGCAACAGACCCCACATGTGGCTGTGACATGGGAATGTATTTTCAAACCAATGAGCAAGCCCAGTAGCTCACGTGTCACCCCTTTGGGAACTTACCGACGCCCATTTCGGCCATAGCGAGATCCGGGAAACCAGATATATACCTCGTTCAAGCCGACACAATGACACGATGCCTGGAATGTCTGTCACTGCGCCGCTGCTATACGTCAAGTCTGCGGTGCTGCCGGTGCAGATCTGGAAGTGGAGTGTATGTATTTAAAGGGTGTGCATTGAGCACGTTTTTACATATCCTACATATACCGATTTACAACTGAGTAAGAACACACGGGCACTTATCATCACTTTAAATGTGTATCCATCACCTTTAACAAGACTGTATCCCTTGCGTTGGATATTTAAAAAATCTACTCTGAGATATTATCCGAGAACTAGCACTTCTTTCCCTATTCCTGAAGCTCTTCTTCATGTCAATACCATCATATCACAAATCAGCCACGTTGTCGTCCCATGCAATAATGCCTTCCCGCCTCCTGCAGACGTATTTTCTGAGACCCTATCGAGGCTCTAGAGTCCCACATCGCCAACTGACTAGCCTTATTTCACGCAACGTGTCCCTTCCATCATAAACATTCCTTTTCAACTTCATACCGCATTCTGACCAGGTCCCAGGACTCCTGTCAGCATGGGAGCTCAATCTCAAGGTTGAGGATATCGCAGCGAGTGGCTTGAGCACATATGTGACACATACGCATCGTCGTGGCTTGTCCGCTCGAAGCTGCCCCAGTCGTTGCTGTGTCTGCTGTCTCCAGACATCTGAGTCGAGCGTTGCAAATCAATATCGTATTTAACCAGTTCTCACTTCAAGTCCTCGCGCTGGACCGTTTCTAAGTGCAGATTCCAGCTTGGCAAACCTGATTTGCAACTCGAGCTGAGCACGAGACACGAGGCCGAAGAGTGAGAGTGGAGATGTCTTGACTGGCTGTTTCGAAAAGTATAAGGAGAGACTTAGCATCAGGTAAGACAGCCTGACGATAACTTTGAATGACTTGGGCTGTAGTGATCGGAGACTTTGGGGCAGGCAAGGACTGCGAACTGAATCTTGCCTCGTGTCGTTCAGCATTCTGGTTCATCGACTTCTTCATGGTCTCTGCCTTGAGCCGTTAATGTATCGCGCGTGAAAAGAGGGTCTGGAATGATGTGGTAGTTTGTCATAGGGTCAAGGCCCGAGAAGAAACTAGTAGGGTTGGAAGTAAACCTATAATTATATCACAGAGACGGCTGGAAGAGATACCACTCAACTGCTGACCCCTCCCCTTAGATGCGGTAGTGAGGCCGGCCTGACGCGGTTTTCGCATTGAAACATACCAATCTCTAAATTTTAGAGGAACAAGAAGTAATTAGGTGCTCATGATACATCCGGCGAAGGAATGTTTGGAATCGAGTTGTTTAGAGGAGCATCATCCTGCAATACTTCGAGTTGCCCCCACTTCAGCCGCGACTCTACACTTTCATATCCTATCATCGGTCGCTCATAGGATACATGATCTGATTGCCTCAAGTTTTGGTGCTGCCGAGAAGTAGGGCGAAAGTCGCACATAAGCTACCCAAGGTCAAGGTTGGTATGCAAACGGCTTGTCCAAAGTGTTGATCCGAGAATCAATGGGTTAAAGTTCTCTCATTGTTGTATGTCTAGTACGCTGTCTGGAGGATGCCAACCGAAACCCCATGGGTCACTACCGACCTTCAAGCGACCTATGACGCACCAGGCCCAATGTCTCTCAAATCTCCCTCAACTTTTTCTCCCGGCGCAACGCGTCAAGCTTTGCCTGGGCATCGTCCATCACGTCTCTTGCTGTGAATAGCCGCTCCATTTCCTTTGGCTCACTGTCGATAACGGTCTGCCTGACACGAAGGATGGACCTCAGCTTCTCCTTATGTTCAGCTTCCTTGCGGGCAAACTGTTTGCGTTCGGCGTGAAACCACGTGCCCTTGGGAGGATATATGGGCGCTTTCTTCTCCTCTTTGATATACTGGCGGGCAAGACGGTCGATCTCGTCAATGACCTTCGCATGGCTCAACTTGATATCGAGGTAGACGGCTCGCTTCTTTTCAAGGTCCTCGAAAGCATCGCGAATTTTCTGATCAATCTCTGTTCGGGGTTTCGGACCTGGAAACTGTGACGGCTCCAGAGGGCCAAGTTGGAGGTTCAAGGTACGAGGCAACGAATACACTGGTGCACCACGAGTCGAAGTGGCTGATGGGGAATATCCTGAAGAGATACTGGAGTGATTTGGGGCTTGATAGGACGGATGGTCTCCATCTGACCCCGATTCGAGGAGAGGTGCCATTGCTTGAGGGTCGCGACGGGTCTTCGTAAATGAGAAATTCATGGTAAGGCGTGTCCTCTTACTGCGACAGAAATATTGAGCGGAGTTATGGTGTACGTTCAAGAGTTCGGAAACTCTAGTAATATAGCAGATGTGGAAATTAAATTTATACATCGGGGTCGAGCTCAATTGCCTACATTCACCTGCAGGGTCAAAGATTCATGGTAGATATGACACCTTTGAAAGCATCGACCTCGACCTCGATGAATGCCATTTCTAAACAGACTATTATGCTTTGGATGACAGAACATTGTCAACGGATCTCAATGTCGGGTCACAAAGTGGAAAACTCTGAAAACACATGTGCAGGCCCGGCTGATTGGATCTGCCGTCTTGAAAGCGATCCAGACATCACAATATCGTGGTATCTTCTCGCTTATATCTCCCTTCTCTGCCTCTGATTTGAGACAGTCACTGCATGACCGTCCCTTTACTCAGCGCTACTTTGGTATTACTTAGGAAAACATGAGAATTGGATTAGATAAGTGTTCGATACTTCACGATGCTCTGGGGTGATAGTACGGGCAAGCATAAAGTTCTCGCGATGCAGTGAATTCGGGCAATGATGATTACACTATATACGCTGCCAAGTAAGTTCGGTGCCTGGAGCCAGTAAGGTATGTCAAAGGAGGTGGTGGCATAAACTGGGTTCTGGAAGTCAGCAGCGAACGAAGCCGCCCTCCGCAGCTAATTGGACGACAGAGGACGAGCTGGAAGGCATCCAAGATGCTCAGCCGCCGCCACGTCCTGTACTCCTGACAGACCCCATCTTGTGGATGAATGATGCACATATATCGTTGTTGATGTGCCTTGCTTCCTGTCAAAAAGGTCCTGCGACTTTCTCGGCTTATGAAAAATGGGAGAATGAAGCGATGCCTTTGAAGAGGCATCCCAAGTACTGCTGGGCCGGCTCCCGGAACGGATGTGCATGTTCTGACGATATATTTGAGCTGCGTGCGGCCGCCGGCGAGTCTACTTCGACATTTGGACAAGACTTCACTCCATCAACCGGAACAACTCATTCAGAAAGTAGCACTTTCGACTTCCATCGAGTTCTCTTCAGCCAGGAAGGCGTCCAGAATGTGCGGCGCTCCCGGAAGAGTACCATATGGTGGGCGCCCGAGATACTTTGGCTGTTTTTCGGGTACCTCTGCTTCATAGGTGTGCCACTATACCCTCTATAGTCTTTGTGAGATGCCAACGAAATCTAACCAGGCTGATAGCTGTTGCAATACTGTTAGCCATCTGTAATGGCAGCCAGCCGCCTTCTTTACCCCTAGGCGTGACACTAAACACGTTGGTTGCTCTTCTCGTCACACTAGCTCGTTTTGCTTTCACAGTTCCCATAGTCGAAGGCTTCGGCCAACTAAAGTGGACGCACTATGTGAACCGTGGTCCGCGACCGCTTGCCGACTTCGAAGCGTTGGATCAGGCAAGCAGAGGGCCATGGGGCAGCTTCGTCATCCTTGTCAAGTATAAGAGGTAAGAACGCTCATGATGTGAGTTATGTGCGAGCTGGCTGACGACTGATCTAGCTTGCTTGCAACACTCGGTGCGGCCATCACCATCAGCGGACTTTTGACATCCACCGTGACGCAGCAGGCCATTGAGTTCCCTCTCCGCAGAGCACCCTCAGATAATGGGAGCGCTTCTGTGGGGGTCGCAAGGACATTTTCAATGTGGAACGGTAGCGACCTGCACCTGGCTAATGACGAAACCACCCAGCTGAAGCAGGCCATTTTCAACGGCGCATTTGTCGTTCCTCGCAGCACCCTGCCATCAATTGCCCCGACTTGCTCTTCTGCCGACTGCGAATGGCCACTTTACGGGTCCTTGGGAATTTGCTCAGACGTGGTCAACCTAACAGCACGCGCGAACGACACGCTCCTCGCACAACTGCGAGGACTGACAGCCGATCGCTTTAGCATTCTCCTGAACTCCACCATGTCTCTCATTGACCAAGTCCAACACACACCTAACGCCCTTCTCGCCGTGGGTACGATCTTTCCCCTCGCTATCCTCGGTCTCCCCGCACCGACCGGTATGCTGGATGACTCGTTGGTTGGTCTACTGGCAAATGATCACTTTATTGCATACTCCGACTGCCCCTTCGACGCCACAAAGCCGCCGCCACCGAACTCACTGGATTGTTTCAAATTTCTGGAGATCGCCTTCTACTGGTGCGCAAAGTCGTATGCTACCAAGGTGAAAGATGGTGTCCACGTCACCAACGTGGTCTCGTCCGCTGCCCGCATCGTTCAAGCTGCGCCCCTCGGGCTCAACTTTGCCTGGTCTCCAACTTGGTATGACTGCTACAGGAAGGACGAATGCAACAGTACCATCGGCGGCTGGACGACGCGGATTGCAGGGGCACCGGGGCTCACGCTGGGCGATGAGGTCTACGATATTGACATCTGGACCGCCACGGCGTCATCAGCGCTGATGGGCGCATCCCTTTATGACTCCATTCTTGTCGATCAGCAACGAGGAGTCGTCTCCTCTTCAGGTGGCGGGACGGCCGCGGCCTTTGCATCGGCTCTGTTCGGAGAATTCCTCGCTGCTCGTGTCCCCGAGCCCGCCCTGCAATTTGAGGCAGTTCAAAATATCACGACGAACATGGCAACGAGCTTGACCAACTTGTGAGTCAGCTATAATTCCCTCATACGGCTCAACAGAAAATAGAGACAAATTGGGGTTCACTAGCATCGCTAACAAAGAGCCAGCATGCGACGTCTTACCTATGTTGGCACAACCGCTCCAGCCGCCGCGAATGGAATAACTTTCACATTACAGACGTACGCCCGTGTCCGCTGGGGCTGGACCACGCTGCTTGCAGCGCAGCTCTTCCTCACGAGCCTGTTTCTTGTTGCCATCGTTATTGAGACACGGCTGGCTCGCGTACAGATCCTGAAGGGCTCAACACTTGCCACGATGTGCGCACTCGACGGCACGGCAAGAGATTCTATCGGGGGTATCAGCGATTTCAAGGTGTTGAATGACGCAGCTCAAAAATTGGGTGTCAAGCTTGAGCGTGGCAGCGCGGGTACAGCAATCTGGCTGGCGCCAGCATGCCGGTCCAATCAAGCTCACTTAGAAGACTGTTAGATTGAATGAATTGAACAGCCGGCTGTCCACTTCAATCAATTGGTATGAAGAATGTAAGATTTCTGTATAGCATATCTTCCTGATCTTAGGCTCCCTACCAGTGACAAAATCTTGCAATGATCATGTACTTCTAGGGTGCTCTACAGCTACAGGCGTCACAGTTCCATCATGGTGTTCTGGTTCTCAAGGCACTAGTCTGAATAAAGGAGCCATGCATGGCATGACCTAATGTGTAAACCGAACTTGTCAGCACTCGACGAGGCTTGCTATGATTCTGATCTATAGTCAGATGTCTAGGAGGTCGTCACGGCAATCATAGCAAAGCCCACATCACCAGTAAAACTCAAAATAGTCAAGTCCGCCGTACGTACGCCACCGAGACCTAGAAATTTGCCATTGCTGGAGAAGTAGGTTGACACCAGATGACAGCGCATGATATCCTTCGTGTGGTGAGACCAAGTGTCGTATATCGTCTGGTCGATATATCTTTGGAGAACATACGAGTCACCATCCGGGTTGCTGTTGCTTGCATGTGTCGTGGTGAGCTTCTCCAGCCATTCCGTGCTGTCCGTGACCTTGCCGAATATGTGTCCCTTGCTGAGCCCCGAACGCGCATATTTGAGAACCCAATGATCCTTCGTGGTCGTATCTGCCTTGCTTTCTTCGATCACCTTGGCCCAGGTGGATGAAGTGGGTAGAAAAGATGGGACAAGTCCTTCACGCACGGTATCGGCCTCGTGCTGGGTGAGTGTACCTCGCGAGACAAGATCATCCAGCTCTTCATACAGTACGCCCAAGAAGCGCTGGTCATTGACCAAGAACACAGACCGCAGATCATTAATGCAGTTAGGTGCAAGATGGCAAAGGATGTTGAAGTCGATTTGCTCATACTCCTCTTGTTCGAGCTCGAAGTCCACTTGATAGACCCGTTCGACCTGGCTGCCATCCTCTGTTGTGCAGAATACGCCGTAAGTACCGTCAGAGCTCTCATCTGGGAGCCACTTAAGGTCAGACGGCTTGATGAAGCGTGCCTTTTGACCTGTCTTTTCGTGGAAGAGCTCTGCAAGCCACAGCGGATCTCTCACCGCGAATTTCTCGTTTACGAAGTGAAGGGGCTTCGAGCTATCGAATAAATCGAGAAGTCCTGTGAGTGCAGTCTTTTCTGTCATCAGTGATCAGGACCGATCCAAATTGAGAAGTTGGAAAAGTAGCTTACGGAGGGCAATCCGGGCTTCATCCCACCCTTTACTATACCTAGTTGATCCATTACTCGAGCCGCATGTGGAACCACTACGAAAGCATTCCAGGGAAATCTGGCGTTGATTTCACAAACTTTCGGATTTCCAATGATGTTCTCATCCGGGACAACGACCTTTTCAAGAAGGTAGTCTGGCCGCCAGTTGCCTTGATGGCCTTTGAATGGCGGTACCACAGTGCGACCGGGTCCAGATATCCACTGGGCGCCATGAGCAATTGTTGTTAGTGATTCGTCTCGCAAAACAAACCATGTTGGCAAGGGATACTGGCTTACGCGGAGAATCTTGTCCTCGTTTTCTCTCAAAGGCAACCTGGCAGGGAATGATGCCTTCTCGTCACTATACCAACGCTCCACAATGTCCGTTATTGCCTTATCCAGAGCAGTGTGAAGTTCTTCAACACGTTGATAATGCTCCCGGCTGAAGTAAAATTGACCGGCTGACATGAACTGGCCCATGTTATATGGTTTCGACTGCGAGTTGTCTGCTACGACGGCCAGAAAGTCTTGACGATCTCTGAGTTGTTGGTCTGACTCCACAACGGCCATCGAAACTGGCTTGCCTGCTCGAATACTCTCAAATATGGAGACTGGTCCAGAAGGGAACACACTGCTGTCCATGATTATTGTCGACTTAGTAGCCGAAATTTTGTACTATCTTGTGCAGCCGAAGACATACAGTCAGGCCTACCAGTTGCGGAACGGGTTCTGGATCTTATAGTTTCATGCCTAGCCTAGCACACTGCCGTCCGTGCATACGCCTCTATACGTCTTTGACCCCATATAGATCTACAGGTTCGAGTGCTTACACATCCTAAGGGACCAGCGGCGGAATGTGTGAGTGACGTGAGAAACATGCACTGCATGAGAAAACCCTGTCATGAACGCTAGTCACCAGTTTTGTACAAGTACAACCGCTCGACCAGTTGAAAAACGACTCCCTAGATTTTGGATTCATTTGACATAATTACTTGTAGGTTAGTCTGGGATTCGACTCGGTTCTCCGAAATGAGGCCGATCTTTCCCGAGTAGACCGAGCTTTAAAACGTTACAGATGTGAGGAATTACGAGGTGAATCGAAGATGAGGTCTCTATCTAGGATTCGTAAGACATTTGTAATTACCCAGTTGCCTTAAACCCAGACTAGGTCTATTTATGGTTGACGGATCCTTGTAGGTGATGACAAGCTGACAAGACTAGATGACTGATAGCCAACCGATTGTGTGGACGCTTGCGATAGGATCGGTCTGACACATGGAGAAGTTGATCATATTCATGGCCAACGACATGGGACTCTGAGAACGTTGAGCTCTTGATGCCATTGGAAATGAAGTTCAGAATGTAAAACTCGTAGATAGGGTTTGTAAATAGTGATCAGGGTTAGGAGTGGTACCGTGTGCCATGCCGGAGGGATTTTGCTAACATATTAGCCCTATCTCGTAGAGACGCATATCAACTCGACCATCTTCTCCTCCTTATACCTCCCCCCCCTCTATTACTTGGTGAATGCCCGCGAAGGATTTCGCTAATCAGGTCGCCTTATACCTAGGGGTGAATAGACTCTAGCATCGCCAACAAGACAGCCTTCCACAAACGCCGAGCTCAAATCCGGATTCGATGTTGTCTGCTTAGATCCATCCTCTTTTCTAAAGGACGACAATACATCTGAGGCGTTCTGCAGCTCTTCACAGCTTTTTTCATCTCGGAGGAATCCCCACCTGTGACCTGTTGCGCTGTAACATAACATCAGCAATGTAACGGCTCACGACAATACTGCCTATCTAGCAGAAGTTTTTGTGGCACCTGCGAAGCCGGTGGAATGCCTACAACACTCTGTAGAAGGTGCGCCGAGACACGGAGAATGGTTGAGAGCCAGTGATCCCACGGATCGATGCAAAGAGAACACTGGACTCTGTTCCAGTATATCCCTAGTAATCAGGTAGCACCAGCTGCTACGACCTTATTCCATGTTATTCCTCATTAAGATGGCTAACAACATAGTCAATGAGGTCTATTTGCTCGGACGGTTTGTCACTAGTCAGAGGGGAGAATGAAGAAATTGGAAGACAGAGGCGGGACCAGTGGCGGTCATATTGTCCTTGGCGTTAGGAATGCGATGCAAGAGTGAAAGGGACACCTTTCTGATCATCTATATTCTATATCATATCTATGTAGTTTGGTATACGAGCTTAATTTTGCCTTTCGTCTCCCTTTCTCTCAGACTGTGGAGAAGTAGACCTGGGCTGCGGTGCAGCCATACACGCTATTTTGTGTCGCCGAAAGGTACAATGCACGGCCGTAACCAGCAATAAGATAGTTACACATCCAGAATTGCTTGTTGATCGACGCAGGGTTGGGGGTGATCCACAATGTCCCTTGAGCATCGGTGGTCTTCTGGAAGGCAACCGCCAAACAACTTGAGCATCCTTGAATAGATGCGAGCTTGTTCATATACAGAGCCTCAAACGCAACAGACGGATGGTGAACACAACCCAGTTTGCGGCCACTTGTCCGACCGGCGCATTTGCATAGGCTGATCCAGGCTTGACGATGGATAGATATCCTTCTGTTATCAGCTTGAATTGCGTAGCAGTCGAGGAATCTTGCACAGTGACCAAGACTTAGCTCGCGCCTGCACCGTTATTGTTAGGATTTTCGTTGCGATTCGTGATGTAGGTGCCGTCGCTCAAACGCAAGTAGAAAGCAGTTGGAGCTGCGCCAGCCTGGGTCGTCAATGTGGAAGTAACGGCAGATACTACAGTCGTCGTGACTGCAAGGTCTGTCGTTGACTCCAGAGTCACAGTTTGAGTGACTTCGGGAAGCGTGGTCGTTGTGGAGATTGTGCTGACAATAGTCACCTCGGGGGCGGTCGTTGTTGTGTCAACAGTGAGAGTGGTCGTGACGGATGCTGTGGCCGTCACGGAGAAGAGTGAGTAAGGGATGGTCAAGCAGGCACAGGCGCTTGGATATCCTGCTTGCATCGTACGTCTCAGTGACCTGCTGCGCAAGAGGTGTTTTTACTCCGCGACGGGCAGGTGCCGCGACACTTACAGTGGTCAGGGAGGTAATCTCCGAAGTGACGGTAAGAAAGTCTGTTTTGGTCCAGATATCGGTGGTTGACACAGTCTCAGTTAACTCAACTGAATCAACTTGGGTCGTGAGAGACGTCGCAGTGGGAAAGACCGTGTCGAAGACGGTGTTGTACTTCGTTCCAATGGGAGTTACGGTGCCAGCCACTATAGTCGAAGCTGGTAGCTTGAGATAACTGCTACAGAAAGGCAGGGCCTCTGGCAAGTTAGTCGGTGTTCGAAGCAGACGCAAGAGATTGTCTGCGTTGCAGCTGCCGCGGTCCTCGATCAAGGCTGGAGCACATTCCGCCAGAGGCAACACAGCCGCTAGAAGAGCGGCAGACGTAAAAAGGGAAGTTTGCATAAAACTCGGGAAATAAATCAGTTCATTCATGGTGGCCTTAACTGCAATTATTGACAGGTCGGAGTGCACTTAGTGTTGACGACAGTTTGAGCTGGCGCCGCCGGACCTGTCTCCCGTGCCTGTCCTGGAGGATCATCCCATTTATATTCGCATCCTAAGTACTTTAACAACGCCTTCTAGCATTATTAGCGAGCCTATCTCCAGATTATCGAGTGTATGCCTGCACTCCAGATGGAACTTATCATGCTGAAAGCATACTTGAAGCTTTCGAGAATCTGCGTAGGGAATGAAATAATTGTATAACACAATGAGTTGTCGTCATTTTCGAAACCGAGCCTAGGTAGACTTTTCTAAAGCTTTGGCCGTCATGAAAACCTCCCCTCCTGGCTATTACACCGAACTACGCATCGCCCGTCATCACCTTCTTCTACTTTGATAAGACTCTAGACAGGCTTGCCATTATGAGACACAGTAGGATAAGGGCTAACCACGGCTTCTCACAGAGTGATCATGTTTGACCATGTTAAGTATAACAACACGTATCTGGGTACAAAGTCCATACATGCACGCGTTCGCCCTGGACGAACTAACTACTAGCATCTGAACTCTAATAACTCCAGACATTCTCTAGTTCTATGTCCTTCCAGAACGGCTCGCTGGACTCGGCGTTGTCGCTTCTAGTAGAGGCTGAACTCTGAGTCTCTGCATTCATCGTCTTATTTGCGTCGAAGACGGCTGAAGTAAATCCCCCACCAACATCGCATTCGATCCTCGTCGGCTCGTTGTCGTGAGGAATTATGTCGTGCCATGGATTCGGCATCAAATGATGAGCCAGAGACGGGTCCCAAAGCAGCGGAACTAGGGGCGCCTCACCGAGCGAGTGCGATGCAACACAACTCCCCTCGTACTGTTCGTATTGGTCCTGATTCTGTGTGTTCAATTTAAGACTGTCCATGGAGTCAATAGTGACAGATATGTCGGTTCTCTGACGGATGGAAGCCTCAAACGAGCGGGCATTCAAGACTGCTGCAGTGTCTTCCGTGGTCGCATCATCTGAAGACTCTAGAGAAGCAGCTTCTCCAATGTCATCTGAGCTATAGTACGGGCATCGATCCTCCTGGCCCTTCCAAAGCTCTTTGAAATGGTTCGGGGTGTATCGGGCTGTGAAACTTTCCTTCCGCGGCCAACCGCGCCGGAACTTGACAACATCGTAGCCCGCGCCCGCGAGCACGGCGTCCCAGAGATCTCCACGATAGCTTCCGAGTTTATACACCACGTCGGTGGAGCTGGTTGTGTAAGCGACTTCGGAAACTGACAGGCCTTCGGCGGTTGTGGCATGGACATCCGCACCCTGACCGAGCAGATATGCGAGGGCTTCGGCTTCGCCGCTCAATGGCCGCTTCGCATTCTCAATGGCGAGGTGGAGACTTGTTGCGCCCGCGTTGTCACGAGCGTTGACGCTTGCGCCACGATTGACTAGATATGTAAACGAGTGGCGGGTGTATGTTGAATACCATGAGCACATGCGCAGAAGGGGAGTTCGACCCAGTGAATCGGCTAGTTCCACGTGAGCGAATGAGTCTCCGAGGGAGAGAAATGTTTCTAAAATGTCCTGCTAGATATTAGTTACAATGGATATTAGCTCATGAGAGGTCAACTCACGATGTCCTTAGGATTACACGCCATATGGAAAGGGCTGTCCCATGATTTGAGCGATATGGTGGGATCTGCACCTGCCCTTAGCAAAATTTTGATGCACTCTTTGGCGTCCTCGAACTCCTGAGAGGTTCTGTCCAGTGTCGTAGCCCGAGTTGTGGCGGCAAGGAGAGGCAAACTTCTCTTGGGTCAGCTATCAGAATCCTCAAATGCGTATGGACGGCGACTTACGATTCTACTTGGTCATTCTTCCCGGCAATTTCGTTCACGTCTGCACCACTGTCGACAAGGAAGCGACACACTGTCGGTTGACAAACTGCATACTATGGCAACCTGACCATCAGCCAAACTCCCGACGCGAACCAAGATAGTGCCTCGACAGAGAACTCACGTGCAACAAGGATAGGCCGTTGATGTCGCGGTCCCGTAGGCTCGCTTTGCCCTCCGTTATCAAGGCCTTAAGCTCCTTAATGCACCCAGTTTGGACTGTTTTGAACACAAGAGAGTCGCTGGGCAAGACTCTGTTCACACAGAGCCTTGGTGTTTCGGAATATGTTCGACCACGGAGTTCTTGCTGATGTACTGAAGCAATAACCATGAAGCTGGAGAGTGGGTTTGCAGGGAAGAATGTTACAGTTCCCAGAAATTCCTCACCTGCTACCTCGAAGTGCGCCCACGAGGGGCTTTCCGGGGCAGTCAATCGGTCTCGTTTCACAGAAGTGAGCATCAGTAAACCCTCTTCGATGGCAACGCGTTTCCTCTTTCGCTGTTGCTGCAAGATTGGTCCCACTTGGCGGGAGGATTGATCCCGCCTTTGGGTGTTGATCGATATTTGTCGTGCAGAGGTGATCAAGCTGCTGATCAACCTCAAGTCGAGTTCGAAATCGTTGTGAGTTCCACAGGTGTGGGCATATTCCACACAACCGAGAACCTGGCTTGGTTTGCTCATTGCCTTTTGGACTAACATATTGCCCAGAGCGGCGGAAAGGAGGTCCTCCAACCCACCGACGATTACCCTCGCCTCGTCGGACCGGAGTATATGGTGATCTGCACTTACGAGCTGAGGCAGGCTAACATGGCCCTCAAAGAAGCCTATTGTACGCGACTGGGCCAATCTGCGGTCTCGACGTCGCCCATCTCCCACGGTCGATATGACGCCCTGACTGCTGAAATCCAGAGAAGTCGCTGGTTGTTTAGCGCGTGAACTGTCTGGTTCTCTTATAAGAGGCACCGCAATGGCCAAAGTAAGGTCTCGCAGGTATCGACGGGATTCCCACATCATATCACTAAGTCGAAAATCAAATGTTAGCGCAGCTCATAGCCACAACCAACGCGAGCAACTCGTTCAGTTTTAGACTTACACTTGCACAATGTTTAGTTGTAGACTGAGCGACGAGACGTGACCATGGATGGAGAACCGCATGGCGTGGAGGTCTTTCTCACTGACCACGGCCCTCAGCTTCTTCCAGATTGCCCCCGTGCGCTGATCAGTCGGCGATAGTTGCATTCTCTGCAACCGGCAAACATACAACGATACATCATCGGAACACCTTCGTGTCAAGACTGCTAGGGACTGATCGTCCTGCAAGATGGCCTGGTACTGTGACAAGCGGCCCAGAATACTCTGCAACTGCTCGACATCCTGACAGAGGTCTCGCACGTGTCCGTGGCAGTCTCTGATGGCGGATATGATCGTGTAAAGAACTTTGGCCGATTGAAGGGCGAGAGTGATGAATGCGACAGCTCCCGCACCAGCACTGAGGGCATCCATACCGCAGGTTAGACAGTCCACGGGCTCAAGCCGCCCCCTTTTCGAACTTCAGAGAACACAGGTGCATTGTGGAAGAGAATGTTTGGAGGAAAGCAACGGGTCGGATCGTGAGCACATGGTTTCCACGTGGTGGCGGAGCCCTGGCTGAAGCTGCGCCCCGAGCCTGCGCTAGCGTCGCTCAGACCCCCGATAGTTTGATGCTGATGGCGTTTCCTACGTCGATTGTTTGGTGCTGAGGCTGAGGTTACCCTTGCTGAATCCCTGCAGGATGCTCAGCATTTGAGTACACCGCCAATAAGAGTGACAAAGATGACGGAAGGCGAGTGGATGAGCTTAGCTTAGGCTCACTTCCTGAGCCGTCTTCGCCGAGCAGAGAGAGGTGGCAGGGAGTTTGACCTTGAGTGTCAGTGCTAGGTTGCTTGACCTCGCAGATTCCACAACGTGCTCACCCACAAGTGATACCTATATGCTATGTCCGACTCACCTGACTAATGTGAAGTGCTGCTGAATTTGGTAGCCAGATCTACCACCCATCCAAGAACGAGTACGCATGATATACTAGAGGTGAAGCGGTGAAGTACGGAGGTCCATAGCTGCTTCCAGCCCAGAACGACTTGTTCCAACTTTCACTTGCTCTTTAAGATCAGACTTGGCGAACCCTAGCTAGTCTTGCGCTTCAGTTCGGAAGCAAACGCAGAGCTGCTACTACACTGCACATCTTCTTGCTCATCTAGAGTCAAGTCTTGGTGTGATTGGAATTTGGTGCTGACAACCTACGACTTGTCAGAATGATCTGATGCCATGCTCAGCTGTCGCCAGCATGCACTTTTCCCCGCCAGCGGCAAACAACAATTAACAATGTAAGCGAGAGATACTCGTCTGAACCATTGATCCTCTGAGCTCGGGACAGCAGAGCCCCAATTTCTTGGCCTCATATTCAGCATGTCATTCTTCGATCTTGGGGGCAGCAAGTTGTCCACCAAGTGAGCATACCATGCGAATTAGCTTGCGCTGACTTTTTACGGTGTGCGGATCTACTTCGTAGTTTTCGATGCAGTTGATCGCCATCATTATGGGAGCTTGGTGGATGTTTGACCGGTAATATTAGAATCAGGCTAACACCAAGACTGGCACGCCATTGAGGCTGAGCGCAGCGTTCAAAGCAAAAAAAGAACCAGTACATTTGAGGTTTGTAGACGTTGTGTCAACCAACTTTCAGGGTGATCATCTGAAAATATTTAGTGTTCTGATCTCACAGTCTTGTATACTCGGTTAGAGCGTAAACCCATCGCCCGATTCGACACAGTCCAACATTGAAGTTGAGATTCGTCTTAACTCGTCGTGGTCTCAAGAAGAAACCGTTGACTCTTTGTTCGCACCATAGCTCAAACAAGCTTTCGGCTTTTTTACGCCATGCCTGGGCCAGGTTCCTAAAGATATGACTGTCTATGACAGACTGAAAGTCTACTGTTTCCAACAACCCGCGCACCGGGTCAAATCAAAGAACGCCTGTATGTTCTTTCCGGAGTCTTACACAGCAAGGCGACTTGCGACGTTCCATGAAGATTGTTTTTCGGGTGTTGCGGGAAAGTGACTCTGTGAGGAGGATGGAAGTAATGACAAATGCACTTTTAAGGGGTCGTTAGCGGATCCGCTTGCAATCCCTTACGGTGGTTCGAGAACTTGATGGTGGTAGAACAAGTGCTGTGAAAGAGTCGCTAATGCATTACGAAATCGCAAAAAGTTGCCCTCAGATCTGGCGCTTACAATAAACCACTCATGCTCAAAGCTGTTTGTAAGCTAACCCTTGAGCCTTGAACACTATATCTATTCGACTGACCATGCAATGGATATCGAATCTCGGTTCAAACCAGCTCTCCTTCCCTCATCATTCTCATCAGTCCATCAGAACAGGCAGCAATGAAACTTTACATCGCTCATGATACCTGCTCGCGCGCAGCCCAACTCATTGCCAACGAGCTTGGACTTGAGCATGAACTCGTTCACTTCGACGTGCTCGGCAAGAGCACGTCTAACGGCGAGGATTTTGCTGCCATAAATCCACTACTCTACGTACCGGTTCTGGAGCTCGACAACGCAAACAAAGATCTCCTATCAGAGACCATCATCATCATCTCATATCTAGCCGACCAGCATCCGGAGGCGGGTTTGATCCCATCGCCCGGCACTCTAGATCGCGTCAAGACGGATCAATTTCTTGTTTTCCTCGCGACCGAGATCGCACAGAAGCACATCCCGCTGATGCGCAAGTTGATGACTGAGGAAGGCATCAAGTTCAACAGCAACAAGCTGCTGAGCGCGTACAAGCGTCTTGATGACCAGCTTGCGGACGGCCGGCCCTACATGTTTGGCGATAAAATCACAGTACCAGACGCTTATGTCTGGGCCACCCTCTGGAACAGTCGGTCTGGCGTCAACATTGATCATCTTCAGAACCTCGCCTCTTGGAAGGCCCGTGTCGAGGCCCGGCCTGCTGCGATCAAGACGCTGAAGGAAGAAACAGAGGTCGTTGCTTTCCATAAAGCTCGAATTGAAGCTCGCGCAGCCTGAAGGACCGCTATGGAGTATGACACGGGAATGCAGGGTGGAGTCTTCGGGCGCTCTATACCTAGATGAATTACTTTAGATGGAGAGTTCTATTTGCGAATCAAGAAATACTTTGTATCATCTCAAGACGAACTTGGAATCTTCCGAAAATTGGAAATCGAAACCGATCTACAGGCAATTTTGATAGACATGTGTCATTTTAGAAGACATGGCAATGAGTAGATACACCTTCTATTGGCCTAGAGTCTAGCAGAGCAATTCTGGCGCTTTATTTCACCGTGTCTTCAGTGATAACCTGGACTAGTTGCAACCACCCAGCCTAACACTGCCGGCGTACATCTCATACGTATCGGCATTGGCCGCCGCTTGAGCAGCCGAGAGCTGCTTAGCCGCCGTCGGACCGTAAGCATAGTCACTCGTGCCATACAAATGTGTCACTTCGTGCAGGATGCTGCCTGCGCGATCATAGTCATCATCTGCGCAAGTGGACGCATACTCGGGGAACTGCCAATATTCGTTGTTCGGGCACGGTACGATGTAGTTGGCGCTGGGCACGGTGTACAGGAGCGCGCTGCCGTCGGCGCAGTCGCCGTAGGTGTCGGTGCACGAGATAGTGGGGGAGGTGGTCTGCACACCCGTGACGCTGTTGTAGATGGAGCGCACCTTGCTTTCCTGGGAGGTGGACTTGAACCAGACGGTGAAGTAGTCGGCGGCCGTGCCGGCAGCGGTGTATGCAGCGCTTGCCATGGAGATGGCATCCGCGACGCTGGTCTTCAGCGAGCTGGTCTGGGACGAGCTGCAGGAGTGATAGGATACCGAGCGCTTCTTGATGCGGGAGGAGCCGGGGACTTCTGCACGCTTCGAGATGTGGTCACTGTGCAACGAGTTAGAAGCAAAATCACGTTTGATTTAGCGAAAGAGTACATACTCGGCAGCTTTGCTCTGGTCAGGTGTAATCGTGACGGTCTTGGAGCTGGTGGCCTCGCAGAAGGCCGTATCCTTGATCGAGTCGGGAGCCGTAGCTCCTATCACGTACTTGAAGCCCTGAATGGCGCTGATCTGAGCCGTCTTGATGCCGGCCAGCTTGTGCGTCCGGGCCGCATTGACAGAAGCAGTGACGCTTTCACCGGGTGCAAGTGTCTGAAACATATCGGAAGAGAGACCACTGCGCTTGTAGTTGATATAGACGCCCTCGAAGGGAATTGTCTTGCCGGCTATCAATATTGGTAAGCACGAGCTGCCTGTATGAGGGCAGTCTTAGCTTACCAGCATCGGATACAATAAGATCCTTGGTGGCATGGTCGCTGAGCACAGTGTTGCCCTTGAAGACGGTGATGGTCTCGGTTCCAGTGTTGGTAACAGAAACCTGAGCAATATGGTTGGTTGCGCCGACAATCTCAACCGAAAGGGGACAGCCAGCCATGGCTGCACCTGCGAGGGCAACAACTGATACAACGGTCGCGATCATGGTCAATGCTTGAGGCAGACGTGAGTATGACTGAGTGCTTGGGCGTCTAGGTGGTCTGTTCATGAGAAGTCGAGGAGGGAGGCAGAGGACTATAAGTAGGTGCGTGTTTGGCGTGTTGCTTCTTGGTAATTAGTTCGCGGATGATAGTAGCGTCGTAGTCAAGATCGCTGCGCAAGTTCGGTGTCTGTCCTAGATGGTAGGACTAGAGCAGGTCGAGTCATTTCTCTGAGATGCAACAACTGTTCAAGCGTAGGATCAGGCAATTCATTGCCTTGGTGGTGGCCATGTTCGAGGCGTATCTCCCTGGCAGATGCAAACTAGGATACAGCGTGACCATCCAGATCGCAGCAAAGCACTACTACCTACTACAAGCGGCGAGATAAAGTCTGGATCTACAGATCCGGATCTGCAGGCGGCTTCAGACTCTAGTCCGTTAACAGGAGAAATAAGAGAGGTCAGTGATCAGAGAAACATCAATGGTCATGTCAGAGCAATCGGGCGACTACAGGTGGTATTTGCGCGTCTTGGCGAAGTTCTTGGCAACGGCAGTTTTTGCCATTTACAGCAGCTGGATTTTGTCGCCGGCAGTAGTAGAATACATCGGCATGTATACATTATGGCCATTTAGCGCAGTAACAATCTACGGGATGACGCTGCTAGAAAAAGGAAGGGACGCCCGCTGGGAGTCGCGACGGGAGAACAAGCCTCGATCGAACCTTGCCACTTTAGGAAGGAACATTCTCGGCATGTCGTGGCGCTAGCAGCGGGAAGAAGCTTGAGTGGGCCAAGACAATGCTTGATCCCGCCCCTGACATCTCAAAGCTTGTTACTGCACGTCATCTATGACTGGCTGGCAGGAACGAGGCATCTGTTAGTGGTGTAGATCAGCAACCTCCGGCACAACCACTGCCACTGCAAAAAAACAGCCCAGGACTCTCGGAATGTCAGCAGTGTAAATTGTTTCTGTAGTATTGAGGCGGCATCTGTACCAATAAGGAAGGTAAGTGAAACTCTTCGGTATTGGTCAGACAAGATAAGCATATCCCCTCGCCCCCATGGTCCATCTGTTGTTACACATACATTCTCCCGGTGTCTTCGAGCACGGTCGCTGTGCATGTGGAGACCACCCCGGAATGGGAGTGCAGTGAAACATGACAGAGACAGCTGAGACCGCACGTGCGAAACTGTACTATGTAGGTTGCTGTAACTACTCCGCCGATGTCAACATATGATTGGGTAGATCAAGGCAACTACAAAACATCATCACGTTGAGTAACGCTTTGGGAGGTTGAGTCATATAATGCTGAGGTGGTGTACTCATTGTACACATCTCCCGTCTGTGAGTGTCAACTGGAAATCGTCCGAACGAGCCGGTTACACTTGTTGATCTGAAAAGCACATCTGAGTCGTTAATTATCACTATTTCGTGTCCTTTGTTTGCTGCTCTTTGATACTTTGGGCTACGGCAGATGTTTCGATCTGAGTCAACATTCCACGTCGCATGGAAATCACAAGGCACATAGGTACCTTGTGTCCTTGTTTGCCACTCCACGTTGCGTAAGCTGTCGCATGGGGTAAGTTGGTATCCTGACTCTCTGGCGGGCTCATTGAATGGTTGTAGCTCAGACTTTGCGTCTGCAACGACTTCTTCCTGACGAACACCTGATAACCCCAGCTTCTTATGTCCCCAGTGGCCAAGCATGCTACATCGCATTCAAGGTTATACTAGCGGACTCCAGCCCTTCTCCTGTAACCTGGACAGTAATCTTACCAGACTTGCCTGGTTTCGACCGAACTATAGCGATTGCCTTGCCGGCAAAGACATTTCGCTGTAGAGAAGGAAACGGCGTGAAGTCGGCTTGAAACCCGTTATCCGTCGCGACGATATTTCCCGCACCGCAATAAGAGAAAGTGACAGGGTTATTCGCCTGCCGCACTAGATCGCCCCTTGAGTCGACGACTTCGACAGTGACAAAAGACAGGTCGTAACCATCGGCATCGATAGTTGTCCGATCAGCCGTCAGGCGGAGCTTGGCAGGCCGACCTGTAGTTCGGACCGTATCCGTTGCCCAGAGCTTGCCTTCTTTATATGTGGCCACATACAATTCGCCTGGCTGATAGTGGATGTCATCCCACCGAAAGCGATAGGTCAGAACATCTCTCTTAATGCGACCTTGCGAATGCCCGTTCAAGAATAGCTCGGCTTCATCTCCCGACGAGAAGACATGTACTGGAGTAGTCATTCCAAGGCGATCTGGCCAGTTCCAATGCGGAAGGATATGTGCCATCGGAAGGTCGGGTCGCCAGCGAGCCTGATATAGATAGAAACGGTCCTTTTCGAACCCAGCCAAGTCGATGATACCAGAGTAAGAGCTACGAGCGTTATCGTACGGTGTTGGCTCGCCTATGTAGTCCCAGCCAGTCCAGACAAACTCGCCGGCAACGAAGGGATGCGTGTCCTGAGCTGCGAATACTTTGTCAGGCGACGCCCCAAAGTTTGCCGTGTAGAGCTCATACGCGCTAACCTCCAGCGTCGTGGAGTTACCGCCAGAGGTATCGTTGACCGGTGCGCCTGAAGAGACGCATACGGGGAACATGTATGTTCCTCGCGAGCTCAGAGCCGAAGACGTCTCAGAGCTCCACAGCATCTTTTGCATGAACGCCTCATGGAAGGCGTCATACAGAGGCGGAGTGTGGCTGCCAGGGAGTCCGGAATAGTTGGGGTCAACCCTAAAACCTTCTCCTTGGTAATTGATGCTCAAGACGTCGAAGACGGTGGGAAATGTCATGTTCGGCTTGGCGGCGTTCATGGATGCAGTAACAGGACGAGTCAAGTCCTCGTCATGTGCAATGCCTACAAGCATCTTTCCAATCTGGGCACCAATGTCTTCCGTCTGTTCACCGACTTCGTTGCCCACACTCCACGCCACAATGGAAGCGTGATTGCGATCGCGACCCAGAAAGGCCCTCAAGTCGGGCTCGTGCCAGTCGTCGAAGATGATGTGGAAATCGTTCGTAGTCTTGCCGCTCTGCCAGCAGTCGAAAATCTCGTTAAACACGACGAACCCCATCTCGTCAGCGAGATCAAGCAATTCAGGCGCAGGAGGGTTGTGTGACATGCGGATAGCGTTGCAGCCAAGCTTTGCTAGCAACTCAAGATGGCGCTGGGCGGCTCGGTTGTTAAAGGCAGCTCCGAGGGCGCCTAGATCATGATGTTGATTGATTCCCTGGACGTAGACGTGTTGTCCATTTATGAGGAGCCCTTTGTCTGGGTCGTACTGGACGTCCCTGATCCCAAAGCGGCTCTCGTATTTATCAATCACCACGCCAGTATCCAAGAGTTGCGTGACAAACACATACAAATTTGGCTGCTGTTTCGGCGGCGGGCCCCATAGCTTCGGGTCCGTAATCTTGACAGAGCTAATAGCAGACTGCGTTACAGACGCACCAGTGGTGCCATTAAGATGGACTTTCATCGGTGGGAACGTAATAGCCTTGACTCCCGGCTTGCCGGCTGCCACGTCTAACTCGTATACATCGGTGATGACATCAATGTCGCGGCCACGACTCGAGCTACTCTCAATCTCAACAGTTAGACTGAGGGTCGCTGAGTTGCTTGATACGCTCTCAGATGTGATGTGCGCGCCCCATTGCCCAACATGCGTCTCGTCAACCTTGGTAAGCCAGACATTCCGGTATAGCCCACCGCCAGGATACCAGCGCGCAGAGTCGACCGGATTGTCCAGGCGAATAGCTAACTGGTTGTCGTCACCGGGCTTAAGGTAAGGGGTGAGTTCGAGGCGGAAGGTGTTGTAAGGGTATGGCCACCCACCGACGAGCTTACCGTTGAGCCAAACCACAGCGTAAGACATGGCGCCGTCGACATCCAGGTAGACTGACCTGCCCTCATCTTCGCGGTTCATTGACAATCTCCGGCGGTACCATCCCACACCGTTTACCGGCAACCGACCCATTCCGCCGCCGACTGTAGCAGTAGGCCCTTGCTGAAACGGGCCCTTGATAGCCCAGTCGTGGGGAAGAGTAACGGTCTCCCACGAGCTGTCGTCAAATGTACCCTGCACATACTGCACGTTCTCACCTGGATTGCCAGCCGGTCTCTGATGGCGATCTGCAGGGTCACGAATGAAATTGTTGGCGGATGGAAGAACCCACGGTTTCAAAATCGTAGCGTTCTCTAGGCCGCCTAGGTCTGGGCGTGCATCATAGATAAGCCCGTCCGGATTAGACTTGAAGCGTTTGAACTGCCAGCCCTGGTTTATGCTGATGCGATCACGACCAAGTGAAGGGCCAGAGCCGACACTACGGGAATCGCTGATGGCATGTGCTTCAGTCGGATGAGGGTGCGTTGAGAAGAGGATCAGCCCCGGCAGGAAGAATTTGCTAACCCTGTACAGGCCGTCCCTGGTGCACCACATCATGTCCTTCCCGGCGTCGATGGCATCATAAATCTGGTCCCGTATGGGAGCTGTGGGCAACTTGCAACTTTAAGTACAAGTCGCATACATGCAAGGTCAACAGAAGCACACCACATCTCCAATAAGCCAAGCTTCCGGCCCCAGGTGCCTTCCATGGGGTACAAGCCCCCAGACCGTCTCTGGGCTACAGATCCCAGTAAGTCAGTCCTAATCCTACATAATCTCCCATTCCCCCATTCCGTACGGGCACCTTTTCTCCGCGCGTTTTAGCGCGGTCCCTGTTCATACCACGTCATGATTCTTCGCGCCCAGCGAGGACTATACACTATACTGCAATGCTCGGGGAAAGTTGCCGGCTAAGAGAGCGAGGAACACTAGATGGCGACACATAGGCCTGGGCCTTGTAGTGACACGATTGGGCCGCATACTTCCTGGTGAGGGGTCGGGATGGGGCTGACCGTGTTAGTTTAAAGATCATCGCGGCCAATTCTCCAGCAATCGCTTACCTTGACTGCGGATAAAAGTGAGATGCAAGGGTCGGCTACTGATTCCCCGAGCTGGAACTCATCCACGATCGCTATTCGGAGTACCTGTTGGGCACCGATTTGCGTTGTTCAGGCACTCCGGAACCACGGCAATCGGCGGCGGTGCATCGTTTTGTCTTCAACAATAGTGTCTGAACCTGTTAAGGTGCCCACGGATATCATTCGTTTTGCACATACCCTCTCTGGTGTATGGACTGATCTCCCTCGTAGAAACTGAAGGGAAACTCACATTCCCATATAACAAACAGCGCCCACAAGAACTGCTTGTAAAGGACAACAGGTGTTAAGAGCTAGGTTCCCGCACAGAAGGAGATAGAATGTTGTGAGGGGACGATGATTCGTTTAGGGCAAAAGAGAGGTCTGGCTGGGAAGGTGTCTGCTGCAGCGCGATCAGAAGAGCACTGCACTCCCAACGGTAAGTTGGGCAGATTTCTGCTGGGAGTAGTTTTAGCCTTGATGAGTAACTCGAGATAATACTGCCCATGGGGCGAGATCAGTGGCTCATTATGTGAATGGGAATGTTTGTTATGACGCTGGTTGATACCCATTAGATGCGGTCTTGGATACCGGAGGAAAGTTGTTGGAGCTAAGATCAAATTGGTTGCACAAGGATGGTCAGAGTCAGGAGAAGATTCCAGATGATGTGGTCAGCTCCTATTCTAACCTGTTCAGTACGCCTGATATTTCCTTCTCGATTGTGTGAGCAAGCTTGTTGGCACTGAGAGTCCTCAAGGTTCAACCTCATCAGTCCAATGTCCCAAATCTTGTCAGACTTGACGATGACCAAGGCATTGCTTCTTTGGGAAGACACATTCACGAGGATTAGGTACGTGTAGACTTAAATGCCGGAATCCCTCCCGAAGCGGTACAGTATGCAGAAAGAGCGATACCACCTGGCATGGTACTGGTTTGGAAATAATTCGGGGCCAGGCACTCAGTAAGTGCTTCTTGCAAAATAGCCAATTCATGATCTAGATCATAACCCGTGCTGTCTATCCGATTACAGAATCGAAGGGTATCCGCAAGGTTGATAGTTAGTTGTAGAGTTTTGGGATGATACCGTTTTGATGCTAATTCCATCACGACAGAATCGTTATAAATGCCTTCGTCAAGGACTTCCAGTAAAGGTTAACAGGCATATATGCTCTGCAGTATCGAGGCGTACGTGTCAAGGAAGGCAACTCGATAGGAGTCTCATCGTCTGTGAATTGGATAGCTTCACAACCATTGTCGACGCCTCCCGAAGATGATCCTCAAGAACAAGTTCTGCCCTGTTGCTAGACCTGTGCAGCAGGAAACCTGCTGATCTGGTGAGTAGTTTTGGCCTACTTGACCCTGGAGGTGCCGATTGCAAGCCTTCTCGATACATGACTATGGCTCGACCGATGATAGCTCTGTTCGGCCGGAATACAACTAGGGTTCTCAATGCGTTACGTGGTTTAAGTATCAGGATGTTTTTTAGGACTACGAGCTCACATGTATGACATCTTTGTCTGTCCTTTCTACCTTATGACATTGTAGTAAGGCGAAGAGTTATATCCAGAACGCTCAGATTTATCTAGCACACGACTGTGACCATTATGTTTCGCTGCAGTACGTGGCATCCGCCGCAGGATCTGTGCTTCTACCTAGCATTGAAGAACCGTTCTTATGTTCTTTTATATCAGTCTTCCGTCTTATCCTCCCTGTTACAAACTTACCTGTTTGAGACTTAATCACTCCTCGATATCATGCTCTGTCAACATGACCACCTCCCTAACCCGCTGTAAGTGCTCAATCTCCCCTTCCGTCTTCCTCACCATAGACTCAGCATAGGCCAACCTTTCTTCGTCGAGAGCCAACCATTTCTCCTCGGCCCAGGATAGCTGCTCAAGGAGCTTGCTTTTCATATGTCGTCGCACCACCATCTCGCAGCCGATTTCATGAATGTCTGCGTCACGGAGAGAGTGGTTATACTTACCCTCGAGAGATTCAATGACCGCTTCAAGGCGCCAGATTTTCACACGCAGACCGTCAATGTAGATCACCCACTTGTTTGAAGCCTCGAGGAAGTCCTCTCGTAGCTGACGGTATTCTAGTCTCTCCACCAAGAGCTGATCGGAGAGGGTGATGATCCTGGTGTCGATCTCGTCAAGGGTGAGGTCTGTTATGCGCAGATCATCGAAGTTCTCGTCCGTATCATCGATCTCGGCGTCCAAAATAGGAGCATCTGAAGAGATTTGGTCAGCTTGGTCAGAGTTAGCCGACACCGGGCGGGATGGAAGCTCGATGTACCCTGCGAGCGCCGGATCCGCTGCGGTCGCGGGTGGTCTGTCAGCCAGCTCCATAGACAGATTGTAGGGCTTGAAAGGCTCTTGTGAGTTTCCGGTTGCTGGCTCATCGAGCCAGAACTCGGAGATTGGAGAGGAGTCAGTAGGAGACATAGGGCTGAGGATGGGCGTGTCAGGGCTGAAGAGAAGCGCACGTCCTTCCATGTCGTCTAGCTCTTCCACAATGTTGAGGTGGGAGCTCATGTTGAGTAGGAGTACGTATGATGGCAATGGATAATGGTAGTTCTGGTGATGATAGATCAATAATTCGTCTGATGAAGATGATGACTTGGTGATGCACTGGCGGGAGGGCATGGTTCGACACCTATATAGTGATAAATCGAAGTCTACTCACAATGGACATAGCCGGACAAATGCATTATCTAGTTCATCAAAGGGAAGTCAAAGCATTCTCTTGCTAAGTAAGATACCTTTGTTTTCCCCCTAGTTGAAGAACATGCCATTGTTACACGGGATGACATCTCTTTCTCAATGAGATTCGTGAAAGACTATCGCGAAGCCGTACCAAAATTCGAGATCTAACCACGTCAAAGACCACGCGACCCTTTGTCGTCGAGTTTACAATCTCTCCATATTTCGCGGGCAGCACTCGGTGCCAAACCGTCAGTGTACTTCTATCTAGTAACCCTGTTGATAATCGCGAATGTTCCGCATGACCTTCGTCCGCTGCTTCCGCAGCTCATCGAGCTCCTTCTCAAAGTCCTCGACCTTCTTTAGCTCCTGCTGAAACTCCTCCTCCAGAGCGTTGACACGGGCAAGAACTTCCTCCTAGGTCGCAATGCTCCGCCGGTAGTCCTCGAATGTCATGTTCTCCATTTTCAAGCGGCGGACGTGGTCGCGGTCTGACTCATTGGGGCGCTTCTTAATATTGACCAGAACGCGGTTCCAGTGCTTGAGAGTCTGGCGGGCTGTGTCGAGGACATCTTTGCGAGTAGCATCGTAGGCGATCACTATTTGCGCCTGTTTCTTCTCGCCAACGTCGTCAATCAAGCAATCGATTTGTGCCAGTCGGTCTTGACAATCTTGCTCGTAAGATGGAGGCTGGCGTGGTGGGCCAGGATAGGGAGGAAGTTGCCCTCGAGACATCCGACGATTGGTTGACATTGTCAGGTATGCGCGATGCAATTGAATACAGAGGCGTCGAGTTCTGATTCTCTGACAACTTGGTATGTTGACAGTGATGTTGTGAAGATGGAGGGTGCTGAAAGAGCAACAGAGCGTGATGATCCATTTTCTAGGCAGTCGGCAGGACCTCCCGATGTTGTTCACTTGAGTTAATCTCGTGATGGGTGAACTTCGGAGAATATATACAATCACTTTGAATTTACAGACTGTTATTTCTCTGAGAGTTGCCCTTTGATTCATCTGTAGATTTGTTGCAAGGGGAATTCACCTCTATTCACCCGAGCCAACAAGAATCCACCCAGATGGCCCATTCTGTTCCACGTCGACCACCTACTCCTCAACGGCAGCACCTCCTCTGCCCCTGGTCAGACAGACAGTCACAAAGTCTTGATAACTTCTCCAGTGTCTCCGTGTATCTTTACTTTCTTCCAACTTTGTATATCAGCCTCCATCAGTGCCGAGTGCCGAAACAAGCGTTACATACACCTCAGATACATGCGTCCGAACTCGCCAAACCTTCTGAGCCTGAAATGTGCCATCATCTTGCTCCATCATTCGAGCCATGCTCTGGTCGGGTTCAGGACCTAGATTTTGATGCTCACGCAACGAGCCACGGCCGAGGCGCGTTGGTCTACAGCTGAAGTGAGCAGATTATTGATGTGACTATTCCACTGATCAACGTAATAGAACGACAACAGTAGTCGTGTGCTGCAACTGGCTTTGAACTACGGGTCGCATCGCTGGTGGTCTCTAGAGCGCATGGCGTGAGCATATTTGCTCGCTGCCATGGCTGACAGACCTTGATTACGAGAATTCGATATGATGTATATACTTGGTAAAGTTTTCATGTAATCGCCTTTACACTGTCATGCATAGTTCTCATATAGGTCAACTTGAGGAGCCTGACAAGAAGGGAGAAGAAGCGCAAAAATGGCTTCTATATCGAGTAGGTATAAATGTGCTCGTCACTGCTAAAAAGACTCTGGCACGGCATATGAAGTAATGTTTAAAAGAATCCCTTGTTTTATTTCGTTCTTCTTAGAAGTATCGCATGTTATTTCCTAATCATATCTATTCAAGGCCTACAGTTTCATTCTATGATATCTCTGGATCTTACCTGGTCATGTATCAAGAGGCCTGAACATCTTACACAGCGCTCACCTACGCACCTCAATATGCTACTTCTTCGATGCTGAGCGAAGGTTCGACTGAATAGTGAGAACCTCACGTGGCTCTAAGCATGGGATGCCAAAAAGCTCGTCCTGTTGTCCCTTGAGCTCGAGATACTCAGCCTGTATGCACTCCAACGCCTTGAGGGCCTCGGTTAGCTCTGTGTTGATGTCAGCCATCTCCTGCCTCATGCTCTTATCATTCTCGCGCCAGTCAAACACGCGGATGTTCTCACGGTGCTTGATATGGTACTCAAACTTGCGATGCAAGATCTCAAGCTGCTCCCTCAAGTTTGCCACAAGGTCTATCACCTGCTGCTGCCGGTGGCAAACGTCGGTGATCATCGTAAACCATTCTGCCTGCGGATTAGGAGTTAATGGAGACATATCGCGGGGCGGAAATTCCACATACCCACCTGGCAGAACACGCTGCTGCTGCTCAAGACGAGAGGCCTGCTGCAGCATGACCCCATTTCGAGTGGGCTGTTGCTCTTTGCGAGTGTGCTCCATTGTGGCGTCGTCATGACGGGCCTTTGATCGGCCGAAAACTTCAAAGATTCCCATTGCTGTAAGTTGGTGGTTCAATGTAGGGAAAATTTCGTATCGCGATGCTAAGAGTTTGGGAGCAAGGGTGAGGGTGGTTGTGTGTGAGGATCAGTGTACGATACGGAAGATCAGGAGAGGGGTCTGGAGAGCCTGTCGGTGAGCACATGCAAAATATATACTTCGACGAGGCATCACGATGGGTTTATGCTTTGTTATATCTACAATGAAATTGTTCAGACAAGTGTCCTTATGGTCACTCTCCTCGAAAGACACTGTTCGCACCTTTGTCTTCTAGTCTGCAGACAGGAGTTATTGCTCTCAAACTATTGCTTCTTGTTCACCAGTCTTTGACAGGAGCCTGTTTGAACTAAGAAAACAATAGGCGAAACTGACATATCGAGATAATGAAAGAATGCCAGACCGACCTGTCACTCCTAGTAAGGCGGGGGCCGGAGTGTCAACATTCTGTGCGAAGCTATTCTAGTTATGCATTTTTACCTTGTAGGACTCACCCCTGATGGCATAAGGCTAAGTGATGTGCAAACGTCCTCTATACTCTGCCATTAGGGTCTCTGACAGCTCACTGAGCCAGAAAAACACATCATCAGTCAGACTCAATTCTTAGCCGAGGTGTGCTCCATCACAAGTAACGGAACGTAAGTACAATGCAACATGTCGCTCAAGACAGATATGCACCTAGTCGAAGTATAGACATATTCCCGTTCCGTGATCGATCATAATGTGTACTGTCTCCACGACGTTACCCGCTGGAAAGTCTAATGGTTGTGAGCGCCCTAATCACCTTGACCTCCTGTTACTGGCTCCAAGTACTCCAGTTATCCACCGTCTTCGCGTGATTCTCTCCTTGATGGCCAAGAAAGCAAACAAGCGAGCCGATTGAACCCTCCTCTTGAGCTTTGGAACAGCTAATTATCAATGGCGTACCCCACTAGCGACACTGTTCCTGCGGTAGCGCTCCTTGAGGAGCTTAAACAGGATGGAGACAAAGTCAGCAAGCTGGTGCTCCGCCCTATCAAGGTCCTGGCTAGCTTCCCGTTTGTCCCGAGATATAGACTGCCAGCACCGCGCCAAGCCATCGCGTCCTTGAGCTGCGGTGGACTCCTCCTTCCCGGGGCGCTGCCGACAGGCTCCCGTACGGGCTAGGAATATCTGCCAGATCAGGTCTTCCTTACTATCCTGGGTTTGTTCAAGACTGTCTTGGTGATCTTCAACACTGCGGATAACATGCGTTAGCTCGTAGAGATGGGCATCGATGACGCCGTCGAGGTTTTCGATATCGTGGACTGAAAATGGCCAGTGCTCTGCGGGGCGAGCAGATGAGCTGCTTCCAGAAGAAGAGCAGCTTCCTGATGAACGGCCATGAGCCGGGCCGCGGAGTCGGTTCGAATCCGTTGATGAACTGGATTTTAAGGAGCTATCAGATCGCCAAGAGTCTGACGAATGATCGTGGGACGCAGAATGCTGACTAGCCGACATGATGGTGGTTATGTTGTTATTTTGTTTCGTTATTGAATTACTATTTCCCTGGAGGCTATGGGTTTTGAGTTAGGCGACGGTTGAGGGAGCTAAGGGGAGAGACGTGGGCTTTATATACTTGGGGAGAGAAAGTGCTTCACCATACAATGGCCGGTGAAATATCTTGCTCGTGAAGGGCTATAACTCGTAGCACTTGAGGTACATAGATCGTACCGAGTCTGGTGTCAATAACCAGCAAATAATGCTTAATAGGAAGCACGTAGGCCGAACGGCGGAGTAGCCCTTTTCCAAGGCAATGTATTGCCTATCTAAACTTGCTATATACAACCATACATCGAATATGTCCCTCCTTTTGCAGGCTTCGCATGCAGTCTATGTCAACCGAAGCCCTATCCCATACATACTCATCCAGAAGAGCAATCGCTTATGATATCCGCTGTAGCACAAGATCCCACTTGGAACCCATTCGCCAAAAACGCCGTTGTGGCTTTCATATATGCCCAAAAAATAATGCAACGACATGCCTTCCTACTTTTGCTATCCTCCTCATAGCTTGCCATCATGGGAAGCTCCTGAAGCGATTGCTTTCCTGCCACTGCTGGAATAGCCCCCACATACATTAATCATGATAGACCATATCGCCATCCAAGATGCTCTCCATATCTCCCAATGCACAAAATGTGTAGCGTGCAACATCTTATGCTGCGTTGCGCATACTTGAAAGTCTTTCTTGTTCACCCGCCCAGTATCGGTGATCAGTCCCCATCGTCAATCTCGCGAGAGCTACCACTACTCGACGACGAGCCGGTGACGGTGCCGCGCATGTTTTGTCTAGCGACGTGGACGAGGCGGTAGATGCCGTAACCGATCAATATAAGGATGACGAAGATGACGATGACGATGATGGCTATCACGTCGTTTTCCTTCACCATGGCGGCGGATGTGAGCCCGGCTCAGCTGTCTGAGGGGCAGGGGGAAAGATGCGAATTTCGCAAGCAAGTCGATGTAGCCAGGAGTCGAGGCTGTGGAATGTGGAGTCGTTGAATACCCAACGGTAGCTTCTGAGTTTGGCAGGGCAGACGGTGTCGAGCGAGAGTCTCAGCTGTGGAATGTTGGGCCCCAGAGTTGGTGGGTGTGGGGTGAACGACGATGATGCCAGTGTCTTGGGTGGGTGGTAATGGGTGAAATAGCGGTAAAGGATGCTATTAACACCTAAGCAAGAGCGAAGAAAGCTGCACAAGACAGACGATTGGATTCTGAGGGTAAATCGTCGTAGGAAATTGCTTGGAACTTGATTGTGAGAAGGAGGACAAACTGTGGAAGGAGCTGTAGCACACCCGCTTGGGCTGCGGTTGCCCAGTTCAAATATCAGGCGTTGCCCCGCCACCAAGTAAACAATGGCGATGGCTGGCGGTGGGTTGTGAGTTCCCAACCACCGAGGTTGTACGTCGACAGGGATCCCACAGACCAATTTTAGTGGGGTTCGTCAGCCAACCTCGACCTTTACGACGCATGTTGACGAGCCGCATGTTGAGGGCCGGTGCACAACTATAAGCTTTTGCACCCTGTCACTGATCAGTGATGTAGCCGACAGATTGGCAAGTTTCACATCATCCAACTATACTTGCGACTTAGGTTCTCGCCATTTGGACAGGATGGACTGACTAGCGGCTAATTTCAATTCATGTTTGTTTCAAGTGGCTAACCATTGGGTAGTGCCCATGTTTGCGGGAAATAGTAACATTGAAAGAAAAAGATAACCCTTCCAGCTCGATTGCGAGGAGAAACAGTGCTGCTCTCGATGCGAAAAGCTCTCGCAAAGGGCGGAGTAAGACGACCACTTGCACCTGTGCAGCACATTCTGGCCAGGCCCCCAGAACTGGCGAGTCCGGGAGTGACGAGAACTGGACCAAGGAGGCCTAGCTGATGGTTGTCGCTCTCCGAACCCTGCACGGCATTGCACCTTTTGACTCCATGCGCCGTCCGTAGATAAAAGCAAACAAAGGTTTCCCCCTCAAATATGTGACGCCGTAGATTCACATCACAGCGTCGTCCTCCGTGTCCTTCTTGATTATTCGCACATGCCTCTCATAAAATTGAAGCATCTATGACCCAGGTGTTAGGAACTCGGTAGGTTAGAATGGAGGCGACATCGCATACCTTTTGCGGACACCGCTTGTAAATCACACTGGTCTCGTGCCGTGTCTTATGTCCGTCCTTCCAGGTCAAGTAAACCATGAGCTTGCCTGACTCCTCTTCTTCGCAGGCGTCCAGCTCGGTGATCTGATCTTCCCACGAACCCGTTGGTGGCTTCCAAGCGACCTGCTTCGCTGTGGCGGGGGGGCTCGTATTGGCTGGGTGGTCCCCATTCTTGCGCGATCGTTTGCTACTCGAGGTTGGCGTAAATGATTGTGGGCGGCCGCGTTTCTTGTTCTTGAGGCCGTTTTGTACCTCCTCGAGTAACTTCTCTTTACCGCCAAAGCTGGCATAATAGTCGTCAAGGACAGAGGTTTCCCTAGCAGAATCTGTGAGTTCCATTGTCGCCCAAACCGGTGTCTTGGGGGAGATGTATACAGGAGGTTTTCTTCTGGCTCCCAAGTCCGGTCTGACTTCTTCTCATAACCCTCCCATTTGACCTCGAACTTGAGCTCGCCGCTGTCACTGTCCCAACGATGGCTCAAGATCTTTTCGACGACGTATCTGCGTACGGTGAGCGGGTACTCGCGATAATGTATGGACTAGATCTCTTACTCCTCTGGTTCGTCGCCGTCTTCGCCTTCTTCCTCACCATCTTCTTCATCGGCGACCTTGCCATTCGTCACGTCTTTCGCGTCGACGAACTCGTCGTCCTCGTCCAGCTCGAGTGGCCCTGGCTCCTTGTACTTCACGGCGCTCTTTGCTCTTCCCGATCGGTTTTGGGTCTCGCGGGCGACCTCGACGTCCGAGTTCTCCTCGTCGCTGATAGCTTTGACGTGACGTGTTAGTCTAGCCATCGCGCACAACAGCGAAAAAGAAGAAGAACGCAAAAGGTTGGGACGGGTGATTGAAGTCGCACGCTAGTTCGAAGCTGGAACGCCGAACGTGAAGAATATGGATAGGTAGTGCAAAGCATAGGTGTTTCCAGTTACAGGCGCCGGACGAGTTTGCGAACAAATCATCTGCGCCTGGACCAACAAGCAGTGATTGTGCAGAACGCAAAGAGTATTGACTCACCCGGAGGCATTTTCGTTATCCCAGGCAAATTTTCATCACAGGAATCGAGCAATTGACAATGAAAGCGTGGATTGTGTACGACAGTGGAAGCAAAGTTACCATTACGGTTACAAGTGAATGTTCAACTAAAGTCGCGATTGCTTCAATTGCGCGACAGAAGTGATCAACGCGAAGGTACCTTATCCACTCTGCTCGGCGCTAAGCGAGCGCGTGCACCGCGTACCGTTGGGGGCCGGGAGGCACGTGACACGGCAACCTGTCAACCACAACCCCTAACGAGGCTACAAGTCATCGATCACTAGGTACCTTATTCATGTACTCTATGTTCCGGTCCTAAATCGCGAACTTCACCCAGTATTTGCGAGGAGTTTATGGATGCGACCTATTCTAATCATGTAGTCTGATATTTCTTACCACTTTGCTTTCAATCCTGAACCTTCTATGCCGAATGCTTGCTCCCCAAGCCTACCTATTTATCGCTTGTCTAGCCCTCTCGCAGATTCGCACCTTCAAGAGCCCCAAGCCGATCCAAGAAATCCAGACTAGGGCGGTCGACAACAATATAGTCAACAGAATCAGAGGTATCGTCTCCATAATGACGCATTCTCTGCAAAGGGCCGACCTTGGTGGACTTACCCTCCTCCGCCGTCTCCATCTGCGCGAAAATGGAGTCCAGCTCCTTCGTGTCCACGTCGCCCAAGACCTCGTAGTCAAAGTGCTGGCAGGGTGACTCTGTGCTGCTACAAACAGCATCCCTGGCTTTACCACTCACCTCTTGCTCAACATCAGCCCACACATCGACCTCCTTGTCAACCAATCCCCGCAGTTCGGTCTCAAAGGCATTGGCCGGCACAGTTTTCCCCTTGCGCTGTGTAGGCTGCGTTTTCTTGCTCCGACCCAACCAGTCGTAGACAGAGTTCTTCTTGACCACTGCGTCTTCAGGCGGCTCCTCTTCCGTTGGTGTTGCTGCAATTCATCAGTAGTGCACCAGCTGTCGTCGAGCCCGTTAGAGGAGTCGTTACTTTCATACCCTCCACCCTCCGAATTACAGTCAAAAATCGTCTCGAGCACAATGCCCTCCTGCTCGTCAAGCCTCAGTTCGCCCTTCAGCTCAACCGCATCTTCATCCACACCGAAGAACTCGAAGAGCTCCAGTTGCTTGTTGTCTTTGTCGCAGACATGAGTGCAAGCAAGGGTTGTGCCAGGCGAGAACCGGCCATCAGCCGCAATCCCGCCGGCGGTATCATCCTCGCGCCCAGCAGCATTCTCCTCCCCGCACTTGTCAATCTCCTCCGCCGTCTCGTCGAACTCGTCAGACATAAGCTCACCCCGAACCTCGTGCACGATCTTATCCGTCTCTTCTTCAGGTTCATCGTTGCAGCCATCGTCAAAATCGATAAGAGGCCCGTGGCGCGGTGTGCCGGGAAGGCATACTGTTGAGGGGCACGGCGAGCTTGGTGCCGCTGGAGCTACCTGTCGCGAGTTTGCGGGAGGGTCGTAGAGCATGGCGTCTCCGAAGCTCTCGGGTGCGTCTGTCGACTTACGAATAGATGAGAGTGAGTTGGACACGGTGCGGTAACCCTTGTAGAGGGTGAGCAACCTGAGAGGCATCCTGTCTGACTTACCGTTATGGAATGCTCGATTGCAAGGGTTGAGTAGGTACAAGTGGAATGTTATCAACTCAAATTCGCGGAGAACACTTAGGTGATGGTGATATGATGGTAAGGGACGCCAGGCCGAGTAGATGGGAGAGCGCGAACTATATACCTTGCGAGAAACCGTCCGCCGTGAGTGTTTGCAAGGCCACAGAAGATGGTTACGGTCATTGTTCGACCAGAGCTTTGCCTGGATCAACAATCGTAACAAAGACCTTAATGGCATAGTCAAGAGTCTTTGACACCTTGTCGCATACCGAGGCATCCCTGTGATTCATTGTATCAACTCTTCTAGGGACAATGGCTTTCATCGTGAAACGCTCACACAGTATCTATGCACTGCATGCTAATCAACGCTTTTATTACACGCGTAACCCTTTGACTAAAACTTTAGCAAACTAGACCTACAGCGGGTAGCGCAGGCTTGCGGTGGTTTGCTGGCAGGTACCTAGACAAGATCGGGCGTCTTCGTTGCTCAACCTCTGCGGTGCAGCGTTTCCGAAACAGGTGAGTGACGAAGCCGAATATTGGCGCCGACAACTCAGCTTTCATATTTTGTCCCATCCCGCGCCGTTGCTCCTCTTCGGTTCCCACAGCACATACTAATACACAGCCATGATCAGATGGCCACGACAAATGAGAAGTATTTCGGATTAGTAAATCAAGGCGATGACCTTGTCCAAGGCGCCGCTCGGTGCGGCCCAGAAGGCAAGAGCAATGATCAGATATAGGCCGAAAAGCTGCGAATATGCCAGTCAGTATTGGGAAGGCAGCGAAGACGAAGAGGTCTTACCATGGCGCCCTCGAGATAGTTCGACTTTCCATCCTGGACTGTGTACGTGACGACGAGCACCGACAGAGCGAAGGCAATAGTTTCGACTATTTTCAGACATCAGCATATGATCAGCGACCACTTGACACGCAGTAGGCACTTACAAGTCTCAAAGTGCAAGCTCATAGGCTGGTCAATGATCCAGCCCAGAATAACCAGGAAGGGAGTAACAAGAAGAGCAATCTGTATGCTCGATCCGATCGCGACTCCCATGGCCAGGTCCATCTTGTTTCGAACTGCCACTACACACGCAGTAACGTGCTCTGCCGCGTTGCCAACGATGGGAATCAAGATCAGACCGATGAAATTCTTGCTGATGTCGTGCTCCTCAACGATGGCATCGATGCTATCAACGAGATAGTCGGCACACACTGAGACCATGATCGTAACGACGATCAAGACGGCGGCAGCGGCCCACGGAGACATGACATCCGAGTCCTCCTCCTCATTCATCGCCTCAAGCTCGGCCGGGTCTTCGGGCATGAACAGGTTCTTGTGTGTCCGCAGCTGGAACCAAAGGTACAAGATATAGAGTAAGAGCAGAATTATGGCCGTGCCGCGCGACAGAAGCAGGATGCTCGACTGCTTTTCGTGCTCGTGGGCGCTATCCAGGACGTTATAGAGCGCAGCCGGAATGACCAAGGAGGCGGAGGAGAGGGCCATAAGCGAGCAAGTCGTCTGTGCGGTGACTGACTGGAAGCTCTGCTCCATTCCCTGGCCATTCGCATCACGCATGTTGAAGAAGCCGCCTAGCATGAAGCACATGCCTAAGACGAGCAGAAGGTTCGAGAGAATAGAGCCAAGCATCGACGACTGAACGACCTCGATCTCGCCGGCCCTTAGAGCGATGATGCTGACCTATGCGACGCGTTAGTCAGGGTGGGTCGGGCGGAGTTAGAATACAGAAGGGATACGCACAATGAGCTCGACCGCATTGCCAAATGTAGCATTCAACAGTCCTCCAAGCGTCTCTCCCAGACGCTTCGATATCTCCTCTGTAGCAAAAGAGAGAACGGCAGCCAAGGGAATGATAGCGAGGAAGTTCAGTGTGAACACAGTGGTAGGGTCCCATCCCAGCTTACCGGCAATAATGCCGATAGGGACGAAGACAAGGAGGATGTTAACCGGACCTATACAGAGTTAGCGGTGCCTGAAATCAGTATATCCTCGGCATGGAAGAACACTTACTACTCAACAAGGTGACCTTGATCACGTTGAATGTCCGTGCCGACCATCGCACAAGCAGATTGTCGCTGTCCGTGCCCGGAGTCTGCCTCCGGTCAAAGAAGACACGCCGGAGGAAAGAGGCGCGGCTCTCCTCCCTCGAGTGGTACCCAAGCAGGGGGCTTTCTTCGTCCATGATGTGTCCGTTGTTCAGCGTACTGTGTCCAGTCCACGTCTGGCGGAGCTTCCGGCGGAAATCTACGACGGCTGGCGAGTCTGTTAACCAAAGGCTTCCCATAGCTAAGTGGTACTAGATCCAGTTGTTCGGATAGCTGGGAAAAAAGAATCCATGCTGCGGTGCAACTGTAAACGTTGTCAAGAGGGCGCAGGCGTCAAACAGATACTTGGTTGCCCGGTTGGCGTGAGAGTCGCAGGCCAAGATTGGAGTTGACGAAGGAAGTGATGTGGGCATTCAGGAAACGAACATGGGAAGGGCACTCACACACCATGGTTATCCGCTGTTCGCTAGTGCTAATGCGGACAGCGGTGCTGATTCAGTAACAGTTGATCCGAATATCAGACGTTTAGTCCGAGTCAAACTTTAACGAGACGCAATTACACAAGTGCAACAGCGGCAGAAAACGGCGGAACAAGCTATCAAGACGACCGCTCAATTGGGATCTTCTAGGCTTCTCGGCGGGCAGCAAGATCGGCGACAATGGAGAGCAGTGGATGCGCCAATTGTAGCAGGAACGTGTCTTTGATTCCACGTCACCAGGCGAGTGGACAAAGGACAGACGAGATTGATGCGAAGCACGGTGCGATGCCAAGAGTGGCTGTGTAAACCGTGAGATGCAGAGTAAGAGAATCAAAAAGAGACGAAAGATGAGACGTCGGCGGATGGGGTGGAACCTTTAACCCCGACGGGAGCTCTGCAGAATGGATGGAGAAGCGCTATCTCGAGACGGGATGAACCTTGCCTAGTTGCTGCTGTCTTATACTTGAAGTTGTGTACCGGTTATTGCTACTCGATGTTGAGAATCGTGCAACTTGAAATACTTGGAGAACGAGAATTCACACAGAATCTCTGGCGTCACCGACCACCAGTGGTTTGCCGGATCAAGGTCATTGCCAGTTTGGGAGAGCTCCATGCTGCGGGGAGCTTCCCCTGGCAACCACACGCACGCTAAGCCAAGCTTGGCGTTCTTGGTTTCACTGGTCTGGACCTCCTCCTCCTCCACAGTGCCGTCACTCTTCTGACTCTGAGCATTCTAAACCTCCGCCAAAGTGCACCTTTGGGACAGATCAGATCCAGTAAGCGGCCGTAGCATCCATCGCCAAGATGTTGGAATTTCTGACTGACCAAAGGATTCGCCGTTCCAATTTATCCAGAACAGGGGCAGGCGACGATAGTGTTGTTACGTGCGAACATGTAAATAGCGAATCGTGAGACTGAAATTCATGGACATGCCAAGGAAAGAGGCCTCCCATCGTTGGACCAGTAGGTACCTTACTCGTGCTGTCTGGTCCGTGCTTCATGCGACGTCACTTTTGATGGGAACCTTGCATCGACCTTGTCAGCCAAAACCCCCACCATAACCCGAATCACGGTCCGGTTCACAATATGTCCGACTCCCGATGGACTCCGGCTACGGGATACGGCGCGGGTTGATGCATTCGGCTCCAGTCGTCCCGGTACGATTCTCCTCTTCAGCGAGAATGATTCAAGAAGACGGGCATCCCAGAGCTCCGCATCCGTGGTTCCCGCTATATGATCCCACGCGTAGCGCAAAGTCTTTTTAATCCGTCTTCGTCTCCGAATACTCTCCAGCCGCAAGTGCGCTCATCATTGCACATGTGAAGAGTGTACTGGAAAGATCACAGCTTGCGTCAGTATGTACATCGACCGGCCCCGCTCTAGCTGTGTTCGCCGTTTACTCGTCGTTCCCGGTTCTGGCATTAGATGCCGTGCCGGAATGGCGCCGCTTTGTCAAGCAAAGCCGGGTCCTAAACTCAACTAGAAGCTTCTCAGTGTTGGCAATGATTTGATACCCAGAATTCTTGGGAGCTACCGTTTCCATGTGCCGACAAGCCGTTGACTGCGTTGGATTTGCAACCGCGCGCCCTTTGCTCAAATATTTGTCATGCTGCACGACGAGCATCTCCGCGTGCCTTGAGCCGAGTGAGTGCGAGCTTACTCATACCCCCCTCAACGTTATATATCGGGAAGTTGTGTGTCTATGACTGCTAAGCGTCGAGCACGCAATGAAGTGTCGATATATATATATCTGCTCATTATACTCATCTGTTCAACTTCTGGTGTCCTGCGCCACCGCTGAAATCAATTTCACGTTTGGACTCTATCAGCAAGCGCTACCATTTAGTCTTACCACAATGTCGACTTTAACAGAACTCAACGGAGGCTGGCACCCAGGCGAAGTCGCTGTGCACAAACTCCTCAACATTCCAAACTACGGCGGCAAACCCAACTCACGCGGCATGCCACCCCAGTACGGCTACAGAATAGCCGCCTCTCCACTGGTCGCTTTTGGAGCCCTGGATGAGGAAGGGAGGCCATGGACTACCATCTTAGGAGGCGAACGCGGGTTCAGCCAGCCCATCCAGAAAGGGTTTCTGGGTGCCAAGAGCTTGGTAGACAGAGCCCATGATCCTGTCGTACAAGCACTACTCGGCTCAGCTCTGCCCGACGGCGAACTGTTGCAGGTGGAAAAGCCTGTCAGTGCCCTAAGTGTCGACCTCGAGAACCGAGACCGGGTGAAGATAGCAGGCCGCATGATAGCCGGCGTCCTATCCAGACAAGAGGGGACAGATACGGCTGTTAGTGAGATGGAAATGGCGGTTTTGGTAAAAGAGACGCTGGGTAACTGTCCAAAGTACATGAACAAGAAGATCATCAGAGCGCACGTCCCTTCTCCGAAACTTGTGTCGGATACCCTGCCACTACCCAAGGAAGCACTGGACTTGATCGAGAAAGCGGACATGTTCTTCCTCACCTCGGCGAACGGCGAGGCAATGGACACGAATCACCGCGGCGGTCCGCAGGGCTTCGTCCGCGTGGCCAGGAACGCGCCGGACGAGGTCGTGGTGGTGTACCCCGAGTATTCCGGTAACAGGCTCTACGAGTCACTGGGGAACCTGTACCTCAACCCCAAAATCGGGATCGCGATCCCGGATTTCGACACGTCAGACGTGCTCTACCTCACCGGTACGGCCAAGATACTCGCTGGTGCGGACGCGGCTGCTCTTATCCCGCATCAGAAACTGGCCATCAAGATCACCCTCACCGCGGCCCGGTTCGTGAAGGACTCCCTCCCCTTCCGTGGCGTTCTGGGGGAGCGGTCGCCGTACAACCCTCCCGTACGACGGCTGGCGATCGAGGGGGCTCTGCCGGCAGATGGCAAGGAGGCGGCGGCAGCTACGGCTACCCTGGTCAAGCGAGTGGCGCTCACGCCGACGATTCATCGGTATACCTTCCGCTTCGACGCCGTGCGGCACAAACCGCGGATGAAGGCATGGAAGGCCGCGCAGTACGTCACGCTGGACTTCAGCCCCGAGCTGGACGAAGGGTGGAGTCATATGCGCAACGACGATCCGCAGAGTCTGAATGACGATTTTATTAGGACGTTCACTATCTCTAGTCCACCTCCTGCCGTACCGACCGGCAGCGGAGAGGAAGTGGAGATTGAAAATGGTACGGTGTTTGAGATCACGGCGAGGACGCATGGCCCTGCTACGAGATTGTTGGAGAGGCATAACCTCCGCATGCCGCTTGAGATACCGGTCATTGGGTTTGGAGGTGAAGAAGGATTCCGGATGAGTGCCTTGGGGGGAGCGAAGATGCCCATATTTGTTGCCGGAGGGGTGGGTATTACGCCTTTGCTGGCGCAGGTTGGCGAGTTACTGCGCCGTGGTGGGGATGTGAGATTGAGGGTCGTTTGGAGTCTGAGGGCGGAGGACCTGCCGCTTGCTGTTGAGGTCTTGGAAAAGAACAAGGGCCTGGGAAACGTCCTGCGGTTGTTTGTTACTGGTCTAGTAAAGGCTAAAGCGAAGGGGTTGATATCGAAGATTGAAGGGATGGGGGCAACGGTTGTTGCAAGGCGACTTGCAAGGGATGATGTCCTCCAGGTAGCGGATGCCAACATGAAGGATGGAGGGAGGAAATACTATCTGTGTGTAAGTCCTGAACTACACAAGGTTTTGGTAGAGTGGTTGGGCGGCGAGGAAGTTGTGTCGGAGAGCTTCAACTATTAGGGCCATGTACCTAAAATTCAGCTGAATATCAGTCTGATATTTTTAAGACACGATGTGTACCTATCTATTCTGGGAATATCCTTTCGGGCTGATTGCATGTTCGGAGATGTGTACATAGTACGTGTATGTCGGATCACTACGTGTAGACTAGCGCTGACTACCCTGTCGATCACGGCCAATTTCAAGTGCCAAGCAATGACATCACAGCGCCCAGAACTAAACAAATACAACTTCCAACGATACATAAGCAAACTGTCAAAGTCTCTATCGATCAACCACGAAATGTGAAGCTGCTGCTCAACATATGACGAGCGGTCGACACAAGGCATTCTGTCTTTCTTCCATTGTAAAATAGTGCTACCTCAGTCATGAACGCTCCTTTAGTCGGCCTCGCCGTCACGCCGACGGTGGTGTCGACTCTGCTCTCTCATGTAAGTGCTGTCTACTCTCTTGACCTTGCCTCCTCCTGTTTCCTCGAACATATAGGTTGACACGATGACAGTACATCAATCGGAAACCCCTCCGTCAGCGCCCGACAGCTCACCTCTCCTACGACGAAGGCCTGCACCTCATCCGCTCCTTCCTGCAGCACGCCTCGCACCACACGGTAGAGGAACTACAGGCCTTTACCTCGCAATGGGTGCCGCACCCGCAATGGGTCAAGGTAGACGAGGTCGTCGTCCCCTCCGACGCCCTAGATCGTTCCGCGCAGATGCTGCGCACCCAGCTTGGACCCGAGGGCCTCAAGAAGGTCGGGGGCGAGAAGTGGTGGACCTGGCGGAAGCCGGGCAAGGAGAGCGTGCTCAGAGCGGAGTGGATCGAGATGAAGGCGGATTATAACGAGAGAAAACGCAATAATGACCCTGGCAAGAGGGTGATGCTGTACGTTCACGGCGGCGCTTACTTCTTTGGCAGCGTCGACGAACACCGGTACCAGATGCAGCGGCACGCGAGGAAACTGAAAGCACGCGTGTTCGCGCCTAGGTATCGACTTGCGCCGCAGTTTCCATTTCCTTGTGGGCTGCAGGACTGTCTGGCTGCGTATCTGTATCTGTTGACCCAGGTGGAGCCGAGCTCGATTGTGTTGGCCGGCGATTCGGCTGGTGGCGGCATGGTGGTCTCGATGCTTGTCACGCTGAGAGACCAGGGCGTGCCGCTCCCCGCGGGCGCTGTGCTGATCAGTCCTTGGGTGGATCTGACGCATAGTTTCCCGAGTGTGGCCGGGGAGGCGCCGCTGGACTATATACCGCAGAGTGGGTTCCACCATAAACCGAGTGAGGCTTGGCCGCCGCCGGACGAGGAGGAGTTGGAAATAATCAAGAAGGTTGTCATTGGGCAGAAAAAGCAGTTGGATGAGGAGTCTGTCGGTGGGAAGGGGGATAGTGGCGAGGCTGGTGAGGGTGTGCCTACGATCGAAGATGTCAAGGAGAAGACTCAGCGGCTTTCTCTGGTTATTGATGGCCAGCACATTGAGATCAAGGAGCAGATCCAGATGTACACCACCAACGAGCTGCTGGCACACCCGCTAGTCAGCCCGGTCATGCAGCCGACTTTAGGCGGCCTACCTCCGGTTCTAGTCATGGTTGGAGGAGGTGAGATTCTGAGGGACGAGCACATATATCTCGCTCACAAGTTCGCGAATCCGCAGAAATACCTTCCTCCCGACGCCCTGCTAGACGACCATGCACGAGAGCAGATCAGGAAGTACAGACCAACCGACGTTCAGCTCCAGGTTTGGGATGACCTCTGCCACGTGGCTCCTACCCTCAGCTTCACACGTCCGGCGAAGTACATGTACCGAAGCATAGCACAGTTCGGGGCTTGGGCGCTCGCTAGAGCACAAAAGACAGAGATCGACATCTTGGATGATGACAACATATCTGTTATTTCGGGCTCCGAGTCCGACCAGGAGGAGCGAGAGGAGAAAGAAGTGGACACCCGACCGGACAGCACGATCAAACAAACAGTCGGCCGGGCCGGAGATGCTCTTCCGCCGTTCATCAACCACATGGTGCGCCAGCGCATAACACGCCACGGCGACATTCTGCCTCTCCCAGCGCCCGAAGAATTGCCAGGCTGCGCGATGAGCAACGAATTAGTCGGTGTCATCAAGCAGGGGCCTGTGAAGAAATGGCTGGATCAGAAGCGGAAGTGGGACTCCCGATATAAGGGGGTTAAAGCGAGGGTGCACGAGAAGAGAATCAAGGACGCGAGGGCTGGCTTTGAGAGCTTTGGAGCGGGCGAGATGCCGCCGCCGAGTGCGCTGGCTGGACACAGAAAGATTGGAGGCGAGATGATGAAGGAGAAGAAGAAGGTGAAGAGTTATTGGTTAAGTTTATGGAGTCTTTGGGGGTCGAAGCACGATGAAATGACGGTTGAGAGGGAGAGAGTTGCTGAGGGGAAGGAGGCTGTTGAAGTTATTGATGGAGACGAGGGGAAGACATTTGATCATAGTTGTGGGAGCGATGATAGTACTGGTGTCACCGGCGGTGCTGACAGAGAAGGGAGGTCAGGTGCAAAGGGCAAGGCAGGAGACTTAGGTCGTAGTCGATCGAGGAGGAGGGCGGTGACGGATCAGAATCAGACTGGCAGTCTTGATAACTTGGAGGGCAGTGTTGAGTCGGTACCGCGTATGCCGGCTACACCGGGGAAAGGAACGGTTAGCAACTCCCTCAGGCCGGACTATGTCCCGGATACTGGTGTAACAGGGAAGCGACCAAGAGTGGACGGCATCGCCATGCCATTCAGTATCAAGAAGGAAGCTGAGACGGCGAGCATGATCACGTTGAACTCCGGACGGGGAGATGGGATGGTGTCGGGACAGAGTGGTACTCCGAGGCCGATGAGTCCAGTAACATTGAACGAGAAGGATGATGAGATGAAACAGGAGAGTGGTAATGTTGCAAACACTCAGTTTGACAGTACTGGGGCCCATGGCAACCTGTCCCCAGAATCGGAGACGCCAGCTCTGGAAAGACCTGGGTTGGAGACGTTTGTCACAGCTGCGGAGGATCTACCCAAGGTGAAAGGGGTGGCTACGGAGTGATGGAGAGAGGATGGAACTGCTTTTTGTACTAGCTGCATTGTCCCTGTTACATGATACCCATCATGTTTATCTTGTTGTTGGCCAGTTATCGGCTGTCGCAGAAAAAGCATGCCACACTTGACAAACTATGACCTCGCGAGAGGTGCGAGTGGATGGCCGGACGGTAGTCAAATGGCCTGGCAGCAAGCTTAGTTACCCAAGCCTCAGACCTCAAGAAGTCATTGAGAGAGTTTAACCATCACTGCCCAGAGTGTTGAGTATTGCATCAGCCCTCACTCTCACACCTTTGTGTACAGGTGCCCTAAAGGAACCATAAACAAAGTCATGACGGGCTTTTGCCTTCTCCTAGTGGTATATCCGATCCGTATGTACAGAGTTACAGTTGGTGTTGTACAGTTTGTTCTCGTTCCAGACGCCTCTAACCCTTTAGCCCTGGACCGACGACACGTCTATGTCGTGAATGACTTGCTGCGACGACGCAGTCGTACCCGTGTTTTCAATCCAGTATTATCAACCAAATAAAGTCATACCGCCGTTCAGTCCACCGCATTCTCACGCTTCCATCTGTTGAGATACAGGGCTGGGTCTCTAGGACCAGCCTTGGTCTCGTACTGTCCATATGTCTTGTCCACGTTCAGGGTCACGAATGGTGTGAGCTGTCAGATGCCATCCATCAGTACCGTAACCAGCATATGCAGGCCAATTGATATGGCACGCAGATAAACGCACCTTAAAGTCCTTCAATCCTTGTGGCACGACATATGTCCGCACACGCGAGTAGTCCACGATGAAACCACCATGCTTCGTGTGGGAACCAATGGTACCTGTCCGGTTTCCCTTGTAGTAGCCCTTGTTGATGTCCTTGGTCGTCAGCCGTAGATGGCGGTACTTCTTGAGGAGTTGCTGTGTTGGGCGCATCGTGTCGCGAAGCCGTTAGGGCCGTGATCGAGAGGGAGAACGACGGATGGATGCTTATTTGTGTCCTGCTTCCCTCCTGTAGAAGTAGATTTGCAGTCAAGGACAGTCTGAACTCCTTGGTCGCCGGTGGCTCGATGGCTTTGTCGTCCGCAATTGTTAGAGGTGAAGTCCAGTGTTGAAGTTATCGCGAAGCTAATGCGGAAAGTTCTGACCGTCCTGGATCTATCTGATGCAGAAGAGTGAGTTCCGCGGAATCCACGGTCCACCCCGCTAAAACTTGTCCCTCACCGCCTGTATGCCACTCGGCAGAAAAAGTTCCCTTGGGAATTTTTGGAGCTCGCGAATGCTGTCTTATCGCTACCAAATCTGAGGGCGAGCCAAAGGTGAGATCGCTTTCGACAACCCTCACCACCACCACACCGCCAAAATGCCAGGAAGACAAGCCCACGGGCGGTCTCTTATGCCTGGCGTCTCGGGCCCGAAAGGTGCCAAGAAATCGAACTCGACTCAATCCAAATCCCGCTCTAAGTCGAGGTCCAAAGCCCTCGATGCCTTTGCCTTGGCAGAAGAAGCGGTCGGGCCTGAAAAGACGAAAGGTGTGCGCACACGGGACCTCGAGCCGTCACCAGAGCCACAAGCCCGCAACAAGCGGTCCCGAGGTGACGATGACGAGGATGAAGACGAGGATGAAGAAGATGAGGACGAGGAGAACGACACTCGCATGAAGAAACGGGCCAGGAGAGCAGCGGAAGACGGCGAGGAGTTTGACGACCCAGACATGGAGATGGAGGAGGATAGTGAGGGAAATGAGTGGCACGTCGGTGTCGGTGGCGACGATGAAGACTCTGAGATCGACAGCGACGATGCTTTTGGTGAGGAAGACGAGGCGGAGTTTGAGGAGTTTGCTTTCCGCGGAAGTAAATCCAAGAAGTCTAAGAAGAAGAGGAAACAGGAGGCGGAGGATGAAGACCTCGAAGAAGGGGATGATGACGAGGATCTTGAGTCCCTCGGGTCAGATGCCATCGATCTTGCGACAGCCTTGGATCAGTTCTCAGAGAGCGAGGAAGAGGAAGCCGGGGGGTCGGAATCTTCTGGCTCAGATGATGAAGAAGATGAATCATCTAGCAGTGATAACTCCGACTCTGACGATGAAGATGATGAGGACCCGGCAGCACGAGACGCCTTGAAGTCCCTAATATCAGGCTTTGCCGGTGACGAAGACGAAGATGCGGAAGCTGCCAAGTCGACAACAGGCCAAAAAGCCAAGATTGGACTCAAGGATCTTGGCTTGTTTGGGGTGAAAGACCCGCATATCAAGAAGTCACTAAAGTTGATGAACAAGGAAGAGAAAGCAACCAAACCTGGAGCATCGAAGAAACTCGACATACCTCTAGCGAAGCGTCAGCAAGATAAGCTTTTGCGGACAGCTGCCTTTGAGAAGGCTTCCGAGACGCTGGACAGGTGGACAGACACAGTCAAGTCGAATCGTCGAGCTGAGCACCTATTCTTCCCTCTCGCCCAGAACGCCCACAACGCCGGTCTCGATAACGGCGAACTACTCCCCCTAAACCCGAAAGCGGCTGGCACTGAGCTAGAGCAGACCATCATGGCGATCATGGAAGAGAGTGGTCTTGGTCCAAGCTCCAAGCAAAAGGAGCAGAAGTCTCAAGACGGCGAAGACAAAGAGCCAGGCCTCTCGAAAGCCGAGCGGAAAGAGCTTGTCAACCAACGCCGAAGGGAACGCGATCTGGCCTCACGAGAGCTGGCTCGTGCCAAGCGTATCAAGAAGATTAAGAGTAAGGCCTACCGCCGCGTCCACCGCAAAGAGCGTCTCGGTGACGAGGAGGCCACGCTCGCGGCCATGAAAGAGGCTGGCGAGATCGACTCTGAGGAGGAGAAAGAGGCGCAGGACCGGCGCCGAGCCATGGAGCGCATGGGTGCAAAGCACAAGGAGAGCCGCTGGGCCAAGATGGGAGCCAAGGCTGGGCGAGCTGTGTGGGATGACGACTTCCGGTCCGGACTGACGGACATGGCCCGCCGGGACGAGGAGTTGAGGAAGCGGGTCGAGGGGCGGGCTGCTGATGAGGACGATGATTCCGATGACGATGTGTCCGAGGCATCAGCTGACTCAGAGACCGAGAGGCGGCGTCTGCTCCGTGACTTAGATCGCGCTGCCGCTGCGGACGAGGCGCCGAAATCTGGCCTCATGCAGATGAAATTCATGCAGAGAGGCGAAGAAGCATTAAAGAAGGCAAATGACGAGCTGGTTGAGCAGATACGGCGGGACCTTGCTTCCGATGCTGAAGAGGAGGACGACAATGAGGAGCAACCTGATGTTGGTCGCCGGCAGTATGGCGTGAACAAGTCTACTGGCGAGGCCAAGCCAGGTGACTCGTCACGGCGTGTTGCTAGGGCTGCTGCCAGGGCCGCTGAGCAGAAGGATGGATTTGTCATTGATACCGCGCCGTCAAAGTCGAGCCTGTCCAACGGCTTGTCTGAGCTCCAAAATGAATCTCTTGGTGCTGCAGGTGCATGGTCTCGTGCTGGCCAGGCGTCCCGCAAAGGCAAGAAGGGCATCAAAGGCGCACCAGTGGAGGAACTCGACTTCTCCAGCGCTGCAATACTGGCCACTACCAAGTCGGTTTCCAAGCCGAAGAAGACTGGTGACGTTGTCCTGGCCGACGGAGCATCGTCTGACGAAGAGGATACTCTTCACCTTCCGATGGCTATCCGCGACACGGAACTCATCAAGCGCGCCTTCGCGGGCGAGGACGTGGTGGGTGAGTTTCAGAAGGAGAAGAGGGAAGTGGCAGACGAAGACGACGAGAAGGAGGTCGACAACACGCTGCCTGGATGGGGCAGCTGGGTTGGCGATGGCGTCAGCAAGAAGCAGAAGCAGAAGCATGCCGGCAGGTTTATCACTAAGGTTGAAGGCGTGAAGAAGAAGGACCGGAAGGACTGGAAGCTGGAGAGGGTTATTGTTAACGAGAGGAGGGTGAGGAAGGTCAGTCTCCTACTGCATACCCCTTTCCAGATATCGCGACATTCTTTGCTGACTTTTTGTGACAGAACGACAAGTATCTCGCATCACAGCTACCTCATCCATTCGAGTCCCGTCTTCAGTACGAGCGGTCTTTGCGCTTGCCAGTAGGACCGGAGTGGGTCACCAAGGAGTCGTTCCAGGACGCGACGAAGCCGAGGGTCATTCTCAAGCCCGGTGTCATTGCGCCTATGTCGAAGCCAATGGTCTAACGAAGTCACGGCATTGTTATGTACATAGAAGCTCAAGGGCACTGTGTTTGGGCCTTGTTGGGCAAACATTAATTGACGTCCTGCCCAAGGGACTTGCTATATTGCGCCTGTCAAGGCAGGCATCTACGGAAAGTAGATTGAAGGAAAGACAAAACAGACCAATGCAATATTCCCGAGATACTACACATACGTCAATGACAGCCAATTCAACGTGTGCACAAGACAGTTATAAACCTATAGCAGAAACTCCAGCCTCCAACCTCCAAGCAAGAACATGTGAGCTCATCCGGTGTACCACGACGATTTTACCCGAATGTCAGACAAGCACCCGATTTGATGATCTATGAATTCCTTTTGCGTGTTCTCGTCGATCAAATTATCGGCACCGACCTCTCTCGTCTCAACCGGGATGCTTCTCAGCCACCAACTTACCCTCTCCATTGACAAACACACGACGAACGACCTCTTCCCATTTCTGCCGGTCCTGGAGGCGAATTTGGAATTTCACTGGCTCGCCTAGGCTGACGGGACTGTCCTGGCCCTTGAACAGGCCTTGCATTTCGGCATACACTTTAGCGTGAAGGCGCAGACCGATGTCCCTCCTCGAGTAGAGGTTCGAGGTAGCGAGCTTCCTGATGCGGTCGTGGGTGTGCGTAATGAGCAACTTCTGGCCATCTGCTTCCCAGTGCAAGGGCGGCGCTGCCTCTACCGCTTGAGAGTCGTGAGCTTCAGACAGTCCCTTCGTGATCTCCAGCAGCAAGGCAGGGATTGTGATGCGGTCGCGCGGGTTCCCCGCCGTGCAAGCCGCGATGACGCGCTCAAGCCGGGCGATTGAGTTACCGCTTACGTGGCGGCGCCAGTAGGCTTCTTGCTCAAGATGAGTGAGAGCTCTGAGACTGGCTTCGTCGGTGACGCCGAGCTCAGGGTCGGGAACAACTTTGCCCTCTTTGAAGACGAGCTTACGCTTCTTGGCAGCGGGTTTTTCGAAGGAGTTTTGGTATATGCCCTTGACGATGTTCCCGATCGCCCAGACGTTGGTCCACCAGCCGTAACTACCCTTGATACCAGCGCCACCCATCTCTTTGTCCTTGCCTTTGTCCTTGGAGAAGTCATCGCTGCTTTCGGTTAAGTCTTGGACTCGCTCCTGTAGTGAAGTATTTTGTTAGATCGCAAGGGGAAGTATTCAAGGGCTACAGCTTTACATACTGGAGCATAGCCACCTGAAGCTTTGTAATGGTGCTGCTTCAGAGCAAGCTCTGCCTTGACCTCTGTAGCCCGATACCTCTTCGCTGCGCCGGGCTTGTCAAGCTCTTCCCACGGCTTATTCACGATGTCACTAGCCGGCAAACGTATAGCAGCACTGAAACCTGAGATCTGGTTATTCGCTTATGGTCAGCATTAGTCATGTTTACCAGGTATTCTCGACTGGATGGTGTCTTGCGTTGATAACCGACCTTGAAACACGTCGAGCCACCGCAGGTGTGGCCGTAATCGGGATCCGAACTGATCATAACTATCATCGTCGCCGTGTTAACAATGCCACTTCTTCTTGTTACTTCAGCAAGTATGATGTTTTAAACTCACCATTAGACTGCCCCAGATCCAGATGGACGATCTGGTCCCACCCCTGGACAGGAAAGTCGGGATATTCAGATCCCCAAGCCATGACCGCGCACGCCTTTGCCAAGCATTGGAACAACTTCCACAGACTGTATGTCGAAAACTTATTGCTCCCCAGCAGTTGATGCTGTCTAGCATCTCCGCTTCCTGTCCACTCGTCACATTTTGTGAAGAACCCACTGTCGCTGTGCAAGGGAAAGCCGACCATCTTGACAAAGTGTGACGAGCCCGTCATGTTGAGCAACTCCAGTATTCTAACCTCTTCCTGGAAAGAATTCGACCAGTCGACCTCCAGGTCCTCCTCTGAGTTGTGGCGCTCAGCATCTTCGAGGGAGTTCCTGGCGTGCAACCCCGTCTTCATGTTGGTCTTGTACACTAGCTCCCTAGACGGAGAGCTGGTGGGCTCATAAGTCCAGCCCCAGAACTCGACGCACTTGACGATCGCAATCCGCTCGTCGACGAAAAGAATCTCCTTGGGAAGATATACGTAGCCCTCCTCTGTGTAGAAGAGCGGGTACACGGGCGGCTCAATCCCGGCGTCCGGGTGGACGATGCCATCATCTCCGGCGGGCCAGTGCAGGGCTACCGAGAACGGGCCGGGGCGGACGATCTTGTCCCGAATTTCAGCGTCGCTCTGCCAGAGGGCTTTGACGGGGTGGGGCGTGCCGTCTGTCGGTGGCTTTGTAAGGACCAAAGGCGCGTGGACGTTGCCGGCTTCCCAGGGTCGACGGCGGACATCAAAGCTGACTTCGAGGCGGTCGGCCTTGGTTGAGGCTAAGTTCAGGCGCGGAATGGCACCTTCGGGTTCAGAGGAGGCGCCTGGTTTATTGCGTAGTTTCGGTCTTGCGACGGATGCCGTTGGTGTCTGCGATACTTCCTTGGCTGGAGCCGAGGTCACGGCTGGTGCCGGTCTTGCTTGTGATGTCTTCTGGACTCGCGGGGGGGAGTGCATTAGATGCGTTAAATCGCGGCCTGGTGGCGGAGCGATGTGGTCCCCGTCGGTTGAGTTTGCTCTGTCGGTCTTCTGCTCAACACCTTCATCTGTATCACTCGACATAGCTCCTACTGCTGCACCTAACCTGGCGGTCGGCCGATTATCCAGGAAGCACCGTCGCTTTACAAGACTGCCATAGTAGGAAAACTTTACAAGCTAAGCAAGCAATGAAACACCCATCAGATAGATCTGGCTGGGCGCGCGTTCTTTGTTCAGTAAAGTCGATGTCTCTTATGAAAATGTGACACTTGTTGTCTTCAACACAGAGTAGGAACTCACGACAGTGATTCGAAAACGAAGACACAAGCGATCCCGAACCAGTACAGATGAGAACCTAACAAGAGGAGACCGATCGCCTGTTGTTGTTCACCTGCTGCTGCACTCATTGTCTCTATAACAGTAGCAGGATCGCTACCTCCTTTTCGCTCTTTGTTTGTCACAAACTCAATAGCTTGGCTGCAAACGGAGGGAGTATTTTCCCACCGTTTTCGAATGTACTAGTCAAACAAAGAAAAGATGTCCAAAGGCGCTTCGACCACCATTCTTCAACTTCCTAGAAGTTTGCTATATGGAGTAGCTCCAGGGAAGAAGCTAGTTCCAATTGTCGGTATGTCGATACTGGTGGTCAGGGGCAGGTTCGTAAGGTCCGCAGCCATTGTAGGGGCGCTCCATCCGGCGCTTTGCGTCACAGTCAGTCCCAGTCATCTAAATATAAATATAGGGGTAGACTTACGGAGTAGCAGCCACAGTGACAGTTGACACGGCATATGAGGAGTATGCTTGTCCAGCTCTAAGACACCCTCCGCTTCCAAACGAGCTGGAGCACTTGTAATACTCCCTGCTGCCTGACTCGGTCCAGACAGAAAAGTCACTGATGGTAATGCCATGACAAGGCTGAGCATCCGGACAGATGACATTGATAGGCGCCCGACGTGACCCATCAGAGCAAGATCCCTTCCAGTTCGTAAAGTTGAGGTCCTGGTACAGCACCCCGTCGCCGGGTTGCAGTTTCAATTGTGTCCAGTGCGCATCGATGTTGAGCGTGTACGCATTCTTGTGCCCGATGAAGTTGGAAAACGTGCAGTCCCTGACCGTTCCGTTGCCGCCGTTGGACTTGATCATGAACATTTGGTTGCTATTGACAGTGTAGATCTTGTCATACGTGATGTGCGAGATGTCAATGTCCAGTCCGAGACTACCCATGGCGCAGCCGCCCGACCAGTTGCAGTAGATCTGCTCAACAAGAACATACTTCGACGCGTTCTTTATTGTCACGCATTCGTCCCGGTTGGACACCTCGATGTCGTGGATCCATATGTTGCTGCCACTGACGTCGATTCCGTCCAAACCGCCTTCGTTGCCACCACGGATAACCATGTTGTATGCTTCGCCGTTGGTACATCTGTCTAACGTGAGATGAAATTGTGGTGCTAACGAGGGTTAGATGATTCACGAAATGAAATACCGGAGCTGGAGTTACCATCAACAAGAGCTATATCGTGGATCGAGAAGTCTTGAACTTGAGTAAGACGCATTATGCGAGCTCCATACTTTCCAGCTATATCCCTCACAGTCAGCCCAAAGTCAAAGATACAGAACAGAAATGTCCGTGGTCATCTCACACTTGTGCGTCTCATAGCCATAGCCCTGCACAGCTCCCTTAGAGGTACTGCTATAGAACTCAAAATTCTTCGTCTTCTCGATATAAATCATGTTGCCACTCTGAGACCTGAAACATAGTCAAGTTAGCAATAGCACCCAGTCCTTCACGCTGTTAGCGGGTCGTAGCTAACCCTGTGCGGTAGATGATGCCATCCAGCTGGAACGCCCAATTTTGTCCACCAGAGAGGCTGACCCATGTAGACATGCCATAGTCTCCAGGCGGTACGTATACTGTAGCAATAGTTTAGCGCAGGCATTGGTGGGAAGGAGGTGTCAGTGATGCTACAAACCAGTTCCTCCGTTCTTGCAGGCAGCAAAAGCAGATTGGATGGCAGGCCCAATATCGGCGGTCTTGCTCGCCACGCCTTTGTAGTTGAGGACATTGCATATGGTGCCACGCTTGCTGTCACGAGTCGTTGTCGGACCGACATGACCGCTCAGCTGTGCGTTGGTTGATGTCGGCAAGAGGCTCACGAGGGCGATGAGAAGTAGCAGGACGCTGAACATGGCTACTATTGCGTGCGGTCGATGTCAGGCTGTTTGTTTCAGATTTGTGCGACGTAACAAACTTGTCGCCCAACCTGGAACGAAATTCATTGATATACTAGGTCATTGAGGTCGATGCCGGGTGCAGATACACCGACGAGAAGAGGATCAATCACTCGGCCTTGCTCCGGATGCGACAAAGACCTCTTTCGGAAGGGCGACAAGCATAACATGAGAACGAATATACATCTCAATCAGGTGAGAATTATCCATTTTCCGATTCGTGGAGTCAACGGATGCGGAGGTGAATCTCCCTAGTTCGCCTGAACCCGGCTCAATGATATTATGGCCGTCTCAAATAAAGTACACATTATATCCTGACCCAAGTCCCGTCAGCTAATATCAGAAGAACAGACGTAGTTATCCATACCTTGCATAAGAGCGGAGAGCGATTATAAAGTCGGACCGGTTCGGATCGAGGGGAGAGACACTGTACCATCCAGCTAGGTTGAATACTAGTGCTCCTTCCCACGTCAAGGCCGTAAAATTGATGAAAGGTCAGAAAGCTACGTGTAAGGCTATAGTGAAGACCGTATATCGAATCCCAACGCTCCTTGCGAGGAAAAAAAAAATGCTCAATTTCAGCGGAGAGGACGCTCTCCCTTGCTATACCATGCAGGCATACATTACGTACATGAACGGGCTCTAAAGGTTTTATCTCTCGCACAACTGAGATCCTCCCAGACACAAAGTCTCCCAACGTGCACTGCCAACACCTACAGCTCAATGAGAGCCTCCTCCACCACCGGCTGCTTCGGAGCATGCTGTGGCGCCGACGGGAAAGACTCCTGAGCATATCCACTGTACGGATTTGGAGCCTGCTGTTGCGGCTGCCATACCGGAGGCAGCTGCACTTGCTGCGCAGCAGAATGTTGCCAGTATGGCTGTTGAGTCTGCTGTTGCTGTCCCTGCTGTGCCTGACCTGTCGGTTGCGCTGGTTGCGCTGGAAGTGTGGCTGGCGTCTCCGCCGGAGAAGGTTGATATGAGTGCATCGATTGTTGCAGATTGGGGTAGGGCGAATCCGAGCCAGACTGCTGCGCCGGTTGGGGGGGCGCATGCGGTACAGACTGCGCGTTGCCAAAGTAGAAAGATGCGGTCGGGTCCGTGGTCGGTGTTGTGCCCACCGAGTCCGGAGCTGAAGGTGCTGCCAACGGAGTTTGTTGCGGAGCTTGCGGGGCCTGGCCGGGCTGCTGATTCGGAGCTGCTTCTGTGGGCGGCGGATAGCTTGGTTGTTGCATGTACTGCGGCTGTGGCGCCACAGCGGGCGCATTTGTTCCCCAGCTTTCTGTCCTCTGGAGCTGTTGAGGGGGGTACTGTCCGTTAGGAGGGCCTACTACTGATCCTCGTTTGTCATACGAGGCGTACTGTGGTGGAGGTGCGGATTGAGGGGCCAGACCATAGGGCTGGAACCCAGCCGGTCTGGAATAATCTACCTGCGCATCCCCTGTGTAGAAATTCTCGGCCGTGCTCGGCGCCCCTATTGAAGGGTAGGGCGCAGAAGCTTGACGAGGAGCAGGAAGGTTATACCCGCCAAGGCTGTGCTGACTATAGGCCTTGGATAATCGCTCCTCCAGCATTCGATCGTAATAGCGCACGACTGTAGAAAGCTTTGCATGTAGGTCCAAAAGGGTATCTAGGATTGGTCAGTAAGAGTGACGCTAGCAACAAAAGACGGGCTCGCTTGGGACATACCGTGCTTGCTCATTGTCTCGCCGTAGGTACGTGCCAGTTTTGGCCGAAGAGTACCTATGCTGTCATACAACTCCTGAATCTGAGGCTCCCGTAGTATTGTCCCCGGAGGCTGTGTCTGCAGTCGGTCAACCAAGGTTGCGAACAGGTTGATGTTCTCGGCTTCAACTGGACTGAGCTCGTAATCGTTCTTCGGGAGCGAGAAAGGAGCTGAAGAGGACGCAGTTCCCGGACTGGAAGCCTGCTCCTTAAGCGCGGCAGCATGCCTCTTCTTCTGCTCTTCCATATCAGCCAGGGACGCTGCGATGGCCGCCTTCAGATCATCATCCTCTTCTTCCACAGGCTTTGCGGGTGCAGGCTCACTGCCGTTGACCTTTGTGTGGCTGGGGGCGGGGCCGTTCGTGGACGGTGGAACATAGCCGCGGGAATGCCTGTTCACGTCCTCTAGACTCATTGCCAATGCCTTCCTTATGTCCTCGTCAAAACCGTCGTCCTGTTGCACCCTGGCGTCTCGGGGCTGCATAGGCGCGGAGCTGCGCGACTTATTTGGGAAGGACGAGTAAAGAGTCGGGGTCCGCTCCTGACCAGAACCGCCTCCGCCACCAAAACCCTTCGAAGATTTGTCTGTAAGCTTAGCGTAGCAGCCATCGTCCACCCTGACCGGCTGCAGAATGCCGAGATGCGGTAGAGGGATGGACTTGCTCGAGCACTGTTGGTCGAAGACGTTGCCGCAATTGCGGCAGTGGTGCTTCCGGTTTGTGAATGTAAATGCGGTTCGACACCTCATGCAAACGTCGGAGTCGATCCATTCGGGTGGCTAGCCAGGGTTTCATTTTAGTCAACCATGTATGTGCAGACATGGAGCGCCAGGATTACTCACGGCACTGCTGTCAATCATGCTGCTCGCAACACTGACACGCGGAGGGAATTGATAGCCCTCGCGCTGTAATGTCTTGTAGACCTCTCCAATATACGATAAGTCCTGCCGGCCCTCGGTAGCAGTGGCCCAAGTCTGGATCAACTCGAGCATTTTAGACCGCACCTGGAGGTTGACGGCCACAGGTCCGGTGGCTTTCAAGAGGGAGACGAGGTTGTCCATGAACTCTCGGGAGGCGATCTCGGCGAGGAAATGCGAGCCGCCATTCTTGACGCACGTATCTGTGAGCTAAACATGGCCAGTCAGCACAACCATCGCCAACGGGGAAACTCGGGTGAATCGGTATGACACACGTTAAGAGCACTCAGTTGGGTGTTGGGGTTCTTGTTTCCAATGCGCCTCTTTAGCGACCGCATGGCCTCCTTGGGTTGGACGGTTTTGGAACGGATGACATCGGAGATCTCGAGGTTGAGAGCGATGTCTTCAAGACTGCTGCTGGTGGCCTTCTCGATCTGCTCGTCCAGAGCCGTGTTGGCTCCGGAGGACCACCATCCCATCATTCTGTCACGCCTGATCGGACAGTGTTAACCCGCAGTGGTTGATCCAGGACCGAGCGGCGACGATGATGGTGCGCTTGATGATGGCAACCAGCGGTGATCGTAAGCTCGAGAAGGCTCCTCGATGCGGTGGGTGCCGGAGCTGTGTGTATGATGGTTCTGTAGTTTGCCGTTAAGGTCAAATCCAAGGTCAGCGGGTCAAATCTCATATACAGCGTCTCTTTGTGTCTGCAGAGTGTGAAATGGTGGTTTGCCGGTGATGCTGGGGATGACGCCGCATGCAGGGTTGACGATGATGGAGTTGGTCATGGTGGTCTGCCTCTTGCGAATACGCCTCCAGCATGCGGCAGGCGGATGGAAGCCTTGCCAGCCTTGCCAGCTGCTACCTGAGCTCATCACTGAGTGGCGACTATATTCACTGTGCTAGCCGTGCGGGGCCAAGAGTACTTCCCCTGTACCTAGTGAGAACCGAATGACCACTGTGACCGTGGGTCCTCGGCGATGCTGCAGAAGTAACCTCCCTGGACCCGGTGAGTACTGCGATAATAAGGTACGCTAGTCCCACCGTGGGGCTACCATCAATCCAGGCCCCTTGGTGAAGCCTATACCGCAGTAAAGGTACGTTGGAGCACAAACGTCACCCTCCACCCATCCGCAGCCCAACATTCCAAGATTCGCATTTAGCGACTTGGTGTATGCTTCAGTCTGCGTAAATAATCCGACGACAAAGAATGCCTCTTTTTCCGGCTCTCGAGTTTCCGACAATAACGGTCTGTTCTTTGAACTTCATATCTCTTTGGTCTTAGTTCGCTCTACCTACACCAACCACTCTCGACTTCTGCTCCGACTCAAAAAGGGCTGCCACTCATGGTTTCTCCTGCAACCCGAGCTGCCCTCTTCCATCCCCCCTACTTCGACGGGAATCCCTTGCGATCGTCTCATTGTACCGCCTCCCAGATATACTATACCACAGCAAGTCGAACCCACAAGTGTCGCGCCAGCTATGGCAAGAATGACAACGGTCCCAAACGGTAGCCCAGGGAGTCACGCGGCGAATGGCTCAGCAGGTGTCTCATCTGGGGCTGCTGCTTCTGGTGGCAACGCCCAAGGTCGAAAGCTGCCTCTCCCTCATATCGACGATATCACTTCGGTCACTATCGACTATGACCGTTATACGCCAATGGACAAATTGCTCGCCGTAGCGGAGGATTTATTGCGCCAGGCCGAGACCTACAGGTCATTTGGTGGGAGGATAGATATGGCTATGATGTCCTATCTCAAAGCAAACATCCTACTTCTTGACGTCATGAAGAAGAACAAGGGCTGGGTCTCGTTGCAGGCAGACAACAAGGCGCAGAAGCAGAGGTACTACGCTCTTGTGCGCCAGGCCCAGGCCGCCGATGGAGTGTTTAAAAAAATCAAAGCAGAAATCAAGGCCGACAACGCGAGGTCAGGCATTCAGCCGACGGTGTCCCGTTCACAGCCTGCCGGGGTACCATCTGTAACTACCCAAAAAGCTGGATTGACGTTTCCGAAGGAGAACAGGACCTCGCTTGACGATGGGGGCACCAGTGATGGAAATTTGACTCGGGCGTCTTCCCCAGCGCCAGCCAAGGCTAAGCCTTCGGTACGGCCAAAGCCAGACGCTTTGCACGGTAACGCCATCCACCCTAGCGGAGCTGTAGCAAAGAGGGCAGCGGAGGAGCTGAGCTCACGGTTCGCCAAACTCAGGAGTCCAACATCGGGATCTCAGCCACCTGGCGTGCAGGACCCTCGTATCAGAACACAGCCGATAGTTCCACCCCCGCAGGCGGAACGGCGAGACGCTGTCGTACCGACAGGTCGCTCCAGTTTGTCCATTGATAGCAATCTCTTTGAACTGCCGAAGCTGCCAGGTGCCATCTACAAACCAGCCAGGGGTACAGTCTCGACCGAGGCCGCCGAGCTTCCCTCGAGTTCCTCCCGTCGTTTCAGCTTGGCAAGGTCCTTAACATCAGGGTCTCTGAATTCAGCTGCCGTCAAGCCATCTTCAGCAGGTCAGAACTCTGGCGAGGAGTCGAACGACTGGGCCAAGAGGACGAAACTCAGCATACCCGAAGGCGAGACGCTTTCCGTTACTGACCTTGTGAGGCTCATGAAGGAAGGATCCAAGAGTGTATCCATTCTATTGATCGACATTCGAAGCCGAGAGGCTTTTGACGAAGGCCACATCATGTCGCAGGCTACAATATGCATCGAGCCTGAGGTTCTCATGCGTAAGAACATATCAGCAAGTGAGATTGCTGAAAGTATGGTTCTCGCCCCCAGTGCAGAGCAGATCAATTTCGAGCGACGGCATGGGTTTGATCTTGTCGTCTTTTACGACCAATTCTCAACTCGAATTGGTACCAAGAGAGATCACCCAGAAGAGATAGCTGTGCAGGGTTTGTATAGCGCCTTGACCTACTTTGACTTTGCCGGAGAGACCAGCCCCAAGCCGCCGAAACTGTTGGAAGGCGGTCTGGACGCGTGGACGAGTGTGATGGGCAGCCACTCTCTGGCCACTTCAGAAAACTCTTTGAGCCGGCCAATCAAGTCACCTACCAGAGCGAGGCCGACCATGAACCCTCCCGCTCGGCGACGGTCATATGTACCAAAGCCCATCCAGGACCCGGAAGAGGCAAGGCGATGGGAGGAGTCGACCAACGACCCACGCTCCTTCAAGCCCGCCATGACCGTAGACGACTTCATGCGCCGGTATCCCAATGTCTCGGACGTGAAGGAATCCATGATTTCTACACATGACGTCGTCAGAACGGGGGATGGTGCGTATAGCATATCGCCATCGACCAGTGATGTACCACCTCCCCCGACACGACCGGCTCCGACCGTCACCCGCCCAAGCTACGCTGGGCTCAAGGAGAAAGATGAGCCAGAGCTGGTCAAGCGGCCTGGAAGGATACGATCTGAAGGGGGCCAGAAGTACAGAAAACTTGTCGGTCTTCGCAACCCGCACAACTGGTGCTACGCCAACTCCTCGCTTCAGGCATTGTTTGGTACTGCAGGTTTTGCCGACGACCTGTTCAGTGGACAGTGGGAACGTGACTACATAGTCCCAATGAAGCCACTGGAGAGAATACCCAACCCCCAACTGCTGGCAAAGATGCTATCACAGCTATTTGCGTGGATGGAGAAGGCTGTAATCCATCCTATGGAAGCTCGCACATTGATGGTAGGTCGTTGGGATCACCAGCTAACTACTGCCTGACCAAGCTGACCTTGGAATAGCAATTTATGAAACACGTCCATGGTACAGACAACAACGGTCTGAAGAGACCTGAAGCAGCTGTTCTTGGCGGCGACCATCAACAAGACGCACAGGAATTGCTTAACTTTATCACCGAACAGCTTCATGATGAGACAAACATCCACCGTGACAGGGGTGAGATTGTGCCTCAACCTGAAGATGACGATCCCCGGTCGGTATTGCACAACGCTATACGATATTGGCATCTGTACACCGAAAAACACAACTCCATTATCACGAAATATTGGCGTGGTATCACCTCGAACCTGTCGACTTGTCCGAAGTGTAACCATCGGTCCAACACTTTTCAAGCCTTTGACATCACGACATGTACCATCACACCCGAGGCTACACTCCAGGCTTCGCTGGGCGAGAGTGTTCTGCTTCATTCCCCCCGAGGTCTCACCTGTCCAAGATGCCGAGAACAGGGTCGGGGCAACATCGACCGGAACTTGAGGCCCATGTTTTGCCGGCTGCCGGACCGCTTGACCTTTCAGATCAACAGATTTCAATCGGCCACCGACCAGACAGTGAGGAAGATCACGAAGAGATTCGTTTTTCCTATCCGCGATCTCAACATGGAGCCGTACTTCGTACCACAGGAAGAGCGCCACATTCCCGCGACAGATAAGGATATCGCCCAGATTGCTAAGACAGATAGTCACTTCTGTCCGCCTTTCAGATACGACTGTTATGCGGTCATCTGTCACATCGGGACCGCCCTGAAGAGCGGGCACTACATCGCCTATGTGCGTGATCAGACCAGCGCTGATCCCACAGATTGGATCAAGTTCAACGATAGCAGGGTCACGAGAGTCAAGGTCGGATCAGGCGCAAACGACGAGACGCAGCTCCTGTACGGGGATGACCATCAGCAAGCGTACCTGTTGTTTTATCAACGGAATGAATAGGAATGGAGTGACGGGTGATGCGGATTGTTGGCGGTGGTTATTTTCGGTTTATATACAGTATCCTTGTATGCATGGTGTGTGTGTGTAGCAGAGGTTGCTGTTTCGGTAGGTCGTTGTTGGTAATAGCGAGCATAGCATGGTGCTGGAGTTCAGGAAAGCTTTGGAGATACCAGATGTGCCAGGCACTGCCGGGTGCAAGTCATTGCAAATCATGAATGCTATTGAACAGCAAGCTTAAATACTGTGTTCCATCCCCGTAAGATAGGTAGGTATATCATATCATACCCTGTCCTAGCACCTAAAAGTGTCGTAGCGATACCCAGTTCCCTCCAGAAAGACATGACCAGCACAGCCTATTATACCTCGCTGACAACGCTCCCAGTCCCTGCCGCCAATAACTCCAAGCAAACTCCATATGAACTCCAACCCCAAGAGAGCAACCGATATCAATACATCATCTCCTGCAAAACAGCCTGCGCCACGGGCTTGCCCTTCAGAAGCACCCCCTGGCTCATCCCCACCCTTTTCTTCGGCGACCTCGTCTGTCCAGGCCGACGATTCTCCTTTCCAGCACCACCGACACCAGTCCGCCGCGTTCTAGCCGGCGACTTGTTCACAGGCGACCTCCCACCAGCAGCAGTCCACTGCGTAGCCGTACTCGCCGTCCCGCCCACCACGGACTCAAAGCAATGCGCCCCGAGGGCATCGGAGGGCAGGTCAAAGATCCACTCCCGCTCCTCCATGAGCCTGACAAACTTACTCAGCATCTCCCCCTCGCCGCAGCCGCCCAGCGTCCCCCGGCTGCCGACGACGAGCAGCTTCGTCTTTGCCCGCGTGAAGGCGACGTTGATGCGCCGCCAGTCCTTGAGCAGCTCGCCGATGTTGCACCCTTCGTTGCTGCGCACGAGGCTGAGGACCACGACCTCCTTGTCGCGGCCCTGGAACCGGTCGGCGGTGTGCATCTCCACGCCCGTCCGCGAGAGGTGGTGCCGCAGGAGGGCGAGCTGGGAGCGGTAGTGCGTCATCACCCCGATGTCGGAGGCGGGTACGCCCGAGACCAGGAGGGAGTGTACCAGCTGCGAGACGAGGGTTGCTTCTGACGGGTTCACGATGCGGTTGCCTTTGGCTTCCTCGCGGGGCGCGGGGAGGAGGGTGTCGGTGTTTAGGAAGAGGACTGGGTAGGAAGGGGAGAGGACTGTTGTCAGCCAGCAGGGGCCACGGGGGCTTGGGCAGAAGGAGGTGAGGGCCTGCTGTTGCGGGGTGCATGTCGCGGCTGCTTTTTGGGAGGCAGAGAGGAAAGAGGTTGCGTCGTAGTGGAGGGTCTTGAGCGCGTCGGGGTTGGGGATATGGAGGCGTGAGTGTCGGAGGGACTCGGTGCCGCATTTCAGGTGGCCATTGTAGATGAGTGTGTTGGAGAGGGTCATGATGTCCTCGCACATGCGGTATTGGTGCTCGAGGTTGACTACGGAGTCCGGGTGGGTGTCTGACAGGAGCTTGAACAGGGAGACGTCCAGGCCGCCTAGACGAGCTTCTTCGTTTTGGACTAGTGGCGGTAGTTGGTTGTGGTCACCGACTAGGACGAATGTGCGAGCCATGCGGATCGGACCGAGGCAGATGGGCAAGGTAATCTGGGAGGCTTCGTCAACGATGCAGTAGTCGAATGTGCGTTCGTTGAAGATTGGATGGTTGATGCCGAGGCAGGTTGTGGCCACCACCGGGGAGTCATGCCAGGCCTTGTGGATCTGTTCGAAGGTTTCCATGGGCTGGCCGGCGAGTGTGACGAATTCTTGGACTTCGGGGTGGACCTTGGCGGTCGCCCCCAGCCGCAGGATGTTGATGTTGTCCGTCTTCAGCTTGAGAAGGATATTGTCCACGGCAGTGTGAGTGTAAGAGGTGAGAAGCACGCTTTTGCCCTGTGAGATGAGAGCCCGAATGATATGCGCGATGGTCGTCGTCTTTCCCGTACCCGGCATTCCCAACACTAATGCGTAGTCCATAGCGCTCATGACCTTCGTAATCGCCCTTTTCTGATCCACGTTCAGACTGTCCTGGTCGGCAATGGTGTACTGCGTCGAAACAGCCTTGAATCTCGGAGCCACCAGATCGGCAACCAGGCGGCGGATCTCTCTGGAACCAAAGGGACCGTCCGACATAACTTGGACGAGGTTATTGCGTACCGTAGCCATCCCATTGCTGAACTCATCCTTGTCCAACCTGTACCGGATTGGCGCCTCCTTGATCTTCCCTTGGGACTGCTCGGGCGTGACACCTTCCGGTACCACTTCCATGATGCTAGCAAACACCTGATTGTCCACCTCATCAAATCCCGACTGTCGGATCCTCGCATTGTGCAGTCTTCTATCCACCGCGACGCTGATGCTGTGCTTTCGCACCGCGGTAACATAGCCCAGAGCCAGCGCGAAGTGGCCCTGCTCATCGGACACTACAACGGGTTCACCGACAATAAGCTGCGAGTCCAGAAAAGAAAAGTTCGCAGGCGGATTCTCCTTAATCAAAGTATATTGGAAGCGGTTGATCTTGGGTTTGTTGACGTCCTCGTGGGCGGAGCCCTCCTGGATGATGACGTTGGAGAAGCATCGCCCGACCTTCTCGCGCTCCGTGCTGATCATGGTCCAGAGCTCTCGACGCATTTTTTGGCTCTCCTTCTCTTCCTTGGTCAGCAGATCCTCCCATTTCAGAAAGAATTCCTTATGCGTTGGAGTCAGATGCTTCACGACCTCGTCAAACTTGTCATCCATCCCGCTGGTCGTGCCGTCTCCGTCGTCGGCGAGCTTATGGTAGATGAAACAGGAAGTCTTGGCATAGCATCTGTCGCAGGTGTTCTTGCTTCTCTTCATCGGCGGCAATTGCACACTCCGCTCCCTAACATGGCACGCCAGCTGGTTGCGTTGCATAATCATATGTCGAAGTTCGTGTCGTATGGCCGGGATGCGGAGCGTCTGTGACGTCTCCGTGTAGTACAGAATGCCGTACACAATCTCAATGTCGTAACGATCCGAAAGAAGTAGATTGTATAACACCGTCTGTGCCTGGTGGCTGGTGTTGACATTCTTGCCGGTCTTGACCTCGAAGGGCACCGTTAAGGTCTTCGTATCTTTCCCGTCTCTCATCACAACCTCGACGGTAGCGTCAATATTCCCTTTCAGCCCGTACATAGGAGACCAAACGTGCTCCTCGACATCTAGCAGCTTGCTAACGCACATGTTCACCTTCTCGCCGTTGCGCCCCTGGACAATCGCATCCGGACGGGGGTAGGACGAAACAAAGAGCTGGGCCCAGCTCCTCAGCTCCGTCATCTTGGACAGCAGATGTTCTCTGGCATCGTTGATGGTGACCTTGATGACGTACAGATCCTCAATGTGCTTCTTGATAGCCTTGTCGATAGTTGAACCGAGATACTGCGGGTCCCACGCGTTGGCCATCAGAGCCTCTTGGAATATCTCGTGGAGCAGGGTGCCGTACACCAGGGCGGGAGAACTGTCGCTGGTGGCCTTCACCCTGTCCTGGAGGACCGCCCGACGTGTACAACCAAACGAGTCCGCCACGACAGTTGAAGATATAAGTTGATCCGGGTGGAGAATCAGCATGTTCTGCGCATTGTCTATAATGCACTGGCCAGTCGACTCGAAAGTACCGATGACGTGTACGAAGGCATTGACGCTGACCGGCGTGTCATACCAATCGCCGCGGAGGTGGATCGTTTTGAACGTGTTGGTCCTCTCTGCCTTCACAACCAAAATCTTTTCAGGGACTTCACGGTTGTTGGCATCTTCGTATGAGCTTTCAAGCACGTTTGTGACCAAATAGCGTTGTATCACTCTGGCTTTCTGGCTGGCCTATAGACGGGACCTTAGCACGACTTCACTTCTTATCTATGAACCACCGTACGTACATGAGGGAGTGTTGAGCCTGTACGACTTGCCGACTGTGTTGCTGCCAGCTCAGCGGCCTCAAAATCAAAATCTCCCAGATCATCGCTGTAAGGGTCGTCCTCCTCTTTCTTAGGAATGTTCGCGTGTGGTTTAGGCGATAACTGCAACTCCCGTCCAGTGTTTCCGGCGTTAAATGTATGCTGTGAAGCCGCTTTGATCATAATGTCCTCAGCGGCATCGAGTAGATCGTCGTCAAAGTCACCAAAATCTTCATCCATAGTTGTCGTGTTCTCGTTCTCCTCATTGAGCATGACCGCATTATTAGTGGCTAGGTCCTTCGTTTGTTCTTCGTCCGGTATGGTATAGACCGTGGCGTCCAATTCCAATAGCGTGTCCTCGTCGAAATCTTCGTCCCCATAATCTGAAGTAGATGTGCCAGCACCTCCCCTGTCTTGGATCAAGTCAACCGCGTCGGAATGGACGATCGGTCGTGTGTTTGTTGTGTTTTTTGGGCCTACCGGTCGTTTACTCGGTGAATGGGATGGACTGTCACGTCGCCGGTTGGTTCTCTTCTCCGGTGATGGTGAGTCCAATAAGTCGTCCTGTCTCTCAAAAGACGTCGACTTGTTTAGCTCTCCTGTGACTGTTTTCAAAAGGGCAGACACCATGGACGACTTTGAGTCTTCATTAGGACTTCCCTGAGATGTAACGTTCGAGTCCGGACCGTTTTGGAAGAATTTCCGTCGCTTCGGCCACTGCGTCCCGCAACTTATGGCTCTTCTTAGACTACTCTCGCTTTGTTGCTGTGTTGTGCCTGGTCTCTCCTTGAGTGGTCGAGGCGAGGAGGCAAGCAGGTGAGACATCAGAGGGTTCGTTAATCCCAATGGCGAAGCTCCATTGGCTCCCGCCAAGGCAAATCGATCCCACAGTTGCAGTGTGGGATCAGCATTTGGCGTCCTAAAGGCCTGCGACAATTCCTTGACGTTCACAGCCGGTGTAGCCGGCATGGCGTTGCTGGGTGACGATGCTGGCGACGAACTGCGAGCACGTTTGCGTTTCCTCCTTCCGATCATCGGCGATATCCTTTGTGCGACTTCATCGCGTATGTTGTGCCACAGTAGCTGCTCGGCAGGAGCCTCGTCGTCGTCGTCTTTCTCAGCGTACCTCGTCTCTCCCATAAGATCTTGCCACACAAGCCTGGTTACAGGCGTCGGAGTACTGTCGGCTCTCTTAAGAGGAAGAGCATTCTCCTTGTCCGGGTCATCTGGTTGGGTCTTGGGCTCCTTGTTTGCAGATTCGTCGGTTTCGGGAGGAGGGAGGAATTGGAACTTCTGGAGCTTATTCTTCGTCTTTTCGGACACCGGGACCAGGACGCGAGACTGAGCGGCAGGAGCAGGTACCGGGTTGCTCTTGGATCTTTGCCAGTGTGGCCGCTGCGAATTGTCAGCAACAGCAGACCTACAGAGCAGTTTCGTGGCTCCAGGCCGGCCAGGGTCTAGAAGTACATACCTTGGGCTGCCCTTGCTTCTGTTCAGAGAGGGACTTCTTCAGAGGCATTGCGTCGGATCATTGCATGGGGGTGGATAGCGGAGGGTATGAATAAAATTGGCGATAAGAAATAAATGCCGTGAGAACGTCGAGTCGATTGGAAGCAAATGTTGGGTACCTGTAGAGCAATTGCCAGAGGGGAGCTTGTTCAAGCTGGAGGGGAGTACGTGAGTTTATTGACAGGGTACCTAAGTCGCGTCTCCCAAATCCAAAGACGCGATTCTTGGTGACAACCGATAAGATAAGAAATGCCCCACACATTGTACCATTGTAGCGGAACTGATAATTCCAGCTGTCACCGGCGATAGCTTCATCCATGTCAGTTGGCAGTACATATTGGAGATACGTCGAGGTCAAGGGAACCTGCTGCACTCGGAGCTATCTCCGCATCGCCGTGTGTCTTGTTACTCTCTTAGTGCGACTCTGCCCTTGCTCTGGCAGGAATGGTTGGTATCGGGCCATAAAGCGCTTCTCCCTCGGCTGCGGCGGACAGCATCCTTGGACGCCATGGACGACTTTCCCCGCGCCAGTCTGGACCATAACATCCCCCTGCTGGTCACTCTAGGCATACCGTCCGAGGAATCTCCATACAATGCTGCCCTGGAGTCGACGCTGAAAGAACAAGCTACTCTCGTCCGCTCCGAAGAGGCACTCGTGGAGTCAGACCAAGCAAAGGGCCTACTTGGCTACATCTTGGATCATGATGCTTCAGACCTGCCCTGGAACGGGCTGCAGGATGCTCTATCGAAGTACAAGTTCCGAGTGCGAACAGCCGCAAGGGTAGGTGGGATGATCATGATGTACTATGCGGTGTTTATGTTGTCGTGCTGACACATGGCTGCGCAAACAGACTCTCCTTTTGCCTCCACGTCGAGCACGGCTCCCAGAAGACATCGAGCCACCTCAATCGCCCGCTGTCCTACACTCTCCTTTCTCCCCATTGAGCCCAGCATCACCCCTCTACCCAGATGGTCTCATAGATACTCGCTGGCTTCGCAAGCATCAAGAGCTGGTTCCAAGTGTTCTGTTAAGCTTCTATAGCCTTACATTCGATCAGACGCAAGCCACACTCCGTGACAACAGGATTAAATCCGACATTAACAACCTCAAAAATGTTTTGACCCAGTCAGGATATAAGACACGGCTTGCGGTAGTGGTTTTGGGCGACCACAAGCGGTCATCCATCGACGGGGTCCAGGAACGACTGGAAAACATACGGAAAGGATGCAGTATAGACCCAAAATCCTTCTTCTTCGTTCCTCCGCAGGAAACGCAGGATGAACTCGAACGTATCGCCGAGAACACGCTCACTACCATCTACATGCACGCTACTGAATACTACCGGGATCTGGGTAGACATGCGAGGAAGAAGAGGAGTAGAGGTGTTGCTCCGCAGCCCACCGTACCACCTACCTCCGGGACCTCGAGAAGCCTATCATTGCAGGACTGGAATGTTCGGTACGATTTCAAGTCTGCAATCTTTGCCGAGTATCGACAGGAGATGGACGCTGCTTTCAGGTCCTTCGAACAAGCTTACGAGAATCTACTAAGCTCCGAAGTAGTCGAGCTCATACCAAGCTGGAGCCCGCGTTGGAATGAGGCACGATTACTAGCGGATATCATAGCCATACGCAGCATACGTTGTCTACTATGGAATGGCCAAACGACGGCAGCGGTACGTCGCTGGCAGCTTCATCGAGACAGGATATCAGACCTTGTGGACAGCCGGGGGAGTGGAACAAACAACTATGGCTGGGAAGCATGGGAAGCAAGGTGGGCCACAGTGATGGCCAACCTCCTAGAGAGGGTGAAGCTGCCCGATCTCGCTCCAGGAACCTTGGCGCTCTATGCTCAACCCGAAAAAGCTGCCATGGGCGACCGCCTGCGGCCTTGGGACTTACTCCACCATCCCGGCTACTGGTACAATATTGCAGCCAAGCACCTCTACCTCCGGCGGTCTTTTGCCCTCACCATACCGGAGGACGACAGACGACCGCCTGGCTCGTCTCCAGCATCCAAGGTCGCGAGCAAAGCGTTTTCTTATGATACGTACATGTGCCCGGAGCCACATGAAGAATACCCGTTGCCCGGTTTCAAGGGCGTCAAACACTCCCAACTGATAGTAGATTGCCTGATGAAAGCTAGATCCGAGTTTCAAAAGAGGCAGCAGCTCCGAATGGCGGCCGAGTTGTCACTAGGGTGTGGTCGGGAGTTCACAGCTGTGCAGGACTGGCAAAATGTCGTACTGTTGCTGGAGTCGTTGTGGCGGGACATGTCCTTCAGAACAGAAGGTTGGTTGGATATTGCGGAGGATCTCAGTTGGGCGCTGCGAGCTGCCGCTTCGCATGTCAGCCGGGCAGATCTTGTTCTAACGATTGACTGGGAGCTCTTAAATCGAAGTGAGTTAAAAACCTACAGCAGCAATGGGTAACCACTGACTCCGCAACAAACAGGCTTTACAAAACGACGGAATTGGCATTACGATATCTCAAAATCCTTGGAGGGTATCGATTTAGAGTCCAAACCAACCGTCAAAATACATGACGGCAACGTCCTGTCATTTCTGTCGACTTCGTTTGTGTTCAAGACTGAAGAGGGCAAGGCAGGGCAGACAACGCAGGCCCAGCTATCTGTCAAGTCGAACGCACATCAAGGCTCGACACCCATAAAAGTCAAGCGCCTACAGGTTGACTTTGCTGGGAGTATCAGAACTTTAGTCCTAGAGCACAAAGGGGACGTTGTGTCAAGCTCCCAGCAAAAGCACCGCGACGTCATCTTTTCCGAGGTAGCTCTCGAGGAGAAGACTGCTCAGATTACAGATGACAGCCACCCAACAGTCACAGGCGGCCATCAAACCTCGACATCTTTATTTGGCAGTGTGGACTTGACGCTTAATCCCGGACACACCCTCGTCTTTGCCATGGATATCCCGCTGCGAGAGCCCGGGGAAGCAAACGCAGCCTCCACACGCTTCTCCATGAACTACGACAACTTCGACCTGGAATACGTGGCGAGGTTTCAGGAATCGGCGGTACCCGATTACTGGTATATATCACCGTCCTCTAGAAAGCTCATGCCGAGGAACAACGCCCACTCCATCCACATCTTGCCTAGACCACCAAAGATGGAAATCAAGCAGCTAGCGGTCCCTGATGAATTCTACACGAGTGAGAGTATCGAGCTTCGGTTTGAGATCGACAACATGGAGGAGGAGAACGCCAGCACTAAGTTGAACATTATCCTGCGGGGCGAAGAGCTGTCGCCATGCGCGCTGCAGGTAGACGGACACGATGAAACCCATACTGCTGAGGCTGGGGACGAAGAGTCCGTTATCCAGGGGATTTCTCTAGGGACGATCGAAACCGGAAAGTCCACCGTTGTCACACTTCGCATCGAACCATATGCCACAACGACGCAATTCGAACTCACGCTACAAGCAACCTATCACCTAGAATCCGACGCAGCAACATCCATTATCCAGACGGCAATTTTCCAGGTCAACGTGGTTAACCCCTTTGAAGCGAACTACGACCTCCTTCCAAGGCTGCATACCGACCCGTGGCCGACACTCTTCGTCTACGAAGGACAAATTGGCGAAGACGCAGCCGTCAAGATACCCAAGGGCATATCCCAAGCCTGGTGTCTCGTGACCCGATACGCCTCCTTTGCCGCAGCAGGCTTGCTAGTCAAGGATGTAGACATCAGCATCCGCGCGCCACCCAGCGTCCGCTGCTTCGCGACAAAGAAACACACCCTCCCCGAGGGTGGCCGCGAGGTCCGGCCCAAGACGATCGAGGAAGCGGCCTTCGACCTGGTGGCGCAGAAGGTGAGCCTCGATGACCGCGGCGCTGCCACTCTGGACGTTTCGTTTATCATCAGGTGGACACGGCTCTCCGACACGGCTGGCCCGGTCAACACGACCACCCTCCCCGTCCCAAGACTCAACATCTTTGGCATCGAGCCGCGGGTGCTGGGCTCGGTCTCCTATCTGAAGGACCTCGTTGTCCTAGAGATCACGATCGAGAACGCGTCGAACCACTTCCTTACCTTTGGGCTGACGATGGAGCCGAGCGAGGAGTTTGCGTTTTCAGGCTCGAAGCAGACGACGCTGCATCTCCTGCCAGTATCTAGAAGATCGGTGACGTACAGGATGCTGCCGCTTGTCAGGGGGGAGTGGGTGAAGCCGGCGCTGGTGGTGAGGGATAAGTACTTCCAGAAGGTGCTACGGGTCATTCCTACTGAGGGGATGAAACTGGATAAGGACGGGTTTTTGGTTTGGGTGCCGCCTGAGGATGACGATGATGAAGCGGAGGAGGAGTAGCTGGTTAACGGGACTTTGAGGGCAAGTTCGCGTCTTCTTTTGTGTACCAGGTGTTGCAATGCCTCCGCAACTCTGCTAGGAGGCAGGCTGTTCTTCCCGTGCGTGGAAGACATTGTTAGAGTTGACGTGGTCAATTGTCGGTAACGAATCATGGTGAACCACTTATCTCTCTAATCCACGAGTCGTCACGGAGCGTATTCCAGGAACAATTAAGTGTATTGAGCAACCACCTCAGCCGATCAATGAGCTACTACCAAAGAGGGTCTTTACGCAGGCCGCCACGCAACAAGGTATCGCACGATTTTACAGTGCTTCACAGATTGGCAAACGGCTACTCCTCGCCCTATCGCCATGCGTCGAGGAAGAAGTCTTCACCGTGAGGTTGCGGCGACCAGCTTCTAGGTAACGAACTTCAACCCTTCCCCCAATGGTCAGGACCTCAGACGTTTTCGATGAGACAAACCCAGGACGACCCGACAATTCCTTTGAAACAGAGAGGGCGCTCCTTAGGGCTGAAGGATTCGCATTCAGAGGCCACTGCGCGAGCAGGTGCGTCGGCGGCGGCGGCTGCATGGTCAGCTTACAACCTCGGGAGATGCCGCACCTTCTTCAACGGAACACAAGATTCACGTTTGCCAAGGGCGTCCAAGCCCTCTTGAATGCTGCTGCCTCGGTATAGAAGTACCGAGTTGTACGAGTCCACCTTGGGAGGCCGCGGGAATGTTGGCAACAGGACGTGCGAGGTTTGTCCCGTGTCGAGACTGAGCGGCATGGTATGTCTTCCTTGGTCGTCTCGGAGCAATGTATTGCAGCTTTGGTCCAAATGCCAGCGCCCGAAACATGCGGGGACCTTGTGCCAGGACCGGCTGTCACAGAGCAAGTGATATAGGTAGGCCGTCCGTCAAAGTGCAAGCACAAACTTGAGCCCGTCTCCTGTGAAGTGCAGAGTGTAGAAACACTTTTGGCCATGAAGCACTCCGCATGGGACCAGCGCATTGTGGAGGAGGGTCCCCAAGTTTCAAGAGGGGCGCCGAGGTTTACATTCAGACGAATGAAAGAGGGTCACCAAGGGAGCGTACCGTCGGGCCATAATCTATGTTCATCCGAAGGAGTGCGAGGATGAGTGCGAGTGGGCGCCGCGGCCGCCGTTTTCCCTGCCCTACGCCTTTTCACCGTTATATCGACAGGGGTTCAGCAACCCTGACCGGGCGGCTATTCTCACACCTGAACGGATCGAAACCGAAGAGACTCGCTGCAGAGTAGGGGGGCGCTGCTATCAATGCAGCTACACAGTCCGGGGGTTTCCAACAAGGGAGCCACTCGTAGGGCTCCACGCTGCACTTCATTACGGCTAGAGAGTAGTCCTTTGGCAGGCATCTTATCCGGACAATGATATATCTTGATTTGGACAAATTCATTCTATCAGACGCGCCAAGACGAGGAAGGATGAGATGGCGCCTTCACAGCAGAACACGAAAAGCACTCATCTTTGAACCCTTGGCATAAAACCTAACCAGGCCAACCAACCGCCCTTAGACGCGGCGGCATCTGGCCTCCTTTTTACGATGCCTTCACTATTTTGAGACTGCCGTGATACCGTGTCGACTGCTGATTTGTTGACCCTGTCGCTATGTCCCTGCGCCGATATGGAGCGCATAGCGATGGAGAAGTCCCCTTCCTGCTCGCCGAAATGACTGGATCTCTTTGTTAGCGGGCGACGCAGCACATCCGTTTCAGGCTGCTGGTTTTCCTCGGCAGGGAAGAAAGGGCTGAGTTGCGCGGCAGGGTAGACAATACATACCTTCGCATCATGATGCTCATGGAGAGGATCCTCTTCAAATTCAAGGGCTCGGCGTCGCGCTTTGGTCTTCCCCTGTACGTAGGCTTGAAGTCCTCGAAGCGCATAACGAGGCGCCCGCCGCTACTGCTTCTTAGCTGGAAATCGTGCTCCCAACTCACGGTGCTCTGCTCGCGGCCATCTGGGCGCTTCGGTAGAGCCTCTGTGTCCTTGAGGATGATGGTGTACGTTTTGTCGTCCGAGGATGATTCGTCTACGTCTACCACAAGCGAATCGTAGTCGGACAAGTTCAGTCCTGCGGCAAATAGCTCCGGCACCGTCCTTTGGGAGGCGAAGCCGGCGCCGCCGAGGGTCTTGATGTCGAGATTCCCGTGAAATATGGCATGTGATTTAGGATCTGAAATGTCGAGATGAGATATGCTCTTCCCTCCGCGGACCCTGTCATCCACGCTTGTCCATTGGGATGAGTCCCATGGTCTGCCACTGTACTTTGGGGTCGACAGTTCGGATTAGACGACCTAATCCCCGGTGTGCCTCATAATGGGGAAATGATGCAACATGACTCAGAAGGCAGACAGGACACACATACCTATCAGACCCAAAAATGTACAAAGATTTTGCTACATGTGGCGCTGACGCCATGCTCACCGCCACTAGAGCCTCTTTTCGGGGATAATGCAGCTGTAGATGGTCGAGTAAGTTGTATTCATTGGTGAATCGTCGGGTTGGTTTGATCGAAGGACACGCTTCACACCTTGTGTTGCACTCTCGGGGTCGAAATTACGGCAAAACGAAGTGTGCAGTCCTCTGGAGGGATAAAATCGAAAAGCCAGACCCGGGATTTTCTAGCCGCAAGCACAGAAGGAAGGAACGATCATCGACCTTTCTCGATGATGGTTTGATGCTGCTGAGCCGCCGACCAATGACGTGTCGGAGATCCGAACTCCAAACACATGAGATGTCCATCACGTGCGGGGGCACTCGGATAAAGGTCGATCGTCGCACAGGTCTGCGGTTAAGGCGTCAATAATCGAATCAAATGATCCAAATCGCTAAATATAGATGGAGACTGCCGCGGGTAAATAGGCGCAGCTAGCCTGTGTAACCTCCCCGCTAGAATCGTCTCGAGTGGGTCACCATTGTCACACATCTGTGAGACAGCTGATGCTAATACTGTATTTGACACCCTGCCCAAGTTTCGTCCGCGCCTTGACGGCCTAAAACGAGCTTTAGGTAACTAAGGTGATCACGGATTGCACTACTTTCATGTTACGAGTTATGCGCATGTCGGTTTTGGCACGTTTAAACGATCGAGCATTTCCTCCTTCTGGCCTAGCCAGATCCATCGACGCAACGAGGTTACAACCGGCCTGCTAATCCCTGCTCTACCATCCGAGGCGGAGATATTGCATCGCCGACTAGGATCGGAGACCTTGTCGACAGTCCTAAGGTCCGCCGACACCACGGATTTTACCAGCGTGTCGGCTTGGTACACGTGTATGTCCGCAGAACACATGTATTCCTTCAGTCTGCCGATCGTGGTCGGAGTTGAGACGCACGGAATTGTACGCGGGAACCCGTTTCCCGAATCCCACTACTCGCTCGTCGTTCATCGCGCCACCATCTTGGCGGCGTGCGAATACGTGAGCTTGCATTTTTGGGGGTTGCGTACAAGCCAAACTATGCTCCATCGATCGCTACCGGTCGCATTCACGTTCTATATGCGAGTACTGCCAAATCCGGTAGCGTACACGAAGAGGCGGCAGCCTCGGACTTCACGGCTTCGGCTGGATTGCGCCGCGGCCGCGCGGCTGTTGGCGCAGCGGCGTTCCAGCTTTGGATCTTCTATCTGCTGCATGTTTTACTGAACCCGTTTTGGTCTCGGCCACGTCTTCGTTAACTCCTGCATATCCGACAGGGCTGGTTGCTGTCTTGCGGGTGTTTCGTGACTGCTGGCAATTGCAGCACAGCGCCTCTCATTCGTCAGTGCGGATGTCGAGACGGTTGAATCCTGCTCGTTTGCACGAAAATCCCACCGAATTCTGTCAGTGACTGCACGGGAGTCCTGTGCTCGAGTCTCAAATGTTCGCTTTACCACGTGAGGACTACGTATGTCTGTGTCCGCTGCTCTTCAATGCACGTTAGAGTCGCATTCCGACTGCGAAATGGAGGGGGCCCAAGGCGCAAAACGTCCCTAGGGCTGGCGTCGCACCCGTTCATTAATTTGCAGAACGATTTGTACCGTGCAGATCTGTCTGCCTGGACGTGTTGGGCTTCTGCTCTGGCTGGCTTTCAAACCATGGTTTGGCGATCCTTTGGGATGTTTTGGGTGACATTACCAGCGTCAAGGATCCGGGACTCCAAGTATGGTACCTGCAAGCTTGGTTGTACATCGGCAGAGCACCCAACAGTCCTTGGTATTTACCCCATTTCCAGACAGCCCGACTCAAGGTCTAAGCCATGTCGACCACGACCACGGTTCCGAACCGACCACCGAGGTGACTTGTTCCTACCGTAGCTACTACATTACCGTCGTTGATCCTCATCCAAACCAGCATTCTAGCAGTGAAGCACTGCCGTGGATCCTTGTCGGCCATTTTTGAGTCCGAGGCGCCTTTCTGAGCCGGACTGGGATTTGGAAATCATATGCAGATCTGTAGCCTGTTAGAGACCCCAGTCGCCGTTACACGCGCTTTCCTATTCGGGCTTCATTTTTCGATGTGTCCCAAGCGTCGCAGCTATCTCCTCTTGGGCCGCATATACATACTTGTCTCGCGCGGCTTGTGGGAAATTGGCGAAAATGCCAGCCAAAAATGCTCAAGGGGCGCATACGAGTCCAGCATATCACTAAGACGCAGGGAACTTTTGTGAGGGTTTTACAAATCAAGTCATTAAGTTGCGGGCCCGCGACTTGACAGAGAGTTTAGGCGTTTAGGTAGAGATCTGGGGTGACTCCTTGCCCAGGTAGAAATTCAAGTTCACGGCCCCCAATGAGATCAAAGGCATGTTCCGAACACCCACCGGGACCCCCTATCACAGACCTGGGGATCCATCAGGCGATCCTGTAGATTCACTCTGCACCACTCATACATGCGATCCTTATGCACCTGGGGCATGATGCCACACAGACAGCAAGATGGCACAGCGTAGAGCAGCACGCAGGGGACGCCATTTTATCATGTGGGGGCCCAAAGGAGCACTACCATGTAGGCACAACGCGGTGCCGCCTGTTCCACCTCGCGCGTCTCCCGTCTATTTCGCTTTTCCTCAACAAAAAAGAAAAGGGTCCGGGGTCTAGGTCTCTTCGACGCGGACGGCACACCTCCCTGTAGGGCGCGGCGAGTGTCACTGTGACCGGGGTGAAGCAGAAATGAGGATCGAGTACATGGCGCAGACTTTCGTAACTCCGCAATCAAATACACTACACGGGGCGAAGGATTTCAGACTTAGACGACGGATCGGCCGGGCAAGGATGTTGCGTATGCCATTTACAGGAAGCAGCAAAAGTGATGTACGCACCACTCATGGGGAGCGAAATGCCAGGTCTGTCAAGTTACTCGTAGAAACTGTAGGTGTCGTATGCTCCTTTCCGTGGTAATGAGCGGCGCTTTGAAAGAGCCCTTGATATGTGATGTCCTTGTGCTACAAGATGACCGCGACTCATTGGTGCCTCGTCTATTGTACGAGAAGGGGGATAGAAGAGGTTGTCTTTCATCTTTGCTGCACCAGGGGTCCGGTCCGTCTGACATGTCTTTGGTGCCCCCCTCCGTCTCCCCCGCGTCTCTTCCAGTGCCGGGACATTGCGTTTTTACGACAGTTGGGCTGCTTTGTCAGATCCTTATTTCATCATCGCGGAGAGGGGAGGCGCCGTCCTAACGGCTCCAACTTGCGCCATTCCTGTTCCACACCGTTGGAGCTTGGCTTGCCTACCCTTTTCTTCTTCTTTCTTTTGTCAGCATGTTGCACTGTTGCCGAGATGATTAGTTGTCAGTGCCTTCGTTCCCTTTTATGTAAAGCTTTGGTTTACCCTCCCCTGTGTAAGGGTGACAAGGGGTTAGGATGACTTGGACTGTCTGCCGCTTCGTTTGTTTGATGTTGGAGATGATTAGCAATTCTTCGATTAGTGAGCACGCGTATTGTTTCACAAACTTCATGGGCATTCACAGTCATGATCTTCTGTCAACTTTAGATCATCTCTCATTCTGCAGACTTGCTAGCCAATAGACAGTCTGGGAGGGAATCGCCCTCCCAATCATTCTTTAAGATCTGTGCCTTTTCAATGGTCGAGCTCTTCGACCAGTTGATTGTCCAAAAACGTAAAAAAGAGGTATCTGACCTCGCGCCGTCACGCCAGAACCCCAAAAGCAGAGAAAGCAACCCAAGCAAGATTCCAGCGACTCCCCATCCATATATTAAGACACACGTGGATACCAAAGTTCCCACTCCACGTGGCGTTGCACCGGGGCCTGTAGAGAGGATGCTGCCCTTAAAAGCTTATTCGTAGCTGCTTGACATCATGCCGGGCGAACCGGGCATAGATAGCGGTGTCGTTGGGTACTCGGGGTACTCGTAGCTTCCCTCATAGCTCCCCGAGTCCGAGCCGTGTGACGAGTGGTCGAAAGAGTGTGACAGAGGAGGTGTCTATGTCGGGTATCCATCAGCAAGTGGATCATCGACGAGTGTATCGAGGGGTAGTGGCAGAGGAAGCGGCGGAAGGATTTCCAGCCGCGGGACGGTGATGAGGAGGAGAGGGCAGGTGCCGCAGGGAACTCACATGAGGGTTCGAGTTGTCGTACGGCGAGTGGGCATTGATGTCGATACCCGGAAGGTAGCTGCCGTAAACGTAGGGAGACAGACCCGTGTCCTCGCCAAAGGCCGGCTCACGCTTGATGGCATCGCTGAAATGCGTCATGGAGGGGAGCGTCACCGGAACCGTCGTAGCGAGATAATCTGGGTACGGCTCGCCCGTGGCCATCGGCCGGTATGCTTGGTGAGACTGTGCGCCATACGGGGGAAGGAGCATGTCCTCTGGTGGGGGCGGGTAGGTCGAGTAGGCGAAGAGCTGGGGGCTCTGCGACCTCTCGCGCTCGTCGTATGGTGTTGGAGGAAAGAGGTACTCGTCGTCAGCGTGCATTGGAGGCGTGAACTGGTTCTGGGGCATCTTGACGGGTGCTATCGGGGCGATGTGCACTGTTGTCGACTGTTGCTTCTGCGTCTTGGGCGTTGATTGCGTCTTCTTGGTGCTCTTGGAGCTAGCTTGCTTGCTCTCCCCGCCAGATGAAGTGCCATCTGATGTCCCGGCGCGCCTCTCAAGGTCTTCCAGACGCCTCTTCAGCTTCTTGCCTACAATAAAGTTTTAGTGATTTCTTTCTACTTTCATGCCGGCGCCTAGAACCAGACGTACGGTAGTTGCGCTGGGCAATCCTATTCTGTATCCTCCGACGCTCAGCCAGATCTGAAATCTTGGTCCAATCCTCGTCTGGGTTGGCTGAACTGCTGAAGGCACTGCTCGTGCCTTGGCTTCCATACTGTCTTGTCTGTTGTTGTTGCTGTTGCTGTTGTACTTGTGCAGGTACCGCCGCATAGGCGTATGTGTGTTGGTGTGCCATGGTGTACATGTTGTGTGGAGAGTAAGTAGCTGCTAAGGCCACTTTGACTCTTGCAGAAGAAGTTTGAGGTTGAAAGTTGAGATTGTTTAAGTTATCTTCTTTGGACGAAGCTCGTCTGGTAGATATGTGACGGCGTCTGTCTTCTTAAGATCAAACCAAGATGGTGGGATAGATCGGAGAAGGCTTTGGGGAAGAGGGCGAAGCTCAAATGTTAAATACTCGAGATGCCATTCCCCCATTCCCCCGAGCCCTGCGGGAGGAGTACGTATCTTGTCGTACAGGACCTCCATCCCAGGACCGCAGACACATGGTCCCGGCCACAAGAACCCATGCAAGGATTCCAGATGGTGGGATGGGAGCAGCTTCAGAGAGGGAGTAGGGGTCTCCTGGCCGCGCCTTGTACAGAGGTACACCAGCCTGGTACCTGCTACCCTTGAAGCAAGGGTCCAAAGCATGCGACTGCCCACTTGGGCCGCCAAGTGCGACCACTGCGAGGGTCTTTTGAAAGGGTGTGACAGGATGGGACGGGGATGGAGGGGGTGTGTGTATGTGTGACAGAGAGACAGAGAGAAATACCGTCGAAAGTTGGGAAAACAGAGAGAGACGAGAGTTCCGAGAGTCTTCGTTGCACACCCTGGGCCACGCTAATGCATGGAACGTGTGTGTTGCACCGCTTCGTACTTGTTCAATTGCGAGCGGTGTCGACACAATGCCTGCCGCACAACTGGGCTGCATGAGCGAAGTACAACGGTACGTGTGTACGAGAGCACAGGTACCATGGGGATGCATGGGGGTGTGGCTGCATCCAGAGGATCTTACGACCAGACGGTGTGCGACGGAGGGGAGAAAACGCAGGGTGGGGTTCACAAGACTGGGTAAAATGGATGTTTCCGGGTCTGAATGGGCTAATTTTACCCTCTTGCCCTGCCCGCCGCTTTTCTCGTACCGAGTAAGCCAATCAAGCGCCCTTCCAAGCCTTCGCTCCATCCACTCCATCAAGGCTTGGATGCTACCCAAATAAAAAATGACACCATTCCCAAACCGCACCAACGTTGGGCATTTGGCCCGGTGGACCGTAGGGCTGTGAAGAACGAGCAGGGGGGAGGGGAGGACTGAGCTAGGTTTCCGACCTAATTATCCCATCTGAATGGCTTCTAGTTAGCCTGTCAAGCTAAGGTAGAATAGGAAGGAGAGAAAGGAGAGATCCTGTATCAAACTATCGCCGAGAACGTCGACTGTAGTAAAGGCATCGCCGAGCACTGAATTACTCGCCGGGTAATGAAATGAGAGGCTGTCACAACGACTTACTATAGGCAGGAGTTGCCTCCCGAGCGGCGGGCGGTCCTTCAATGCAATCGTCCTGGACAGCAGTATGAACACAAGTTAGGCACCGGTGTCTGGCCATTTTGGACAACAGTTGGGACAATACAGAAAGCAACCTGGAACATTGGAACTGTGTACTCTGTTCGAAGCCAAATGAAAAGTCTTGAGTGTAGTCCTCTACTTTCGCTCCTGGACACGTTTGACTGATGTTCTAGCGTCGCCAAGCAGTTAGACCATCGAGAGGACGATGGAAGCTAGGAGCGTGTTTCCGTGCCACCTTGCTCTGTTCGCTCCTCTCTTGGTGGAAACCTGGACAGACGGTCTCAATTGTTCTTCGATATAGGACCCATAGGACACAGTGAGTTGTCGCGTTTGCTTGCCGATCATCGCTTAACCGGAGCAAGGTCGACTGCCCCATTACTCCACAACCCAGAATTGTCATGCTCGCCATCTCTTCCAGAAATGCTTCACCTCGAGAGTGGCAGCACCTAGGCTAGTATCTCTTGTAGCAGGAACCTGAAGCATAGAAAGCTTCGAGAAATATTCTATCTACGGCACAGGTGGCGCATCTCAAGATGTTTCGATGGCCACCACTTCGCATATGGCGATCTATTTCAAATATGGCTGCATGCAGCAATGATTTGGAAGGCGGCGACAAAGCACATCTGGCGCTCTGCTGGGCACGCGTGCAGGGCGTGGAAGTTGGACTTTGATTTGCGCACGATCCTATTTTTGGCGCTCGGTCGCTTGTCGAACAAGTCGCGTCTGATTGGGCCAAATACCGCCGATGGAGCTACTCTTGTGTGAAACAAGGCCGGTAGCTCGACTTGGCCCGTGCTTTCATTGCAACACAACTGAACACCCAACCGCTCCCACCAGTGTGGTTCGGGAGAATCTCGTTGCCTGGCCTTAACGGCACACAGCGACCCCAATTTCGATAGTGACCCCTGCCGTACCTGGCACGTCGAACCATGGGAAGATGGAAGATTGAAACAAACTCACGTCCATCCAAGCGAGCAAGGCCCTCAATCGGCCAACAGTATTGGTGTCTGGTGTCCCGCACGTGGGAGCCACAAGCGGCCGCTCCCTGTCTTGGCTTCTCCATACTCATTAAACCCGAGCGTCTTTGTTGGACTGTTTCCCTTCACTTCACCACGACGACAACAAGCGCGAATCTGAGCAGCTTTCCTCAACCCCAGAGGGTAAAGTGCTATGGATTATACGCACCATAGACTGGAGCTGTTTGGCATGGATCTACGCCCAATGCAGCCTAGCCTAACTGCTTCACTATCGACACACCGTTTGTTGTTCTGTCATCACTTTCATGATCCTTCTGCCCTACGAGACCGCAATTTGGGTTAGTCTACAGAGCCTCCATTCGCGTGACCGCTAAAAGACCACTGTTTCTTGGCATGCTAACGTTTCCATCGGACGATTTTCAATGATGTGATCAAGATACTACTCCAATTGGCTTTTAAACGGCGGACTGGAATACCCTCGTCCATGGCTGCGTCCTTGGTTTATTTGTCCCCAGTCGTTGGATCCTCACGTCGCTTGCTATTAACTATTTTCTAATCATGAGTGTCAGGACCTTCCCAATTAACTCTAACTTATGGGGAAGTGGTTCTCTGATTTGAACATCTCCGCGTGTCGGCCGCGCTTCTGATGTCGTCAGACCTCCCTCACGACTCAATGAAGTGAGGCTAGCCTCTAGGTCAATTATCTCCAAGCGGAGTTTGGACCCGCGGTCAAGCTTCTGACATGAAGCTTTCTCAACGCTCTCAACTCCCAACGGCCCGAGACTAGGTCAATCAAACCGTCATGGTCGAGCTTGCGCACGTCAACTCATCAAATAAGAAACTGACCAATCATAGCGGACCCCTCGTACAGTCTACCGGTATCCTGGTCTGCCCATCTCGTCTAAGCCTCATCAGCCTTATCGCATGAGCACACTCCGGCAAAGAGGCAATTACGTACAGGCCCACACGATGAACGGCAACTTTCGTCGCTATTGTATTTGTTGCAAGCATTCGATGTCGGAGTAAGGGACAAAATACCGGCTTTAGAGACGGAGCAAGAGACAATTTCCGGCTTTACAGATGGAAAACAGTAACCCGGGTCGGGACTGCGTCGGTCAGCTGTCAAATGGCTGCGGCTAGCTGGGTTGGGCGTTACCATGACTGTTCTGCCAACGCAGCACGGCGGCCTCTGGCAAGATCTATGCATTGCCTAGTCGATTGCGGACCTTTCCTTCGCATAGCTACATGCTGCTGCCAAGAGATTTGCTGCAGAACCACGGAGTGCTTGCAAGTGCTATGCTTCCCGTTACGCATGATGCTCCCTGTACATCCGAATCGGGACATAACTTTCTTTCGACATGCTTGGCTTCAATTTTGGAAATGCGTCTGCGAGATTGCTGCGGCTCGAATCGAATCAGGGGCATGAGACTGGTGTTCCAGAGGTACCACAGTAATCGACGATGGTCCCTGGGCTTGAATTGCTTGCAAGCTCAACACATCGTCACCTTTGGCACGTGGGCCTTGCCCTAAGGTGCCACCACAGTTGTGTGTGGAGGCCTGAAGGATCCATCGTTTTGCTCATCCAAAACGAAGCTACACGTTACAGTGCTCCTCTTCGACGAACTGACAATGACAGGCACACAGCACATCCCGTTTCTCGGCGAATGGTCTGACAACGACCATGAAGGTGCTCGGTAACCCTCTGCAAGTCACGGTTCGCTGGCACCAAACCTAATAGCCGCCTCAACGGGTTGGCCCCTTTCCGATGCCGCAGCAAGCATACAGCCGGTGCCAGCGTCCAGGACATGGGGCGGGCGCGTCTCATCAGCGAGACCACTGCGCAGCAGTCTCGCGATGATCTGGTCCCTCAGCTGTGCTCAACAACCGCCGTGTAGCCGGCCTCCTTGCATCTCCTCTGATACACGCTATGGCCTAGATCGGAAGCAATAAAACCGCCGGCAGGCGACGTGATTACTGCTTGGCGTCAATCTGAGCCGCGCACGAATAGCGACCTGCCAGAAACGGAGTCAAGGAGAGGCGCCGCGCGTGCCAGCACGAGCTTCAGTCTATGGGGAAGAACCTATATCCCTGAAGCCTCCTACTGCTTGAAATCATATCCTGCGTACCAGCTTTGGTCTTTGAGTGCTGACCCCTATTCAGGGTGCATGCCAGTCCTGGTAGCCTATGTACTTTGGCAAAGGGGTACTCGCCTATTAGCGGAGGGAGGGAGGGAGAGGGCGTGACTCTATCGAGGAGGGAGCTACGGACTGTGCAGCCGCCCTGCACCTGGTAGTCTGACTCCCTTCATGCGACGGGAAACCAACCAGACGGCGAGGTCTGCCCTCCGTCCCCGTCCACACCGCAGGACCAGGGAGGACGTGTCACCCTCAATGCTGATCTGGAGCGACCTCGACCTGACCCGCCGGCAGGGATAGGGCTGAGATCCCATGGAACGACCCGCCTGAGCTCTCCCTGGGACCGCCCACAGCTGCGAGCTTATAACCGGATGCGGATCTATCTTTCGGTGGGATCTTCTTGTTGATTAGGAATCATACAACGCTGTTAGAGCCTGTGTGCTTGTTCGTCGCTTGATGAAAGATCCTTGGCTATTGCCTTCCTGCCACCCCCGTATCCAACAGGCACATACAGGCTAGCTGGGTGTGTCGGGAAGCCACCCGTAGACTCCCGGTGGAGAGGGATCTCCATGCCACCATATTTAGAGTTCGTCTACAGCTGGGTCTCAGTGGATCAATCGCGATCGTCGGCAGCTTTTCAACCGAAGCCTGCCCTACTTTCACTCCTACAAGTACCTCAGTATGTTTTTAGCAGGCGGCGGTGTAAAACGGTGTTTTGGCGGGACCCTTGATTTCACTCCGTCATGTGATATGGTTCTCAAATCAGCACTCTGCTGAGCCTCCCGGCCGAGGAGAAACCCGGGTCTTCGTAAGGTGCTGAGGTAAGGACGATTTTGGTCTGGGTTCTTGGGGGAAGAGGATATCCTCACACCCGAGAGATCCCTCATGCACGAGCGGAAATCGTTTAGATTGGAAAGGATGCTTTTCGTCTAGAGTGGTAAAGCCTACAGCTACCTCACTCTACGTGTACAACTACTTATTAGCTTCCCCAGAGAGGTAGTCCACTGCTAAACTGGGGTGGACGGTTTGGTGCTACACCCCAGAACCCCAGATGAGGTGAGAAGTGCCACTGAAGGCGGTCTAGTGTGGGACGCGGGGACCTTTCGCTCTGGGCCAATGAAGCTATGGAACACTGTGCGCTGGTTTGTTGGGTTGTGACAAAGGGGACAAAGGGACAAAACCGGCACTCTGGGCAAGGGGTGGTCTTGGCGGCAGCGCTGGCCCGTCTGCAGACTGGGTGATGGTAGAGGAGCTCATTGGTTGTAATGTTACGATGATTTGACAAGTTTGAGTTGGAGACAATAGCGTGTGTATGCTTAATGCACTTAATTGTAATGAATGCCAGGTTGTGGAGTGCTTCAAACGTGAGAATATGGGAGTACGAAATGTCGCCATCACAACGTCATGCCGTGACTTGGACTCCATATCGACTTCGTCGTAACCAGGTGTGTATCGAGAAAGCGTCCTGGGAAGACATCGCTAGTAGCGCTGGACATGCGTAACAGGGCTTTAGAAATGCAGCTCTATCACAAATTCAGTATTCACATCGTGAACGGCGGGTGCATGGAGGGCTCAGACACTCCGAGAGACTGCCGAGGAGATGAGATTCTCGAGGTGAGGAGAGAGCCCACGTCGTCGGCCGCGCTGTGCACACGCAAGTGTCAGAGTCTGCCAGGACGAGATCGCAGGGCCGCGTGGAGAGTCGGAGCAACTATTCACGACCGGTGCTGCATGGACAAGGTGAATTTGAGTAATCTGCGATGGTGCAGCCCTACGAGGTGAATGAAGCCCCCGTGGCAGAATAGCGAGAGAAGTCCGAGTGCGAAATGGTTGCTCCGTGCCGACTGAGTAGACCTAAGGTAGTGCGAATACCGGACCGTTGGAGACCCGGGGGGCTTGTTTGCGGCGGGGGAATGTATGTCTCATGGGAATAACGACTCAAGTGTATTGTCCGGCGTGGTGCTGTTCTGGACCCAGCGACTCGATGGGCCGCCGGGTGTGATTGTTTGGTCAAACCGGCACACTGTGGTAAAGGAAGTGGCTTGCAGACGGCTGTGTTTCCCGCCGTGCGGAGAGAAATGTACACGGTGGGTGATCATCAGTCATTATCATCATCATCATCAACACCATCTCCGACGTTATTTCCTAGCGTCTACATGCCGACAGTAACGCCGTGACAAGCCTTCTCTATGGTCAGAGTGCGGCCATAGGCTTTAGGGTCTATCCGTACCTGCATGACGAGACGAGATATCAAGCAGCAGACTACTAAGCGCCAGCCTGAGCCTGAGCCTCGTCCGGGATTGAGGACACGAATGTCCAAACACGGTAAAGATGTCCCAACCATTTGATATGACAGCCTGCCCTTCCCGCCTGTTGGAAGCTTATTTCGAGTGGGTGCCGGGGAAGCTGCTAGCCAGATCCCGGCAAACCCAGCGCTCTGTTTCTATATCGAGTCCATCCCACAAATTGTTTCGGCCCTTTCAAGGGTCTATAGTCTAGTTTAAAGTCCAGACAGTAAACTGCTCACTCACGAGATCCGGCATTGGAGTAGTGTATACCATGGTTTGTTAGCTTCCCCCGACATCCGCGACGAGCAACATAAGTCCCATCTCTGATGGAACGTCGCTAGAGGCCATGGCGGTCGCTGTCCACTCACGAAGCTGGTACACGTTCCCGGGCCACAAGCACTAGGTAGGTATACCTTGTAGGAAGCGCACAATACAGCGCTCTGGAATATATGAGGCGGGGGTACGGGCTCCCAAAGGGGGTGAACGTTGTTGCAGTAGTTCCTCTGCATTAGTAATCCCATGATTTGAGTTTCTTCGTCTGGGCTCTCCTGGTTGAGGTCAAATTTACCACAGTATGTCCCAATCCATTTGAGCCAATCATACCGGCTCTCTTCAAGCGGCCACTGATGATCTTCCAGCCCTGCGGTGAGCTGGGCAAATTTCCCAAAAAGGAAGCTGGGTACAGCCCGATCCTCATTGGTTCCCGGCGCTACTGCAACGTTTGCTGATCACCGTTTTGAACCCGTTGATGATCTCCCGTTTTTGGGACAACACCTAGGTCACAGACACACACCCCTTCCCCCCAAATCATGGGTACCTCCAATACGATGGAGCGTCGGCCGCAGCATTCCCGTGCTACGTGGACCGCCTCGAAGCAAGCGGGACATTTCCTTTGATGTCAATCAACGCGTATCCTTGGGCCAATTAAATTCTGGTCGACGGACAATGTCAATCCTACGACGTTGATCTGCTCACAGGCACATTGCCAAGATAGAGAGTGCTAGGTTATTTGGCATCAGGCACATTAGTTGCTGCTCGAGGGCCAAAGTGCAGAACTGCAGCAGGCGCAGATCGTCATGTCTCCCGTCCTCAACGACTCTCGAGGGCGCTCCGCATTTTCGACGTGCACGCCCTTTGCGGGCATAAGGCGGGTTCCTCTCGCAGCTGTACTGTACCACAAAGTCAGACCTCTATTTCGCTGCAGCGGCGTAGGGCTGTGGCTAACTCCACAACGTATAACCATCAAATATGCGCTGCTGCCCTTCATTGGATCTTATCCAAATAGTAGGGGCTTGAGGGCCAACCAGTGAGCTACTGCCAGGCACTTCTTTGATTCCATGCTGTGACAGATAGCTCAACCCTCCCAGTATTTGCAAGATATTCCTAGGAGGTATTGGTAATGGCAAAAGGAGCGCCAGTTTACGCCGACCTGAGTCACGGGCGGATTGCCCAAAATAGGCCGTGCTTGCTTTCGAGCTTGGCCGTCCGCTCGTGCATTCGATCCCTTGAACATGTGAATCGAGCAAAGTTCTAGCGGTGTGGAGAGCCGCTGCCTTTGGGCCGCTTGGCGATCAGTGCAATGGCCCGCTTGTCTGACGGCACGCCTTATGAATGGATACAGGCCCATTCGGAAAATAACATGTCACCTCCGCAAACTCCGCCATCAATCTTCAACTTGAACCGAGTCGTCCGAACAGCAGCTTCGACCGAGCAATGTTTCGAGGGAGTGACGACTTGGTAGCCTGCTGGACGACGCTGTGACAGATGGATGTATGCATGCCAAGACCATTAGCCGTCCCGCCGTTTCGGCCTGTCGGTCTCGCCGTGGCGTAGCCTCCTGCTCATTCGTCCAGAAGAGGGTGTGAAAGAATCCGTAGGGCTGAGGGCCGTTCTGCGATGTGATTGGGCCTTTGTCCTCGGTGTCCTCCGCCGGATCCCTTCGGTTGGGTATTTTGGAACGCTGGCGATTCGTCACCAAGAACAGTGTCAATCCGTAGGGCAGTGATCAAAGTACCGCCAAGAAGCGCCAAGACATTTCAAGCTCCAAAAAATTTCTCCATAAACCAGAACAACACCAAGTACCGAAGCTTCAACAGCTGTTTTTTGGAACTGTGCCGCTGCTGCTAGGTATTACAGTTACTCAACGGCCGTCCATACTGGTTCCATTATCTCCGAGATGGAATTATCAAATACGGACTTTCGGCGGTTGAGTCCATAGCTTATGGTAGCTTAGTCACGCGATGGTTCATCGAGTAGAACAGAACGAGGCGAGTCGCAAGTACACTACGGTGGTCCTTCGTGGTGTTGGGCGTGAGTAAACTGTTCTCCCGAGACAATACATCGTAAATCTGAGCCCGTTATCAGATCAGGCTGAGGGCTTGTACACCTGCTTTGATGGTTGATGACCTGTCAAAGTTGCATGCATATCGGAATATGTGGATAACACAAATGAGAGTGTCTAGGGGTGTTGTAATCAAAAGATCCATTACCAATTCAACGTCGTACTGATGGACATACGACGGAGGTGAAAGAGCCAGAGGTACCAAGACCACGATGCAAGCATAGAGGGTAGCACCCTCTCCCAGCCGTGACCGAATACTTGTGTTTCTAGTTCCAGCGGCGACATGACAAGTTCGGACCGGCTCAGGTTGGACAAGAAGCGGGTGACGCGCTTGAAGTTCCTTGGCATCTTCTGTACAACAATGCTCTTGATCGGCAGTTCGATATCTGACTTCTTCTTCCGCGGCTAATTAGAAGCAGCAGTCGGCTAAGTCGTCTTTGTGCGACCGCGGCTGTTATCATGCATTATTGACTCACTGCTAAAAGACACAGCAGGACCTACTGCGCAGTAGTCATCTTGTCGTTCAACTTTGCGATATTTCGCATGCCCCTACACGTGTAGAATCAAGTCACAAAGCGGGAGCTAATGTGCGGTCGTATCCTGACAAGTAAAACAGCTGTGCGGGCTAAAGAGATCGTCGCACATGCCCTCGGCGGATTCGGAGCTTGGCTCAAGCTCTCCAACCATGTTCGGCAGCGAACTGCAAATGAGGGTTGACGATGTTTTTGCGGGACCCTGTTCTGCCTCCTCTCTTGGGGAGGTGCAGGAGGGGTAGCTTCGAAGTTGGGGTCCAAGCCAAAGTCTGTGGCGCAGCGTCGTAGCAGCATAAGTGGACCGCCCGCTCCTCCGCTTCTTCTTGGTGTGGACGAGAGCTTGTGCACCAGGAAAAGGCGGGGTGAGCTTTGATTGGACTGTTTCGTTACAGAAGCGTAGCACACTTGCGAGTGGCCAGCGACAATCACCACGCCCTTTGATGCACTTTCGAGCTGAAAGAGCTTCGTCGTCAACATGTGTAACTCTTCCGCGCATACGTGTAGGTATCTCTCAATCGAGTCATACCGCTCCGCTCGCTCTATGTATCCTTCGTCTGTATTCTATTCCTGCATCCTTGCCATTCTTCCGATTGTCTTCTTCGTCTCTTACTGACAATTTACATAATTGACACACCACAACGGGGGAAATATGCTTAGGACAAATGGCGTATAACACAGCGATAGAACCGCACATTGTCTGTAATATCTGGTCTAGGGACGTATTACTGTTCGGAATGGGAATCTCGTACACAACAGTTGTTAGGAGAAGCCCCACTGGAGCTTGGGAAGCTCAGAGCTCAGTTTGGAGCTTGGATCACCCTGATGACCCATCGTGCCTTCCAGGTGCTTGTGCGGAGCTCACCATTTCCCCCACTTGATGAGCAGTTTATGACATGTACTTCTTTTTCGGACCCAAGCTTCGGAAGGAACCAGTTCAATTATCGGACCACATACTTGCGTACAAATCGGGCGCACACATCGAATGTGAAGATTGAATGTGTCTTCATCTCCGGAAATCGCATTGCCTTGGACTTGGGATCCTCCCTGAGTCTCGTTCAAGCCAAGAAGCTCGCTTCGGGTTCGTCTTGCGTCGTGTCTCGTTTTATGCGTGTTCGTACGACACAACCAATCAGTGCCAGCTTCTCACGCTATTTGGTGCGCAATATACGTAGGAGGTCCCTCGGAGAGCGGTCTCGATTCTTGAGAGAACCACTAGGTGAAGGAATAACTACCTTAGTCCACCTACCATTTCCAGGTCATCGAATTGGTGCCCGCTTCACGGTGTCCTGATTCAAACGGTGCTGGAAAGCCCAGACGGCTAAAGTCGAAATCAAGTTGATGAATGCTGTAACCTATCGGCGATGTGACTTGTGGCGCGCCGGCTAGGTCCTGCTGTGCGCTTCAGCTCGCCGAAGAACGTCTAGACCTGCCTCCTCTGCGACCCAATCGCCAGCACCCTCGGCCAGCACGTCGAGCATCGCGATTGGAGAGTCCAGTGCGATGCGTTGTATGCAATAGCGGAGCTGAATACCAGGCACTCTTGTCTCTGTTGGGGAGTGACCAGCCAGCCACAAAACCTCTCTATGCGACATTTCGGATCTGGCACATCAGGATGCTCTGTTCAAGATCTGAAACATGCATATTGTTACCTTGTTATGGACAAGCCGCGCTGTTCGCTCCGTCTTTCAGCCTACCTAGATCCCCGAGCTCTATCAGGCTTCTGACAGTGCTGTCATCGCTCCGGTGGAGGGCCTTCGGTTCACAGACGTGCGACGATCTAGCGGATCGTGCTATGATCATCTTTGTTTGCACCATCTGGTGGTTCCCAAATGATGCCAGAGGCTATGTATGATGAAACAACCGGAACGATTGTCTTGCACATACGTCCATTGTGACCTCTGCAGCAGCTCTGCATGGCGGTGCACAATTTCGTTACGGACATTGCCAAGCCTACATAGCTTGACTATCATAAAGTGAACCCTCCTAGACTGACGATATTGAGTGTTTCACCATTCGGTATGATAGTCCCATTGCACTAACAATAGTAGTAGACGGAGGTCGCCATCCAGCGTCCTTCTCGAGCCGCATACGACAGTCGCTGTGCCATTGGCCTGCTCAGTCAGGTGCTGACTTTCCAAAATCGATGAGTTGCCGCTTGCTTCAGACGTCCTGCTTCTGCGTCAGCACTCTAATTCCCGTAGGGCTGAGGGAAAAGGGCCGCCGCGGAGGACGCTTCATGCTTGAACAGCTCTGCTCGGACAGGCATCGGCTACGCGAGCAGGGCTCTCGCGGTCCTTGTGCCTGCGCGCGGATCATCACCACTTACATGTCATTGGGCCCAAGGTGCCGTAAAACCACCGAAGGCAGCAGAATACATTCTGTCTTCTCGGCTGCCGTGTAGCAGAGCATGTAACGGAGTATCGCTACTCTAGTCACACAGCACGTTCGTGCCCAGATTCCGCACCGCACCGACCAGGCACGCCGGATGGTGACCGTCCCAATGATTGGAAATCCGGGGAGATGATTAGCCTGCAAATCGTGTAATTATCCAGATTCGTACTTCACAGCACAAAGAAACTGCGAAGGACTTCTGTAATCTCAGGCCAGACACAGGTTCCGTACATCGTGGCTATGCTCGGCACATCCCACGACCCGGCCGGAGCTGAGCGTGCGCAGCCTCCGGCTCCCTCGGCGGCATTGGACATGTTTGGTCATATCCTGATTCGGTTCGTCGTAAACTAATGTAATTGAACGACCTATAATGCTAAGGAGGAAGATAACGTTACTTCTCAATTGACCTCGCTATTTGTGTATAGTTCCGGTTTGTCTGTAGCTGATGTGCCCGGCCTGCCCGGATGTGCTTCAAGTCACGGGTGCCAAGCCTCATGTGTGCTTCTGCATATGGAGAGTACTGGTACGTACCATGGTTCTTGTGAGCGATAGATGCATCGACACCTCTGCTTCGAAACGGAGGAATCAGCCTCTATTGCGATGTTATATGCGAGAGTCATATCGACGTTTTCACCGAGAGCGAGACTAGAGGTGAAGACAAATGGTGCGTGTATGATTGCGAACCAGACCAGACCGATCCTATCAAAGTTGACCACAGAATTCCGTCTTTGCCGATCTAGAGTCTAGTCAACTAGTCAAATAATGCAGTCAAGCAGAATCTTGAACCTCTACATTCCTCCTACAAGGAACAAAGCAATGGTGAAGAGCTCCATCAGGTATTGCCATTTGAAGCACTGATAGGAACATGCTCTAATTTTAGAGGAAAGCGGCAGAGAAGTGCCAGGATTTGGAAGTCTGATCATAATGGCCGTTCTCTTCAATATCTAAAAAACCAACAACAAGCGCCGTCCGCATTGTTTGGCTGGGCGGTTCCTGTGACGTTGACGTTGGCTGCGAGTTTGGGGGTGCGCCAAAGCGCTTGGACGAGTGAGCCAGGAGGCAATGGTTGCCCCCGCAACCAGATTCAATGGGACATGGAATGTCAACAATTGAATTCCACCTGAACCCATGTTCCACACCATCCATAACCATTCCAACAATCTTTGGTAGAGGTGCGATAGAGGTCTCTGGTATCATTTAATTGCCTTTTTAACCACAATTGCCATATCCACAAGCCCGTCTTTTGCAAGACATCGCGTTCGCCCAAGCAGGGCAAGAACATCTTGTCGCACTTGCCATCTATCTAAGGTATCTTCTGCTGAGCACTGGCAAGCGCAATGCCAGGAGCAACTACCGAGACGCCGAGCGTCGCTCTTTCCTGTACGTTACTGCGCACATGACGACGATGTAGGCAGGTGCTAACGACTTGGCCCGACAGTTGCGAATAACTTCTGGGGAAAGGACGATGCCGGCGTCAGTCCTTTGCTCGAGCGCATGCATGCTGCTAAGCAGACATGCGATGAGCTCAAAGCCTTCTACAATGGTACGTTCCTTTCAAGAGACATGACGGAGAAGATGTCTGGAACACTGACATGTTGGTACCGTCCCAGCCCGTGCCTCGATCGAAGACGATTACGCGAGGAAGCTCATGTCGCTATGCCGGAAGTCGCTGGGGTCGCAGGAGATGGGCACTCTCAAGCACTCTCTCGATACAGTCCGCGGCGAAGTCGAGTCCATCGCAAAGCAACACCAGAATATTGCCGCCCAGATGAAGACGGAGCTGGAGGAGCCACTAGCCGCGTTCGCCGGCGGTATGAAGGAACGGAGGAAGATTGTGCAGAACACTGTCGAAAAGCTGCTCAAGGTCAAGATACAGCAGACACAGCTGGTGAATAAGGTACGGAGGAACTGTCATTCACGACTTGACCTGTCAGCTAACATGGCCGCTGCAAAGACCAGGGATCGCTACGAGCAAGAATGTCTGAAGATCAAGGGCTACCTCGCACAAGGCCACATGGTCATGGGCCAAGAAGAGAGGAAGAACAAGGCCAAACTGGAAAAGACACAAATCAGTCTCGCCACGTCCAACACCGAGTACGAGAATGCAGTAAAGGCCCTGGAAGAGACGACGGCCAGATGGAACCGAGAGTGGAAGGCTGCAGCCGACAAATTCCAGGACCTCGAGGAAGAACGACTGGACTTCACCAAGAATAGCCTGTGGACCTTTGCCAACATTGCTTCCACGGTCTGCGTTAGTGACGATGCCTCATGCGAGAAAATCCGGCTGTCCCTTGAGAAGATGGAGGTTGAGAAGGACATCATGCACTTCATCAAGGAGAGAGGTACCGGCCAGGAGATTCCAGATCCGCCCAAGTATATCAACTTCTGCCGTGGAGACGTCGACTCCCAGTCCGAGGTGTCCGAGGACGAGAATTACTCGGTAGCGCAGTTCCCTCGAAGCATTAACCCACAGTTCCGGTCGTCGTCACCGCAGCCTTCGACGTACGAGTCCCATCACGACCCCAACTCCTCTCTGGCCAGAGATCTGAACCACATGGACCTCGGTGCCGGTGTTCCTGCTAGCCGGGAGGTCACAATCACACCGCAAAAGGCACTGGTGCCGCCCATGCCCCAACCAGAGAGCCAGCGTCCGAGGCAACATCCACCCTCCGGATATCAGCCGCCTCGAGCAAACAACTTGGAGTACGATCCTGCCGAGTTTGCACCTGTGCCGCATGACCCCTATCCCATGGACGGCATGACTATGCTCTGCCGCAAAACCACCCGGCCAACTAGTAATACTCATGACCCCCTCCGGCCCACCGGTTCAGACCTAAGCAGCAACTTCCGACCCACAGGTTCTGACCTCAGCGCCTCCTCCTACCGACCGACGGGCTCGGATCTGAGTTCTTCGTACCGGCCGACTGGGTCGGATTTGAGTGCTGCAACTTCACTAGGGCGACCCTCTAGCAGAGACTCGCACAGCGACTACTCAAACCCAACCTCGTTTTCTAGCCAGGAGCCGGGTCACAGCGCGGCGGTCTCACCGATCAAGCAAGAACCACCAGCTCCAGTCGTCAGTCCGGACAAGAAAGTGCTCAAGAAGAAGAGCGGATTTTTCAGCAACAACAGCCCGTTCAGCAGGAAGAAGAGCATGAGGGAGGTCGCGCCGTCCAACCGTAACACTTGGCACCCGACCAACAGTGGTAACCAAAGCGCGCGGCCGACCTACGGCCGAGAGGGATCCAATCAGGGGAACCTTCTCCAGGACCGGACAGCAAGCCCTGAGCCCATCGACGCCAATGCCAGCCTGGCTCTAAACGTCGGCAACAATGTGTTCCCAGTGCAGACGCCGGATCGCCAGCCCCGAAAGCAAGCTGATCCACCTCCTCCCGAGGACGACCCTATCGCGCTCGCCCTGGCCGAACTCAAGGGCGTCACTTCGGGCGCGGCTGGCGGGAAGCAATCTACCAGCCGCATGTCGGCAGACCACTATCACGGCATCGCCACTCCAGCACCGGGAAGCAGCGCGCGCGACCGAGATCAGCAGCAACAGCCACTCTTCTCGCGGTCCGTGCCCGTGCCGGGTAGCGCCAACAGGGGCAAAGCCGGTACACCACCGCCAACATACGACACCCAGGCTCAGCCAGTCCAGCGCCTCGGCGTGCCCCCCCCGGCGGTGACATCCAAGGCGATGAAGGAAGCTTCACGGCAGTTCCAGGAGCAGACCAGGAGCATGTTCAACACTTCGGGGTCGACCCGGCCTGGATCAGGCGCCTACAACGCGTCTGCCTCGGTATCGACGCCCCCATCTGCCCGCCGCCACGAGATGCCTCGCGCTGCGTCTCCCGCTCCACCGCGCAGCGCATCGCCGCGTCCGGGCTCAAGGGCAGATTATCAGAGCAGCTACCACCGCTCCGCCAGTCCGAACCCGTACAGCGGCAGCCAGCGCGGGAGCACAAGCGCAACACCGAAGCAGCAGCAGCCTCCTCAGACCAGGGGCTCGGACCAGGGGTACTATCAGCGCCACACGTCGCCGGGCGATATGCCCCGCGCGGCTTCGCCTAGCCCGTACGGTGGTAGCGGCCGAGGGGAAGAAGGGAGCGAGTACGGCGGCTCGATGCGAGGGCGGGGCGGGGGTGGTCAGAGGCCGGGCACCAGCCAGAGTAACCGCGGCGGCGGTCAGATGAGCTTCTACGAGCCGCCTGGCGCTGTTGGCAGGACGAGGAGCAAGAGTGTCGCTGATGGGAGGCAGTTTACGAGAGACGGGAGACCGATCATGCATTATGGTGAGTCTGCCTTCTTTCTTTCTTTCTTTGTAGACAGACACTGTTTCCGATGGTATGGGGAGGTGATGTACTAACCAGAAGACAGCACGGGCTCTGTACATGTATCAGGCTGCCATTCCTGAGGAACTAGGCTTCTCAAAGGGAGATGTCCTTGCCGTCCTCCGGCACCAGGACGATGGGTGGTGGGAGGCGACGATCCAGGGCGGGAACGGGCAGGTTGGACTGGTTCCTAGCAACTACCTGCAGGCGATGTGAGATGTGCTTTGTGCGATGTGAGAGGCTGATATGGTTTAATGATTGGCTGTTGAGAGATGACTTGATTGTTTGGAAGCATCAAAGGGAGTTTGTTGTTTTGATTCTTGAGATGATATATTCGGTGCATAGTTCATGCTTTGCACTCCGACAGCAGGCTCTTAGCTTCTCCCATACTAGTGGTTTGGAGAGCTGTACTGTGTATGTCTGAGTATGTCTTGAAGGGCGTTTGCTTTAATACTGCAGTTCCTGTTGCGTCTCTTTCTTGGTAGACTGGGAACAGAAATGGGACGAAATTGATCAACGATTTTTGTATATGAAGACTTTAGAGACCTATATCCTAACATGTTGACTTTCTTTCCTCAGCTACTTGTCATCGTCTCTGGTTATCGCGAGAATTCTTCTTTAAAGACACGAAGCTCCGGCCAAGTGTGAACCGACTTGCTTTCCGTCTTGATTTGGCAGAAGGGTGAATGAAGCCATCGTCAAGACCCCGAGGAGTTAGTTAGTTCCCCATTGCCCAGAGCAGCGGAATGTGGGGCAGCGCTTTGGACGACAATTGGGGCGCTGTGACGACCCCTGCCCATGACGTGCCAACCGAGAGCGCTCACATGCCAGCGACAGCGACAACAGCGACGGCGAAGGGAGCACATCACGACCTGAACTTTCACTTTTCCAATACAAACCTCAACGGGTATCAGCACCATAACCACCGTAATCAGCACGATGCTCATCCACGCATCTACCTGTCTTCGAGACTAGCCGGCGACCACATTGCGACTTTTGGGAGCCCTCCAGCTCCAAGTCCAACCGCGAACATGGTAAACAACCTTCGTATCTCCTCCCTCCACAGACAACATCTTACATCCTCGACACCGGACCGGACAGGCTAACAACATGTGCCACCAGGAAATGCTGACCCAAACCTACCGCGCTGCGACCTCCAAAGCCGCCCAGCGCACCCTGCTCAACACGGTACTCCTAACGTCGGCCTCGACCTTCCTCTATGTCCTCGCAGCAATAGCCTACATCCTCTTCTACAACGCCTACCTGCCAGACCAGGTGACCACTCTACCGATCCACCTGCAATACGGCTACGGCCCCAACCCCTACGGCGTCTCCCCCTTGCCCAACATAAAAGACTACCAAGCCTACGACATCTCCGTCTCCCTCACCCTCCCGCGCAGTCCCACCAACGTCGACAGGGGCAACTTCATGATCGCACTCTACCTGCTCGACCGCCCCGGCACAGCCACCTCTCCCCCAGTCTCCGACCACCAACTACTAGACACCACACCAGCCTCCCTCTTCCCACCCCCGGACCCGCGCACCCACCTCTCCACCCGCCGCATCCTCCACACCTCCCACCGCCCGACCCTAATCCCCTACACCGACCCCATCGTGTCCCTGGCGTCGCGCCTCCTCTTCCTACCAGGCCACGTCTTCTTCCCCTCCTCCTCGCGCGCGAGCACCACCACCCTCACCATCCCCCTGGCCGAGAAGCTCTCCTTCCCCCTCTCCCCGGCGACCACCTCCGTCCCCTCCTCCCTCTTCGTCGAGCTGCAGTCCGGCCAGGACCTCCGCGTCGCCTCCGCCTCGGTGACCGTCACGGCCCAGCTCTCCGGCCTCCGGTGGCTGATGCACGCCTACCGCCTCCCCTCCTTCCTGGCCGGCACCGCCGCCTTCTGGGCCTGCGAGGTCGCCTCCATGGCCCTCGCCTGGCTCCTCCTGTCCGCCCTCCTCTTCTCCGGCCCTGCCGCCGACGAGCCGCCCAAGATCGAGGGGGGGCAGAAAACGGTCGGGAACAAGATGGTCGGTGGAGCAGGGGAGCAGCAAGACATGTCCGACACGGAGCGCACGTTCCCCACCTCCTCCCGCGCCCCGCCGCTCAAGTACGAGAGCGTCAAGGAGGAGGATGCCGCTCCCGTGAGCATGGCCGAAGTGCCGGTGGCCGCGGGCGGGGAGGCGGATGACGAGGATGACCAGGAGGAGGAGGAAGGGGGTGACGGGTGGAGGGACTCGGGTATCGGGACTAGTTATAGCGATGCTGGTGCTGGCGTTGGGGGTGTGAGGAGGAGGACTTCTGGGAAGGGACGCTGAGCAAGGGTTACTTTTCTTCTTCTTTTTCCTTCTTCTTCTTTTGGTACGGTCTGTTCGATTTTGATTTTCTGGAGGGGAGCTTTACGAGCTACGAAAAGGGGGAGATGGGCGTTTTTGACGTGTTGGATAATGAACATGAATACCCAACCTGGCAGGCAGGGCAGAGCTGTGATGTGTCAAGTGTATCTCTGGAAGCGTTTGTGGTTCATGTCACGGTCATTGCGATAGAGGGATTACAAGAACGGTTTTATCTTTCTGGCGAGAGACCTGTCCTAGTCTCTTGTTTATTCGCTGCTATCTACTACTACACCTCGGGACAACGGTAGTGTGTGTCTTTCCCACACGAACCAGCACCGTGAGCCCAGAATCACGGTTTTAGATTTTACCCCAAGTGGTTTTATTCTAGGCAGCTCAAACAATAGATTAAAAAAAAGGAGAGGTTTCTAAGTTGGTTACGAACCATAGCCAGGGAAGGAAGGAGAAATGGCTTTGATCAAACAAAACGCGACAGTTGAAAGGAACGACATGATCACACGCAGAACACAGACTACTCCGCCAACAGCTGGTGTCATTCCTCCGTACCCGTCGGCTGGACCTCTTGTTTGGCCTCGTCCACCTTGATGTTTTCGGCAAGAATCGTCTCGCCGGCTGAGTTGGTGACCAGAGATTTGGTCTCCTCCTTGACCGGGTCCGACGAAGAGGGCGACTCGTCCTCCTCGGTCGCAGTGACAGGCTTGCTCTCCTCAGACACGGACTCGTTCTTTTCGGGTGCACTGCTCGGTGCTGCCTCTTGAGGCTGCGCGTCCTTCTCCTTCTGCGTCTCGGGCTCAGCCGGAGCGCTCTCCTTTGCGGGTGAAGTCTCCTCAGCAGCAGCATGGCCCAGTTTGACGGTATCGTCCTCCTCAGGATCGATCTCGAAGATGGTCGACGGCACCGCGAAGCCAAGACTCAGCTTCGGCTCCTCCGAGGCAGGGCCCGGGCTCTTGGCCGCCGGTGCCCTCCTCTGCGGACCCCTGGCACGGCTCTTGCGGGCGTCGGCCAACGGCGCCTTCTCCTCGACGGGTTTTTCTTCCTCCTCCGCGGCCGGCTCCTCCTTCTTTGGCGCCTGCGGCCCGAGGCCGAGCTTCTTGTTCAGGTCGCTGAGGAAGCTGCCCTGCAGCGCCGCGATCTTCGACCCGACTGACTTGACCGGGACGGCCGGCTTCTGCTTCGGCGGGGCGGCCGCCTCGGCTGGTTCCTGCCCGCCGGATGTGGGAGAGGCCTTGACTGGTCTGGCTGGTACTTGTGGCTTCGGCCGATCAGGGATCGAGGGTTGTCTTGTTGCTGGTGCAGCGGTGTCGTCTGCGCTAGCCGACTTGGGCTTTGGCCGTTCCGGAACGGACGGCTTGTCGGCAGTGGACGGATCTGTGGGTTTCCTGGCCGGCCGAGGACGTTCTGGTACCAGGGGCTTGCTGGCTTCCGCGGAGGGGGAGTCGAGCTCACGATCTTGCTGCGGCGTCGACACGGTCGTCTCCAGCATGTGGCTGTCGGGCGTGTCCTCCCACACGTCCCGGCTAGGGAACCGCTGCGCCATTGACGGACGCGTCGTCTCGCTGGCCAGTTGGTGCTGTGCCCACGAGGGCTTGTTGCGTCCGTTCTTCAGGAAAGTGTCCGGTCCGTTCTTGCGCGCTTCCCGTTCCGCGAGTTCTTCCTGATGTCGGGCAAAGGCTTGTGCGGGAGTTTCACCGTCACGTGGGACCGGGATACTTGTGGTAGCCGCCTTGTCCTCCTCCTCGGCTTTCTCCTCGGGAATCTCGGGCGTTGACACCTCGACAGTATAGTGCACGCTGTCAGGGGCATCTTCCCAGATATCGCGGCTGGGAAAACGTTGCTTGTGGGTATTTTGAGGCCTTAGCTTCGTCTCGGGAGCCGGCTTCTTGGATGTCTCTTTGCCCTCCTCCTCCGGGAAGAGGGGTTCGTACTCTTCGACGTCCTCCAGAGGGGTCGACTGGTGCTCGTGAGACTCGACCTTGTACAGACTACCCGGCCTGCTGGTGGGCCTACTCGGCGGATGACTGAAAGCCGACTCCTCGTCAAAGGCGCTGCCCCGTCTTGGCTCGACTGCTGGGCCCGTGTCCGAGGCGGGCCCCTTCAGGATCTCATCCTCAGCGAGGATGGGGGCCGTATAAGCGGGCTCCTCTTCATCTTGCGCGGGCGTCTCGTCGTCGCAGAACATGACTGACCTCCGACGGTTGGGGTCATCGACGTGGATGACATTGCCCTCTTCTGGGCCGCGCTCCTCGGCTGGCGAACCCGAGACGTCCGGCCGAGCAGCTCCCTTGCTAGGAGATCTAGGGGCGGCGGAAGCGGGTCGTGGAGAGGTTACACGGCTGGTCGACTCCTCTATCGCCTGCCAGCCGATCTGGTCTGACGGTGTGCCGGCATAGTTTTTGACCGCTTCTGAAGTTAGCCTACAATCGACTCTTGAGGGAAAGGGGCTCTAAACTTACCAATACCGGCGCCCTGGCTAGCCGTCTGACGGACAATCTTGTTGAGGTCCTCGCTGCTCAACGAGAAATCGTTGGGCCGGTCGTAGTGATGCGGCGTGTGTTCCCTCTTGAGCAGGTCCGGATGCTTCTGGAAGTACTGCTTCTCGAGCTTGTCCAGAGGCTGGAGGCCATGCCCGTGCAAGCCGTAGCTGCCGGGTGGCAAGTTACCCCGGGACGACGTCCGACGCTTGTGGTTCTTATCCTTGGCATCACTAAAACCAGAAGAGCCGGGGGCAGGAGACGGCGCCTGCACGTCACCAGCATTGGGGAACATGGGCACTTGCTGGCCAATCTCGGGGATGCCGTGTTCGTCATCGGCGTGGCTCTCGGTGGTCGACAGCTGGCTGATGGTGCTGGCCTTCTTCTTCAAGCTGCGGTTCGACGACGGTCCTTCGTCACTGCTCGGTTTTCCGATGCCGAAGGAAGCGGCCTTGTCTGAGTCGGTTCTGGTGACGGTCATAACCCTCTGCTTCGCGCTCTGGGCGGGTAGCGAGGGCTTCGGAGCGTGGATCTTGAGGTCATCGCCGATGGTGCGGGTCTGCTCGGGACTTGAGCTCATGTCGCTATAGGCGGAGCTCAGCTGCTCGGCCAAGCTCTCATATTCTCGACCCTCCTCACCGGCGTTGGAGGGAATCTCAACCGATTGGCGCCGATTGTGGTTGTTGGAGTTGTAGCCGCCGGGAGCGAGGTGCTGGAATGTTGGGCTCTTGGGGGCGTACAGACCCTCGTTCAGCGGAGAGGGTGCGAAGCGGGCGGGATTAGGAGAGATGGATCGATCGATGCGACGGTTAAGCGGCCTTGGGGGGATCTTGGGAACTGCATCTTTCTCCTGACTCCTCGAGGGACGAGGAGGGATGGAAGGGGGTTCCTGGGTAGCTGCGGGAGCCATTGTGAATGTGGAAGTATGTTTATGTATATAATGGTGAATTGCCCAAGGGCCGTGAGTGTGTTGTTTGTGGTTTATGAGTGAACGAGGTCAAGTAGTGTACTTGACTGTACTCGAATCTGGAGGTCGGTCGTGTAGACGAAGGATGAGATTTATGCCTCCGTGTTCGGTCGTCGTACTGATTCGGGGAGGTAATCTTTGAGGCAGAGTCAGCTACCAACTTTGCTTGGATTCAATGTATCGGTGAGCAAGATAAACAGGAACAAAAAAAAAGCTGGCATATGCAAGATAAGTGATGCCAAAGACGGGTAGGCCTCGTTAAAAGTCGGGGCGAGAGTGTATAGCGTGACTGTACCGCAGTAACCAGGGGAGGCTGATGGGGAGTTATTGTTACTGCAGGACCGGAGCTGGACGGTCTGGCAGGCAGAGATAACATGTAGCCTGCAAACCGATAAGTGCCGCAGCACAGACCGGAACCTCAGACATTGTCCAAATGCGGGAAGAGATATCGATGGAGACTCATGTGTTGGCCGTCCAGCTAATGCGATTACAACATATCTTGGCCCAAGATTGTGCTATCCACAGGGAGCTGTTTCTCGAAGCCTATATCGGGCGGATGATGGCATTGGTTGCTTGCTGGGACATCGGATTGCATCGGCTGCTCAAGGATGCAGCCTGCTGCTATCACGGGGAGGTGCCATTCGTCTCCCCGGTAGCCAGTCGTCCAGCATTCCAGCCATCCATCCAAGAAAAAGTCTGATGGATCTTTCTCTCACGGCAACTCTGCAGTCAGGAAACACCCGGAAGCTAATAAATGGCGGCAGTCTCGTGTGAATTGTCACCGACCGGTTGACGTGTCCATTGGGCCATGTTGCGCTCGGCAGAGCAGAAATAAGTAGTTTGTCGGATGAAGGACCGATTCGTGGTCCCTACGAAGACAATCGAGCTCGGAGCTGGCATCGGCAGCTTTGCAGATTGGGTTGCAGTAAATTTGTTGGCCAGACGGTGCGTCACCAGTCGACAGCCATGTTGAGGTAGATGGACACAACGACAAAGCAGAAAGCAAGGGCGGGTAGGTATGTGCAAAGACAAACAACTCACAGTTTGGATTTGACTTGTTCGCCTTGTGGGCTTGGAGTTACTGGAAGTCTGACGGTAGTGAATAAGAGGTGTACAGTTGAAGATGTGCGGCTCTTTTGTGAGTGAGTCAAACCTGAAGCTGGTGATGAAACTCAAAGCTGGGGCAGTCGAGGTAGACAAGTTGTTGGAGCTCTGCGTCAGTCAGGGGAGCGGCATTCGGGCCACTTATATTGCTTCCAATACGAATTCAACAGACAGTTTCTTGCAACAATGACTGGTAGGCTTGGGAAAGCACCCCGTGGTCGTCATTCTCTCTCCACAGTGAGGAATAGAAGAGCAAACAGAGGAATTGACGGGAAAAGGGGCACTGCGCGGTACCTCGATGGCTGGACTGAAGCCGTACCTTGCCGCACTTACAGATCGGGAGACGACATCATCGCATGTCACATGGCGTGAAAACAGGGATCTCGCGCTTCAGAGCTTCTACCACAGCACACTACTATGCAGTAGGTCGAGTCAAGGGGCCCAGTTGGCTGGCCCAGTGACCTGTGGCCCTCACCTCCGCCGGGTACCCCATAGTACCTTTTATCTGGTATCTAGTTTGCATAGGTTGTTACTACACAGTAAGGTACCGTAGTAGACTGTACCACAGTACACGTGTAGTGTAAACTCGTTAGCGTTGTGAGGCGCAATGCTTTCGATCTGACGGGAAAAGGTCAGGCACGCAGATGACCCTAGATTCGGCAAGCCGACTCCTTTCAGCTTCGCTGTGGGCATGACCACCCAAGGGGTCAACTTCGGAGGGAGTGGTAACTGCTCTGCACCATGCCAAAGATCAAGTCCAGTCGAGACCAGACGATTTGGATTGAGGTTGAAACGAATTTGCAGCATCTTGAACTGAGCCAGCAAAGTTGTCACGGCCTGCACGGTTCTCAAAACTTTCAGACCACACATTACCGTGAAGAGAACCTCGAAGGTACCTTACCCTGGGTAAGGTACATCTTGTAACCCCGCTGTAGCCCCACCTAGAGGTGGCTCGTGCGGTATATTTGTGTTGGGAGGGAGCAGTGACATGAGGCATTGGCTTTTTCGCTCGAATTACATGTTCCTTACCTACTTGTGCGTATACACTACGCCTGTGTAGATGCTGTCCTGGACCGAGCCAAAGGGCTCCCTTGGCGATGAGGTCCATCCTCCTTGGCCCCAACAAGAAACTGCTCGACCAAACTAAGGCACACACAGCACACACATAGTCGACCACGGCAGCTCTTCGAGTTCCAGAACTTGAATCAGCCCCGTAGGGAGGGAAGCAAACGCAAGCCGAGCGCACACTGGGGAAACCGATCGATCTTTCCCAACCACAGTACGACGCAGCACACGTGCATCTACTGCTCAAGCCTCTCTCGCCCCGTCTCACCGGACAATGGCCGGCTCGTCCAACGCCTATTGAAGCCCATTGTCAAAATGGCTGCCACACTTCCTGCACGCCATCTCATCCATCTCGATACCGCCTCCAATAACGGCCCTCAGTCGTGACCGCCTCTTCTTGAAGAATCGCGACGGTCGGTGTACACTAGGAAGGGCCCTCTGGCATTACGTGTGTATATGTGCACACTGTGGCTGCACTGTAGCCGCTTGCCTTACATAATAGTGCGGCACTTGCTTCCCCGCAATGAAATGCCTCAACAGGCTTGGTTCATGACGCCATCACCGAGTGTTCCTCAGGTACGAGGAAGCAGGATACTTCGGCATCACCTGTTCACCACCTGTTCATATTATAGTCCCAGAGTCATGCTGTTTGCCGTTGCAGTTCTGTAGGATATCCCGTATGATCACCCGTATCCGAGCTGCCCGCACACATCCCTATGGCAAGATGTTGAGATGAGATGATAGACCTATCTCCCATGGTGGATCCCTCGCGCTCACATTCCCCTGCTCCGGATCGTATACTACTACCTCAGGTACGGTGCGAATGCTTCCAGCATACCTGTAGAAAAACACTCCAATGTTCAATCCATCCTTACGTGTGCCACTACTTTTAGATAGCGATTGAGGGGCCTGCGGGAGTAGATCCCGACGCTAAACCTGTCACGTACAAAATGACACGAAATCTCAGTTAGATCACGCGCACGTCTAGACTTCTTCCCAGCTATGTACGAAGGGATGCTAGCAACGATGATGCTAGTTACAACATCGATACTTTGGGGCCTTACGGTACCGTGGGATCAGATGCCATCACTATTCACCGTTCTTTTGCCGGCAGTCACATCATTGGAGAAAGGGGATTTAGCTTGCATTCTCGTAGGTCAGGTGGTTTGTCCCCTTTCCCCTATGTCGACACGAGTCGATGGGGGTATCATGACGGTTAGCAAGATCGTTAGGTAATAGGCTTGAAATCTAGACCTAGGAACCTTGAGACAGACCTCGGGGATGCTGAAGACCATAGGATCGGTCCACAAATGGCTCCTGCGTCCGGGTGTAGACTCCAGGATGAATCGGAGTTGTTGATTCGGACTATATCAAGCTTTCAACCGAGGATATCACTTTTATGCTTCACGGTGTTGCAATAGATCTCCCCTAGACTTCACTACGTTATGCCTTTCACAATCAATCATATCTTCGCACCACCTACGCTCAAGCAAGAAGACAAGCGACGCCTCAGACGACGAATAACAAGCCGTAAAGCTTCATGAGGAAGAGGAAGAGCGAATCCGAAATCTTTGCAGGCCAAACTATAAAAACCTGTCCATAATAAGCCCCCTTTGGACGCCGTAACCATACCCGAGAATGCAAACCCAACTGGGTCCTCGCCCTTCCTCCCCTTCAACAGGGGGACGGTGAAGAGCATCCAGTGTCATATACGACGCAGCTCCCCATATCGTGACCTCTGCCGATGTAGGATATCGTTCTCCTGCAGAAACACACAACTGGTCACCCAGCTCGTCATTGCAGCCTGGCCTGTCGCAGGAGGGGTGTCTGTGGCGTCAGATTGCTCAGTCGCTGTCTCGCAGCCGCAGGCCCCTTCCACCATAGCAAGCAGCGTGAACTTGCCTGGGACAGTCGCCACTGGCAACTCTCCTCCCCTCACTCCTCCAACAAACTCTTAGCAATCCTTAGCACTAATCGTCAATGGTTACTCGCCCTTATAACACTCGACCGCATCTCTCAGCCCAATCGCGCTTTCCCGCTGTTGTCTGCCCCTGTCTCACCGTCCTTCCCATCCGCCATGCCTAGACAATCATCTGCGCAACCCCAGCGCCGCCGAGAGTCTTGCTGCCCACAAACCCCTGCTTCTTGACAGCAGCGATCAGGTAGCAGATCGACGTGAGGCTCAGGAACACGGCCGCGGCGATCAAGCTCGACGCGTGCTGGATCAGGCTCAACCACTGCACCACGGCCATGACGGCGTAGGCGGCGGCGCGCATGTAGTTTGTCGAGATGCGGCGGATGGTCGCATCGAAGGTCGACGAGGTGGGGCAGATGCGTAGGAGGAGCGGGACTTCGATGAAGAGGATTATGAAGGAGAAGACGCTGCGAGACCGGAAGAGTCAGTGGGTTATGTGCTTGGTCGAGGGGGGAAGGATGGGGAGGGAGATCTTACAGACAGACGATGCTAATGACTAGCACCAGCACGTAGATGGTGAAGATGTTGGCGATGCCGAGTGCGAAGCATAGGATCATGGAGAGGATGCCGAGCCTGTACAGAGCGAACAGTTAGCACTCCGTATATCATCCCACGGCTTCTCAATCAGACTTCGCTGCGTTGGATAGCATTGGTGGACAGCTCCAGAGCCTTGCCAGCAATTCGCAGCAGAGCTGGCCAGGGTTCGCGAGTCATCGCTGTCCGGAAAGGGGGGCATGCTGTTCTCGAGGAAATGTTTCTCACCATTGTCCATAGATGCCTGGGGACTGTCGTCAGCAAATGTTGCGCAAGCAGGTCAACCTGTCTTGTTATCGTCAGGGCTAGAACGTACTGAAATTCCTAGTCGCGAATTCCTCTCTCAACGTCATCTTGACAGATATTCTGTAGCTGCAGCTACAATGTTCGCAATTCCTCTACTCGCTCGCGACTCTACAACAGTCTGCTCGGGCACGGCGGAAGTACGACCGTGGAGCTTACGACGACAGAGAGCTCAGGCGCTGCTTTGTTGGTGCTGGTCGGCAGGAGGATGAATCGAACGGGCAGAGAGTATCAGTATTCTCGTCAGTATTATTCGTTGTAATCAAAGGCTTTCGGCTATCTTCGACCTGCGTATTTGGATGTAATGCGTAATTCGTAGGATGGTGAAGCTTCTTGGGAGCTGCGTTGTTCTTTTTGGAGACGCAGTGACGGATCGTAATCGCAAAGAGCCCCAGCGCCGGGGTAACAGGCGGGACCCACTTTGTATCGACTGGCGCACAGTCGTCAGCGTGACCCGGTGATTGGACCCTTCCCCTTCACTCCGACAGGGGTCCTGGGAAGCGACTGCCCTTTGTTCTTTGATGGCCCCGGGTCCTTTTTGTCTTCTGGTGCTTTTCGAAACAGCTTCCAAAACAGGGTTGCACTCTGTCGCACTCGACTCTAGGTTGGGTACAGGTGGATTCTATCGCACTGCTGGCTATCGCATATCGCAAATTGCTACAAAGGGATGGCTGCCGCTGTGCAAAATGAGGTAAGGTAGCGAACTTCTTATAGAGTCGACCAGGCAACGACGTTTGGTGCTCCAAGTGCTGCGCCTAGTCCACATTACGAATGAGAATCGCCTCGTTACGTGGCCCATATCTATCTCAGAGTCTATTGATCGCCAGGCACCATCAATATGACACTCGGAATCATCTGCTTCTTCAAGTTGGGTTTCTTTTGTCCTACTCAGGTGAAACTGCCAAATCACTTTGGGCACTGCCGCTAGTCCACCACGTCTCTCGAGGACAGTGAGACAGGCCCTACTCTAGCATGCAAGAAGACCGAGAAAACACAACGACAAATCGCCATTACTTCAAGATCCCACGCTAGCCCCATGTCGATAGAGCACCTTCCGGGCGGCACTCTAACCGCCACGGACTGTTACCCACTGGAGAACATGTCAACCGATGCGCCCCCAAGCATGCACCATCCCGTGTGTTCCTGCCACCGTCACCTGGTTGTCGAAGGTTTCCTCGTGTATGATATGGCGCCCTCCGCTTAACCGAAGACGAGCTTGAAGATGTCGTTGTAGACGAACCACTGGCCCTGAGGATCTTGGACCAGCTGGAAAGCTTGCGAGTAGTTCATGGGGCGTTGCTCCTCGTCAACCTGATGGATAGCAAGGCCCGCGGTCAGTATTGTTCGGAGGACGCGCTCGCTGACAGACAGCGTGCCGACATTGAGGCGCAAGGAGAGAGCTTACCAAGAGCTGGCCAGTCACGAGGATCATGATTCCCTTTCCTTCCAAGGTAGGCTGGGCGTCCAACGTAGAGACGGCGTGCTTGACCTTCTGGAACGGAAGACCCTACAACGGAGAATGAAAAGTAAGTACACGCCAAGGGTGTCGGGGCTGCGGTCGAGAGTAACATACAGCAAGTTTCTCAACGATAGCGCTGACGCCCAAGGAGGAGGCAGACTCGAAGGTCAACATGGAGTTGTCGCGCTATATATTCCGGTTGGTGAGTACAATGCAGGGGCCAGTATCGAGGGTAGGCTTCACTTACGTAGAGGGGCACGAGCTGCTTCCGGTCGCTGTCGAAGGTGTTGTAGTAGAACTCAATGAATTGCTCTGTAGAATTGGTCTTAAGTCAGCCCCTATGCCGATCACGTCGACTTGCCCTGACGACATCGCTGCCGCTGGATCGCTTTGCTAGCTCCTCTGCCTGGAGCGAATCTGTCTTTCTCTCGCCTGGGTGAGGGGGATGTAGCTCACTCGCAACCTCCTCGAAGTCTGTATAGGCAATATTTGTTAGCATCCTGTGTTGAGTCTCCCATACACCATCTGTCGCATCGCGAAAAATTGAAGACGCATATGCAGAAGAAGGCGACATGGTGGGGTAGAAGGGGCCGTGAGATACTCACTCGTTGCCATCTTGACGGTTTATGACGGATGTACGTCGTTGTCTGAGTGTAAATAGCAATCTTCCCGTGATAGAGAGAGTGTGAGAAAGTCGAGTGATAGTCTTGGGCAAATGCGCTGCTTAGGAATAAATAAGAGTAAATACCCAAAGGTTGCTCGTCGGGTCTGAGGGGTTGTCGGCCAGGCAGAGGGACGAGGTGGGGCTTGAGCTTTGGTGGGGCTGAACAACCTCTAGGGCGGAAGCGTCTGGCAGAATTCCGGGACAAAAAGGGACGCCAACATTTTTTTGAGATTCCTCCTGTCACCATTGAATAGCTACGGCTCAAGGTAGACATGTCACAGCTTGCTCTATCTGATCTGATTCCGACAGCAATGACTGACTAACATATGGTATGTTGCGATCATTTCCTGTCTCATTGCTACGCTCCTACATGATGAACAACCAACTTCTTCACTACTGAATCTCACTATGTCGATTCTTAATATATCAAGCTCAACAGTCTGACTACTTCTTCTCAATCTTGAACTTTAAAGACCGTACATGTCAGGGTCCATCGGCTAACATGTTAAAAAGACAGAAATTTGCGAGCATTGGATGCGTAGAGTCTAGGTGGAGCGATGGCATTTGATGCGTATTGTCTCTTTGGATCACCGTACGGCTCATCGGAAGGTATGACTGACTACCAGTCTCATTGATGAGCATTCGTGGAACTGAGACATTGCTGGACTCTACGGTAAGGATCCATGTAGCTCAGGCTGCTTAAATGACAGTAAAGATAGGGGTCGAGGATAACAGTTGTCAAATCTGTCAGCCAAGATTAAGAATAGTAATACGTTGAATGTAACTGCCATTCTCATATACATGCCTGGCTGTCCCGTGGGCAAAGCACAGGGCCAGCATAAGAACGCATAGATGTACATAAATATGTAAACCGACAACTCACGCCCTTTGTCTGTTCCCAGCTGCAACATCCTCTCTCGCCATCAAGGCCGTAGCCCCGTGAAGTCGTCAGGAACCCGAAAAGGTTATTTCTGCTTTTTCCAAATAAGACCTGGCAACTCCTCTCTGCTCTTGAACTTTATCTAGCTTTCCGGCCCCCAAGAAGGTCAAACGTGAAGAGACAACACCGCCATCATGTGTGCCGAACTCATCGTGGTATAGTCCCATTGCTCGCAAGACCAGACCGCGAATAATGCGTTGCAACCTCTCCCCAAGCCCTAGGCGACAGTGGTCGACCCTTGCAGACTCTTCTCTGTATATCCATCACAACAATCCGATACAAAAGGGATCCTTCCAACCTCTACCACCAGCCCCAGAAAACCCTCGCATATGTAAGCCGTATGCAAGTCGCACAAGCTGTAGTAGAGAAGCAAGAACCCCTCGCATATGCAAGCCATATGCAAGTCGCACAAGCTGTAGTAGAGAAGCAAGAACCCCTCGAACGACGAAGCACACCTTATAGCTCCTCCTCCTCCTCCTCCTCCATCCCCTGTCCACCCGCATGAGGAGCCTTCACCCCAGCGCTCGCCGGCGCCTTGGCCGCCTGCGCAGCCTCCGCCTTGGCAAGCACGTCCCCGAGCTGCGGAAATCCACCCGACGGCCCGCCATTCACCTCGTCCAAGCCCGCAATGCTCGGCCGCGCCTTCTTCATCGGGCTGCCGACCGCGGCCGACTCGTTCTCCCAGCTCTTGCCGAACAGCGACGCCTGGGACAAGGGTGGCGGCGCCGACGCCTGTCCGGCCGCGCCGGTGCTCTCGGGAGGCGTGGTCTCGCCCGTAAACGGTCCAGTGCTCGGGGACTTCCTCGAGCCGGCGCTGGCGCTCTCCGGGTCTGCCGAGTGCGCTCTCTTAAGCTGTAGTTCATCTCTGTTAGCCTATATCGTCCTGTGTCTGAGGGTAAATCTGTTGAACGCCAGGGAAAATAAGAAGAAGAAATGGAAGAATAAAACCCCGTTCGTTAGTTACCTTGATCCGCTTGACACCATCCGCCAGCTCGCCCGAGAACTTTGCATCCTCCGGCCCCAACCGGCTCTTGTCCTCCTTCTCGTCGTTGACCTCCTCCATCTTGCCGAGGATCTCGTCCTCCTCGTCCTCGTCCTCCTCGCTGTCCTCGTCCACCATCGCGCTGCCGTTGCTCTTGGTCCGGTTCTTCTTCTTCCGGCGCGGCTCCTCGTTGTGGTCCCGGAAGGCCGAGAAGCCCACCGTCCCGCTCGTCTTCAGCGGCCCCAGGTTCGAGAAGTCCAGCTGGCCGGACCGCCGCTTTATGGAGGCCGGGGTGGCTGCTTGGGGCTTGGAGGAGGGGAGGATGCCCATCTTCTGGAGTTGGCCTGGTGTCAAGTAACACGTTTAGCATGCGTCAATGTATACGCGCATCATGGTCGGGAGGGGAAGGGAGGGGAGGAGGTACGAGGAGACTTACGGTCGCCGCGGTAGAAAAACGTAAAGGTAGCATAGGGCTTATCCGGACCGTCGATGCCGGTCACGGTCTGGGTGCTGATGGTCTTGGGATCGAGGCTCTTGGGCTTAGCAAAACTAGTGGTATGCTCGACATCGGCGTCGATGCCGCCGGCACCGTTCTCGGCGCTCTTGCTGGCCGCGCCGCCTTCCTCGTCGTCGTCGTCGTGCGCGTCGAACTGGGGCGAGTACTCCCCCTTCTTGATCTCGCCCGAGGCGATGACCCTGAACATGGCGACCTTGATCTGCCCGGCCGTCTCGGGAGGCTCGTCGTCCGAGGAGCTGTCGCTGTCGTCCTCGAAGACGGCCTCGACGGGGGACGTGGCGGCGTCGCCGTAGCGCAGCGTGTCGCGCGGTCTCGAGTCGGCGGAGCTGCTGCCGCCCTCTTCGATGTCCATGCCCTCCTCAGCCTTGATCTTGGGAGCGTGAGCAGCAGCCTCGCCGGCGACGCTCTTTTGCCGTCTGCGACGCTTCTCGAACTTCTGCCGCCGGCGCTCCAGCTTCTCGTCGGTGACGTCGCCGGCCAGGTCGAGCCCCTTCAGCCACCGGTCCAGGCCGACCTCGCGGAAGAGGAACTCGCGCTCTGCCAGGCCGCCGCCCTCGGACAGGGGCACCTGCACCCAGCGGCTGTTGACCCACGTCTCCTCGCCGGGGCGCAGGAGCGTGGCGACCTCCTCCTTGGCCCGGCCGTCAAAGTATATGTACGCGGCGATGGTCTCGTTCTCGTTGTTGGTCATGGGGATGTAAGGATTGACGACGCCGTGGTATTTGCCGCGCTCGCCGGTGCCGCTGGGCAGGGTGCCGACATGTTGGGGTTTCGGATAAGGGTTCGCCTCGGTGGCCTTCGGCGTCGAGTAGGGGATGGCGAGACCGGGGGTCAGTAGGGTGATTGAGACGGCGAACTTTGCGGGCTCGGGCTTGTTGGTGTCCGGGTTGAGCTGGGGTTGCGGCACGGGGATGTAGGTGTTGATGCGCGAGACGCGGGACTGCTTCTGGACGCCGTACTCAGGCAGCGGTGACCCGTTGGCGTGGATGCTGACCGCGATGCCCTTGTAGCAGGGCATGGTCGCGGTGCTTGGCTTTCAAGTGTTTGTGTGACGATGAGAGGGATCGATGGAGGGCCGAGAGATAGAAAGAGAGAGAGAGAAAAGTAGATATGTAGAATCGAGATACGGGAGGTTTCGAAGAGTAGACAACTAGACGCGGGGAGAGAAAGGACGGATCTAGACTAAATCTAGGCTGGAGCTGCAGAGCGGGAAGAGGAGGGGTTCTGTCGAGTTGACCTACTGGCTACCGTGTGTAGCCTTCAAGTAGAGGGTGTGTCTCTCCACTTGGCCAGCAGGGCCAGCTACTACTTTTGCAGTGCCGGTTCGAGGAGATTGAGATTGACAACCACAAAAAAGGTCAAGGCAGCGATCCGGTCCCAAGTTGCGAAATTGAGAGCTGTGCGGTGAGAACTGTAGTACGAGGTGCTCCAGGTAAGAAGAGATCCGACGGCTGGTGAACAGAGACAGTCACAGACAGTCACTCACTGGTTCGGGTCCTGTCTTCGATAGCGATTAACTCTCCAAGCTCCAGTGAAATTGGGGGAAGCGGTGACGAGGTACTAAGAGTCTACTAAGGTAGCGATATTCTATCGCAGCGATCGGAGACAAGAGACAATTGGGGTGGAGCTCGCTGCGGGTTGGAGTCGCGCTGTGGTCATTCACGCCCGCCCTTCCCGCTCTGGTACTGCAAGTTGTACCGAGTTTTCACTGAAATAGGAACATGAAAAACAAATGCAGCACCAGATGCTCCTCTTCCTATATTTTGTCTGATATTTATTTGCTGGCTCTATCTCGAGATGTCAGCCCTCGACAGGAAAGGGAAAATGGGGTTCATTCTGCAACAGAAAGACGACCAAGAAGCCACGCGTGAAGGGCGAACAGAAGAGGAACATTCACGGGTTCACGAGTCACGGGTAGCCTAATCTCTCCTTGCTATTATTATGATTATTGTTGTCATGATTGTTGTTGCTGCTGCAGCCCAACGAGGACAGTGGCAAATGAGCAATAACGCAAGATGCCGTGTTCCTCATTCACTGGCAGCAGTGTGCTGTGCTGTGCCGTGCTGTCCCTATGCTGTCCAGTGCTCTGCTGCAAGGCCTACTACGCTAAGGGCTGCAGTCTGCCATTCAGTCTCACAGCAACACTCCTTGTTAATCCTGGAGCAACCGGTTATCTTCCCTCTCCAATGCTATCTACAGCAGTAAGGTAGACGATTCTACTTGCCAGTATCACATTGTCAAATGAGTGTCATCAATCTGAATTTGGGATTAGATGACTGCCTCATTGCCAGGGCTCTAGGCTAGACTACTTTTTTTCCCTGTCCTCGAACTCCTGCCAGGCCACAAATATAACCCTCAGCCAGACCTCAGTCCAGTTCATGTATTGTTGTTACAAAGTACAGCCAGACACAACTGTCAAACCTTGTGAGCATGTGGTCTGCCCTGCTCAGCTGCGCATCATCGTCCCAGACAAGTAGCCATAAGTCCAGCCGAGTGAGTACCTTCCCTCCTAATCCTTGCAGAACATGGTAGAGATCAAAACAAAAGAAACCCGTCTCATCCCTCCAGATATCGAGCCATCTGGTTGGCACCTTGCGCCCATTGCAATGCTGTCTGTCTTTCACAACCCCCTCCAGGCACCGTTTCTTTTTCGAAAAGACTTCCCCTGTGCGCACCACAAAACGCCTCGAGTACCATGTCCGCCACTCTCTCCATGAGAGCCAGAGTCCGAGCAACGGTCGCCTGTAGTAGCCCTACTGGGCCCCAGCTCCTCCGCGTTGCCTCTTGACACCGCCCGCACCGCCGACGTGACCCTCCGCGTCATTGCCGCGAGGCCGCTTGTTCCCTGCCCCTGCTGAGTTAGCAGGGTTGAACTCCCCCGCACCGGGATTGAGTCCACCACTGGTGCGGGCGCCGAACTGTCCACCCCCGCGGCCACGTCCACCCTGTCCTTGGTTGCCACGAGTGCCTGGGTGTTGATAGACACCGCCCGCACCTCCACGACCGCCGCGGCCAGCATTGTGCCCTCCCCTGGACGGCACGGGGATGCCGGTGCGAGCAGGAGCCTGCTGCTGCGGCTGCTGACCAGCTTGACTAGCAGCAGGCGCTGCTGGTATGCTCTGTTGAGATGCCGGCGCAAAGGGGTTTGGAATCCCTGACGCCGACTGGAGTTGTGCGGTCGTACTCGCAAAGGGATTAGCTTGTTGAGCAGGTGCTGCCTCCGGTGCCGACGCAGGTGCAGCCGCAGGTGCAGCCGTGGTCGGCGGTTTCGGTGCTTGAGGGATGGTTGTCTGCGCAGATTTCTCTGATGGAGCTGGGCCTAGGAACACCATGTTAGAAACTGGAGCAAGAGATGGGACGTGACCTCGTCACAAGTTGTAGACTGTACTTACTATTCGCCGTGCTACGCGCCTGCGCCGCAACAGCCGGCGACGCGGCCGGCGCTGGTGGAACGACGGCCTTAGCGTCCTTCGCGATCGCCCACACCTCGCCAACGGGTCGCTGGGGTGTCTCCTTGGCGGCCGTCTCCACGATGCTCAGCTTCGCTTGGCCAGTCTTGACCTGTCGATCCAACATGTTCAAGCGGAGTGCCGTTTTCTTCTCGTTCAGAGCCACCGCCTGCTCCTTGGCCGTGATGATCTTCTGCTCGTACTCCGCCTTGACCGCTGCCTCGGCCTCTTCCCGTATCTTCTTCGCCTCCTGGTCGACCTTTTTCTTAATGTTATTAGCGACAATGGCTTTGACCGTAGGGTTAGTTGACAGCAGGTCCCGAGTCTGCGCGTCGCTCAAGTTGGACAAGTCAATGTTCCCGCCCCCAGCCGTGGCAACGGTCGGCGTCTGCGGAGCTGGGTTCTGGTCAACCTTCGAAGGAGTGGCCGGCACACCGTTCGGAGGTGGTGCAGCTTGGAGCTCGGCCATGATGATTGCTCTCTCTTGCTCCATCTTGACCTTGAACTCCTCCTGCATCTGTGCTTTCTCCTGCTCGATGGTTTCCTTATACTCCTTGAGCCTCTTATTCAACGTGTCTTTCATCCTGTCGCTACGTTCCTTGACCGTCGCACTGATCTTGCTTTCAATCTCCTGGGCCTTGGCTTCCCACTCGGCCGCCTTTGCCTCGGCGGCTGCGATTTGTGCTCGGAGCTCTTCACGCTCCTCGCTGCTGAGATTGACGACAGTAGGCTCAGGGTGTTGGGCGCCGTTCTGGATGTTGTTGTCGCCTCCGTTAGCCGGCGGCTGCACTGCTTGAGATGCTCGGGCTGCTTGAGCCAGGGCCTCGTCGCGTTCGGACACCGCCGCTGCGAGCCGCTGTCGGAGTTCCTCAAGCTCGACATCGGCCTCGGTCTTCTGATTCGAGACAGCTTCCAGCTCTTGTCTAAGGCTCTCAAGCTCGTGCTTGACGCTCTCAAGTTCCTGTTTCACGCTCTGAAGCTCTTCCGTCGGCTCTGAGCCAGGGGCCTGTGCCGGGGTTTCTTGCTGTGGCGCTGCGTTTGTCTGAACCTGTTGCTCCAGAGTCTTGTTCCGCTGCTCCAACGCAGTCTTTTCCTCCTTAGCAGCCTGTAGTTCCTTCTCGAGGTTCGCAAGTTGTTCCTTGACGGAGTCGAGTTCAGCTTGTAACTCGTTCTTCGCCGTCTGCGCCTCATTCCTCTGGACCTTGACGGCGGCATACTGCGATTTGAACTGCTCGACCTGCTTTTGCTTGGCGGTGTTCCATTTGGTCTGCTCCTCCTCCAGGTTCCTAGCGGCCTCCTCTAACTTGGTCTGGAGCAGTTGCTCGGACTCCTTGAGTTGATCGCGTTCAGCAGTCAAAGCCTCGACAGCCTCTTTCAACTTCTCGACTTCAGCCGGGTCCGCCTGCCCATACTTGGTAAGGATGGACTCTGTCCTCTTCTGCCATCTCTCTCGATCCTCCTGGAGTTGCTTGATTTCTTCCTCCTTGAAGGCTTGGATGTCCTCAAGCTCTGTGATGCGAGCTTCTAGGGGTACGATGCGCGCCTCTAGTTCACTGATCTTGGCCGTCTTCTCCGCCAATTGGCTCTCAATCCGGAGGTTGTGATTGCGAAGAGTGACGTTGCTTTCCTTGTAGAGGTTGAGCTCCGTGAGTTTGTCCATCAGCTCCTTGTGCGTCAACGCCGCCCGACCAGTATCTGCCTGCGCCCTCCGCTCTTGTTCGAGCTTCAGACGCGTGTCATCGAGCTGAGACTGTGCGTATTCGAGTTTCTGCCGCAGCGAATTGGCCTCTTGCGTCTTCATGGCGTACTGCACCTCCAGGATCTCCTTCTCGCGGCGAAGGTAGGTATTGAGTTCGCGGAGGCCCTCGGTTGCCGAATCGGCAATGGCAGCGGATCCGGAGGTTGCGTCAACGGCATCTGCCGCAGAAGACCGCTGTTGCTGGATGTCGTGAATTTGGTTACCCATCGCCTCAAGCTGCTTGTGCAACAGCTTGTTCTGGGCGTTCGCATCCTCCCATCTGGTCTTGATGTCGCTTATCTCCTGTTCAAGCAGTTGGCGCCGCTCATCCCATGATCGTTCGCTCTGCGCCAGGGCTTGCTTAGCAGATTCGGCATCGATTCGCCATGTCGTTGCTTGTGTCTTGACGGTGTTGTACTCTGCACGGAGAGCTTGGAGGGCCTCGGCTGCTCTGGCATGCTTGACGAGCTCTTCGTCATGAGCCTGCTGGGCCTGAGCTGCAATCTCGGCTTGGTCTCGCAGATCCTGCAGATGGTTTCTTGCCGCCTCCTTGTATCGGTCCTCCTCGTCCTTGAGTCTCGCAATCTCTTCGTTGAGGATGCGCTCCTTCTCTTCAGCTTTGCGTGCAGTCTCTGCCTGTGAATCCCGGAGTCTATTCAGTTCACTAGTGGAATTGGCAAGCTCGGAGGTGAGCACCTCGATGCGTTGGTTCAACTCGGTAATGGTGCCGTCTTTTGAAGCCAGTGCGGTATCCATCTCCTCCCGGAATTGCTCGAGAGTGGCAGTGGCACTTGACAGTTCGTCCTCGACGTCTTTGCTGAGCTGCTTGTAGTCCTCCATCTGCGCTTTGGTGTTCTCAAGATGGGTGTTGGCTAATTCCAGGTTATTCTTGAGGTCAGCAACCTCATACTCCAACTCTTGGATCCGTGCTTCAGCCTCAGCATCGTTAGTGTCCTGCTCAGTAGCGGTTGCCGGTTGTGATCTTGGCGTGGGCAAGGGCCGTAATCGCTGGGTTCGCTCCTCCGCTCCGCGAAGCTCAACAGTGAGCTCGTCAACTCTTGCCTGAAGATGGTCACGGCTGGTCTTGAGAGCCACGTTCTCCTGCTTGAGCTCGTTGAGAGTTGACGCAAGTTGATCGATCCGCTTCTGCGCCTCCTTCGTGTCATGTTCCTTGACAAGCTGGGCTTGCCTCGAGGCATCAATCTCTGAGGCGAGCTTCCGCTTCGTGGCGCTCAGCTCATTCTCCAGAGCATCCACCCGAGATTCCAGCCGTCGTTTCGTCTCCGCCGCTGCAAGCTCCCTCTCATTCTGTGTACTTTGTTGATCGGAGAGGAGCGTGTTTAGCCGGGCTTTCTCAGAAACCAGGTTCTTGTTGTCCTGTTCCAAACGGTCCTGAATTCCCTTCCATAACGCCTTCTCAGCCTTGAGGTTTGCGTTCTCGTTGCGCATACCCTCGACAAGTCCGCGAGCTTCCAGGAGCTCCTCGGCAACCTGGGTCGTTCGAAGGTCCTGCTTGGCAGATGTCTCAGAGAGGGTCTGATTCCTTTTCAGGAGCTCGCTGTTCTCGTGCTGAAGCGAGTCAAAGTTCGATTGCAAGATCTTCAGTCGCTCCTCGGCAACAGTCAGATGACTCTTGACATTTGCATTCGAAATCTTAAGAGAGCTGTTCTCTGCCGACAGAGAATCAATCTGCTCTCGCATGGTCTTGCGGTCGGTGGCCTCATCATTCCGGTAGGAGTCGAACTGAGCCTGCAGTTGTCGAAGAGCGTTGACAAGATCAGCCTCATCCGCCTGAGACTGGTTCTCAATACTGGCAAGGACCTCACGCGGGTTCTCTTCGCCGGAAGATCCAAGCGCTGCGTTGATCTCGCCGGAACTAGTCTTTTGCTGTAGCATTCTGCGGAACATATCACGCTCGGCCATGTAGCTCTTCATCCGTACGGTGAGTGACTTGACATCGTCTTGCAGGGCAATCACTGTGCCGCGAAGTCTTTCTACTTCCTCGTGATCCTCGGCTGCCTGGTGCTTCTCGGCCAAGGCTTCTTCGTTCTCCATCCTGTCGGCCAACTCCCGGGTCATGCGAAGGAGTTCCTGATTCTTGGCTTGCAACTCATGAATGTCTTTGAAGACAACGAAGCGTTCTGAAATAAATCGATGAGTGGGGGACAGATCATCTAGGGCGTCTTGAGAGATCTCGCCTCTCTGGATCCGCTCAAACTGTGCCGCCTCCTCTTCGGTAAGCTGGTCAAGGCCCTTCTCCTGGGCGTGGATATTGAAGATAAGGACATGGACCTGAGTGCTCAAGTCACGAATCTGGGACTGCAGTATCTTGAGCTCTGTCTGCGAGGATGCGGCGGCTGCCTCTGCCTTTCGGGCTGCCTTCACGGCAAGATCGCGCTCCTCGTAGCTCCTCTCCATAATCTGAGACATCTGGACGGCCTCGAGGCGAAGACGTTCCACTTCCTCACTGGCCTCCTGAATTTCGGGGGCCTTAGCCTCCAACAGCCCTGCCAGCTCATCTAGCTCTTCCTGGAGCTGTTTGTTCCGCCGGCGTTCCCCAGCCAGCTGAGCCTTAACCTGGTACAGCTCTCCCACCGTATCAGTAGCACGGTGAGAAGCCTTGCCGCGGAAAGATGCGGGAGTCCCGAAGGGCGATGAAGGACGCCCGTAGACAGAGCCATTAGGTCTAGGGGTTTGCGGAGCGGAGCCAGGCGAGCCTTGGGTTGCCAGAATGGCCTGGTATCGGTCGATTTCGGTCTGCAGCTCTTCCACACGTTGAGCTGTTTCGGCGTGATCCTCCTTCTCTTTCTCGAGGGCCTGTTGTATCTTCCGTACCTCCTCGACTGCGTCATCCTTGACTTGCTCAAGTCGGAGTTCGACATCGTGCAGTCGCTTCTTGTGGGTGTTGGCTTGCTCCTTCTGGAGCTCGAGAAGTCGCGATTGTGACTCTTGATCCTGCTTGAAACGCTCTTCCTCTTGAGCGGCGCGTTCCTCGAGCTGCTGGACCTCGTTGAGCTTCTCTTCCAGCTTGCGCTGGCTTTCGGCCAGTTGTCGTCGGAGATCTTGCTCGGTGCGCGCAAGCGAGTCGATCCTGGAGTTGGCTTCCTCGTTCAAGCGCTGGAGCTCTGAAATGCGGGCGCCCTTCTCCTTGCGCGTCTTGAGGGCTTCGGCGCTCTTTACCTTGAGCTCATTTTCAAGCCACTCATTGTTCTTCTGGGCAAGCTCCAGCTGCTGCTGTACTGACTTCTGGCGGAAATCTGCAGTGCTAGCCGCGTTCTGGGCTTCTTGAGTGGCCACGGTCAGGCTGGAAATTTGTTGCTTGAGCTCGCTGATCTTCTTGTGTTGCTTCTGCAGCTCTTCGTACAGCTCAGCATTTGCGGTGTTCTTCGAGTCGATAATGGCAAGTGCGCTTCGGTTTGACTCCTCCAGTGAGTCATTTCGTTTGCGCAGTGTCTCGTTTTCGGACCGCAGTGACGTTGTTTCGGACTTCAAAGTTTGGACTTCACTCTCAAGAGCTTGTCGAGCTTGCTCTGCAAGGGAGCAGCAGTCAGCGACAAGCCACGAAAAGAGAGCAGATGCGTAAATCAAAGCTTACCTTCGTCTTTTAACTTCTGCCGCACTTCCTCGACATCTTGGAGTGCTTTGTCTGCGGTTGCCTTGAATTGCTGTGTTCGCGCCTCTGAGTTGCGAACAGCAGTTTCGAGCTCAATGTCCAGGCTCAGCTTCTCGGAATAAAGAGAGTTGTACTCCTGTGCTTTCTGCGCAACTGCCTGCAGGACAGCCTTCACAAGTTCAATGGTCGGAGTAGTTGTGACAGCTTGGAGTGTTTCCTCAGGCACGCCGAGATGCGCGGACAGGAAGCCCACATCCACGTCGGCAGCCGCCATGATTGCTGGATGATGAAACCTATCGCATGGGATGGAGTATGTGCATCGGAAGACGACTTAGGTGACAAGGTTCCTAGAGTCGAAGGTCGCAATGTTGCGATGGAGGTTGCAAGAGGGAAAAAAGGCGGAGTGGACGTGGCGTCCGAAGCCTTTGATGAGGGAAACAAACGAAAGGCCAAGCTAGGAGACTGTTTTGGAAAGCATTAACCACAGAAGTGAAAGAAGGTGCAAGGCTGTTGCGTCGCGCCAACTCATTTGCTGTGGCCCTGTGGGGTACTTACCTAGCTTGCCTGTGGGGCCTCTGTTGCCAAGATGAAAGGGAAGCGGCCAACCAGCAGCCAACCAGCAGTCAATCAGCAGCTGGGGAAGGTGCATGTTACGAAGGACGTCCAAGCCTTCTGTATCTAGGTCGAGAGGTAGTGTACATACATGCACATCTCTGAATAAGACTCAAGTCTCGGGATTCCAGGCAACGACGATCGTGAGGTAAAGCACACCGCGAACGTCGATGAAACAAGTTGCAGCAATGAGATAAATGCAGGGCGAGAGTGCACATATCTTCAGGCTTCATCAGGGCTTCATTTCACTGGGCTTGCTTGCCGTTCAAAATTCGAATGTGGGATATCATGGACATCTAAAAGCCCCAACTCCTTCCGTCTAATCAACCCCCTCAATCCACAGTCCACGATGGTATACTATTACTGAGGTACTCAAACAAAAATCGCACATGCTAGTGAAGCCAAACAATGGAGCCTATTCAACGGACTACCATGACAGTGCTCTGTCCTCCTACCAATCCTAGAAACCTCCATGCCGACTCGTCAGGCAAGCAAGTCGAGTAGAGAATGGAAACTGAAGGGTTTCCGTAGAACGCGGCACCAGCTATCCACACACTCTCTTTGACTCGCCTTCTCCGGCAGTCATGTCATGGTCACCTCGTCTGCCCGTGTCCCCCATCAATTTCAGCTATAGGCCAGCCGGAATGTTGTTGCTGCTGCTGGTGTGGTTGCTGACCATGTCCTGTCACAGGTCTCGAATTTGCTTCACATACGGGCTGTTGGTACGGCCCTTGCTGTCCTGGAAACTCGTAAATCGGTTGGCCATGTGCCTCTTGAGGATGCTGCTGTCCTTGGTATGTGTTATACTCCTGAGCTTGCATAGGGTATCCTTGACCTTGCTGGTAACCTTGTGGGTAACCCTGCTGACCCATCAGTTCCGGTCTGTTCGGGTACGCTTGATGCCCGCCGGGTTGCTGGTTCATCAACTCTGGCCTATTAGGCGATGGCAACTGTTGCAAAGGATAGCCCTGCCCGCCCATCAATTCAGATCGGTTTGGTGGCATATATGGTGATCCTTGTTGACCCTGACCGGCTAGTTCCGCTGCGTTCGGCGGCATTGGAGGGTAAGAGGCAGGCTGTCCGTGCAGCTCAGCATTGTTGGGCGGTGGAGTCCAAGTGCTACCACCGTGGGCTGAGACTGGTGAGACCGATCCGGTGCGGCCCATCATGTTCGGCTTGAGCATGCTTGCCGAGGGGCTGGGCGGCGGCATATTGCTGATCGGGTTTCCTGCAAGCTCCGGCTTCCCATCGTTGTGTGGACCGTTTTGATATGAGCTGGCATGTGCTGCTGCCAGGCCTGCCAAGTCTGCCTGCTTCTTGCGAGACTGTTTGACCAGGAACCAGATAAGAGCGCCGAGACCCAGTAATCCGACCACAACACCAGCGACTGCACCTGCAATGACACCCGGCTTAGGTCCATTTCCATTGCCACTGCCATTGGCGCCTCCATCATTCACAGAACCGGAAGTACTTGATGAGCTGCTGGTACTGCTAGCGCCACCTTTCTTCGTACTTGTCGACTTCGCTCCACCACTGCCACTTCCACCCGAGTTCCCAGTTGCCGCTGTAGGGTATGTCTGAGCTACCGAATCGGTGATGCCGGCTGCTACCACTTCGTTCCTCGCGGCACTGCAGTAGAAGTCGAACACGGCAATGGCAGAAGCAACATCTTCTGTGGCGGTGGAGCTGCAAGAATACTTCACATTGGAGCTAATGCTGCTTGTGAGGGACCCCGACATGCTGTCCTTGATACAAGCACATGATGCGAGAGCTTGTGGGCCTCCGGGGCAGTAATCATAGGTTTGCTAAACCGAGATATCAGCTACACCGGCCTTACAATTATCTTGACGACTTGCCAAGGACTGCTTACCGAGAATACAGCGTACGACAACCCTGACGCAGCACAAGGAGCTAGGGAGGCGTACTGGGTCAAGGCGGTCACATAGTACGTCACTGACACCAGAGTGTGAGTGTTTGTTACACCAGCAAAGGTATTAGGAGATGAGTAGACGATCACTTACTATCGCCAGGCGGGTTCGTCGGCGTAGGGAAGGCCGAAGTGCCATTGTTAAGTGCGCAATAAGCAGCGAATATGGCTTGTGCCGAAGAGATGTCTGCCGTATGCGACGCGCAGGAGTATTTGGCCGATGAATTGATCAGCTGACTGACCTTCAGGGCGTTTTGATTCTTGTTGCAAGCGCAGGACGCCAGTGCTGTAGCATCAGGAGGGCAAAGGTCGTACGTCTACAATACAGGCAGTCAGCCAAAACGAGGTTCATTGTCGTGAGCGCATTCGCAAAACCCACCAGTGTCCTAGGGGAGGAGTTAGCAAGCAAGTACAGCATTATCGACCGTCGGCGATGTAATCCGCAGGAATTGGACGTACTGGACGGCCGCAGACACGGCATGGGAGGCACATGGTGCCAGGAGAGAAATCTCTGGGACATCTGTGATGTATACAGACACTGGTGTGGCGGGAGTCGGAAACGAAGGGATCGAGTTCTGGTTGCAGTACGCACTGAGGACCTAGGGGTTGCCAGTGTGTATTAGCGCGTTGTCACTGAGACACGAGTAATCCATTCCACCCACAGTCGCTGCTGAAGCCTGGTCTTCACTCGCAGTCGATCCACAGCTATAGCTGACGGATTTGGATATTGCCGTCGATATTGACGCCAGGTTCTGGTTCTTGGTGCAGACGCATGACTGTAGCTCGGTAACAGCTTCCGGACAGTTATTATACGTCTGCGACTGTATGTTATACGAGAGCGCGTTCGCCGCACATGGTGCCTTGAGGCGCGAGGAGTCAGTCTTGCAATATCCAACAGCTCGCATACAGATGAGAAGCCCATACAAGTGAGGTAAAGATGGACAAGTCCGTAACGTATACGACCTCGGCAGCCGACACGAGCGCCGCGCCGAGGTAAATAGAGAGAGTGGAAGATACAGCCCGCCTCATTTTGAGGATATATAATCGAACAGAGGAGAGAAGAAAAGAGGAGTACTGTGGCAGAACAAGCGGCAGTCAACGACTGTGACGCAACATGCCCGGTCGAGTCAAGACTGGAGAAGGCAACGAAAAGAGCGAAGCACCAAGGATGAAGAACTGTAGGGGATCGCGTGGGTGAGGGTTGTGCGGTGCTTCCAATATTATCCCCCTCTTGGGACCCCCCCTAACTCGTCCCTTTCGCTTCATGCGCTTGGCGGCGGCGATCTGATAGGTCCAAGACAGGACGACGGTAGAGAACGCCATGGTATCGCAAGGTGGTTACGGCTTCGCTCGACAAGCCACCCCTGCCAGCTGAAAGCGAACGGTTTTCTGCGCTTAAGGCTCTTACCGCGTCGAGAAAGGAGCCTTGTCTACCATGCCCTTTTTCTGCAACTAAATGTCTTGGGTGCAGATCCATGCCGTACATAGTACAGTGCAGTGCTCAACGGTACGACGACGACAACGATGATGACTGTCCCTTTGTTTGAACTCCGTTTATCGCAGAGACCTAGTGTAAACTAGCACGACTGTCAGCGAGTACTGTGGTTCAAGTCTGTACAGTCGCGGGACACTGATGTCCGCCTTGCACAGAGGAATTGGAGAACCCTGGTCACGGACTGATATATGACCCGACAGCGCACCAGTATACCGGCCCACCGCTCATCCCAGATGGCAGTCGAGCGAGCTCCGTTCGGGAGCGCGTAGGATGGCTCCAACAATCTCTTCAACTCCAAAACTTGAATTCCTACGGAACTGGATGGTCTGTACATCAGACACTCTTCTTTACAACGGACGCTTCATCTCCATCCATCTTGTTTGCGCTGTCAGCTGAAAATTGTTGCCGCCAAGAGAATGTTTCGAAGGAGCAGCTAGCAACGCCACCAAATCTGCGTGCTGCACTAGAAAAGGGGACGATAAATGATTGGATGGGCCCTGCATCGAGGCGGAGATGGTTTGGAGGTTAGTCGTCGTCTACCTTACCATAGTAGTCACCTTGCGGGACTCGGACTGGTGAGAGCTTCAACTACACAGCACTGCGCATAGTACACCAGAGCCTTCTGGCTTACATAATAACTCGACAGGATGTGCTCACCAAATGTTCTCATGTCTATATGCTGCTTTCTTCCAAGGGGACACGGAAGGGGTCATTACGTACATACATTAGAAAACCAGAGTCTAATTGAAGGCTGTCGAACTTGAATAGCCATTCTTGCTATTGATTTGGCTTCTGGGATGGCCGATGCTCTCGTGCGGCCCTATTGAGTCCATTGAACTTCTTCTTCTCGGGCTAGACTCAATAAACTGTCGGCCCATTTGCTGTGCGTGGCTTCGAATTTTGAGTTCTAATGTCCAAGCATCCTCCAGCGTGTGTTTGATGCGTTATTGATGGAAAGGAAGCTGGAAGAGATCAAGATGGGAACATATATCACAATCAAACTCGATCAAATATCCAACATCAACTTCGAAGGCCCGGATTGATTGACTGACATGGAGATCACTGTCTTTCGTGAGAGGCTTCCCACCCTGGCATCCAAACCCCAACCTCTGAGCAGGCCTGCCTTCCACCACACAAGTCACCATGAGGCTCCCCTTCGTCCTCAGCACTCTCCTAAGCAATGCCTTCCTCACCAGGGCAGAACCTTCTTCATACACACCATTACCGAGCCCATCTAGTTTTCCAGAGGGCTGTACAGACTTCGCCATAGCCTATCCAGGCGACACCTGCGAGTCCTTCGCACTAAAGCACCACCTCACCCTCTTCCAGTTCCTAGCCTTCAACCCGCTGATCGGCGGCATATCCAGCTGTCCCCAGAATGTAGCCGCCTGGAGCTGGTACTGCATCGGTCCTGGCGGCGGCACCGAGAAGCCAACAGCACCAAGGACAACCCTCATCACAACCACGATACCCTATTCACCACCATCAGCAGCCTCCACAAACCCGCCACCGCCGCCGCAGACGACAACAACACAATACTCTCCACAAGCAACAGATGCGATTCCACCCACAACGGCCGTCTCGTGTCGGATCAACGACTGTTTCCGCGCCTTCAAGCAAGCCCATTCCGGCCGCGCTCGCTCCTCGCAATCGTCGTGGTGCACATCCGTACTCAACGCCAACCCACCCATCACAGAGCCCAGCTACAGCAACTTTCCCGGCATCCCGGCTGTCCCCGCGTTGCAGTGTCCAGAGCTGTCCATGCCGGCCGCCGTAGTGGTGAGTTCTTACTGCAGCTGCTTTACGCAAGGGCAGATGGACATGTCCGCTGCGACTGAACTGTGAGCTGTTGCTGGTATTACCTATTCCACGAGAACCAACGCACGGGGAGGAAGGGCCGGTCGAGGTGACACAACGGCGCGTTGAGGTTAGCTTATCTAAAGGACTGGCTTGGAGTTGGAGAGTCTCTTGGGCAGAATATGGGCCTTTATGTTGTATCGACATAGTCGCAATCGAAAGGTTCACCATTTTCGAGGTAATCACCATCTGATTTATAAGGGCGGTGATCTGAGAACAGCGTCAGTAGATGGTATTTCGTGCGCTTCACAGAAGGGAATAGCAGGGGGGAAATGTACCTACACTCATCTGTTCGATACGCTATCTGTGCCCGTTGTCGCCCGGTCGTGATGTTGAGGTCCCGCAAAGCACAAGCAAGCCCAGCACCTGTAATGAAACCTCAGCTCCTATTTCATCCGCGTAATGTTAAGCGAGTCAAGTGTTCTCCTTCCTCCTCAGCTTCAAGATATCCTCCAACTTCAACAGCCCCTTGGCCCCCCAGCCAGACGGCCCAACGTCAACCTCGGGTCTGACAGCGACATACCAGCTCCAAGCCCTACGGTCAAGATCAGCAGGGCTCAGATGATCGGCCCAGCTGTCATATAACAACCTCAGGGCCCCCAGCAACAACCCGAGGTTCTCCTCCTTCTCCTTATCAATGTCCTTCAGCGTCCTCTTCGCCGCCTTCTTCACCTTACCCGGACTTGCCTCATCCCCACCCCCTCCCGCCTTCTCCTCAGCCGGAGCGCTCCCAAAACTCTTGAGCAGATAACTCCTCGCCCCCTGCGGACTATGTATCTGCATCCCCACCACACTGCTCCCGGCCTGCCTCCCTCCTCCCCCTGCCCCGGAAGCCTTCCCCCTCATCCCCTCGAGATCAAGACCCCAGATCGCCTCGCCGCCAACCACGACCTCCGTCCCAGTCTTCCTCAGCCTCTCCGTCAGCGCAGCAGTGACCACGTTCCGCATGAGCCGCCACCGGTCCGGGCCGAGCATGATGCCCCCGTACCAGCGCGTCATGACGACCAGGGTGTCCGTCGCCCCCAAGTCGCGCATGACGCGCAGGAGGAGAGCGCCCGCACCCGTCTCGCCGTCGTCATCGCTCTGCTCCGACACGTAGCCCGTGTTGGAGGTCGTGCGGTACGCCCAGGCGTTGTGGGTTGCCGTTTTCAGGTGCGGGATGGAGGTCATGAGGGATGTGAGCAGGGCCTGGCGCTGGGAGGGAGAGGTGATTGCCGTTGCGCGCGCGACAAATGTCGAAGATTTGAGGGAGAGCGGCTGCGAGGTCGACCAGATCGGCGATGAAGGGGCTGGTTCGGGTTCGGGTTGAGGCAGGAAGAAGGGGTGTGTCTTTGGCGGCTCTGAGGCCTTTGGCTCTGAGGCGGCGACCTCGTCCGTGCCGACCTCCTCCTCGCCCTTCCACTCGTAGCCGCCCCGTTTCAGGACGGCGACGTCGCGGCCCATGACTCGTACCTTCGGTTGGCCGGTTCCCCAGCCCTCGTCTTCGGCCGGCGCGCCCTTCTCGAGGCCGAGGCTGACGGCTTTCGACCGCGAGTTGGCGCTTACGACGGCCTGGGCTAGGCTGAGGCGGCTTGAGGGCGGCTGCTCGGGCCTGGTGTACCGCAGAAGCTCAACGGCGAAGGCGAGGACCAGCGGGGCGCGGTTGGTTTGGAGGACTGTGCGTGAGATCAGGTCCTCGTCCAGGTTGATAGGTAGTGCAAGAGATGCTTCGAGCTCCTGGGGTGAGAGTTGGGCCTGTTGGCTCAAGCCAGGAAGGAGATCATTTGTGTCTGATGAGACTCTGGAGCGCTTGGATGATGGTGATTCTGAGGCTGAGGGAGCATCACGTTTGCTGCCAGCACTGCCGCGCTTGAGAATTGCTTTGCAGGCTGACTGCAGGGCCTTGGCTTGTTTCTCGTCCTTAACGGCGGACTGGACTACTGACAGCTCGGCATCTGCAATGTCCTTGATGCTGTCTCACGTGATTAGTACTATTCCAGAATTTCAAGTCTGAGTTCGACGATTGGCGCACCTCTTCAGATCGACAGCTTGGAGTGCTTTGATCTGGCCCATGGCTTGTATCATGGGTATCTTCCGGCTGACGGTGAGCAGCCGGAGAAGCTCCTGCAAATCCTGCTGAGTGGCCATCCCTTCGACAAAATAAAGACCTTGCTGCAAACTGGCTCTGGACTTTGGAAATCAACAGGCTGGGATGATGCTAGAGTCACTATGTGGTCGAGGGTATGTTTTGATGAGCAGCGATTGGGATGGGAGGTGGAAGGTACGTCACACACGCCGCCCCACCTCAGCTCGCGACACTGTGATGTATAGGGTAGCTGCTCAAAACTGGGTGCCTAGCCATTTATTACTTTGCGTACATACTACTACCCGTACACATTACCTACTTCATCTGACCAGTATATGGTAGATACACACGCATGTCTGATCATATCTGAAGCTAAATACACCTTAGGGGCCTTTGATTGTAGCAAACACTTCCCACAGCTGGTAGCGAGAATCCATTCCGATAGTCGACGACCCAAACCCAAGGACAACGACACAAGAATAATTGACACCAACCTGTTTACGGTCAAACGTAAACACAATATCAGCCTCGCGCATCAATGCTCTCTACCAGTGGGACAACCTAGACCACAACCTCCATATAGTCCTCATCATCCCCATCATTGGAGACAAACTTGGCATTAACATAGGCCGAGACGGTGATAGTCTTGGGCTCAAGCGCAGGGCCCTCAGAGGCCACAACCATCCCGCTACCACCCCGCATCTGTGGCATCACCGGCGCCATCTGCTGCTGCTGCTGCGGCTGCTGCTGCATCATCATGCCCCCATGTGCCCCCATTCCGTAGTAGCGCGCCGGGCCGGAGTTGGAAGACGCCCCATCGTGAATCTCGACGGCGACGACCCGCCGCCCAACCACGCCCGCGTAGTCCTGTGCCTTCTGCACCGCGTCCTTGATGGCCTTCAGCCTAGCCTCGCGCTCGATCTCCTCCCGGGTGGCTTCCGTGAGCCGCCACTCCGTGCCCCCGACGGAGACGTGCGGCATGATCGCCAGCTCGGCAGACGTCTCCGCAAGCTGGACCATGTCGCGGAAGATGATCTCGGCCGAAGTGCTGACTGTGTACTGCTTAGGCAGGTTACGCAGCTCCTTGTAGTTCTTGTCGCGCTGGTAGCAAGACGTCGTGCTGAGGGGAGCCACAGTGAAGGCCGTGACGGCGGCCGAGGGATGCGGGCGGCCGTCCTCGGTCTTCAGTGCGAGGGCGCGGATACTGGCAGTCAGGCTCGAGACAGTCGTTTGTGCTTCCTCAAAGGCTTCTGACTGGTCTGTGCTACTGTACAGGATTGTCAGGCGGACGTAGGCACGCTCGGCTTTGCGGAAAACGGAGCCACTGCCGTCGACGTGGATCTCAAGCTGGGGCATCAATGAGCCGCGGGTTCGCTTTCGACTCATCTTCTAGTTGAAGAGTCGTGTAGAAATAGATCTAATGCAGGAGAGATTGACTTTGTGCCGTTCCAAATGATTAGCCTTCGGTTTGACTTTTTTTTTAAAAAAAAAAAAAAAAGAAAGGGAAGCTTGGAGGAGGAGGGAAAATGGCGAGGTACAGACAGGCAGCAGCAGGAGGTGGGACGCCCATTGCATTTATATGTTTTTGACTTACAAGTTGGCGCGCCAGACCTAAGACAGTCCGCAAAAGGCAGATATCATCAGAAGAAGTCTCTGCACTCTGGTACAGGCGCCTCTCTTTTCAACATTGTTGCCCATTTTGTGACACATCAGTCCTCGATTCAAGCCATCTGCCGTTAATTATCTCAATCTCAATCGTATTCAACTTCACTCCGGTCCTCGCAGCGCCTGGTACTTGCACGTCTCGCGCTCTCACCCCCATCAGCACCATGACCTGCAGCGACGTCTGCGATAGGTTCCACGCGGAGCCGGCGTCCTTTCCACAAAAAAGGAGAGTGTCCTCAATTCTGCCGTTATTTCGCCCACGGAAACAGGCACAGCGTTGTAGAAGACTATGCGTGGATGATAGGTATTTTCCATCACTCCTCGAAACGGACCCGAAGTCACACCCGAAGAGCTTTCTGATGATAGAAAGAAGATCCACGGGGAAATTCTGAAGGAGGTCGACACGGTCTGTGGCTATGTCGCACAATCCACAGAAACCTTGAGGCGGCGCTTCCGTGACGTGCAGCAGAATCTTGTAGATGCCGTCGCTATGCTTCACCTCCTCGGCGAAGAAGATTGGAGCGTAGGTATGTGCAATAAGCCACTGAGCCATCTGCGCATGCAGTATTTTCTTTAACAATCATGGCCAAAAGCCTCGCCAAGTCCTCGATTTGTGTGGGTTTTTTCCACCCTCGAGATGCCGATCCTTCTTGCAGACCGTAGTGTTAAAACGGCATACTGGAGGAGGCGGTCGGACTAACAATACAAGAGGTAAGGCACAGATCAATGTCGTATATGGCCACTTGTACTTACAGTCTCGGCAATGAACACAGTACTGACTAACTATGAGCCAAACTGGTACACTAACGGATGTGCAGTCAGTGGCCGGAAAAACACAGCTTACGCATTTTCAATTGCGCCGAAGTCTGTCCAGAACGAGCACCACGGCCTGAAGAACTTCTGGCGCCGTCTAACATGATTCTGGGCACGTAGAGACGTGTATAGGCTGAGAGATTGCTACCAAGACTCGGCAAAGCAGTCTCACAATTGCCTGCTCCTCGACAGCGGAGCGTGTGCGTACTGGGGTAAGGCATTGTTCGGTCTGCGACCTCTGAAGCCTGACCCCGGAGAAAAGGTGTTACGCCTACAGTTCAACTGGCTCAATCGCCCAAAGACAGGAACCATGGAGGAGCAGTTCTGTGCATTCGTCTGCACGTCAACATGGCGATTCCACACTTTCGGGGAGAAGTCAGCAACCTCCAAGTTAGTTTACCGTTGCAACGGCTCGCTCCCGTATGCACCTCCGTACTTCCGTCTTACAATGCTGGGGTAACCCCTCACGCTTGAAAAAGTCCTCGACTCGACCCTCGACGGTCTTCTCCCCGCATACAAGGTATGACGGCAAGATAGAAGTCGTTGATGACAGGCTGTGGAGAACAAGCTGCCTAAGTTCGGGCCATTGCATCCCGGATCTTGACCATGACCCAAGATTTCTCTTTAACCTCGTCCTTTATCCGGCAAGCTGCCAATGTCACATCTCCCCAGGTTTGCGGGGCGGATCGACAAGTCGCAGTGATGTCGGCCACCAGAGTTGGTGTACTTAAGAGACTGTCATGTTGTTTGGCGTAGGGGACAGGGACAGTGCTACAATTATTGACCTTGATTGTATATACGCACCTTACCAGTTGAGCCCCTGAGTGTCGTCGCAATGCGCCACACTCTTGCAATCCTCTTGTCGTCCGTGGGGACCTGTGTATCCGCGACCTCGAAACATGAAGGCAATAGCACAATTAGCAACCCATTCTTACCAGGTTTCCACCCGGATCCGAGCTGTATCTTTGTCCCCGAATGGGACAATACCTTTTTCTGTGCCTCGTCAAGCTTTAATGCATTCCCCGGTATACCTTTACATGCTAGCAAAGACCTACAGACTTGGAAGTTGGTAGGACATGTCCTGAACCGGCCGGAGCAGCTGCCAAAACTAGCTGAGACGAACAGATCAACCAGGTAAGGGGCATACTTTATTATTGATCTTGAACTGAGGCAGAAGCGTTGACGGAAGCAGCGGTATCTGGGCACCCACTATACGATACAACAAGGGAACGTTCTGGCTCGTGACGACGCTGGTCGACGATGATCGTCCGCAGACGGACTTTTCTCGATGGACAAACGTGAGAACACCGCTATCAGGAGCCGAAAACCTTTCACTTACATGCCACAGGTCATATTCAAGGGCAAGGATCCCTACAATCCGGCCTCTTGGTCGAATGCGATCCACTTCAACTTCACGGGATACGACACATCGCCTTACTGGGACAAAGACGGCAAGGTCTACATCACCGGAGCGCATGCTTGGCAAGTAAGGTGAGTGAATTGGGTACGATGGCCTTATTCTCGCTAGGACACCTCCTGATACGTGTGCAGCCCTGGAATCCATCAGGCGGAGGCAAACCTTGACACAGGTGAAGTCGGCGAGTGGACCAATATCTGGAACGGAACGGGTGGCCTAGTATGTCTCTCTGACAAACAAGCGTGGGCGCTGGCGCTAAATAACCATCAGGCTCCCGAAGGACCGCACATCTATTACAAAGACGGGTACTACTACTTGTTAGCTGCAGAGGGTAAGGAGTCGTGTGTAAAATGCTCGAGGCTACGGGCTAAGTCATATTTAGGTGGCACTGGACTGGAGCACATGGTTACCATGGCGCGCTCCAAGAGCATACATGGACCCTTCGAATCGAATCCATCCAACCCAGTCTTGACCAACGCGAATACGACCAATTACTGTATGTCTGACGTGCGATCTTGTGGGGGACAGTGACTTACAATCTCCCAGTCCAGACTGTCGGACACGCGGACCTCTTCCAGGACGCACAGGGGAACTGGTAAGTCTTCAGCCGCCGCCAAAGAAGGGGAATTATCTAGCTAACAAAAGGAGGTGGGGTGTTGCCCTTTCTACACGCTCCGGGCCGCAGTACCTCTACTATCCCATGGGCCGGGAAACTGTCATGACGGCCGTGAGCTGGCCCGAAGGAGAGTACCCGATCTGGACTCCGGTGAGTGGCGAGGTAAGTGTATGGGAGACGCCAAACGCGCATGGAGAGGTCAAGGGAGCTGGGTAAGTTAGCGGTTCGGGGATGATCCTGGTATGACTTGCAACTGATCCGTGCTCAGCCCTGTCATTACCGAAGGCGACGACATCGACTTCGCTCCGGGATCGTCACTGCCTGCTCATTTCACCTACTGGCGCTTTCCCATACCCGACTCGTTCACGGTGTCTCCGCCAGGTCATCCAAACACCCTACGTCTCAAGCCATCGGTGCTGAACTTGACGGCCCTCAACGGCAACTACGCAGGCCCTACAGGACAAACGTTCGTGGGACGAAGACAGCAAGACACCCTATTCACGTACAGCGTCAACCTGGACTTCTCTCCTTCAGTCCAAGAGGAAGAAGCTGGAGTGACGGTCTTCCTCACACAAAATCACCATCTTGACATGGGTGTCGTCTTGTTGCCGGCTAACTCGAGCACGGCAGCTTTTCCAGGAACGAACAGGACCACTACGACGTCTACAGAACTGATACCGCATATCCGCTTCAGGGGCATCTCTTACATTCCCGTGCCTGACCCTGTCATTGTCCCGTTGCCGCCCGCCTGGGCCAACAGTACGCTGAGGCTGGAGATCAAGGCGTCGAACATGACGCACTACTCCTTTTCTGTTGGGCCTGAGGGTGCGCTCTCGGAGACGCAGACTATACTGTACGCTTCGAATGCACCTGTCAGCTGGGGCTTTACTGGTGAGTTTTAGTGGACGTGCATGGCTCTTCATTCGAATTGAGCCAAATGATCTAACCTCCCAGCCCGCAGGCACACTTCTTGGCATCTATTGCACAAGCAACGGCGGTTTGGGGAAGACGGAAGCATACTTCTCGAAGTGGTCGTACACTGGTCAAGGACAGTACCGATCCTGATGCGGATGTATTAGGCAGACTGAAAGAGAAAGCCTTGGCTTCGGATGTACGTTTCGGTTGAAGAATTGGAATGATTGGATAGCCGTCGCTGACAGCCTCAGCCGCAGTGTTTCATCGAGACATACGGATCATCCTTTGCCTTGCTATACGTCCGGTACTCAGCCCGTTGTATGTGAGTGGCGGAACTTACCGAGGGCTTGGCCCGATACATTGCGTGTAGTTTGGGCCAGTACGGTGTCCTTCTGAGCGTGAACTGCCTCAACAACAGCGCCTACTTGGACTTGGCTCCGTCTATGTTAGCTAGCCGGGTTAGGAACCGGCATAAGTCTTTAATAGTAACGGCTTGCGGAAACATGATATTTCCTCGTATTCATCATGTGATGCTGGGACTAGCAAACACTATGATGTTGCTGGCTTTACGCAAGCTGCCTTGGTGACAAGTGAATAAAGCCAGGAAAGTCTCTCGTGTAGCAGAACCCAGTCTCCAATGTAGACGAGTTGCGATTCCAGCCTCGCCGTTTCCGGGGGTTGATCACGGGCGAGGACTGCGAGCCAAGACTGCATCAGGGGCTGTGTAAGGCGGCGGCCACCACAAGCTCCTCCCCAGTCCCGGTATTCTATTCAGCCCTACACGACCCAAAAATATCCGATAGAGACTGCTGGCGGACGACGCTAATCAAACTTCCGGCCTACCCAACGGGCTTTGATGAAGGTGATATGACTCCGAAATTGGAGGGATTGACACGTAGGGGATCGGACATGACAAAACCTTTCACAGGACGACTGGATCTCAGTCATAGTCACATCTCCAGCCACGACGCCTCCAAGCTCGGCATGGTGATCGTTGCAGACTCTGCTTGGAGAAGGGTCAATTGCTGATGACTATATAGACTAGCCATGAGACACAAGTTTTAGTCGTACTTCTGCCATTCATAATCGACAGTCTCTCGTTTCTTGCCTGAAGATCACCTGAACCTGCCTTATACAATCGTTTAGCAAGGCCTTACCCCCATCAACAACCATGAAGCTCACCACCGCTCTCAATCTCCTCCTAGCCGCAACCCCAGCTCTCGCCTCCCGCTACTACCCCAGGCGCGAGGGCGTCTTCCGCCGCGACACAGGGACATGTAACATCCAGCTCGCGACCAGCAACGGCGGACGCAAGGTGGCCATCGTCATCGACTCCTCGGGCTCCATGTCGTCCACCGACCCGAACGACCTGCGCATAACGGCCGGCAAGGCGCTCAACAATCAGCTCGTCTCCGCTGCCGGGGCCACGGGCGGTAAGAAGGCCGACTTGGTCACCGTTGTCGAGTAAGTGGCCTGCCTAGTTGGGTGCTACGGCGAAAAAAATGCTAATGCAGAGATAACAGCTTCGACGATGTTGCAACGGTCATCTACCCCCTTGGTGACCCTGCCGGAGCGGGTAGCTCATTCGACCAGATCGACAGCTCGGGAGGTACTTTCATCGCCGAGTAAGCTTTACCCTTCTCTTTAGATCTTCCCTCTATCTATTAATCTTCCTTTCAATCTATCAACAAATCTTTCCTTCTTTTTATCTAAAATTCTTTTCTTCCCTCTGTCTACAATCTTCGTTCATTTTATTTATAATCTTCTCTTCTTTTTATCTGCAAATCAACTTGACTGATATTATCATAGTGGTATCGAGAAGGCCGTTACCCAACTCTCCGCCCCGGGCACAGACCCTACAGCCGACCGCTCCGGCATCGTCGTCCTTACCGACGGTGAAGACAGCGACGTCGTCTCCCTCACAGCAGCTATAGTCTCGGCCGGGCAGGCCGGGATCCGCGTATCCTTCGGCTTCCTGGCCTCCTCCACCGCCTCCTACGACCCGGACCTGCTTGCCGCCATCCTGAGGACAGGCGGAACGTACGTCTCCTTCGAGACCGCCGACGCGATCCAATCCTTCCTGTACCTGCTGCTGAGCAACGGCTTGACCAAGTCCGACACCGCCGCCAGCGGCGACCAGGCTCTGCTCCCCGGCGTGACGGTCGCGAAGCTTACTGCCGGGTCGACCGGCGTGGGCTTCAGCTACGCCGCCGTGGCTGGCGAGACCGTCTCCTTCACGGTCGACTCGCTCTCGGCGCAGGCCCTCGACGCGGAGCTGAAAGACGCCGGCGGCGCGAGCCTGGGGAAGAACAGCACCGGGTCGCTCGGCGAACCTGCCGTGGTCGAGTATACCGCCGCGGCCGGCACGGATCTGAAGCTGGTTGTCAGCTCGTCCAACTCGACGGCCGAGGGCGTCTTTCAGGTTTCCGTCCTGAGCAGCTTGGGGATATCGGCCTGCAATCTGACCACGGTGCCGAGTAATACTACTACTGGTGGTGGTGGCAGTGGAACCAGCGGTACCGCAACGGGCCATGTGACTCCCACGCCGACCAAGACTGGGCCGCCGATTGTTACTGCTGGTGCGGGTAAGGTCACTTTTGGGGTTGGGGCTGTAGGCGTTCTGTTGGCTGGGTTGTTGTTGTAACGGATCTGAATTGTAACAGATCTATACAATCAGATCACGGTAGTTGTAAAGAGATAACAAGAGAAAGGTCGTAGTACCAAAAGTGTAATTGGGGACGAAAGATTGTAGACTTTGCCGCTTAGCAGCCAGCAAACACCGCTTGGCGAAGGTAGACGCCATGAAATTCCTATACACAGAGTCGCACTTTCTCAAGTCTTACGTCTGCCTGTCATCATTACATGTCTCGATAATCAGTGATTGACCCGATATCCGTCTCGCATTGCGTAAGCACCTATATGATTGGATGAGTGGACATCCCGATGAAGCTATCCAGATCTGGCAACCACCTCGTCTGTGAGCGACCATGTCTCCTCGGGCTGCTACCACTTGGTTTCACCTTCTCCGTGGCCATTAAGAGGGACACAATGCGCCACCTTCGTTTTGTTGGAGACCGAACACTTGTTCTCCAGCTTTCACCATGGATGACAAACTGGGCAACTTGACTGCCGGGGACAGAGCCGCGTCCTGGAAGAAGTTCATGTACAGCGACACTCTTCCAGAGGACTACAGCGACTTCCGCCGTCTGCTCGAGACATACAGCAAAATCCCGCCAGAAGATGTCGAAGCTCACATCTACCACATCGTAGGTTCTCTTCCCGGCGTCCAGTCCCAACCATCGAGAAGAAGTTGTCTGACATCGCAACAAACACACAAAAACAGCGCGACCGAGCATGGGAAGTAGCTAAATACCCGTGCATCGGGCGCTTCTCCTTCGCCCGGCTCTCCTCGTCACGCGATCCGGCCATGCTGGACGCCGTGGCCCGGCTTCGAGACCCGGCCTCGTCCGACACGCTGCTGGACGTGGGCTGCTGCCTGGCCCAGACCGTCCGTTACCTCGTCATGTCCGGAGTCGACCCGTCGCGTCTGTATGCCACGGATCTGCGAGGCGATTTCTGGGACATCGGCTACGAGCTCTTCCGCGACCGGGACAGGCTGCCCGAGACGACGTTTGTGGCCGGCGATATGCTCGACCCGGCGGATGAGAATCTGGCTAGGTTAGACGGCAAGGTGACGCTCGTGCACGCGGCGCATTTCTTCCACCTGTTTAGCTGGGACGACCAGGTCCGCGCTGCGGAGAGGATCGTTAGATTTCTGGACCTGCAAAACGGGAACTGCGTGGTGTTTGGACGCATGATTGGGTCATCTGAGCCGGGGACGAGGACGGTCCGAGGCGAAAAATATCTGCATGACGGGACCAGCTTTCAGCGGCTGTGGGATGAGGTTGGCGAGCGTACTGGGACGCGGTGGAAGGTCGACATGGACGTCTTGGGTCCCGTGCCGGGGTTTCAGGGCGTCATCATATTTGCGGAGGGGCAGGCTGTTAGGTTTGTTGTAAAGCAGATGTCAGCTTGAGGTATACATGCGTAGAGGTATTTACTTAAAGCTGCAATGGCGATGGATGCAGCACAGATGACGGAATGGTAGCGATTATCCAATCCCGACTAATGGCTGACAAAGGTGGTCTCCTCCGGCCGAAGCGGCCGGAGCGGGGCCGTCAGTCAGCTAACTGCTACCCTGGGCTTCCGGAGGCGGTACTTGAACCGATGTTAACCCTTCCAATCTCAGCTACCTTCCTCTACCCGTCGACAATTCCCTCGCTGTCTCTCATAAGATAACTTTGTGACCACCATCTGACATTCAGACTCCCCAATATCTTCCCATTATATCCTACTCTACAGTTGAAGCCATGACCAATTCTAGCTATAGCTTCCCCACGGTCACCTACCCGTCCCCGCTCACAGGCTACGAGAACGCCGAGCCCCTACCAGACGAGAAGAACGAAGATGGCAAGAGCTACAAAAATCCCCAGACCGGCGTGCTGAGCTCGGCATACGACAAGTTCGTAGAGCCACTAGACAATGGTCGGCGAGGCGGCTTGTACGATGCCCTCCTCCCTAATGTGTTTTCATTCTCTGTCTTCCTTTAGTGAAAACAGCCTGCTGAACCATCTGCCTTTGCCTTAGTGACGTCCACATCTACTACTTCCCCCAGAACCCCTCTCAAGCCCTCTACGCCCAACAGCTCTGGGAGCGCATCCGCCGCGAGTTCCCGGAGCTGCGCATCTACCGCATCTGGGACAGACCCATAGGCCCGCACGCCATGGCCATGTTCGAGGTCAACATCTTCACGCCCGCCCAGTTCGGCGCCTTCATCCCCTGGCTCGCCATCTGGCGCGGTCCGTTGTCCGCGCTGGTCCACCCTAATACGACGGAGGAGTGGTTGCCCGACGCAGAGAGGGAGCTTAGGAACCATACCGAGCAGGCCATCTGGCTGGGCGAGCGGGTTCCTGTTGATGGAAGCTTGTTTAGGAAGATACAGAGAGCTGCTCCGCCGGTGGAGTTGGGACTGAGGCCTATGTTGGGGTGAGTGAGCTTGTAGTCGCTACAGGTATCTTTTTATCGCGATGTTGACGGCCAGCAGACAAGTCGGTGAAAAAAGTTAGCCGGTTACCTACACGGTACGCTGGCAAATGCATTTTGTTCTTTTGTTGGCATACAGGGAATCCAGGCGTGTTGTACTCGGACAAAAGCTACCGGACATGCTGAGCTATACGCTATGCTACTGGGAGGGGTCAAATGCACAGGCAGAGGCAGCACCAGCCGTAGATGGCAATATAAAGCATGTATTTCTGTATACGCAATAACGGAGCTCCCACAGTGACAGGTATCTCTGTAAACATTATGCTCTTTTCCTATCAACAGCCGGAACCCGGGAAGGGATTCCATCAATTTGAAGAGAAAGAGTACTTCAGAGGTACGACGTGTAGTGCGTCCCAACTTGATTTACTCCAACACCACCATCGCCGTACTTTAAGAAAAAACGAAGGCAACCACCGCAGAAGAAGGCTTATAGCTCAGAGGCGCTGTACCACCACTCCTGCAACATTCATCATACCAGACGGGGCGGGCACGCGAGTCGCTTACTCCTCGCCCTCCTGAGGAACCTCCTCCTCGTACTCCTCCTCTTCCTCGTCAACACCGGCGTCCTGGTACTGCTGGTATTCGGAGACGAGATCGTTCATGTTGGACTCGGCCTCGGTGAACTCCATCTCGTCCATACCCTCACCAGTGTACCAATGCAAGAAAGCCTTGCGCCGGAACATGGCAGTGAATTGCTCGCCGATGCGCTTGAACAGCTCCTGGATGGCGGTTGAGTTACCGACGAAGGTGGAGGACATCTTAAGACCACGGGGAGGGATGGAGCAGAGGGCGGTCTGCACGTTGTTGGGGATCCACTCGACGAAGTAGGACGAGTTCTTGTTCTGGACGTTGCGCATCTGGTCCTCGACCTCCTTCATGGAGACCTTGCCACGGCTGTGAGGGTAAAGATTGTTAGCTAAGAGAACATCGACTAACGGAAAAGTGTGGTATAAACTCACAAGATGGCAGAGCAGGTCAGGTAGCGACCGTTGCGGAAGTCAGAAGCAGCCATCATGTTCTTGGGGTCGAACATCTGCTGGGTCAACTCGGGAACGGTGACAGCGCGGAAAGAGTAAGCACCACGGCTGGTCAGAGGAGCGAAGCCGACCATGAAGAAATGCAGACGAGGGAAAGGAACCATGTTGACGGCAAGCTTGCGGAGATCAGAGTTGAGCTGACCAGGGAAACGCAGGCAGGTGGTGACACCGGACATGACGGCCGAAACCAAGTGGTTGAGATCGCCGTATGAGGGGTTGGACAGCTTGAGAGTCCTCATGCAGATATCGTAGAGAGCCTCGTTGTCAATGCAGAAGGTCTCGTCCGAGTTCTCGACCAGCTGATGGACCGAGAGGGTGGCGTTGTAGGGCTCGACGACGGTATCCGAGACCTTGGGAGACGGCACGACGGAGAAGGTAGCCATCATGCGGTCAGGGAACTCCTCGCGGATCTTGGAGATGAGGAGAGTTCCCATACCGGCACCAGTGCCACCTCCGAGAGAGTGGGTGATCTGGAAGCCCTGGAGGCAGTCGCAGCCCTCAGCCTCGCGACGGACGACATCGAGAACTTGGTCAACAAGCTCGGCACCCTCAGTGTAATGACCCTTGGCCCAGTTGTTGCCGGCACCCGACTGGCCGAAAACGAAGTTGTCAGGACGGAAGAGCTGACCGAAAGGACCGGCGCGGACAGCGTCCATTGTACCCGGTTCGAGATCGACGAGGACAGCGCGAGGAACATACTTGTTGCCGGAAGCCTATTTTTGGGATTGCGATTTAATATCTGCGATACAGAGCCATAGCGTGATGAATAGTGGCTTACCTCGTTGAAGTAGACGCTCATACGCTCGAGCTGGAGCTCCGAAGTTCCATTGTACCTGGAGAGCGGTGAGCTTTTGCGTTTTAGAAGATCAACCTTAGAACTGTTACGTACACGCCGTTGCTATCGAGACCGTGCTCGCCGGAAATTGTTTGCCTGTTATCATCATTAGAATCTTGATTCGAGCGCAGATCTCAACATCGAGTTGTTCATCTGGAGGCGGACGCACCAAAAGGCAGCACCAATTTGGTTACCCTACAAAACATGTTAGAACCATCACACACGGATGAGAAGATCAGAGTCGACTTACGCATTGACCGGTCTGAAGATGGACCTGTATAGAGATGATTGTCAGTCACTATCCTCCTAAATAGAGACTCCAGGACAAGGCTTCTCTCCCGGTTTCGTCGTCGTGGCCGCCTGAAGTCCGAGATATTGTGATGGTGGGGCAGATCAGGGGTCGGCCGGACGCGTCGCACGTTGGGAAAGACAAGAACTTACGATCTCACGCATCTTGAAGGTAGGTAAAAGCTTCGCAGAAAAGGCTTGCTGATGGAAAAAAAAGCGAGATGAAGGAGTTGCGAAACCGGGCGAGGCTCAGGTCAGGGATGTTGTGGATGGGTAGTGGTGGAATGTTGCAAGAGGGAGATTTTGTTGATTTTTGGGAGGAGAAATGAAGCGAGTGCCTTCACCGCTTGAGTGAAGCCAGGCACCACCAAAAGGGAAGCTGCAAGGTGGGGAAGTTGGTCCCTGCGACCCCTGGCGCGCTTGCTTGTTTACTTCTAGCGTGAAAAAGCATTGGCCAACGGCACTTTCCCTCAAAATGCGCGGGGTACCTCCTGTGTCAGGTGTTGACAGGTCACCTGACCAGTTTGCGATAACCTCAAACCTCCGAGGCATGATCAACGAACTGAGTTCTACTGTAGTACTTGACACTCAAGCACAAGGCAGGACAACATTTGTGTCTTATCTGTCATGGTTAGACGTTAAATCACGTTAGGATAGTCATAAGTGGACACAATCATGTTTGAGAATTTGTACGGCCTTTTTTATCTATCTATAGTCCATAACGACTCTAGTGTGCCTTGACCACGCCAGCAGCGTCAGCCTGAGCAGCAATCCTCTTCTTATACGCCTGTACATCGCCAGGAAACTTCTCCACCGTGCCGTTATCACACACCCACAATGACTTACACACATTCTGCAACATCGTCACATCGTGAGACACCATCAGCACACCGCCTTGGAACTCGTTCAACGCATCCGCAAGCGCGTCCATGGCCTCGATATCCAAGTGATTGGACGGCTCGTCAAGTACCAGAATGTGTGGATTCGTCAGCGCCAGACAGGCAAACGCCACGCGCGACTTCTGACCACCGGACAGCACCTCCATCTTCTGCAGGCCCGTCGTGCCAGTGATGCCAAAAGCGCCCAGCTGTCTCCGATATTCCTCATCTGTTTTGCCGGGGTATTCCCTCGCCATGAAACTGACGGCGCTGGTGTTGAGATCGAGCGCGTCGACGTGATGCTGAGCGAAGAAGCCGATACGCAGCCGGGGGTTCTGGCTGATGAGACCCGACGTCGGCGTGAGCTTACCGATTAGAAGCTTGAGCACTGTCGTTTTACCCGCACCGTTGGGTCCGACAATGCCGATCCGAGAGTCGAGCTGCACGTCTAGGTCCACGTTCCTGAGGAGAATCTTGTCTTTGGTATATCCGAAAGTGACGTCGGTCATCTGTACGATCGGCGGCGACAGTTTCTCGACTTCGGGGAACCTGAACTTGACGCTGTATTCGGCCTCTGGGGGCTCGAGGACAGGCATCTTCTCCAGCTTCTTGATGCGAGACTGCGCTTCGGATGACTTGGCAGCATTGTAGCGGAACTTGTCGATAAACGCTTGCAAATGTGCGCGCACAGCCATCTGGTTTTCGTACTCCCGCTTCGCCGTCTTCTTCCGCTCCTCTCTTGTGGCGTAGAAGGCGTCGAAGTTGGCTCCTCTGTAGTAGTCGAGCCGCTGCGAATGTTGATGGATGATATCTGTAGCGACTTCGTTGAGGAATGCCCTGTCGTGAGACACGACCAGAACTGTACTGGGATAGCTTTGAAGATAATTTGATAAGAAGGTGATAGAGGGGACGTCCAACATGTTGGACGGCTCGTCGAGTAGTAGCAGATCAGGCTCGCAGAACAAGGCTCTAGCAAGAGCGAGACGCATACGCCAACCTCCGGAGAATGTCTTTGTTGCGAACTGCTGGCGCTCCGGCGAGAATCCGAGACCGGCTAGAATACTGGCCGCCCTGGGCTCGGCCTTGTCCGACTCCATCTCGGCTAGTTTAGCCTGGATATCGCCTAGTCTCGTATCAAGTGCCTCACTCTCCTTGTCGAGTCTTGCGGCATCAGCAGAGGTGTCTGCCAGGGATTTCCGCTGAGAATCAATGTCCGCTAGCTTCTGAATGAGTTCGGCTTGCTCCTTTATGAGGACCTTGCGCCACACATCGGCGTCAAGGACAGCCTGCAGAGCGGGTGTGTCATCGCCGGTAATCTCCTGCTCAACGTGGAGGATGGAGATATGCGGCGGGATAGGTACTTCTCTCCGCGCCAGTGCCCGAAGAAGTGTCGATTTACCCACACCGTTGTGACCAACAAGACCGTACCGGTGTCCGTAAGAAAGAGTCAACGTGGTATCCTGCAGAATTCTCAAACCTCCAATGGACACGTCGGTATTGTCAATCTTGATATCCTTGCTCTTGCCACCAGCACCTGCGCCCATCTGCAGCGGGTTGACTGCCATGTAGAACTCTTCGTACGACTGGTTCTCGTCTACCTGGTTCAGCAGCCTCGAAGCCTCATACTCCACAGTCTTGAACGTCTTCTTGCTCTGCTTGGCCGCAATCTTCCTTTCTGCCTTCTCTAGCTTCTTCTTGTCGACCTTCGACTCGACTTTCCTTGCGTTGGCCTGTTCGAGGTCCACGCCGCCGCTCGTTGCCACGGCGAGGGTGGAAGACATGTTTCGCTGGGAGCTGACCTGAATGGTCTGGTCGAGGCGCCTGATTACAGGGGCCCTCCTCTCCGCGCTGCCGCCGTTTGCAGCCATGTACCTGTCCACCCATTTCTCAACCAGCTGCCGGATCTGGTCTTGCACGGACGCATCGCCAGCGGCGGAAACGAGGATATCGGTAACTGCTGAAGCGGCTTCGGAAAGGGGTGACTCTCCTGACGCCTCGTCGTCTCCGGACCAGGCGGTGGAAGCATGGGTCAGATAGCCGACTGAGTACTCTGACACGACCGGGTCGATGTTCGGGATCAGAGTTCTGATTTCGGAATCCATCTTGACGAGAATCTGGAAGTGCAGAAGCTACAGGGATGGCCGGCGCTGCGATAGCTTCCTCGACGGTGAAAGTATGCTTCTCTTTCACGACCTTTTCAAGCTTCACTTCTGATATCACCGCCAGGTGAGGTTGGAAATTTTGGTCGGTGAACGGAAGTCTCCGTCGCCGGCTCAAGCGGGGCATATCCGGCTCAGGCTCGTGCACTCAACCCCGCGCTTCCTCATTCGTCGTTTCGCGAGTTTGAGATTACCGCCCCACATTGATCTGGTGGGATTCGGGTTCGACAATCGACATCATCGTCTGCGTCTCTCACATTCGCATCAAGCACGATATGAAGTAGCGTAAGGTGAACAACGCTAACATCAAGCCTTGTAAGTTGCAAGCAGCATGACGAACCGCTGATAGCAGACACACGTCAAGTAGTCGCTTTCGATATTCTTCTCTTCACTGGAGCAGAGTTGAAGTCCTCAAGTCAAACAGCTGCATTATGGGTTATGGGACTGTTGCGAAGAGGTCCTACAGAATGACGGCAATACGAACCCAAAGCACCTCTCCGCGGCCACTGAATCTTGAAACGCTGCAAAGAGCAAGCGGATCACATCTAGCGTCTCTTCCGCCGACTGCTCCTTGAGGCGACATGCAGGTCAGGCAGTGGTCGAAGTCCCATGCTTGAGCGTTGATAACCACGGTATGTATATTCTCCAAGATTCAATGTGGGTCCGTGTCACAGCCCTGATAGCTCTGGGCAGACGTGACGCGATTTAGTGACGCGACAGGAAAGTTTCCACACAGCGTGTTCGCGAATTTCTGACCAATAAGAACGCGTCGCGGGGCTGCCTTTGAGAAAGTGGGCAGTTACCTTGGTGGACCCCAGCCAATCGCAATGCAAAACCGCCGATTTTAGTTTTAGAACGATTACGGATATACTTTTTTGAAGCTTCCAACATGCATTGAAGATCAGTCCGGGGTTCCTGGCCTGTTGGTCCCCGACCGTAGGGCATCAGAATCTGGATGGTGTATCATATCTCCACCGCTTGCACCGCAAATGCTGGTTGCCAGAATTGCTGACAGGGAACTTCTGCTCTCCCTGCAAGGACTGCAGCTAGCTGAGATTGAGGGCAGGGGACAGGCGGCACCAACCAGCAGCACCTCAGTCAGCCCCGTGGTGGTGTCGGATTCGGATTAAGGAAGAGGAGATTTTAGGCGTCAATCCGGCATGCTCTTAAACAAGTAAGTCACATTGAGTTGCGCTCCGTCCTAAGCTCTGATTATGGTTTTGAGACCGGTCAATGTTGCTGTTGGGAATCAGGACCAGGTCCTCAGGTCTGTCTCGGTCGGATGTCTTCCGTAAGGGGGTAACGCTCCTGGGTTGATATCTGGAGAAACCAGGGAAGGTGAAGTTTTGGGATTCTGATCCCCCTACGGACCCTTATTCCCTGGCCGAAAGCTGAAGCCACCGCTCCTCCAACTTCCGTCTACGTGCTTATTTCCCGCTGCGTTGCCGGGCGTTCGGCTTACGAAACCTGGCGCTATTGGGAGAAGAGGGGCGCATGGAGAGGATCTGAGAATACTTCCTGCCGCATGCAACTAACCTGGAAAGTGTGCATGGAACTTGGCATTGATGTTCGAGCTCGTTTTCAAGCTACCCGGCCTGGCAGGCTGTTTTTAGCCATGGAAAATCTATTGGTAATGGAGGTGCAGAGGCGTGGTGTGTAGATTTTCCAGTGGTCCTCGTATGAATCACACCAAGAGGGATTGGAGGCAACAACAGGCCACCGGCCCCGAAAGGCAGTGACTGATGTATCTTGTAGATGATAACGAAAGAGGGTTGAGAGGCATTTATGGCCAGCTTTTGTTCTATTCTGCAGCGCCGTAGAGTCCGAAGTTGGCGGCAACTGGACGCTCTTTGACAGGCAAGACCCTGTTAACGAAAATGATATCCAGTAGCCTGGTCTCTCCTTGTGCCCGCATGAAAGCTGGCCCAAGCAGGTTTCCATCCCTAACCACTCTGTCTGGAAGAATGCCCAAATTCAGGGTCCATACAGCCAGGGCCTTTGAATAGTATTCACCTTGAAGCTGCCCATTTATAAGTGCTGCTTGTGTCTCTGCCCGCGGTCTCTCTGATACGCGGGCTGACGTCTAAAACCATCGCTCTAGCCCAAGATGGATCAGCTACACCGAGAGGCTCTTGAATCAGCTGACGAAAAAGCATCACTGTGATCCATCGTGAGGCACTGTGACATGGTATTCTGATGATGCTGGCTCTGATGAAGCTGTCCCACATTCCGCCGTCCGATGTTCGGCTGAGAGCTCGACAGCACTTGTCTTGTGCAGCAAAGGGGATGGACGTATGTCTTGTACCACAAAGAACGGGTCATGTACGACGGTGCCGCCGAGAAGGACAAGGCAGAGACCAGTCGATCTAGAGTTTCTCGAAGTTCGTCAAAAACGCCTCACTCCAGCCATAGCGCCCACGACGGGATTGGATTGGACGAATGTTGTTAGGTAACATATGTACGGCCTCCAAGCCGAGACAGAGATAGACTTGTGTTGGCTGGCGGAACATAGCACAGATTGAGAAGGGACAATTTTCGTATCGCAGCCTCTTCTGGAGAGTCATAGGTAAGGAGAAGCATCGACTCGTCTACATTCCACCCGGTGACGGCAAGGTGCACGTAGTTCCCGTCCGGCTCAAACTCCGGCAACCCACCTCAGAAAGATCCACGAGGGTGAATGAAGCACAGCCCAGCGGCAGAGCAGAGGGCGGGCAACAAAACGGCAACTTGTGCAACAAAACAGAGCGAACTGACCATAGCTATGATTAATAGACTCCCTGTCGAGGCGGTCGTATACAGGAAACGACACGGTGGCGCCCCACGGAGAAGGCAGACAATATAGGCTGGAAAGGATGAAGCCTCAACGGCAGGTGGCAGCGTGGGGACGGCGCGGGGCAAATATAGCATATCTGCTGTGACGGAACCCAAGTGGTCAGCTCAGGTTTTGACAAGTTTTCAGTTATATTCAAGAGACAAGCTTGGGCACAGTATCGGCGTTTCCCTGCAGATGGAGGAATATTTTCTGACCCGGGACGCGAGCAGGCAGTGTAAGGCCTGCTTGTATTGCCGGTTGATAGACGTGATGAGCCCGACGTCAGACATGTTAACAGTGTCACAACAGGAGTAGTGAGGTGTCGTCAAAGGCAAACCTGTTACAGACAACACTAAAGATGTCTAATGCTGTCAGCCAACACACGACGTGTCAAGGCCGGACATGTCGGCCAAGCACCGGTCATGCTGCGATCCATGGTAGCTGGGTTCTGGTTTGAAACTCCGTACGATTGGATTCCTCATCCAAGGACCCCTGCCGATGTATATTCGGAAGCGACACCAGACGATCTTGATCGACCAGCCTCAATGCACGATGCGAGGTGTGGCAGCAGCAAGGAGAAGCGAGGCTAAGTGGCCCAAAAAGATGGCCTCGAACGATAGAATTTCAATAAGAATAAAATCAAGAAAGAAGCGAAGTAAGGACAGCATTGCTGGGTGTGCAAGTACGAAGTACGGTCGATATCAGGTGAAGATAGAGCTATCAACCAAAACCTCCATGGATACTGTTGACGATGCCATGAGTCTCTCGAAACTCCAGGTTCAAATCTCCCGAATCCAAGCCAACGACAAGAGTGGGCACGCGCCTACGGATAGCAACCGTATGTCTGGTTCTCGTACGGCTCAATACAAGCATTCTGGCCGAATGCAATATCGGCTCATGACTTGGGGTAGCGGTGTTATACATATGCTTGCTGTGATATAAGTGGCTTCGTAACAGGCCGCCCTCTTGGCCCCTATCGGGTCAGTGTGATAAAAGTTACGGTTGCTGACTCGACAGACGAGTGACTCCAAAGGGGAAAGTAAAGCAAAATTTTGTCTCTACCCGGAAGAATGATCAAGCTCGAAAACGCAAGAGTGCATCGAGGCCCAGGATCCGACATGAGAGCAGCAGTTTGCTCGGTCAGGGCTTGCGGGGACAAAATGCGGGACAGAGTCTGTCGCTCGCCGCATCCATGAGGCGAATCCCTTGTCTCACATAAAAGAGCGATGGGAAATCCGAGAACAAGCTGCAAAGAGAGATGGGCTTACACAGCAGTAACAGTATGGGAGACGGTGGGAGAGTTGAGGCCACGAACGTATGAATATCAGGGGCTAGAGGATGTCGTGGATGCGGATTTGCTTGTATACATGAGTGGCTTCTTTGATACCCAATGCAGAACATGACAGTCAAGATCAGCGGCTCGCACTGGTTCTCCTGTCACATAGTATGGTTGTCACTGAAGAATCAAATGGCTCGGCCGAGAAAGTGTACGTTGCCACATCACAACCAAGCATGTTCCTAGCAGGTTCTGGTGAGTTGAATCTCCGGTATCAGGGCTTTTTACTGCTCGGAAGGATGAGTGCAGCGCCCGCACGTCCACTAACCCCTGCCCTATTGTCCGTGGAATCCCCTGCGATAGATACCTTTAGGCGGCTTCATGGCACGTTATTGATTGCGTTTCCAGGGGCTTGACCGAGGCCGAGGCGAATGATAATTCTCAGCTCATCCACGCTAACAAAGCGGGTGAGATCGATCCCTCGGGGGCCCTTGAGGATGAAAGGAGGGATGTACGTACTATGTATTGTGTGTAGTAATAAGCGGTCAAATGGAGACAAAGGTGGCTCGTGAACACTCATTGCACACTGCCCAGACAGGGAAAGGTGGTTAGATTAGAACGCCTCGAAATGGCGTACCATGAACGTGCTTGATCGCTCGTAGGAAAACAAAAACGTCGATCAAATGAGGGCGTTCGTGGGGAGGCCGAAGCTTGCCTTACACAGCACACCTACGAGGTACAGGTACGTACTGTGGTAGCTGTGCCTACTGTGGTGAGTGGGTGCACCACTGTGGTCCCGCAATTAGCAGAAGATGCTCCGTCGACGTCGGAGCAAGCATTTGTGGTCGTGCATCTCCCATAGTCAGATACCTTTACTCGCGCAACTTGAAAGTTCCTTGAAGGCTGGTGTCCGGGCGATGACGAGAGACGGCGAGCACGCCCGATGCTAACCCAAAGGCAGAGACGTCGGGTCTCAGGAACGTCTCATACGGTACGCTCCCGCCCCCATCGGTAAATGATGTTGTCGTCTATCGTCTGTTAGATTTGGAAGGAGCGCCAGAGGCTTGGGAAAACCAAGGCAATAGGACCGCCCTAGTCTGCAAGTTAAATGGAGCAAAAGAGCCACAGTGTGTCGGTTGACGTTGACTTTGCTGCAAAACACAGCAGACAATCGTGGTCATCGCCCTCCGTGCCGCACATTAGCGTCGACTGTACGGTCGTGCTAACGCGATGTCAGCTCGCCCTGGCCTTGATCAGCCAGTGGACTTAGCCGGACGTGTTAGCGCAGTTCAAGCAGGCCAAGATTAGCGTGTAAATCACTCCGCTGTGGGTGGCCGGTACGTACCTGGCCCTCTCCACTCACCTGGCTGTTGACGTGCTGCAACAATCAATACTCAATACGTACCTTGCTCTATGGTGGTGTCGTGCTTGACACGCCAAAACAACCACAAGCCTGCTTGGCCTGGCACACGAGTCCCGAGACTCTCCTCCCCTCTTTTTTTAAACTTTACCTGACAGCTCGACTCGGTTTGTGTCGCTCATTGCACGCAGTGGAGAGAGAAGCTGGGTTGTTTTGTTTTATTCTCTTCGTCTTCTGGTCGGGCATTGGTTTGTTTTTGCTTTTTTCCCACTGTTTATCTGGAACTTGAAGCGGAGACGGCCTCGCTCTTGTCCATTCGGTACGTACTTTCTGCCCATTGGGGAGAGAACCTCGTCCATTTTGGGCATTGGCATTCTACAATTTCCACTCTTGTCTCGCGACTTTGCTACTTGCCAGGTCTGGGATCATTCTCCAAGCCCGCAAAGGCATGCTCTCTGGTGTTTCTCGGTGATTTCCTCTTCCCAAACTTGCCGCTAACGACGGCCAATCTCTCAGAGTGCCAACCGCGTCCACAACCTCGTCTCGAGCAGCTGAGGTCATCCTTTGCTTCCACGCCTCTCGACAACCTCCTACCACGAGATCCAGAAGGCCATCGTCCTGTGTTGGGAAGAGCAACGCTCTCTCAACTCTGTGGCTGGGCTCTCGACCACATTTCCATGGTCCCTCACATCAAATACGCTCCACCTGTGATGGACTGACGATGCGAACGACGACCTTTGCAAACTCCGAGTTCCCCCTTGCCTCCTTGTTGTCAGAGGCGGCTCCTTGCCAATAGCAAGCTGTCGATATGGAGGTTGTACCAAGTGTAAGTCGTTATCACATCTTCAATTGAACCGAAGCAAGCAGGCCGGGGACGAGCACCTGGAATTTTGCCGTTGGGAAGCTTCAGAGAACGGTTCAGTCACTGTTTGGGACGAATGATCTTATGATCGACACCCGACCTCCGATTGGTCTTTTCTGGATTGAGGCTGACAACTATGAGTATATAGCTCGTAGGGACTGGTACCATCGTGGCCGCTGCGACTGCTGGGTTGGCCTTTGCCCAACCCGACGGACCCCAAGAATGCCGACCGGATTCGAACAAGAGGAAGTTGACCTCAAACTTTGGCAGCATACGTCCTCGTACTTCATCCAAGCAGGCCGATTCCCCCGCATTCGACAGTCCCCCAGAAGATCTTCCGTCCAAAAACCCGCGACATCTCGACGAGCCATTACCCAGCCCTCTCTTCTCACATCCGCCAAGTTTTGCACGTCCACGACCGTCTCAGAGTCAACTTACGCCCCCAAAGACGACCAGCCGCAGGCAATCATTCATGAGGCAGAATGACCTGTCTGCACGACCAATTGCAGAAAATACTAGGGATTCGATATCATCCAACGGGTCGTGGATGAAGCGACTTTCTTCGATACGCCCGCTCTCGCAACATGGAAGCCCGCGTTCGAGTATAGGTCCTGATGCGCCGTCTTTCTTCTCCCACGGCTCTGGCGCTCCTATATTATCACCACACGGGCCAGCAGTCTCCCAATTACCGCCTAACAAACTTGTCAAACGGGGGACATCTGACCAGAGTAACAACACGGCGACTGTCTTGAGACGAGGATCGAGATCCCAGATGCCTTCTCTACGGCGACCAGCGACAAGCCACCAGAGATCTGCCACTTTGCAGCAGTTCCAAGCCCAGGGTGGGTTTTCCGGCCCACCCCATGCGCCTAGATTTTCCCTCGATCAGCAACTACGCCCGAAGGAGATCTTGCCTGCCGTGGAGATGGATTCCGCTTATACTCAAGAAAATCTTGGCTGGACGTCATTCTTCCATTCGCGAGCTATTAAGAGGATTGGCCGTGGCAGTTCTGACAACTCGAGCGTTGCACCGGGGCCAAACAAACGGGTGCAGCTACCCTCTGGAGGCAAACCTCGTGCATATCTGGTCAGGGCCTCCACCCTGATAACTCGCACTGCAGTACGACCGGAAGACGCTGCCTACCGTGATGATTACAGAATGATTGACGACAGCCCTGATACCACCAAGGATGGATCACCTGTTTCTGCCGATGAAACCCCGACCAAGCGGGTACGGCGGTCGATATCAATGCACTTCACCTCACCGACCACTTGGATCTCCAAAACTGGCAGCATACGGCGGTCAAAACGAGGATCCAGTGAAGCCAAATTGGCTGGCAGGCGGAATGTATCAGACCCGACAACGACATCGCCCGTCTCAGGCCAACCACAGTCCAAGGCTTCTGTTGCGTTGGACCAAATATTTATCTCACATCAGCCCCGCCAGCAATTGGAGCCCGAACCTGCGTCCAATTACCACCCAAAAGCCAGAAAACGAAATTCCTCTTCCCCACTACCACCACTATCTCGCCTCTCAAGTTTCAATGTCGACGTCTCCCGAGTAGGGCTAACTACAGCGTCGTCATCGTCCGGTTCCCGTCGGCCGTCGCACGCGCCTGCGACGCTTTCGGCAGGCGCGCATATCCAGCTATCCATGCCTCAGAGTCGAGCCGTATCAGGTGAACGTGCCTCGACCATCGTTAGTTCCGATTTTGAGAATCTTTTTACATCTGGCGACGATGACGATACCGATGGCAGGAGCGACACAATGTATGACTCGTTTCGCACAGGGACATCGGTGCGACTGCGTACTGTAGAGACACCACTGGAATCCATGTTTGACGAGTCGCCGCCGAGCACAGCCGGAAACAGCAGGACAAAGAGGTTGTCCATTCAGGAAATTCTTGGACAGTCTTGGGATGTCGACACGAATATATTAGAGGAGGATGAGAGCATATCAACACCAATCAGAGCCAGCCATGCTCAGGCCGACATCGAGTTGGACGATCGACCCGTGGAGAAAAGTTTGAGACTCGACCGCGACATGTCAATGGCCCACATTGACTTTGCTCGAATGTCACTTGACGATGACGACGACGACGACTGGGCACGGGATGACGATAATGCGCTGAGCAACCACCTATCGCCGCCGACGAGCTCGTTGAACTCGAAGAGGGCGAGTCCCAACCTTCGACATGCACTAGCTTCTATTAGTGGCAACAGCAGTTCTGATCGTTACCCGGATACTCTCTCGGAGCGCCCTCGGAGCAACATTTTCGATTGGAGCGAGCCAATCTCGCAGTTCGAGGTTGATGGACATTCGCCTAGGCCGAAGACTGTGCACGGCAAGCAGGAGCTGGACTTGAGAGGAGGCCGTCCTGCTAACCGCAAGGGTCCGGTTGCAGCACATGTGCGAAGCCAAAGTGTACCAGTGGTTCCAGATCCGGCCGAGACATCCAAGGTTGTCCCGAAGTTCGGAACTTGGGGCATGGGCACGAAAAACGTAAGCGAGGACTGGGACGAGGACTTCGACCTGGGTGAGGATATTGTTGGTCCGGTTGGGGGAAAGGACTCGACCACGAGTTTTTCGATGGTTGTCCCCCCATCTATCCAGGCAATTCAGAACACTGTCAAGGTACACTCTGGTCAAATTCGAGAGTTGTCATTGCTGGTCAACGATTTGAAGCGGCTGTGTCGGCACGGTAAAGATCTTGACATGCTTGATGGTTCTTCTGCAGCGAAATGGAGAGAGGCAGAAAACATTATCGAACTGGCCGCGCCGGATGACGACGAAGACGACGAAGACCTGCAATTACCGACGGAACGCGTCGATGAATTCGATGCCACGTCAATTGACGAACGCTTTCTGGATGACGGCTTTGATGCAGGCAGCCTGGAACGCAAACCCTCGTATAACTCATTTTTGGTTGACGAGCCTGAAATGTCCAAGACCGCGGTTGTACGGGAACGCCAGCTAGTGCGCCGCCGATCGGTGTTTTCCCCGGAGGATGATATCTTCGGAAACAACTGGCCATTGTCTGAAGAAAGCGGTTCTCCTTATCGACCTCGGACCCCGGACCAGCCGAGGAACTCCACCCGTGACTCGGCCATGATCTCCATAGTCATGGAAGCCATGCAGCAACAGCGTGCCGCGGAACCTGTCAGGCGTCGATCGCCCGTCAAACCATCACAGTCGAAGCTCTTCTTCGATACAAACAGTCTTCAGGAACTTGTCAAGCGGGCCAGCCACCTTCGGGATTCCCTCTCAGACATTGTTCGCCGAGCCGAGGTGCTTACGCAGAGCCCGGCAGGGACTCCACGAAGGGAGCGTCACTCACGGCTGGCTGACGGAAGCCCGGCCTTCACTCGTGTCTTCACGGAGCCGCCGTCGAGCCCATCGAGTCGGTTACCGAAGAGCCACAGCTCCAGCACGGTGCTGAGTAGGACGTCGGTCGACTCTCACAGGATGCAGTTGATGACAGTGAGCTGATTCGAAAGTGCGCACGAGGCAGTCTAGCATGCGGACGTCGTGAAAACACCCCTCCTTCCCTGCAACTACGGCAGGATAATACCAGCAAAGAACCTAATCACATTGTATATGTACGATTAAGATCCCCGCCTATATCGTTCGGTCAGGGGATCTCGTCGATTATTTTACGAAGAGCAGGAACAGAAGTAGTGAGATAGAGAAGATGAGACCTGGGGGTGGGACTCACTTAATGCCCCTTTCCTACAAGTTCTCGGACGTCGTGGCTGAAAGACGCCCTTATGACGACTCTCATGTTTTGGGCCTTTTCCCTGCACGGCGGAGGGTTCAGTGGATACAACAAAAAGTACTTTGTCCTTTCTCCCGAGGGCTCCGGTGGTGGCTTTTGCGCCACTGGGTTTCTTCTGTGTCTCGTCGGGGTTAGGTTGTCTCAGTTTCCATTCTCGTCTGGTGTTATTCCGAGATCGAATTCCTACTTTGCGAGAGAGCATTTGACATGTAACATGAGAGACAAGCAAGCCGAGTTCAACCCGATGGTACCGCACGCATGAGGATTGCGAATTGCCCAGCCTTGAGGTCAAGAGGCAATGGCAAAGGGGGTTGCGTCTTCAGCATGATCGGTTCGATGGAGGGCTGGATGGAAAACTGGATCAACTTGGTACTACCGGATTGGCATGTTTTTTTTTTTCGGCTTGGAAAAAGGTGCGGATCGGAAAGGAAAGGTTCTTTTCCGACTTTTGTTCATTGCATAGGGGGAACATGACCTCAGCTTTGCTTTTCGTTCTTATTTCTACGTGTTTATAGAGTTTTGACGAATACGGTCTGAATGAATAAAGATACGGTCACACTTCCGGCGACACTTTTCTGCTTTGGGCAGGACCGCGTGTTATTATCTCGACGTACCTGGATACAATACAGTGGCCACGAATCAAGTTACGATGTAATTCCATCCAACTATATGGCGGCAGTCTACGGTCTTTCCTAGGCTCCAAGACCAGACTTTGCTTGAGAGTGCCCAGCTAGAACGGCGTGAGAGGACGTGTTTCCGGGACTTGTTATCTCGGCAGTACCTCAGGAGAACGGACACATTGCCAAGCAGTGCGTTGGATGGGTGGAGAGGTCTAGAAATAAGTATCTATCTTTTGCCTACCGTACGCGTACTAATTCGATACCAAGTTATCTTGCTACCTTATCTACGTATTACAAAGCGTCTAGCAAACAGGCACATGCTTCACAGTAGAAGCCGAGAGAAGCCGCGGGTATCGTTGACAATGACATTGTCATCGTGAGCATAGCAGAATCAGGCGTTTGAAGGAAAGCCTGAGCATACATGAGTTCCATCCAGGTTGTTTGAAGAGGTAAGGCTGGAACGCAGTCAGGCACCGACAGATGGTTTGCAGGCAAACTCCGCCGTGGAAACGAGTTCCTTTTGTCCTCTGAAGATCTGTCATGGGGGTTCCATCATATGGGAGTTTCCATCATAGACTTAATCAGCAAGTGAGCCTGTAGGAGGTCAGCCGCGGAGAAGCAACGACCCGATGTAAACCGTCAGACCTTCATTGGCTGAGCACCTAACTTTTGGTCAGGGGAGGGCTGAGAAGGCACAGTGAGCGCCTGAGTGAAGGGAGACGTGCAACTGCCGCCGGTTCTGCAAGTTGAAATAAGTCGGAGTATACAGCTTGGGGTGCCACAGGTAACGGAAACAGTTGTGCTGGTAAGGTACGAGGCAGAAGATCTCTGAGGGCGGGCAGAAGCAATGCCGTCTTACAAGGATGAGGCTGACCTTATTCATAATCACGACGAGTGGACAAGATGTAAATTTAAGATGCGTCACAAGTTGTGTTCGAGGGATAAAGATCCCCGATATAATTGAGCCTAAGAAACTAACACATAATGTCTGTCGATGGAGACGAAACTCCTCAGCAGCATCGAGCCTAGGAAACCCAAAATAGTTCGTCCGGATGATAGAGATACTAGATAACACGTCCAAGCCGAACCGAACTGTAAGAAATGCTTGAAACTAACTCCCTAGTGGGAGTAAGTAGAAAAGACAGGTATAAACTAATCCCCTCCTCGTCCGCGAAGTTGGACGAGGGTTAAATAGGTCGTTCCAGACCAAACCCTGGTAAACCGGTGAGCACTGCTTCTTAAGCACCGCTCACGCCATGTGCCATCGCCAAGTTTTTCCAATAATCACGATCCGCTTCTAACCGGGCGATTTCCGCCTCCAGCTCCTCCATCTTTGCAGCTTTCCGCTCCCGTGACTTACGAGCAGCAAGAGTGTTGCGAGCTCGTTTGACGGCCACGCTGTCGTTGGGGTCTTCGACTACGATGGGAGGGAGGGGCTTATCGCGCTTCCGGGCATTGACGCCAGCGACGAGCGAGTGACGGCTAGAGCTCTTGGGCGAGACATTGCTGGACTTGCGACGCTCGTGAGCTGTTGCAGCCTGTTCAATGTCGATGCCGTCCATGTCAGGAGACTGGTCGGCAACAAGAGGCTGAGCCGCGTTGCTGTCGGGGAACAATGAAGGCCAGTTGTCTGAGCTGTCCCACGCGTCGGCGGGCTCAAAGCTGGGCGACACATCGAAGCTATCGCTCAATTCTGGAGTATAGATAGAAGGCGAAGTAAGAGCTGTGAGCGCGGTGGAGTTGGGCGCAGACATGAGCAGTTCACTCGGTGAGATGGTGCCCATGTTGGTGGAGTTGGAGGCACTACGGCTCATGTCGTAGCCAGAAGCGCCGCCACCGAAGGCGGTGAAATCCTCGAGATCTGAGCAGGTGTGTGAGTTTGAGTGTAACGCGGCTGAGCGGTGAGATGGCAAATTACCTGAGAACATCTTGTTTTGCTGCGGGATGCTACCTGTGCTTTGGGGGAACAGGGGAACTGGCGGCCGAGAGTTGGCGCGTGCCTGGTTCAGAGCAACAGTGGAAGATGGAGCAGATGAAGCGTAGAACTGGTTGGAGTTCTGCGTAGAGCTAAACCGATGATTGTTGAAAGCCGAAGAAGACGTTGCGTGCCCTGTAGCCTGGATGATGTTCGCAACTCGTTGATTCTGCACTGCTGGCGAGCCTAAGTGCTGCTGCTGCTGAGAATAGTGCTGTTGTTGATGATGTTGCGGTTGCTGAGATGTTACAACTCCGATGGCTGGAGGTTGAGAGACAAGGCGTCTAGGTTGACGGTGGTGTCCTGCTAGCCGTGAAGGCTCGTCGGGGAACAGAACGAAGTCCTGTTGCGGCGGTTGAGTAGGTTGTTGGTGCGCGGGTGTTGCCGGCAGGCTGGTGGAACTGGAGGGAAGCCATGATGACTGTTGGGAACCCGTGATGAAGACTGGGAAGTCTAGGCCGTAAATGGCGGCGGTAGTTGACGGAGAACTGGAGCTTGAGCTGGGAAGCACAGTGCTATAGTTCAGATCGACCTGTGAAGGAAGAGCTGAAGGGGGTTGAGTGGGGAGAAAAGTGTAGTTTGATGTGGAAGTAATTTTGTCGATTGTTGCCGAAGCAGGTTCACCGGGGAAGGGGTTTAGTTAGCGCATCTTGGACGTGACCTTGATGCTGTTATAATATTCTGGTGGTGAGATTTTGGGTTGAAGAAGGGAAAAAAAGAGAGACGAGCGAGAATTTTGGTGGGCGGAGCGAGGTTTTGTATTTTTCAGGCAGCAAAAAGCCAAACGCGAGGCGGAGGGGCATGTGCGCCAGGCCACTGACTGCCTGCCCGCCTGTTGGTTACCTGTGAAGAAGTCGAAGGACGACGGGTCAAGTTCCCAGCTAACCACTAACAATTTCGCACTGGTTATTCACCCCGCTATCTTGAGATCTGCCTGATAGGCAGGGACATGTCTTGCAGGACCAGTTGCTTGGGGCTTCTGTCCGTTTGATGTCCAAAGTCAATTGTGGGGATTTACCGTGTGAGTCACACCTTTTTACGCTAAGCCCCTTCTGGCTGGGTGCTTTCCTCGCCGGACGACCAGGGGGTCGTGATTCTGCCGCCAAATGGAGTGTCTCTTGGCGCACTGCCCCAGCTTCACGACCTGGCCTAGCCAATAGGCGCAACGCTGAGGACTTTGTCTCTCGGCCGAGAATGGCTAAGCCATTTGCGGACTAGCGTAGCAGCAGAATATCGCGAAATTGAGTGCCTCTGATTGGAGCGTTGCGGCCGCCTTGATCAGGAAGTCGTGGGATCGGACCGCAAAAGGCGCGGAATGTCAGGACATGTCAAGGCAAATGTCAAGGGAAATGTCAAAAGGCACTCTTCGTAGCACATGGGGCACCTCCTCTCAATACAATCTTGAATCGTGTCTTTTACGATTGGATCACAGATAGTTCATGAGAAGACTACTGAAGCGGACTCAAATTCCATCTTCTGAATCTCGTCGAAAGGGATGGAAGGCATTGGCGACAGCACACGCAAGCAAAATCCTAGGCTACCTTTCTTAGGCCAAGCGTCGCAATCCTCTCCCGCGCCTTTTCCAGGACGGGCGCGTCAGGGCCACGCAAATGAATTCGTAGGGCTTTGCCCACCATCAAGCTTCTCGATTGTCTCCCGCGCCGGCAAACTGCGGAGGTCAGACTGTGCCCCAGTCAACTTCGGACCTGGCAGTGGAGTCCACAGCCTGCAAGCAATCTTCCAGACGGACCTGTGCCGTGCAGAAACGAGTTCTACGATCGTCTCAACTCGCATTATAACAGTGACAGCGAATCAGGAGAGTGAATTGGAAAGCTGGCGGTGCGTCTCGTGCATCCCTCGTCAATTGAGAACATGAGTCACCAGCGTTGTAACGGTACCCTTGTGAAGGGCTGCAGGTGAATTCCACTTTCCGCAGATCGTAGATTGTAGGACTATTACTACCGGTATTATCTACTGTGGTACATTTGTCATCCTCTTGCCTTTCAAGCCCTCCACTGGACTCTGCTAGTAGCGCAGTTCTAGCAGTTGTGGCATGGCCGCGTGTTCGTCCAGAAACTCGTAGGTCAGACCGATATGGTCCTGCTAACATCTGCAGTCCTACTACCTTAGGCATCCAGAGCATTAGAGTGTCCAACTCCGTGGCTGACCGGACTTCCATCAAAGTACTGCCATCACTGCCACGAAATGGTTGCCGGCCTGGCCTGCACGGAGGGCCGGGTTTCAGCTGCCACCTGACCGTATTTCAAGCCGGCCGCACCCGCCAAACCCGCGAAAGGGCGCCGGGATGCTACCTTGGTGTTTCCCTCCCGTCCTGTTGCGGATCTTGACGGGTTCGGGCTCAGCTTCTCCCTGCGTAGCTACTGAGAGGCTCCGGTTTCACTCATGCTAGCATCTCCTTGCCGTCCTGTTGGTCGGCCGTGAAGGTCACAGGACCTGTTGTGAAACGGGCTTGCCCGACAAGGCTGCGCGAGAATAAGCCGCATAAGGTAAGGTAGCTGGTAAACGTCGCGATCGCGAGAACATACCGGTAATGGAGGTGACGCCTACCTCAATCACTACCCCAGCAGCCCAGGTACCGCAGACTGCTACCGGAACTTTTGTGTGTGTTCGAGATATTGATTCGGAACGATGTCGTCCACACCCATACATCTCTAGTCTAGACCTCCTCCCCCTGGTTCCAAAATAACCAGGAGGTCGTCCACCTTCATACGTGTCTAAGAATAGCTAACTTGACGTGGACAATTCCATCTCTCGTACAAGCCTTAGCTCTTACTATGTTATTTAGCTTCGCTCTCCTAGGCATTTAAATAACTGCGCGAGAGGTAGTCGGCTGGAAACCTGTCTGGGAGCTCTCACCCTAGATTTTAGCACGGACTTGGCCATCTGCGGCATTCTAGTGTCTCTCAACAAATAGAACACGCGCTCGGAAGTGATCTTCCTGTGTGAGTACTGGCTTCAAGCAATGTGATCTGTTATAGAGCTGTCGCTGAGCACACATGGTCACTGATCCCTTGGGCCATCTTGGCTTAGAGGATCTGTCCACGATCAATGTTTAGATGTCTAGCTCAGTTCACCTGTCTGTCACCTTCCTTACCGAAACTTCAAGACTGTACGGGACGACGAGCCCGACGAGTGGCATCCAGAGATAGCCTAAGACATTGACCTGTATTTTCCTTCCCGTCATGCTAGACCAGATATCCCGAAAGTAGCCTTTCCTCATTACCGTGTACATGCCGCCAGTATTTGTATAGATGCCCATTCCATGCAAGCTAGAATATCCCCATACGCCCTTCGAATGTATACCCAACGAATCCCTAGAACGAAGAGTCCAGTCGTCCCGACATGGTCCTCGGCTGCACCTCGATCAACGGCGCATGCTGTTCGGCCATATCCACAGCCTCGCCATCCGTCTCAGCCTCAGTATCGGCGCAATCTCTCTCCTCGGCAATGAAATTCCTCATGATCTCGTCCTTCCTCTGCACAGAAGGCCAGTTCCTCTGCTTCTTCTTGGCCGCCCGGTCTGCCTCCTGCAGCCACTCCCTCCACTGCTTCGTCCCCGGCGCCGCACCACTCCTCTCCACCCACCCTGTCCTCCTCGTCTCGCGGATCGCATACCACAAGGTCCGTGTATAACTCTTAACCCCTTCTCGCGGATCATCCGGGTTGGTCGTGGTGTGCGCATCCTTCGCGTCCTGTGGCGTCTTGTCCTCGCACTTGTACCGACTCATATCCCAGAAGTACTCCCGCGGCAGAAGCCCCATGGCCCAATACAGCCCGTTGAGCGTGATATAGCTGGCCCCTATGAAGACCTGCGAGTTCCAGTTGCAGTTGCCCAGCAGCACGACCGAGATCATGAGCATCACCGTCCCGATGCCCATGTACGCCGGATAACTCCTCTCGCTGACATAGTACATGCACTCCTCGGTGCCAGAGTACAGCTCCCTAGCAACCTCCTCCGTGCACCGGATCAGCACAAACGCCCCTTCGCGGGTACGGATCACCACGTCCCCGCGGGGCACCTGATTCGTGTGGCTCCGGTTCATCAGCATGGGCTGCCACCAGCTCGCATACCCAACCACACTGCTAGCCACGCTGATGGCGCCGACGGCCACGATCGCCGTCCCGTCCTTCCAGTAGACCGCCGTCCCCACCAGCGCAAGACTCAGCAGGAACGACAGGAACGAAAGCACGTGCACCGGACTGTACAGCGTGGCCGGCACGGCAGGCCGCTTCTCCGTGTTCGCCAGGGTCGGGTTGACGAGGTAATCCGTCATCTTCTCCGACACAGTCTCCCGCCTCCTCACCCCGGGCTGCGGCAGCACGCCCCCGATCTCGGGATCGTTGTCCGCCTTGGTCTCAAACGTAACATTCCCGCTCGCGCCGGTAGCCAGCGTCCCGGTCCTCGTAACGGTGTCCTTTTCCCTCTCCTTCCCGTTGCTCGCTTCGTTCGCCTCCGGCAGCGGGCCGGGCGTCAATCTGCTCCCCCGCCTCTGCCTGTCAAACTCCCCCGACCCCCTCCGCGTCCTCGTCCGGCGGAACATCCGCCTGAACCCCTCCGCCCAACTCCCCTCCCCGGCCCGCTCGCCATCAACCACGATGCCCCCAGCCTCGTTCAGGTCCGTGTGCGTGATCTCCAACACCTTGAACTCGAAGGGATGTAATTGGTCCAGCGGGTGCAAGATGTCGGCGAAGAACCCCACAGAGTCCAGCACCACCCCATTATAGACCCCCGCCGTCTTCGCTCGGACTTCGGGCAGCCGCATGGGCCGCGAGGGCTTGAGGAGCGCCTGCGGGGCGGGTATGATGCGCGGGAGGAGGCAGAGGAAGGAGGCGGTTATGGCCTGGCTGTGCTCGGCTACGCTGGACTCGCCTATCACGGCCAGCAGGGTCACGACGTCGAGGCGCCAGCCGGAGGAGTCGTTTTGGCCGGTTGGAAACCATTGGGAGAGCGGGTTCGATGAGGAGGAGGAGGTGTTGTCGGAGGGGGGAGTATCGGAGGGGGAGGCCATTGTGGCTCTCGTCCCGAGGGACTGTGACGGCCTCGTTCTGCAGTTCGGAGGAAGGAATTCGCCGCCCCCGTGTGTCGTCCTTTGTTTCGTCTCGGGCCTGGAGGCTGCGGACGGGAGGACCCGCAGCCTGGTCGTACGAAACTTGGGGTTTGGAGAAGCTGGACGCGGGGAAATTGTGGATAACCAGGTGTCGGGAGAGCTCAATGCTTGTTTAGAGGCTGCTTATGGAATGTTGAATATGGTATGATGGTTCCGGCACTGCTCGATAAGAAAGATAGGAAGGAGTGAGGTGTAGATACGTTGGTTGAGTGTTGCTAAAGTCTTGAAGAGCAGCCAGAGCCTCGAGCAACCCGATTGGGAAAGCAACAAGGGCAATCGATAGTTTAGTTTAGACAGGGGCGGCGCAGATCGTCAACTGCCATTGGCCCGTGCCACATTACTTACACAAAAGAGACAGCACTGCCGCTTCCAAGCCACAACCTGAGGCAAGATGCCCCGAGCATCGAGAGTGTGCATGGTAAAAGGTGTGAATTGGTCTTGGAATAGCTTCACTGGATGAAGGCACCGTCGCCATGCTGACTGTCTACACGCCAGCTTTCTACCGCACAGTGTTACCAACCGCCAACGCCGCGCAGAATTGTCTCCAACCCTCTCCCGAATCCAAACCACTGATGGTGTGCTCATGCCGATAATAGGTATCTCTAATTCAACCAAATACTGTCTTGATCGTGAAACTTCCTCCCCTCGGACGACGTGTCTCGTAATGTCATTACCCCTGGAACCAACCGAGTATATCGTGAAGTGGATCTCTTGCTGCAGCCAGAGACCCTCGACCAGAGTCTAGCTAGGCTTTTGTTCTCGGGTCGGGTTCGTCTTCGACGAGATGGCCGTACTCCTGGATGATCCAGAGGCAGAATTCGTCCCAAAGCTTCTTCCAGTGCGTCATGACTTCCTTTTTTTCCTCAGCATCCATGCATGAGTGCTCTATGCTCCACTGTGCGAGTTGCTTCCAACCATATATCGTCATGTCGGTCTTTCCAGCGAAGACTTGGTAAAAGTCATGCGAGAGTTTTGATCTGCAGACCATGTTAGCATATCCCGATCGTCCTTTTTTGCCGACCCTCAAAAGCGCTCAACTAACTTGAAGAGGGTACCATTGTCTGTATTGACGGTGCAATGTACGTTGTTGGCAAGTAGATTGTACATGGCGTGACCGTTGACTCGAGGCGTAAGTCCCAGAATCTCGTTGGATATGGGGCAGAGCTCCAGGCAGATGTTATCCTTCTTCATCTGCTCCATCACGTACGGATGCCGTGCCAGCGCGAAGCCATGTCCGATGCGCTTGGCTCCTAGGAGAAGCGCGTCATAGAGGTTGCCGTCCGTGTCGTTGCCGATATCAAGAGTCTCCCCGCAATGAAACAGGAATGGAATCTCCACGCCCGTGGCACGACACTTTTCCTTGAAGTCGAGCAGCTCCGGGATGAATGTCTTTATGGGCTCGCCTTTGCTCTCTTCGCCAACAAGATCGAAGCCTATATTTTTTTGTGAGTTCTCGAACTCGGCATAGTCTCGATAAGAGGAGCCACTCACCAGCTATCCATTTGCCGTATTTCTCGTTCTTCTTGAACTTCAAGCACTCATCTAGGGACCTACTGACATCTGAACGTGAAAACGACCTTGGGGTGCAATAGATGACTTTGATGCCCGCGAAATACTCGTTCTTTTCCGGTTTGAATTTCCCGCATTCGTCGATAATGATCTTCAAGATGCCTGCATTATCAATCCGCTTGGAGCCGTCATCCAACCACACTTGGTTGGTCGTCATGAAGTTTGGCCGAATCTCGGCATATTGTATGTTGTCGTCCACAAATTCTTGCAGGCATTGTCGCGTGTACTCCCGGTAGGCCGTCTCGTAATTGAAGAGACCTTTCATCATCTGTGTGCGGGTGTTGAATCGGTCCCATGCGCCCTCTGCCGTCTGAAGCCATCCGTGAGCCTCCTCTTCGTGGAAGACCAGCTTGTCGATCAGCCACTGGTCAACAGTACATTTGGAGTAATGCTTGCCAAATTCTTCCAAGAATTTCCGAAAACTCATGGGCTGCCTCTTATCGACCGGGTAGTTGCGGTCGAAGATGTCCCCGGTTCCCTCCATTTCTGTCTCCTTGGACAAGATGGAGAACTGGATCTTTGAGCGGTCGAAGTTGTCGTAATATCCCGGCTCAGACTCGTCTCTACCGATAGTTACCAGCGGGATATCGCTGGTTATAAACATGCGCTCCATCCGCTTCGCGATGTCTATCAGGAAGCCCGGGAGGAGATTTGCGTTGAAATGGATGTGCAGATGTGCGCCTTTGGGCATCCTCCGGGCGACGCGGTAGAGCATGGTCTCGTTGATCAGATCGACGTTGTACAAGAAGTGGTCTCCCATGAAGCGCGGATGTTCCTGGCCACGGTATCCCCTGCGACTGGGAGCCTTGGCATACACGTTCTCCTCGTCAAGCTTCCTCATCGCCTGCAGTATTCGGTTCGCCTTTCTCTCAACAGAAGAAGCGTCCCGTCCGCAGATGAAATCCCATGATAGTGCACCTTCCCGGGCCACGATCTCAGCGCGCTGCTTCTCGTAATCGTTTGGGCCGTTGAAGCGCTTCTCCCTGTTGGTACCATCCAGAACGGTGTGGACCCTCTCTGGGTTACCCCGGCGGCTCTTGGTGACATTATCCAGGGCAGCTGCCAAGTCATATGTGTTTTTACTCGGGTCGTGGTTGCTAGCCATGGTATTAGTGACGTGTTCTGAGGGGATTTGATGGCGAGGGTTATTGACTAGCTTCGACGGAGAGCGCTGGAACTCATGCGCATCCATTCCGGCATGGCTACTGTCTGGTCTATAAATACTACAGAGCCCGCCCATGAGTGACTGTTTGATCCGTAGGGGCTCAATTCCGGCAAGAAGCTCCGTGGGTCTTTTGTTGCCGTTGATGGGGTGAGATGTCGAGGGCGCCTGCTCTAGCCAAAGTTGAGTTGGAGTATGCTAGTCAATAGTGACTTAAGGCTTCTTGAAGAGGAAAGACAGGGTACGCTGGGTGGTTTGCAGTCGGCGCAGAGCCTCGTCTGTTGCGGCTGGAGTGACAAACCGGAGACACAAACAACGCGGGGAAGCCTAGATATGGTCGACACTCCCAGTGGGAACACAAGCGAGTGAGTGCGACCGGTGATCAACAGAGACTGTGAACGCGACTTTGCAGGTCTATGGCAGTCCTTAAGTACTTTGATGCGTTGAAGTCGTCGAGTGTCAGGGGCCCGGACAGATGGGAATCAGTCCGGACGGAGGTCACTCCTTGAGATGCGACCAGGCAGGTTACCCGGTGGGCCTTGAGCGAGGCTGAGGGCGTCAGGAACAAAAACAGATGGAACCAACCAGGAGGTTGAAAATGCTTGAAACCCACTTTGAAATCTGGTCGAGCTAAGATACGTATACAAGGCGCGTGGGGTCTGTCGCATGCTTAGATCTGCTGCTGGAAGAGCCGTGTTTGTGTTGTCACGGGGAATCAACGAGACGCATTTTCGGAGCATGACGACAGGTAATGGGACGTACCATAGTAAGGTACCTTATTACCCTCAGCCAGGCGCCACCTAAGGTAGGCAACATGTCCTGGGCACTTTGACCACCAAAATGCTCTGTTGGATCTCATGGGGGCCGGTTTTTAGCGCGCTGTGGCTGAGCCCTGTCGCCGACACTTCTGATTGGTCAGAGACTACGAGGCTCACTGAAGGCACCTTGACGGCTGCTCCACATGCCCTATCCAGTTGTTCCGTGCTTGCTCCCTCACCAGTCTGACCTCAGACGATATCATCACACCGACTCGGCTCACGTTTGGTATGACACTTTTATCGTCTTCCAGTCACCGCCGGCCTGAATAATGGCTACTGTAATAGCGTGTCTGAGGCCGCCATCTTTACCGTGTTTCCATCGTTGTGAAACGACAACTTCACTCTAGTAGTGATGAGTTTATCCAGTCATACTGTCACTCAACTGAGCAAGCACTTACTTTGAGCGAGCTGACTGTGGAGATTCGAACGTGATCGCTCATCTCCGATCTCTGTACGCCTTACCTGCGTTGGGGGCCGTCAATGAATGCTACGCCGCAAGGTCGAGCACTGGTGGGTTGATCAACAGGGCGTCCGTCCGGAGGCTGGCCATTGTCGATGCCGTATCTGATATCACACTCCCGCCCGGTCATCGACCCGGACACACCACCCGGAGGGCTCCACTGCTATAAAATGTTGATGGGCCTCGTATGGACAAGAAATTAGCATCATGGGCTCGGCTAGGCTTCAGCGTCACTGCCACACAGGGTTGAGCTGCGTTTCTCCTGACGCCTGATCATCGCCGGTGATGTGGACTTATTTGCAAAGGAAGACTGTCGGCTCCATGATCATATGCTACTGGAGTAGAGCGCTGCCCAAGGTGATGACCAGTGACACTGACAAGTTGCCTGAAGAGCGTCGAAGAATGCCTTTCCAGTCTCCTATTTGTTTTATCCAACCAAACCTGGACGAAGATAGCCAAGCAACTATGAGGATGGAGCACAGAACTGATGTCCGAGGATGCCGCCATCTTCACTGCCGACGCCACGCCCGATACGCTGAAAGTCACATGGTGTCTCATGCCAGAGGCTGCAAGACTTCGAGACTCTTCTAGGGGTTGACAGGAACCTTTCTTCCCCTCAAGCTTCCTGCAGCGGATTGTGAGCAAGGCACAACCTCTACCTCCGCCACTTTTATTACATATGAACATGAGATGGTAACAAATTGCCTAAAGCACGTTTCTCCCGTCAACCTCGTCGTGTAGGGGTGAAAGTGCCGAATATCACATTTCTCTTTGATTCTGTGAGACGCATCGGAACCGGCATAGCCTCTTCCCCTCGCACCGCAAGACCAGGGAGGCATTGAAAAATAAGGGAGGTTCTCGCTGAAATTTGTTGTCATACCTCGGTCAATCCCGTCCAGATTTCTTTCATATGAGAACGTCGAGTATGTATCGGGCACTGGGAAGCCATCTTGGCCAAGCTTGCTCAGGTCCACCCGCACAGCACTAAAACTGTCTAAGGGCGAAAAGGAGCAAATTCTTGCTAGATTGATGTTATGCCGGCATGATTTTCAATATTACGCTCTGGGATACCACACTGTGCCAAATATCTACAACAGTGGTATGAATACCTGGCCGTGCCGTAGTATCTCCTTCCACTGTCTCACTGGCTTTACCGCCCTCCGTTTATCATCAGTATCGGACAAGTGCAAGTCGTCTCTCGGTGCAACAATGCCGGGAGAGGAGGTTAATGCTAGACCAGCCCCTTTTTTTGCCTTAGGGGCTGTGCTGCTGGGTCCCTGGCGTTCTGCTTCATCAAGGCAAAGCTGCCTCGTATTTTGGCTCCGCATCCACCTAGTACTCATGTAGAGGATCTAGCAAAGTGTGCCTATGTTGCCTATGGTAAGAAAAGGCTTACCGGTAAGATTGGGACATTTGTTAGGCAGTATTTCTTACTGCTATCTATCGTCGTCATGGTCACCGTGAGGGAGAACTTGCAACACCAGTCCCAGTCTTGACATACATATACCACTATGAAATGATCTAAAGAAGCACTCTATGATTGGATCGCGCTTCTCATCATAAGGGCTTATTGATGCTTGGATGTTTAGCAATTCTGGACTTCTTACGGGGTGAGCTTGGAAATTTTGCTTAAGGGCTACATTGCCCCTGCACGCCTTGATAGGATATGCTCTTACACCAGCTTCTAGTGACATTTCGAATAGGAGATACACTCATTTCAAAGAGGTTTCGAAGCATTGCCGCTGACAAACTGAATGCAGGGAACTAAACCGATTGCGAAACTTACATTGCCACATCGCCGTAAGTGGTGGTACATCATGAACGAAGCCTATCTAGTAGAAAGTTGCAGGTCGTTATCAATCACGTATCCTATTTCTTGTACGACCTTGAGGGCTTGACGGCCGAACACGTGGGTTTTAGGCGTGAAGTAACAATAAGGTAGTCTAGATTGTTCGGAATCCATAGCTGTCTCTGTGTAGCTACAGCTCCCGGGTTAGGGTTAGAGTTGGGTCGTCTCTTTTAGCGGCCTCAAGACACACCTGCGCAAAATTTTGGGGAAGAAAGCCTAACAAAGTCGAAAGCCTCGGCAGCGCAGGCAAGCAACCACCGAGCCGAGCAAGCCCTCGCTAATCCGCAGCTACTGCATTCGAGATGCTTCATAGGAAGCAATTGACCCAGAATCGGAAGGAGTAGGTAGCTATGGCTGCCCGGCTCAGCAGAGCTGTCCGTGGCCTCAAGGCCACGCCAAGCACACATATATCATGGTCCTCGCCTTTCAAGCCGGGACGACAAATCCACATCTCATTACCGCATTTTGCCAAAGCACAGAGCCCAATACCTCGTGCTGCACCTTCACCAAGACCAGGCCCGAACGTCAAATCTTCACCAAAGGCGTCACAGCCGCCACCACGACCAAACCTCAAATCATCGCCAGCGGCAGCGGCAGGAGACAAGGCCTCGATAGACGCCATATTCCAACAGCGGAAATGGGGCTTCATAGGAGCCGGCTTCGTAGCCTTGTGCATCGGTTTCTACGTCACCACCGTGCTCACCTCGCTGGCGAAAACGCCCTGTCCCGCCTGTGCAAGCGGCACGTGCGCGCACCCGGCCACGGCCGGGCCGGACGGTGGACCGGCGACGCCTACCGGGCGACCGCCGGTGGTGGATGCGGCGAAGGGCGAGGATGGGCGGCAGACGGCGGAGGCTTTCGATCGCGGACTGGATGTGCCGGAGTTTCTGGGCGGTATCAGGGGGTTGAGGAAGGAGATGGGCCGCTGGGCGAGGGGGAGGGTGCTGGAGGTTGCGGCAGGCACGGGGAGGAATCTGGCGTGGTATGACTGGACGGAAGTTGTTGATGGTGTGATTCCTGCGGACGATGCGGAGAAGGTGAGGAAGGAGAGGGAGAGGAGGGAGGAGAAACGGTTGAAGAAGGTTGAGCGGATGAAGAAGGGGGAGAAAACTGCGGTGGACGCCGATCAGGCGAAGATGCCGGGACGGTTCGATGGCGAGATGCTCAACTACACGGGCGTGGACATCTCGGCGGACATGATGGGAGTTGCGCGAGCGAGACTACGGGAGACGGTGCCGGGACTGAAGAAGCTGATGAGGAGGAAGCGTGCCGAGCCGATGCCCGAGAGCGGCGTCGTGGTGGACGTCTTGGACAGTCGCGTCCGGTTGTTCATTGCTGATGCGGAGCAGGAGTTGCCGGCGCCGGCACCGAAGGCTCCTGCACCTCCGGGCTCGGAGCCTGGAAAGTACGACACGATATTCCAATCGTTCGGCCTATGCAGTGTCTCAGATCCGGTCAAGCTCGTGACCAACATGGCATCTGTCTTGCAGCCGGGCACGGGTAGGATCTACTTGCTTGAGCACGGGCGGGGGTGGTTCGAGTTCCTGAACCGGTTGTTGGACGAGACGGCAGAGGGACACTTCAAGAAACATGGTTGCTGGTGGAATAGGGATATAGAGGGTATCGTACGGGAAGCGGCACAGAAGGTCCCCGGTCTGGAGGTTGTTCACCTGGGACGGCCTCTGCTACGACAAGTAGGGACTACGCTGGTGATTGAGCTCAGGTTGAATCCGGACGCGGTAGCGCAGGAGAGCGTGAAATGAGCGTCTGTGAGTCGAGAGTGACGGGTCAGGGACATGCGGACATCTCAAGCATTGGTGTGACACATGTTGCGGAGATGGTGTCGATGCTTCGTTTGCCCAACCATCGGATCGTGTCTATGTACCATTACTGTGTTGATAATGTTGTACGAGTAATATCATCTGTAGAACCTGAGAAAATACAGCGGGAATTATAGAGAATATCCAAGTTACCAGCCTCTCACCACTCAACGACAGGACTGTATCGTCGGTTTACACTGACAGGCCCATTCCCAGCTGGTTACGCCTTTTTGGCTTGAAGGAAGTCGACCTACCTTAAGTGACATACCGTAGGCAGGTAATATAGGTAGGTACCTTGGTTGAGAGCTTCCGAGCAGAGATGCACAGATTGGCCAATCATGTCACGCTTGTTTCGGATACTACCGGGTTTCGCAGGAAGGAAGAGCACAGCGCCAACCTGCTGGTATCCACATGTGCTCGAGAGCATGAGCTCCCTTCCTGACATAAGGTACTGTACCTTAGGCCAGTTGCATAGTATGTGTAGGTTTACATTGTGGTAGGCGCTGGAGGAAACGCTATCGCTATCCGACTCTTCTCCACCTTGGCGTGCGGGCAGCCATCCATCCATCCATCCATCTGTCCATCCAACCCAAATGATCCCATCATTATTCTCATTGTTCCAACAGCTTCACACCTATCCTTTACGCCCTTTCGGGATTGAATTGTTTGATTGCCTCCCTATATCCGTCATCTTTTACCTAGTCTAGTCTAGAGTATAGAACTAGGAAACCGGCTTACTCAGATGCGTCTACACACTGCTATCTCCGGCTTATGCACATGATCGCCGTCAATCAGTTGTCTCGATGACGAAACTCTCTTAACAGTGCACGACAGTCAGAGCGCGCAAAGTACTGATAACTCTTATGGGTCCTCTTATCTGATCACGAGCCATGCGTACCTGACCGATGACACCTCCCGACTCTCCAGCAAACAAGCACACTCAATAACTGTCCAATTCCGATAGCCACATCGATTCTATCCCCTTTTCCCAATCCTCTGTCGTCTGAAGTGCTGCTGGGAACAGATCCCGTCCATTTCCCTTTTCCCGGTACTCGATTCGCAGATCTGCACCACGACTGCCTGGTGCTGGGCCGAGTACGGGATACCGCATGCAGGACCTCTGGCCGCCTAACAAAGCTACACTTTGAACCTGCAGCCGCATGGATTAGCTTCGTCAGAGCAGCCACACAGCTCATCAGGGTTCATCGACTTCCGCTGTTCTGCCTTGCTGAACCTGTCACCGCCTGCCAGCTACTCCTCCATCGGCCAGGCATTCAGAACTCCCCTGGCACTGCATAAACCGCATCTGCGCAGTCATCGACACGGCTCCATCCTCACAATCGGCCAGGAGCCGGCCTCCACCATTTCTGCCTTACATTCTCATGGTCATCTAGTTCTCCTTTTCCGGCTTCTTTCATCCAAAGAACCCTTGGTGCACAACAATGGATGCAAACCTTCCTCGATACCGAGCGATTTCGAACCGTGCCGCATAGCATCATCAACCCCGGACCCGCTCCTGAACCGGGCTCTCGTAACGGCATAATAGCTCGGCCCCTGACATTGTCCTATGTTTTGGACAACCAGGCTGCTTGTTTTCCCTTCCTTGGCTGGTCCGGCCCAAAACGAGCGACGGCCGCACCTCTATCCATCGTAATCTCCTTCGTGCACATTCGCCCAACATGCATCAACAATCTCGACATCCCGCGAGGGTGACATCCCCCGCATCATCTCCTCAGACCAACCCCACAAGAACGAACAATCCGAGGGAAGCAGTCGGTGCCGCCGCGAGGACGAGGTCTGGTTCCGAGGCGCTTGCCGCTCAGGCAGGCTCCTCTACCGGCGACACTGGAGAGACACCCGGCTCAGGCCCTAGCAGGGAAGCCATCAAGAAGTTGGACCAGATTGTGCAGGTACGGCAGGCTGTCGTGTGACGACTTGGGCCGGACAGAATAGCTAACAGCCCCTAGAACTTCCATTCCAAAGCTGCGGTACTTATATTGCAGTCGCGAATCAATGTGACGCCTACAGCGGTCAAGGGTTCGGATAGAGGGAAGACTAATAAATGGGTGAGTCAACACCACAGATCAGGTTTATTGGCAACCGTTCGGGAGGAGGGGGCACACCGCTAAACACCAGAGTGATTCAATTAGTTCCAAATCGAGACAGACGACATCGACGACTTCAAGGAAGAACTCAAGATATGGAAAAGTTCCGGCAGCTACGAGAATCGACCTCCACCCATGATAATCGAGACGTACCTCGACGCCTCACGACTATCGAACAGTCAGAGTTTGGTGATAGTGGATGACAATGGCAAGAGGTGGGATGTTTTAGAGGCATTGAACTCGTCAGAGTCATCCAGCGGTGGCGGCAGTCCATCGCGATTGCAAAGGCGAAATAACGAGGTCATCCTGGAACGATGGCGGGTTGAGCTGAAATGCATACCGACCGACGAACCAGACGACTTCGCCCCGACCCTGCCGACCATCTACAAAAGGGCCATTGTCTTCTTCAGATCTCTATACACCACGGTTCACATAATGCCAATGTGGAAACACTCCCAACACAAGATCCATCCGGCTCTGGACGTAAAGTGTCGCATTCTGACGGGAGAGCCGGACTACCCCGGATATGACCCCTTACGGCAACCTCTCTACGACGGGAGCGACGTCGTCAGCGACTACGTGTTCGGAGATCTGGAGATACCTGTAGGAAGGTTCAGTGCCTCGGTGACATATCGCAATGATTGCAACTTTAGGGTTGATGACTCCGAGTCATTATTAAGCTCTAGATTCATGGGAGTGGACGAAAACTTCTTCAAACCTTCATTACCGCAGCGCAGGGAGCATGCGCGGACCGAGTCTTACGGGGAGGTTGGATCGCTGCCCTCAAATAGACACGGTAGGCTTGGTCAAGAACCACAGCAAACCTATGGCAGCTTGTCCACCTTCCATGGTGCCGGCGCTCTAGGCACAAGCCCTATGACAGCTTTGCGAGCTGTCCGTCCCATAGGATCCGATACTAGCTCACCTGCGGGATCTGCTCCAGAGAGTGCCGACCAAGATCCGCCACACTCTCTACCCATCAGGCCAGGCCAATCGTCGGGATCTCGTCCGTTCAGGACCTACGAAGCATTGAACAGGCGACCATCTGTGTCTCTTGCTATCAACCCCTTCAAAAACGGCTCACTTTCCGGCTCTCCTAAAATGAGTGAGGGCGAATCGCCAGGCTCGCCGTCGCATTCTCGTGGTCACTCATATAGCGGAGTGTCTCTACCAAGGACCAATCGCTCATCATTGACTGCAGGCATGGCTGCGTCACTACGCGGAGGACCACCACCTGGGTCCGAGCAGCCGGTCGTCGGATCCCCAAGGCCGCAGAACACCAGTCGATATAGCAGCAGTTTCACGCACCGACGTGGGCGGCTGTCATTTGGAGGACAAAGCAAACCGGGCGACGACGATCAAATCAGCAGCGGAAGACAGAGTCTCTCGTCGTCTGCTCAGCCAGGCTCAGGCCTCCTCGCCGAAGCAGGTGGCGCTGCCAGCTCGGGATCGTTCCAGGCCGATGATGACAACATCTCGGAATTCTTAAAAGCCTTGGACAGCAGAAAGACATTGCAGAGCTTTGAGCCAAACAAGAAAGGAGAGGCGACCACAGCCAAGAGGACGGCGGCTCAACTTTCCAAGTTTGCCCTTATGCGAGAATCGAACAATGCACTGACGGATTCGATAACGTCATCGATGCACCTGCACCGGTCTTCTAGCTCGTCTAGCAGGCAGCTCGCCAACGTCCCGAGTATGGTAAATCCGGCGTCACTGTCTGCGTCGTCTTCGCCTAGCAAGCCTCTCTCGCCCCATACTCCTCACACACCCGCCATCCCATCACGTCTAAGCGAGAACTCCATCATCGACTACCCAGGCCAAAGACAAGGAGCCCGTCGACTAGCCCGGAACCCAGACTTGGCCGCTGAGGAAGAGGGTGAGGCGGAGGGAGACGGCGCAGACGACACCCAGGTACCAGTCAGTCAAGAAGGCACTACAGCCATCGACATCCCGCTGTCACCTCGCGTCCTGCAAGCCGTCGATCGGCGCGCGGCCAGCTCAGTGGCACATCAGCACCGCTCGTCGACAGCAGGACCACGGTCGTCACGGGGGGAAGACGACGATGTTGAGGTTGGCCTCGGTCTCAACCAGCGCAGCATCAGTCTCGGCGCCGACGACCGCGAGGCCCCGACTATGAGTACGTTGCGGGCACTCCAGCGCACGGTCGCTACCACTGCATCCTCGTCGACCGGCGGGTCTCCAACCGTCGCTCCTGGTAGTTCTGGCCCAGACCAACTAAGGCCGGCTGCGGATATCAGGCCGTCTTCCTCGCGGGCGACGCCCTCGCCTGCTCCCGACAGGGATGCGGGCAAGAGCGCCGACTCGCACTCACCCGGAAGCATGCTGTCCGGCACTCCTTATCGTGTACGCTACCCCGCTACAACCTCACGCGGCGGCAGCGGGCGTTCTTCAGCCCCGCCGCACCAAGCTACCTCATCGTCGAGAGGAAGTTTCTCCGGCGGAGGCACGAGCAGATTCTACCGGGGTGGAGAGGACGGAGCCGATGACGAACCGCTTGTGTTTGCCATGTCTGAGCTGGAGCGCGACTCGAGACGCAGTCTGGAGGAGCAGGCCGGTCGGGGCGGGGGCTCGGGCTCGGGATCGGCATCCGGGTCGGCCTCTGGCCCGGGTCCCAGGAGGCCGGGGTTCGAGCCGAGAGGGACGTCGAGGAGGGGGTGGTGAAATTTGAACTGACTTACAGGAGAGAGAGCAAGGAGATTGGACCAGCAAGAGACGCAAACGAGAGAAGGCGCATAGTGGAGCATACTTTTTGTCCGACCTCACCGCGAGAGGAAGGAGACACTGCAAAGATAGATACGGAGCATTTTGGTTCATGGCCGGTGAAGCCGTTTGGGATAAGGTGGATTACTATTACAATGACAGGGTCCAGATTGGGATAACAGAGGCCATCAGATACCCTTTGGCAAAGAGGTGCGGTGTTGATATACTGTCACATATTTCTGGGAAGGCCTACGTACTCTGAGTTTGGCGAAGTTTAGGAGTATATTTCTCAAGTGTCTGTGTCATGATCCTTGAGATGCTGTGATGTATACTGGCATCCTTGTTCCCACCCAAACAGCCACGCGCCACCAACCATCCAATCCAACTCCAACCATAGTACAAGCACCATGGTCCTCCTAGCCATCAAGCTTTCGGCGATAAAAGCCTTGCCAGGCTAGCTAAGGTGGACCCTGCAGCACACAGCAAACAGCGCCTCTGATCATCCACCCGGAGAACCAGATTCCCGTACCTAGTGTACCTTGGACACAAACAGATTGAGGTATGAGGTAGGTTCTTCCGCGGGAACTTCAAGGCGACGCCGATATGCGCGTTAATACTACTATGGTAGAGATCCTTGGCAGTCCCCCAGTCCCAGCCGCAAGAAGAAAACTTGGCCACAGGCCTGGTCGTCTGTACAAACGGTCCAATGCGACGATGTCTCAGAAAAACCCGCCGTCTGGTGACCTAGGAAGCATGCTCTCACCACCGTCATCACACCCTACTACCTTATGCGTGGGGTTTTTTTTGTTGGCTGAACAAAACGACAAGCAAAAAAAACCGAACCCCCCCTCCGCCCCCTCGCATCATGCGGGAAGGCGGGGTTTTTCGTCGGCCTTGAACATATGTCTCAGTCGAACAGATAGGATAACGAGAAGCAAAAGAGAGAAAAAAGAGTGCTCACCGGTCTCAAGGGACTCGGTATAAAGAAGAAGAAGAAAAAGTAATGGTCTGCGTCATTATTGGGGGTGTGGTGCTGCGCTACTGCAACAGTAAAAAAGTGTGTGTATTTTCTGAGCTGCAATCTTTACATCCACAACGTAGGTACCTAAGATACATTGGTGTCGTTTGCATATTTTGGTTCTTCAGCTACTCCACCAAATCCACGGTCCTGGTTTTTACACACAGTCAAGGGTTGTTGGCTTCCAAGGTTACCCCCCGCTCTCGCCAGCCGTCCTTGCATGACTAGCGGCTCCGGTCTGGCAGCTCGACCGGTCCGTTCCATCTGACTGGACGCCCGGGCGCATTGTCTTTGGCTGGCAGAGTGGTCATGCGGATGGTGGATGTGGAAAGAGGTCCAGCTGTTTTTCTTTCGTGCTGGTTTTCTTGTTGATTGCCAGGTGAATTGATGATCTGTGGCGTCTGCTTCGCATCCAATGCTCTCTTATCCACGTTACACAGCCGTACTGGTTCGGTACTTGAGGTACACTGGATACCTACTGGCTCGTATAAGCTGCCTGGGTGGATGGCGAACCTGGCGGGCAATTTCGAGAGTGTGACAGGTGTTTCTCTGGTACCGAGCAACGGGGCTCATATGGGGAAGGCATATGTAGATCTAGCTTGAGTAGACGATAACACCATGCAATGCTACACTTTAATGTACCCGTCGAATGGTCGGTGAGCAGCCCAGTGATGAGGGATGATAAATGCCAAGGCATTCATACACTACACTAGGTAACGGATGCCGTGCGGACTGACTTCATACTTCTGCAATGTCTTACTTGGTACTGGTGTCATTGATCGTAATAGAATGTTAGAATCGCCAACCGACCCAAACCCACAATCGTCGATTGGGAGCCCACCATCGTCGAATTTCGACCCATCGGATCCGTCGCTGTGGTTTCTAGCTGCTTGAGCCTAGAGTCTAGACTCTAGACTCCCTCCAGTGATCGACAGCTACGCAGTAACGCTGACCCCGAGCTGATGGCCGCCGGGAAAAAAACCACCCCCGCAATTAAACCTAGACTGGAGCTTATCTTTGCCCTGTCTTTGCTTGCGGAGGCCCCTTTGGCAACAAGTCCCAACTCCAAAAAGGTGCTTTCAGCTTTCTTGAGATTGCCAACCCGAATTACTAACAGAAAAGTGCCGGATTTTCCCACCGTCCTTCTCGATTGTGAAAACAGAGTGTTACTCCTCGAAATCGTGGTCCCCAAACCCTGACTCCAGAACAGTTGCTACCCAGTCAAGACAAAACGCCTAGACACCTCGCGCCGATCTTGTGGCGGTCCGATCCCATCCGTGTCCAATCTCGGAACCGTGAATGGCAGCAGTAGGCTCTCTGGGTCCAGGTTGTCTGTCGTCTCCCAGTGTGTGAATAGGAGGGAGATATCTCGATCATAAGTCGTCGTCATTGCCCGAGCCGGAATAAAGTAAATGAGAGAGGTAAAGATCAAAAGACACGGCGCCGTTGACGCCGATTCCAATGGTGATCTTTGTGCCGCGTGGCACTCACCAGTTTCCTGTTCCAACGCCAAAGTGGTATCGTATAGTACAGGAATCGACGCTGCAGGCGCAAAGACAAAGTTCGAGAAGAGGTTGGTTTGGGCCAGTGCCGAAGGATAGGGGATCGGTGTCGTCTACCACCCGCCCTTAGAGGTCGAGGGCGAGCTTGGATTGGAGCCATTAAGCCAAGTGAAGGCCACCTCGGCCGCATCCTCCTTTGCGTTGTTGAGGTTTTTGCCGTCATACCAATACCTGGCATTGTGCACCGACCCGTGGACTGTCACTCTGCTCGACCACGCCGTACGACCGCCTGAGAGGTGTAATCAGTCCTGTTGCTCAAGGTACGTGGTCCGCCGACCGACTGCTCTTTGGGGAGTCGGCACTCACCTCGCCTATCTGAAACGATCTGGAAGACAGGAGCAGCTATTTGGAAATCTAGACAGGCCTCTGCGTGGGGGTCAGCTGGGACAGTCCGGTGACCTGTAAAGCATAAACTGAGAGACCCTTACCGACGAGTTTGTCCTGCCACGGAGAGCCGCCATTGCTGCTATGAGCTGAGGATGGCATGGCTTGAGGCGAGTTCACACAAGGTGAGTTGACAGCTGGGTGGTCGCGAAGTATGCGCAGCGAGCGTGAAGAGTCGTAGATGCCTTACGTCGCCAATACCGCAGAGTATTGCTAGATAGTGAGGATAGGTGTGGTGAATGTTGTGAGGCTAAGACGAAGGACGAGGAGCGAAGGCCTTGCTCTTATACTGAACCACTCTCGTCTTATCAGGGAGACGAGGTCAACAGGGTGGGCAGGAGAGGATTGTGAGGGACCGGGAGATCAGATGTGGCAGACAGAGACGTCTCTAAACCTGTCGATGGTCTTCTTGTCACTCGCGTGATATCGCGACGTCGCAGGACGGCAACGGGAAGGTATGGGCAGAGGAATCGGGATGGTGCATCGATGTACGGCAACAGGTGCGGACAGTAGGAGAGGGAAATCAGAAGTATTTCAAACCATGACGGAAGCTGCAGTGACATTGCTTTTTAGTCTAACCAGCAACAGTAATGGCAGCGGGCAGCGGGCAGCTTCCATAGCTCTGCGTCTATTCCAATTGCAGGCACAGCCTGGCGGGCGCTGGTGCTGGTGCTGTGGTGGACAAAGTAGCCGCATGAAGGTGGTTCCCTCTTGTTGCTTTTTGCATGCCACTCTGTGACTTTCGATTCCCACTCTAATCCCCCCCCTCCCCCTCGCCTGACCCTGGTTCCCCGAACCGGGAGTGACACTTCTCGGGACGGGTCCATTGGGACAGAACCAAGCCATGACACTAGCCATGTAGGGCCTGACATGCCGCATTGGAGGGCGAAGAGTGGGCGTTGGTTGAGCAGCAGTGCTGCACCAGGTAATACAGACCATGGTACATGGGTAGCGTCGTTGTGGCGCTGGGTCCCCGACAAGGAGAAAGACGAGGTGGGTGCATAGGTTAGCGCAATGGGAGACCAGCTGGGGGTGGAGTAGGAGCGATGATAGCGACTGTAGTCGGCAAGTTGAAGACTGATTAGATGTCGTGATTGGAGAGACGCGACCCCCAGCTCGCTACGCAGAAGGAGAATGATGTGGGATTGGCTTGATTCGAGGAAGTTGATGTGCGGTCTTTCTCAAGCCCAGACAGACCCTCTCTCGTTTAGGAACGATACCTACCTTACCTTACACATAGTGTAGACCACGCTGCATGACCTTGCCGAGAGCTCCATGGCTTGATCACAAATGTAAGGTATCCATCCATCTGTACAGTATGTACACGAACCGGGAAGCGCAGACACGCGAATTCATCGAGACCGTCGCTTGCCGTGCGTCGTTACCCACACACTGCCGAAGCGCCTTTTTCATGGTAGTTCCCCGGCGACTGCTCTGGTTTCCGTGCGTCTTGATTGGATTCAAGTTCACCGTCGATCTCCCGTGTCACCCTCTTGCTTGATGTGGGCGAAGACGGGATGTGCTTGACTTGTGCAAAGGGTCGGCCATCCGGTCGATGCAGGCGTCCTTATGTCAAGAAGGTACCTAGGAACCTGGAAGTCAAATAAACCTGGAAGATCTTGAACCACCTATTTGATCACAGCGAGGGGAGAACGTGACGGAAGAAACATGGTACGACATCACGACTGATCCTAATTGGTTCGGAGTTGGACGCGAAGTGTAAGGTAGGTACACTTACGTGTACGTGTAACCACCGCTGAACAATATAGTGTACCTAGGTACTACGTTTGCGCCGATCTTGCCTGGGGCCCGTGCCATTTTCTGGACTACGTACTGCGTATCTCTGCGGGAGGCAGCTACGACCCCCAACTTCCTTCTTCAGCAAAGTACCATATGAGAGAAAGCTCCATCACAGATCCTTCCTTCTTTCCTCCCTCCCTATAACCTATGACACCTATTTCAGGGTAATCATTAGAACTCGGAGCACTAAAGTGCTTGAAACCTGCCTTAGGTATCCACTTGTCCTAGTTGCACAACTCACCTTATTCCATGTCAGAGAGAGGATGTGGACATAGGTATTATCTACCATCTTCTCCGACCGAGTATCGGTCTGCATAGCCCTCCATCTACTGAGTACACTTACACCAGCATGTTTGCTTTGCCGCTCTGTTGCTGTCTGCTCATCGGATCAAAAAGACACGGATACACAACAGTGTAGTACATGTCCACGGTCTGGGGTTGCATTTTGGCTGCCTGACCCAGGCGATCGGGTCCTTAGTTATCCAACAACAGAGCAAAGTCTCGCAGACCTGGCTTCCAACCCACAGTTGAGCCAAGTTGCTTTTTTTCAGCCTCGTACCATATCACTGCAGAACCTATTGACATACAAGCTGGTTGACATCCGTGCTGTTCCCGTTTAGCGTCTGTAGGGGTTACGTTCGGGTTCTGTACGTCTCACCGGTCAGCGGACTTGCTTTTTCTGCACGATCGACTTGCATATCTCCAAAAGAGTCATGGCGGGAAAGTTTTCGACACTCATTCTATCGAGACGCATATGCCGATACGGGCGAGTCCCGAGGTATGATTTTCTGTAACTCGGGAGGTTTTGCTAGAAGGTTACAGTCCTGCCACACCATCGGCCAGGTTCCAGAGAATTGCTCTGTTGAGTTGTGACAAAAGATACTCGCAACTAACACTGGCTATGACCATTCAGCCACAGGAACCCAAATCGCAGGTCGCGATTAGTCCCAATCACTGATCGCAAAAAAGGGAGGGATGTGCTATCAGCCCTGGTACCAAAGGTGAGCGGTCAGCCCGAGGAAACGAGGCGTCCACTACTGCAGCGATGACAAGAGCTATGACATCCCATCCAGTTGGAACTGTGGCTTCTCGCTTCCGTCTGTCAACCCACTTTCGCATTTATCCGCCTGACTCTAGGTTATCTTCTTCATGGAGCCTTCTGTTTGCTGGCTCTGAAGCAGAACGACCCTTTTGCGCCTCCCAACTCTGTTGAGGACCGTATTTCCCTGATAGTTGGGAACCCTCGTCGGGAACTCATGTTTTCGTACGGTGAGGAGCGACAACCTTGACGTAGCTACGGCGAATGTGGCGCTTTAGTCGGTCAGTCAGTAGTCTGACGAGTTGGCAAATCAAGATATTAGGGCATTGTACTGGGTGGTACAGTACAATCACAGGTGTACGCACAGATCGAGGCTTGTCGCTCAGTACACGTAGGGTTGATGTGATGATCGGCAAGGCAGGACATGGATGGCCCGACGCACGCCTCACTGGAACCCCTCCGCTTTCGTCAGCTCAGTCTCGTCGCTGAAGATCAGCGAAGCACACCATCTTCCACAGACTGCATATGAAGGAGAAGTCGGACGTATGTGGCTGCCAGTGATAAGCCGGTATCGCGGCCTACTCCCTTCGCTGCGAGTTCGGACGCCAAAGGCAGAAGGAGCACGAGCCAACAGTTCGCGTGGTGAGCACATAAGACCATACACAAACTCTTGTGTCGATGTGACCACGAGGTAGGCGGCATTTGGTTTGTTGAGACGCGAAAGATGTGTCCCTCCATGGCTGTCTTTTCAGAGATAATGTGAGTGCTAGTTGGGGCCGCATCTCACAACGTCGAGAGCACCGTGAAAGCACTACCGCAGCCATGAGAGGCAGGCTTTCTGGTCCAACATCCGGCAGGAGCTGCTGGATCAAGGGAGAACAAGGAAATGACAGCTGCTGCGCGCCATTGCAGTGCAGCGCTTCGAAAATTTGCCGACGCAGTTTGGCCCTGTCGCGTCACCCGTGCTGTATGACGTTGCGAACCTTAAGCATATTGAAACTTACGGACGGACAACGCCGTCGACACGACCAAGGCACCACTAAGGAGACCGGCATCGGTGTGATCGATCACAGCGGGATGCAAGTATGCTCCTTCTAAACGCAGGCAGCGTATAGCTACCACCGGGTTGCCACTTGCAAACGGGCGATGCGCACTCAAAGTTCGAACGGTATCAACAGGTCAAGCGGGATACTTTCCCAAAGTACCAGCTACCTTAAGACAAGAAGAATTGCGTCGCGACGAGAGAAAAAATAAGGCGATAGGGATGAGATGACGCTTTCGGCCTTTCCCTCGTCGTGTATGCTGTCACCCGTCTGCTACAAGGCCCAATGTTCAAACGTGTACGGATCCCTTGCCGCTCCGGTGAACATCTCTCCTGTCATGGACCGCTTTCAGGGATACACAACCGGAAAATACCGTCGTATAAGCCGTTCACAGGCAGCACGCAACGCGAGTTAAGCTGTCATTGAACTAGGCACCATCCTCTGTTAGGCCACATACTTAGATGTGTAGTGGTCAGAGAGAGGGCGGGAATCTTTTGTTGCCGTCCACTCGTCTCCATGGCCTCGAAAAGAAGGAGATGAAGTTGAAAATCCATCACCTGTCATCCGTGCCATCCCGTGTCAGGCTTACACAACATGAAGCGGGTTAGAGCCTCCTTGATGGCGCTGATTGGCTTTCTCGGCTCCGACAGGACGTCCCGGCCACTGCAGGCCACCCGTTGGACGGTTGAATGACGGACGGAGACATGCAGCAAAGAGTTGCACGAAGCCGTCGGCCCAAGTTATGCCCAAGCATCGTACAGAGTGGGTGGGTACCGGATGGCGAGGGAAGGATAGCGCAGTTCTTCCGCGGCAAGTCATGGAGATAGTCGTCGTTTTAAAGTGAAAACCAGACAGCATGAACAGTCGACCGAGGACGGAGTCAGTCTGCCGCTGAATCATTAGCATCTTCTGAACCGACGAGGGGTGTTCAGATAATCAGCTGCTAGCAGATGGCGGCCGCAGTTAGCCGGGGACAGTTACCCCACACACAGGGCAATTGACAGACATACCTCGGCTCCTTGGACTGCGCATCGGCCATCTCACAGGGCGACTGACGGGAAGGTCTCATCTGACCGAAACCCCCCCGGAAAGAGAGGTCTCAATTGCTTTGTTTTTTCCTTCAAATAACATCTTCTCTTACTCTCCCCGTCATCAACTCATTCATTTCCATCAGTGCCCTTAAAAAATGCCGTTCAACACAGAGTTGACACGCCGGCTAGGCATCACCGGTAAGCAAGCACCATGCCGGCTCTGTAAGACATCAAGGCGGCTATCTGACTGACACCGTTGGCCGTAAACAGTCCCCATCGTGCAGGGCGGCATGCAAGTAAGTCTCAAATCCTATCCCATCAACCAGGACAAGGCGACCTCGTGCGTCCTCAAGTCCTCGCTTCATATCGGAATCTGGCTGACATCGCACCTCGTGTTCTAGCATGTGGGGTACGCAGAGTTGGCCAGCGCCGTGTCCAACGCCGGAGCATTGGGCATCCTTACCGCGCTCATCTGGCCTGAGCCAGAGGGTCTACGCAAGGAAATCCGCCGCTGCAAGCAGATGACCAACCGGCCGTTTGCCGTCAACATCACACTGCTTCCCGCCCTCGTGCCGCCAGACTATGAGGCCTATGCCCAGGTCGTCATCGACGAGGGCATCAAGATCGTCGAGACGGCCGGTAACTCGCCCGGTCCCGTCATCTCCAAGCTCAAGAAGGCTGGCTGCATCATTCTGCACAAGTGCACCACCATCAGGCACGCCCAGAGTGCCGTGAAGCTAGGCGTCGACTTTCTGAGCATAGACGGCTTCGAGTGCGCCGGGTAAGTCATCACATGACTCTTCATGGCGGAGAACGCCGCACTGACGCAAGATCACAAGCCACGTCGGTGAATCCGACATAACAAACTTCATCCTTCTCTCCCGCGCCCGCCAGACCCTCAAGGTCCCGTTCATCGCCTCAGGCGGCTTCGCGGACGGCCAGGGCCTCGCCGCCGCTCTATGCCTAGGCGCCTGCGGCGTCAACATGGGCACTCGCTTCCTGTGCACCGTCGAGTCGCCCATCCACCACAAGATCAAGGAGACCATCGTCGCGGCCCAGGAGACCGATACCGCGCTGGTCCTGCGCAGGTGGCGCAACACCACGCGGCTGTACCGCAACAAGGTGACGGAGGAGGCCCTCAAGGTCGAACGGGAGAGCAAGACTGGTGATTTCAAGGAGATGGCGCCCCTTGTGAGTGGCAAGCGGGGTCGGGAGGTGTTCCTCAACGGTGATCCTGAGTATGGTGTCTGGACGGCCGGACAGGTTATCGGTTTGATTCATGACATTCCGACATGCAAGGATCTGATCCAGCGGATAGAGAAGGAGGCCGAGACGGCGTTGCGGGAGAAGTTGGATTTGATTGTGCCGGCTGCGACGCAGAGTAAGCTGTAGATCTTGCTAGACTTGAGATGGGTTGGCTTCTTGGTGGGCTTTCAGGCTCGCATGTGTGTATCTAGTAGATGATGTACGGGCTGCCGATAGAGCGGAGAGGTAGACGAGTACGATATCTGTTTTGAATGGACTTGAGATTGGTCGTCTGCCTCATCAGGCAGGTTTAGAAGTACACTGCAATAATGAACGCCAATTTCCTGACTGCCACGCCATCTTCGACGACTGTCCTCAGCCGACACCTCACTAAGAGCACCACGACCAAAACCCAAGCTGGTACCACCACACGATACCGTTCGACCGAATATACGCCAGAATCCGATAAAACATATAGCGGTGGACAAACACAGAAACAACATAATGCAGTCTCTCTCAATTGCACTTCCACAACTTAATCGTCTTGTCCTCCGAAGACGTCGCCAGCAGCCTCCCATCCGACGAGAAGGCGACACTCTCGACACCTTTCTCATGAGCCTTGATATTGCGAAGCTCCACACCGTCGAGGTTCCATAATATCAGCTTCTGCGTGATAGTGGCGGCCGCAATGATCTTACCATCCGGCGAGAAGGCCACACTGTTGACACCATTGCCGCACTTGAGGGTCCGGACCAGCACGCCGGAGCTGGGGTTCCAGAGCTTGACCGTTCCGTCGAGAGCACCAGAAGCTAGCAGCTGGCCGTCCGGAGAGAATGCCACGGTCATGACATAATTCATCATGCCCGGGTGGGCTTTGATCGTCTGCAGCGGCTGCGCCGAGACCGAATTCCACGTCCGGACGGTCTTGTCGTTGGAGCCCGATGCCAGCACCTTCCCGTCTGGCGAGAAGGCTACGCTCTGCACAACACTCTTGTGGCCCTTGAGGGTGTGCAGGACGGACAGCGAGCGGCCGTCCCAGATCTTGATCTTGTTGTTCAGCAGACCAACCGCCAGCATCGTGCCGTCGGGCGAGAACGCCACGCTGTCGGCCCAAGATGAATTGTCCAGCGTGTGTATCCCGGCGTTCGTGCGGACGTCCCACAGCCTGACCATGCTGTCCCCCGACGCGGATGCCACGACCCTGCCGTCCGGGGCGAACGACAGGTCCTCGATCTCCGAGTCGTGGCCGCTGAGCGTCTGCAGAGCGTTCCCCGTGATCGTGTCCCACAGCCTGACGGTCTTGTCCTTGGATCCCGACACCAACATGTTACTCGTGGGGGAGAAGGTCACCGCCTCGACCGTTTTAGCGTGACCGTAGAATGTGCGCACGACCGTCGGCTGCGGCACGCCCTGACCTGCGCCGAGACTCCACAAGCCTGGTCCCTCTTCCTCGGGAGGCTGTGTGAATGTTTGCTGGCGGGGTTCCTCGGCGACTGGTTGCTGGTATGACTGTCGTCCGCTCGGCATCTGTAAATTCTGAGGCTCTGGCTGCGGCTGGTGCCTCTCAGTCTCGGTTTGCAGCACGGTAGGCGCAGGTACGAAGCTCCGGCGTGGATCTTCTGGCTGTCTCATTTCTTGGATAGCAGGGACAGCCGTGGGCTGGATGCTGGAAGAGGCTTCGGCGACAGGTTGAAACTGTCCCGTGCCTGTTTCCACCGTCGGAACAGGCTTCCGTTGGATCGGGGAGGACGGCGTAACAGGGACTGGGCTTGACGTCACGCTAGCCGTCTTCGAAACTCGAGTCGTCGGCGAAATAGGATCCTCGTTGACGACGTCCTTCACAAAGCTACTGGGTATAACACCAGTCTTACCAGCGAGTCTCGCCTTCCACCATCCATCGCCGGATTTGTCGTCCAAGATTTCGAGCACTTCTCCGGTGGAAAATGAAAGCTCATCGGCCGATTCTGCCGCGAAATCGTGGAGTGCTTTCACGGTCCTGACAGCAACCACAGGTGGTAATGGTGCCGGTCGCCGCTTTGGAACTGGACGGTCGGGGAAGGAGATGCCCGCAGTGACTGGGTACTGAGGTACTTCGGAGTACCGTGGAGGCTCTGTAGGTGACACAGGTTGTACCTCGACCACGGGGGAACTCACTTTGAGGCTGTTGAGCTGGGCACTCAGTTCCTCGGGGACAGCTTGCGAAAGCTCTAGCTTCGGATCATGAACGACAGCAAACGGCATGCCACAAATTCCAAGTTCGTTTCCATAGTTCTTCTTGAGGACATTCCTGGCAGAGCGGCCGAACCTGATCTTGCCGTAGTTCATTTGGTTGTCTAGAACGACTCGAAACGGAATTCCGTGGAGCCCCTCCAGCCACTGCGCAAGTGATCCGATGTGTTCGTCGAGAAGCAGAACGGCCTCTCCTGGGCTCAGTCTGGCCTGCTTGCCGGCAGTCCATGCCCAGAGAAATCGGCCAGGGTCCATCTGATGCAATGAGACTGCCTCACATCTGTGTGCTTCATTCTCGTACATCGAGTTGCCGTTCCACGTCGCGAATGGAATCCACCAGTAAGATATTCTAATGTGGTCGTACGGAGCCATGGGTTGAGGAAACCCTTCCTTCTCAAAGCACTGAATGACGTCCTTGAGAAGAGACGCGATTTTCTTGGCGGCTGATTTGTCCCTTGGAAACGTTTCGGGATCTACTTTGCTGATTGCCGATGGTGACTTTTTGAGTAACTGCCAGTGATGCGGTTGACTCTTGAGCGCGGTGATGGAGTTGTCGAGCTCGAGACAGTAGATGTTGGAGTCGTTCGGGTCTGCCCACCTCAGCTCGTTGAACACACCGCATCCGAAGCCTTTCCAGATGTGCATCGGCCAGCATTCGGCGCAGAAGACCATTGCACTCGCGACCGCGTTCTGGACGAGTTCGTTCATGTTGTCGTACGTGTAGCCCAGATCATCGTCCTCGGGATCACCGGCCGTGAAGGCTTGTCGCACGGCGGCTCGAGCTGCCGGCAGGGCGGCAAAGTTGACTACTTCGAGGGAGAAGAGCCACTGCCCAATCGTGGCCATGACATAGAGCAGATCCTCTGTGCCTTGTCGATAGTATCCCCCGGTGCTTGCTTTGGACGAGTCTTGCGACCGCGCCAGCTGTCTCGTTTGCCACCATGTTGCGACTGCAGCACCGGTCTTCACGGCCTGGAGAGCTATCTGGATGGAGGCCGTCACAGGGTCAGACATGGTATTGCGACTCGAATATAGATGAATGCTAGATAGGTCGAATGAGATTGGCTTGGGGTCGCCCTGGAACGTTTCTCACATTCATTAGGGCTACCCAAGCCTCCCGGTAAGATATATCCCATCGTAGGCCTTCGTGTGAGTGCGGACTGCGTGCCATGTTCGGCATAGTCGAGGTGAATATTGAATCCAAGCTGAAAAGCTACAAGCTGTCTTGGCGGGCCTAGACTTGGCGACATCGCAACCAATACGCCCTTCAGCCCAATTCGAACCAGCGCCCTCACACCCTCACGCAATCACGCGATGCCTGTTCCGGCATCATCAACCACGGTAACTGAGCCTTCTCGGCCTCGAACTGGGAGCAGATGGGCTCCATATCAGAGCCTCGTCTTGCTTGATCGCCGGTGTGAAAGGACAAAGATCAAGGTTGCCACACTTGAGATAAAGATATGATTCGGACTTTATGGACTTTATCCTCAAGGAAGCCATCCACCGTGTTTGACCCCCCAAACTCTATGAAGACTTGGAGCCTTGCCAAGTGAATGCGCTTGTCTTCAAAGTCGGCTCATGTCGGCCTTCGACTGCTTAGCGTCTATCTGCGCCGACCGCCAGGTTGTCCATGATCGAACATGTGCTAGATCGGGTTTACTATTTGACTAGCGGAGCGGAGGAATACCGTACTTAATAGAATTGGTCTTCATCGCCTAACAGTATTGTAACCGTAGTTAGACAATGCTGATTTACTCCAAGTCCTAAGTAATACATTTGGGCTTAGCTTATATAATCTGACAGAAAGATCTCTATCTGGCCTCAACAGTCCACTGCGGCCACACGGTGACCCCCTCAATCGCATCAGCCTCCAAGTCGCTACTGTCCTGACGGTTCGACGACGAGCGCTCGTAGCACGCACATCAGTGAAGTGATTTGGACCGGCGGGTCGCAGCAGATACTGCGAGCTATGTCGCCAAGGGTACAAGAGCGCCGCCATCTTTGCTCTTGAGCTCCATGGCCTTGACCGCCGGAGTAGCCGCCCCGTATCGAAAAGTGCCATCTGACGATCCCTTGGTGCAGCCCAGCAGGGGTCGAAGGAGTGGGATGCAGGCTAATCTTATAGCTACGCTTGGTTCGAGGCCGGAGAAGATGTTTGCTTGAGGGATGGAGTAGGTTATGTCTGTTAAATACATGGAGGAGAGGGTGAGAATGCGTATTGCGCGGACAACACAAGTTTTGAGAGAAGAAACAGTTAGTAGATAATAATCCCAAGATGACAGCGGACACACATACAGAAGACCAATGCTGAAGACCCCCATTAAGACCAGCCTCTTGCATCGACGCATCTGGAGCTTGTACAGATATGGCAAAGGTAGGATCATACTGACAAGACTATGAGATCAGTGACGAGGTTGAGCAACGCAGGTAACGGTGAAGGAGAGGACTTGGTCCCCACAGTGGCATCCGGGGATGATCTGATCCCAGTTCATGGCACAGGGTCGGCAGATCAGGCACCTGGTCGTGATGGTGGTCACCACCGAGAGGGTGATGAAGACGATGGCGCCCCGGATCATCCAGAGGACGACGGAAACGGCAAAGACATTGGAGTAGAGCAGGAGGAAGGAAGGATGTCTTTGAGAAACCAAGAGTCAACGCCTAGAAGAATTGGAGTGCGATCATAAGCTGAGGCGGGTCAGTGATGATTTGTTGTTGATATGGCATGGTTATAGAGAGTTAACCCTTGAGCTTTTGTATTGTGGCCCATGCAATACTGGACGACGATATCAATGGTATAGTCATAGCCGATAACACAGTCGAAGACGCCGGTGATACTGACTGCTTCCAAGCTCACAGAAAACCCACAGGCAATGAGAATGCAGCAGTCGCTCACGTCTAGTGTCCTTGAGGCGACGCGTCTCGCAACCAACCGCAACGAAACAGCAATGAATGGCAAGATGGTAAAAGGGAACGCAACGCTCAAGACGGACTTCTGATCGGCCGTCTCGATGAGTTCAACCCGTATAGGTGGTTCCGAGGGGTTGGAGGAATATTCTATTCCGGTAAGCAGATCGCGTATCATCTGCATTCTAGCTCGAAGCAGGAGTGGACGTGAATAGCCAACTTCACTGTCACACCGGAGAATTCCTTTCTAGGTCAAGAGTTGGGAGAAGATATAACATGAAGCTAGTCGCTGGTAGTCATCGAGAACTGAAGTCATCCACGGGCGACGCCATGCTGATCTCATGCGATGCCGGATACTCCATGGGACTATCGTTGAACGTTGGTCATGTTTCTGAGGCTCATGATAAGTGTTGTCAGCCGAATCACCGCATAAAACACTGGTGCTGGCTCCCTAGCGACCTGACACTCGTCCATACATACACAGTGTATTCATTTGAGGTCTTGAATCTTACTTTGGGAAGGTCGACGCGCCAATGAAGCTTGTGTGGGTCCCCGGATTGAATCACGGAGTCACGTGGAGCTGTCGGCCCGGCAGAAATTCGGCCTCCGACAATTTTCTGATTGAACCGCAGCAGCGGCCAATGCAAAGGGGTGTTCGCTGCGCTCACCTCGACGACGACGCCAGTACCTCAGCTACCGGCTGATCACAGAGCCCGCGATGCCTCCATCATTAAACCTACGGGCCGCTTTCAGAGCATTGAGCATCACAGCTCGCCCAATCGTCCGGACACCTCTACAAGCCGGCCGATTGTCACAACTCCGCACCTTCGCCGACAACACCACCTCAACGCCCCCTCCGCAAATACCGGGTCAAGATGGCATGCCCATTCCTAGCAGTTTCAGTGGTGGTGCGCAAGGGGAGTCTGCACAGAGTGCTCCAGAAGGACAGGAGAGTGCCGAGTCAGAGAGCGCCTTGAACCAGTTGGCTCTAGACCAGCTACAGTTGGCATCATACGGCCTAGATCCCTTCGACCCTGCCCTTGTGGGACACAAATACGGCCTGCCAGAACTTCCAATACCGTCCAATATGCGAGCGAAGCACCGGTATGACCCGGTTGTTGAGCAGATGACGAGACTCATCATGCGGGACGGAAAGCTCAGCAAAGCACAACGAGTGAGTTCCATGGCCTAAACATGTCACGCCCGAAAAACCACCCATACTGATTTATCTTGCTCCAGGACATGGCCATGATACTAAACTACCTCCGCACGTCCCCACCTCCAAAGATCAACCCGGCTCGCCCCTTACTACCTGGCGCTCCCCCCGCGTCCCATCTTCCGCTCGACCCGGTCCTCTACCTGACGCTGGCAGTCGACTCCGTCGCGCCACTGATCCGCATACGCGGCTACACGGGAATGGCGGGTTCTGGCAAGAAGCTCGAGGTGCCGGCGCCGCTGGCTTTGCGCCAGCGGAGGCGCACCGCATTCCAGTGGATCCTGGATGTGGTGGAGAAGAAGAAGAGCAAGGGATCCGGACGGACCATGTTCCCACACCGGGTGGCCGAGGAGATAGTGGCTATCATGGAGGGACGGTCTAGCGTGTGGGACAAGAGGAATCTGGTGCATAGGCAGGGCACGGCTGCGAGAGCGAATCTGGCTACTGTTGCCAAGAGGCTGGGCCACCGGGCTAGATAGATAGTGCTATACTATGGCGGTGAAATGCTGGGGGATATTTACTGTACAATAGCTGTATAATCAGCCGCGCTGAATGGGTCAAGATTTGGGCTGCAATTCAGTGAAAGCTAACCTTGGAAGTGTGCTGCTTGCCTACGGCACTCCTGGGACAGGGTGCAATTTGCATAGCCGGTCGAGTCATGAGGATCCATAGGTCTTCATAGGATTCACATGATTTCACATGATTAATGCTGACCTTCCGTTGTTGCTTAGAGTTGTCAGGGTCCACTATGATGGTACGATCCGCGCTTTCTTTTACCAATGTCCGAGTGGGGGATGTTGAAGTCGAATCGACCTGGCGCCTTGATCGGTGACAAGTACTTAAGGTATTCATTCTCTTGTCCTTTATAAGAGGACGACTATAGTAAGGTACTACCTTACTCTCAGCTTAGCAGCTTAGGTAAGGTATTCTGTTATAGCCGATACGGTCACGTCAGTTGTGGCCAATCCCAAGCTCCATCCAATGCAAGCTCGGGAGCACGACCTGGTCTCACATAGCCGGGAACGGACATGAGACTGTCTAAGCACGAAAAGCTTGATAAGTCTTGGCCAATATCAAGGCCTCTTCAGTGAACGTGTCTGTAGATATCGTGTATGATCTTTGTTGATGATATACTTGTTTCGCTGGCGTCCACATTCGGGTGGTTCCTTCTCACATTGCGCTGAACCTTCCTCTCAGGTCTAGATGCACAAGTGGGGCCAATACTGAGCGCGGATGCCTCCGATTAGCGGCAAGTGACATGACATCCCATCGATTCGCAGCTTCCCAATTCAAAATGTCCAGCAAATGCATCTCCACCCCCGCAGATCTGAACCTCACTGTTAACGTAGCGTGGCCAGCTCAACGTGAACGTCTCGAGCATTCTCGTCACCCAAGAGCTCTCGGTTTTCGAGAAGAGCAAAGTTACAGTATTGATTTTCCGCTCAAACTATCTGTCACTGGCACCCAAAACGCCATATTCTCGTCACTTGCGACAAGATCCACAGACACATTAAGTATCTGCAAGCACACGTCGAAGCCCGTCACACCATCTCTATCTCCCTTGGGAGCACTCTGCCACTCTCTGGACCATCCCTCAGCTGCGCCCTCCTCCAAGGCCGTTAGTGGTGCTTGGCAAAGGTCGAGAAAGTCGTGCCTCACCCAGCAAGCAACCTCTTGGTATTCTTGGCACTGTCCAGACAAACCTGGTCCATTCTGGTCGCAGCCCCGCCTTCGTCGTGTTGAGGCCGAAGGACCAGAAAGCTTGCGAATTGGCTCTGCATCATCCCCAGACCGCCCCACGATGCTCTTGACGCAACTCTCACTCTGCCAATTTCGAACCGATACGCTTGCCCCTTGAGCACCCTTGCAACCTGCCTCACGATAACGGTTGAGGACATTGCCGGACTTTCGTTTGCTGATTTGCACCTGAATCGTCTGCTCGCGGACAACAAGAAAGCTCGCCTGTCGACCACCTTCGCCATTCACCTTGCGGCCGAGGACCGGACTCCTCTGAGCGACCGCCCAGCATGTCACGCCCGGTCATGTCCATGGAGGCGATGCTAGACGAGGAGCGACGGGAGGTGCTCGCGCTCCTCGAGGGCCCTCGCAGGCCGAGAGCTGGAAGTTCGATAGGCGGACGATCGCCATCTCCCTACAGCAATACACCTCGGTCGCCTGTGCGCAGCATGCTAGACATTGGTGACGATGCTCCAACTCCTAGTACTAATCCTTCCTCTCCAAACATAACAGCTAAGAAAATTCCCCCAAGTTTAGCCCCCGTCCGAAGTATGCTTGATGTCGATAGCCCCCCGGCCCAACCAGTACGAAGCATGCTGGACGTCGACAGTCCACCAGGTGGTTCAGCTGTGAAGCAGGTACTCAGCAACCCGTCATCGCCGACAGAACCAAACTTTCGAGCACGTCAAGTCAGCCATCCCAGGAGTATGTCAGACGCTGCAGCCAAGCCGGTCGACTTTGGTCCAAGGGCGTCAGCCACGCGGCTCGTGGACCCGACTGCAGACTACCAGTTCTCAGGTATAATAACGAATCATACGGGACTTGCGCTTCCCAAGCGCGTATCGCAGGGCGGCAAGCGTGCGCCGATAGCATCATCCATGATGGCCGAAGTCATGAGGGGCAATGATGTGGGCTCGCTGGCCCTCCCAGGCGAGAGAGGCCGGCACTCTATCGCTGGCCCTGCGACACGTCTTGCCAACAAGTCCAAATCACCACACAATCAGCCCGGACTTCGAAACAAATCACCTCACAACAAGCTCTTGTCAGGTCGGCACCTGAGTCCTGCAGGAAGAGCGGTTCTTACTGATAACCAACCTCTGGACTTCCAAAACGCCTATCGGAGACTCTCCGACGCCAACCTCGCCTTTTCAGGAGGGAGTCTGTCCGAGCTATCGCGCCGCAAGAAATCAGACGAAGCGGCAGGCTATGGCAGACTGGAGAAGGATTATCTTAGTCCTGACGGTGACTTACTTCCCGACGATAGTAGCGACGAGAATGGAGCAAGTTCATCTGAGGACGAGGATGAGCGTGGCCGTAAGGCGGCGCGGACTTTCGACGACCGCGGTGTTAGCGATACCGGTTCCAAGTCCCCTGAGACTACTAGGAAGAGCCTGAGTTTGCTGGCGGCAGCGGAAGAAGAGCGTATGTGTCATCTGTCACTTCGTGAGAATACCAGACTGACAGCGTCAACAGGCATCGAAGTGGCGAACCGCCAACCCAGCTATCAATACCGTTCCTTACTTGATGACCCAGAGATCACAGTCACGAATCCGTCCGGAGAGAAAGTCAAGACGCCCAAAGTCGGCATTCATCCCGCTACTAGTTTCGACCTTCCTCCTCGATCTGGTTCTCGCACACCGATGGATTCGGACACGGAAGCAGATATTACGGACATCAAACGTGCTCAAAAGCTATCCTTCTCGATGACACCCATCATGAACACCCCAGAGTCCCACCGCGCTGTCCGAATCATTACACGCGGCGAGTACGGCAAGATTGTGCAGGAATGCGAGGAGGAACAACGCCGGCTAAGAAAATATCTCGTGGCGACCGATCTCAGCGAAGAGTCCACCCATGCTTTGGAATGGGCGATCGGCACCGTTTTAAGGGATGGAGACACGCTAATTGCCATCTACTGCGTCGATGAGGAGACTGGGATCGTTACGGAGGCCGGTGCTCTCGTCCCCGACGAGCCCAAGGCGATGAAGGATCAGGCTGCGGCCCTTAATGCTCTTAGTAACAGCAAAACGCCGTCTACGCCTGGTGGCACTGGATTGCCGCTGTACCATCACCGGCCGTCGCCGTTGTTTCGTGCTACGGAGGCTCCCAGTCCAAGCCCGTCGCCGGCGCCATCGGTCAGAGAGCGTAGCAAGGCCGAGGAGGAACGTTATCGAGCGACGGTAGACATCACTGAGCGGGTCACCAAACTGCTGCGGAAGACTCGACTACAAGTCCGCGTCATTGTCGAAGTGCTGCACTGCAAGAATCCGAAGCATTTGATCACGGAGGTTATTGATCTCGTCAACCCAACGCTGGTCATTCTCGGTAGCAGAGGTCGGAGCGCGCTTAAGGGGTAAGCTCTTTCTTCTGTTCCTTCTGGCAGTCAACCTTTTACTGACATTTTATCATTCAGTGTCATATTGGGCTCCTTCTCGAACTACCTCGTGACCAAGAGCTCAGTCCCGGTGATGGTGGCCCGCAAAAGACTGCGCAAGCAGAGCAAGTACAAGCGGCCGATCAACCAGCAGGTCAACAACATCAGCAATCCGACGGCCCGCAGCCTGGCGAACGCAAAGATAGATTAGAGACGTCGTTTGGTACGACGGGTTCCGTCGGTCTTCAAGCTCGGACGGAGCCGAGAGCGAGTCACACTATTAGCGGAAGAGATAGCGGGGTCTGGTTTTATTGTATTTGCGGTCTGACATGGGATACCAGCGAAGAATGAGGATGAGACGAGGTGGGAAGGAGTATTATCATGCATGGAGTAATGAGGGACAAAAAGCCACCGAAAAAAGAAAAAGAATTGCCCTGCTCGGTGTTGACCCGTTTCGATGGAAGGAGGTCCTGTTGCAACGTACATCAAGATATACCTAGGGCTAGGACTGTCTGACTTGGGGGAAAGGAAAGGGGCGGGATTGTGACTCTTGGTGTCTTTGCTTTTGGCGTCATGGTATCCACTGACTGACTAGGCTTGGCCATAATGACTATCACGACAAGCTGTAGGGGCATACGTAGTAATATTGCTTCTGACAGACAAGTTACCTTATACTCTACTCTGATGAAGCGGGATGGAGCACAGGACTTCCGACTGTCTGTGATCGGTGATAAAGTTCTGTGACGCGCGCGGGGAAGAGAGTGAGTGAGAGAGAGCAAGGGCCGCGATAAAGCTCAGATGCGGGGTGATAAGATGCCGCGCTTCAGGAGTTTAAGTGGTTGCATTAGAGTCTCGAGGCACTAAGTTTAGGCTCCCGCCAACCTATCGTGTTCGAGAAAAGGGTAAACAATCGGCGTGGATCGCCTGCTTCAATGCTTCAATCACAGGTTGACGTGTGGAACAGCAGCGAGGACATGTTCCTGTGGACCAGTGAGAGAAACAGCGCAGTAAACAACAGTGTCGTCGAGCTTTTACGTGTGCTACCTTGTGATAACCTTCTCGAACCTCTCGAACCATTCGGCACAGAGAGACGTCGTTGTTAGCACGTTTCGTTTCGACAGACCAGACCAATAGAACAGTGACAGTAAATTGAGATCCCTGACGTCCATTCCTCGAACACGCCAAATGATTGGCTGACACGCACCGTATCCCTTGCTCCGTACGGGAGTCGGGCTTTTTGATGGGGGAGCTTCCCAACCTCTCGATTTCAACATATCCGGCACTCAGATGCCCCCCCCCCCCCCCCGTAGGACACAAAAAATATCCTAGATAATACTTTGGCTACAGTAGAGTGAATCAATGACTGTTGAACCGTCTGCTTTTCTGTTTGGCACTGCAAATCGTGATTGAGAGAACTCGAGGACTGAATCATCGACACACATACACACACTCACTCTCTATCTCGAGGCGAAATCCCTGTCAACAGACTGCCCTTTTCACCACCGCGGTCGGTCTCATGCTGTACTTATCTGCCCTCAACCCCTCATAGCCTTCTCCACCGAGTTCGCTGGCAAGTCAACCAGGCGGTGGTGTTCAAGTGCGTTGCCTTCCATGCCATCATTTGTCACGGTCAACAACAACGTCGCTCTGCTCAGCATCACCATCGCTCCGAGTACCTGGGTCGCTTCGCTCACGCTTGCCCTCGTCTTCTTGTATCTCTACCTGCCACCAATACCGCCGATCCGGTTGAATTCCCTATTCTTCAAGCGAAGCCGCCAGAAACCTGGTACATTCTCAGGTGCTGAGGAGGCCCAAGACGAATACCACGATCTATACCACTACCAACGAAAGGCCCTACCCGACTTACCAACCCGAGGTCTCCTGACAAACTACTCCTACTTCGATTACGAGCGAGAGCGCGAGCGGACTAACTCCAAATCCCGCCCCAAGGACAGGATTCACTCTGGCTCTACCCGCCGCAAACCACTACTACTACCAGCCCCAGAAGAGCACAATGATGGCCGACCCCCTCGACGCCAGTCTAGCAGACTACCTACCGCCCTCCCCGCCCCTGACCCAAGAGCAGGAGACCAAGTTCGGCTACCCGTCGGCGCACTCTGGCTTCCGCAGCGAGGAGAGCGCGGACGAGGACGACGAGGCCCAACCCTCGGTCGCCTCGGGCGGTGGCTACAGTCCGCCGGCCTGGAGGCGCCTCGGAAACGGCGGCCGGAGTAGCGGGTTCTGGCGGACGCCCGGGAACGGAGGCGGGTTTGGGGGGTTCGATGTCGACGGACGGGACAGGTCGAGGGAAACCTCGCCCGAGTACGATGGGGATAGCGTTGTTGATGAGGTCTTGGGGGAGATTGAGGGGAGGGACGGGGAGAAAGACGAGGTGCTGGCTCGGGCGGTGCGGACGAGGTTGCCTGCTGGCTCGGTGTCGCCCGAGAAGGGACGGAGCCCCGAGCCAGAGGTCAAGAGGGAGAGGAGTATTATGGAGGAGAGCAAGGGGACGATAGAAGGGAAGGACTTGTCGGAGAATTGTAAGCTTCCAAAACAGGGCTCGTACATGTGGTTGAATATATCTAACGCACAGAAACCCAGACATCCGCTTCGCAGTAAGAGCAGAAGTCCAACAACGCACGGAACCGATAGAAACGGCCATCAACCTCGTCCGCTCCAGGTTCTCCTCCATAACCCGCTCCTGGACATCTCTGCTCTTCTCCTCCCTCGTCGCCATACTGTCGTACTCCGCGCTGCGCCAACTCTTCGCCCCCGCCTCGCTCAGACCAGTCCCGGACCTCGTCAAGGTGGCCGGCATAGCCCGTTCCTTCGAGCCGCTGATCTACTACTCGGAGAACGGCGTGCGGCAGGTCGGCGACCTGCAGGCCACGGGGGTGGCGGTCTGGGACCTGGGCGAGAGCGTGCGCAGCAGCAACATGACCTCGGCCCCCATCATCGTTCGCGAGCTCGACGAGCTGTCCGACTCCCTCAAGACGCTGGCCATGGAGCTGACAAAGTTCTTCGCCAACGTCGACGGCGACATCGACGGCATCCTGATCGTGATGGACTGGGCCCGCCGCGAGCTGACGCAGGTCCAGCACATCCCCTCCCCGCCGCTCTCCTCCGCCTTCGACAACATCCACAACCTCCTCTCCCAGGCCGGCATCCTGGAGGACCCGTCATCCGGCCGGCCGACCCGGCTGGGCGCCCTCGCCACCTCGCTCTTCGGCATGTCCAACCCGCAGCGCACGCGGCAGGCCCTGGAGCGGACCTTCCACGAGTTCCTGGCCGTGCTGGAGGAGGCCATCGCCAGCGAGCTGCAGCACTCGCTCGCCCTGTTCGGCCTGTTCGAGGCCATCGACCGGCAGTTCCTCAACCTGGCGCGCACGGTGGTGCGCGAGGCGTCGGTCCAGGACGACCGGCACGCGGACCTGCTGTCGTCGCTGTGGACGCGCATCCTGGGGCCCAAGGCAGGGGAGGTGGCCAAGTACGAGCGCAACAGGCGGCTGCTGCAGAACGTCAGGGAGAAGACGGTCCGAAACAAGGGGACGCTGGTCGAGCACAACCAGCGGCTGATGGCGCTCAAGGCGAACCTGGAGAATCTGAGGAGGAAGCTCGTGTCGCCGCTCGTGAGGAGTGTCAACTCGAGCACGCTGACGGTCGAGGAGCAGATCAGGGGGCTGGAGGACGTGGGCGGGTATCTGGAGGGGGTGAGGACGCGGCAGAAGGGGAAGCTGATGGAGATCCTGTATGGGAGTGCGAGGCCGGCTGTTGTCGGCGGGGAGAGGCGGGGGATTGAGGAGTCGGGTGGGAGTTGGTGAAGGCAAGGTTTGATTGGGGGGCTTGCATGCGTATGGGAAAGATGCTTGGTGGGTTTTGTGGTTTTCGAAGAGTCGCAGGGGTGCTTGCTTCTCTATACGAGTAGATCATAGGGGGAAGTTGAGGTTGGGGATAACATCGGGATCCGTGGTCTGTGTGGTATGGAGTTCGTCGGACTGGTTGCTTTGCGTGCGTGGAGGCCATTGCCTTGTGGAGTTTTTGCAGACGAGCTCAACAGTGTGATGCTTACAAGCCGGGTGGGAGGATATTAGGACGGCATAGGTGCTGAATACTTTGAATAGTCTGCTGAGATACATGGAGTTCAGGGGCGGACGTGTGTAAAAAGGGCTGCTCAAGTGAGCTCATAGGGATGTGAGAAAGGGTGCATCAGGAGGCGTCAGTTAGTATTGGAGGGTGGCTAGGCCGTAGTATCTCTATTATGGCAGTTGCTGCATTTTTGAGTACAATAATCGAATTCATTACAGACTGTCCATCCATCCATCCATCCTATTGTATCTACCACCTTCACCTGCTGGAGGATTGCGAGTGTCGGCATATGACGACAGAGTCGACGATGACACGCTACTTCAACCTACAGTACAATGGTCCTAGATCAGGAAGGGCGGCCAGATGTTCAAGCCGTGGCAGAGGGAGATCAGACAGACGACTATAACGTCAACGACTAGACTTACTTCGACCCTAGCCTTTCTACCTGATGTACCTGGCCAGGGTCACCACGCTGCTATCCGTACTGTCAAGGAACGACCAACAGGTGTACGCGAGGAACATGTCACATATCGCAAATCGGGACAAACGTATTAATAACTTTTGTATGTCTAATCAGCTAGTGCTCCTAGTCATAGTAGCCTCGACCCAGTGCTAAAAGCCTTGACTGTCATCAACAATATCAGGAGGACCGGGGTATCCGTCGAGACCAAGCCAGGGACCGCACTGCACCGCCACCCGGGGGCCCCGAGGCAATGACCAGAAACTGCAACCCTAATAACGCCATATCCCCAGGTCCGCAAGATGGTCACTAGTTGAGACCAAGAGCCATGTCTATGAGTACAATGAAAATAAGTCGTTAACCTCCCCGGCCGCCTAAAACTGCAAGACGTTCGTGCAATCTGGAAGGAAGGATGAGAAAAAGCATATGTTGCCGCCGTGTTAAAGGACTGGTATCAGAAACTTTTCCCTTGCCCTGTGCGAGATCGACCCGTAGAGAATAGACGTAGCTGCAGTCTGCCGTACGATAAAAGCATGTTAAGAAAACGGAATGGTATCATGTAAAATGTCGGCTGCTGCCGATCAGGCGCGGAGGAGATGCGCGGCCTAAGCCTTCTCCTCGGCCTTCTCCTGCTTCTGCTCGCCATCACCAGCCTCAGAGCCACCCTGGGTCTTGAGGTACTCGTCATAGACGGCGAGAGCCTCATCAACCTTGGAGCGCAGAGCGGCATCATCCTCAAGACTGTTATTGTGATATATGTTAGTCAAGTGCTGAGGTGTGTAAAAGGGGGCGGGGTTTTATGCTTACAGGTGAACCAGCTCGGTGTTGTCCATCTCCAACAACATGCCGGTGATCTTGCCAGCCAAGTCAGGCTTGATGACCTGAATCTTGGGGAACAGGTTTTCGCCGAGGATCTGCTTCTGCTGCTGGGGGTTGCTGGTCGTGGCCAGCTGGGTCTGGAGGAGACTGGCAGCATTGAGATCGCCACCAGCGACTGGCACCTGAGGACCACGGCCAGCAACAAAGTTCTGCTGACCAGCACGGGCGTTCATGGTACCGCCACGACCACCTCCTTGGCCGCCCTGAGCTCTGCTAGGGGGGTAGCCAGGCATGCCGGCACCGCCGGGGATCTGAGGAATGGCTCCGGGGACGCCCTGCATGCCGCGGCCAGGGCCTCCACGACCACCACCGAGCTGCTGCTGCTGCACCTGCTGGAGAGCAGCCATGTACTGAGGGGTGTTTGGTTGGGGGAAGCCCGGCTGGGGGTACTGGCCAAGAGGGTACATGGCAGGAGGCATCTGCTGAGGAGGCATTCCACGTCCGCCGGGTTGGCCGGCATAGCCGGGGAACTGTCCGGGGCGAGCGCCTGGAACGGCCGGCATGCCCATGGCTCCCTGAGGGAAGGGCATTCCACGTCCAGCACCGGGCATGGGGAAACCGGGTTGCTGACCAGGGGCATAGTAGACTGGAGGCTGCATGAACTGCTGGGGCATACCGGCGGCGGCGGCGGCCTGCTGCATGCGGAGCTGGTTGCGGGCTTGGATGCTGGCCTCGAGCTGGCTCTTGCGAACATCTTTGCGCTGAGCCAAGGCAACGTAGAGCGGCTTGCCGTTGACCATGCGCTGGTTCATCTCGGCAACAGCCTTGGTGGCATCGTCAGGGTTGCTGAAGCAGACAAAGCCGAAGCCCTTGCTCTTGCCCCGACGCTCACCAGACTTCTTCTCCGTCTTGGTCTCCTTGCTCTCCTTGTCTTCCTTGGCCTCCTTATCCTCGGTAGAGGCAGCCTCCTCCTCGCTCTCCTTCTCACCCTCCTTCTTGTTCTCCTTGTCCTTGGGCTCGTCCTCGTCGACAGCACTGTCGCGCATAACCTTGGCAGAGGTTATCGGGCCAAAGTCAGCGAACAACGAGCGCAGCTTGTCGTCATCAATCTCGTCATCCAGGTTCTTGATGTACAGGTTGACGCCCTGGTACTTGCTGGCCTTCTCCTGGCGGGCGGCCTCATAAGACTTCCGCAACTCCTCTTCACGCTCATGCTTCTTCTGCGCACGGCCGACATAGAGCTCCTGTCCATGGAAGTCGTTGCCGTTGAGGTCCTCGACGGCCTTGGAAGCAGCCTCATGAGTAGTGAAGTTGACAAAACCAAAGCCACGGCTCTTGCCGGTCTCGTTGTCGCGAGCAATGGACGACGAGGTGACCTCGCCAAACTTCTCAAACAGCTCACGGAACTCGTCATCTGTGACATCGGGAGCGATGTTCTTGACGTAGACATTGGTGAAGTTGGCCTTCATCTCCTCGAACTTGCTCTGGCGGTCCTTCTTGGGGATGTGGTGGCCAACATAGACCTTCTTCTCGTTCAGAAGCATACCGTTGACGTGCTTGATGGCCTGCGAGGCAGCCTCATCAGTCTCGTAGTGGACGAATCCGTAGCCCTTGGAGTTGCCGTTCTCATCCTGAGCAACCTTGCAGCTGAGAATGTTGCCGAAAGCAACGAAGGTATCGTGAAGAGCCTTGTTATCGATGGCGGCATCGAGGTTCTTGATGAAGATATTTCCCTGGCCGGTCTTGCGGAGGGCAGGGTCACGCTGCGACCACATGATACGGCAGGGGCGGCCCTTGATCACGGTGTAGTTGAGCTCCTCGAGGGCCTTCTCACCGTCGGCGGTGGCGTTGTAGTTGACGTAGGCATATCCCAGCGAGCGGCGGGTGACGGCGTCACGGCAGACACGGATGGATGCGACAGAGCCGATCTGAGAGAACAGCTCGAAAAGCATAGCCTCGGTGACCGAAGGGTCAAGCTCACCAACGTACAGCGAGGCGGAAGCCTGGGGGTGAGGGGCGGCAGAGCTGGGAGTAGGACCAGCGGTGTCAATGTCGTCGCCATGGAAGTTGTTGGAGCTGACATCGGTGTTGATGGCAGGGGCGGCCTTCTCTCCTCCGTTGAGGTTGGTGTTGCTAAGGTCGGCGGCGAGCTGATCAACAGCGCCGTTGTTTGTGGAAGTAGCCATGATAAGGGATTAATTAGGCTTGGTGTCTGGGGAGAGTGATGGGTGTCAGAGTCTTATCGTGAAAGCATGCGACTTGTCGTAGACGGAAGAGGGTGAGAGAGAGATGCGTGCAATGCTGTCAGGCGGTGACAAACACGTACCTAAGAATCCAAGGCGGGGATCGAGTTCAAAGAGGTTACCGCGTCGAAGAGGCGAGCGATAGACAAAGCGAATCTCGAGGTGAGATTCAAAGAGATACCGTTAAGGCGAAGCTCGACGGAATGAAGGGGTGATAGTTCGATGGGGAATGGAGACGGGAGGCGGGAGGTGATGTCAAGGGGTAGTCGAGATGTATGGGCGAAAGGTGATTTTCGGATTGGGTGGTCGACGAGTGTCGAATTGTGGTTTTTTTGGTGATTTTCAAATTTTTTTGCGAAGTTTTAGACGCGACAGAAAAGACGTGAATGGGAACAAAAACCAAGATGGCTAGTTCGCACTCGACAGACTCCCTGAGGGATTTTGAAAAGAGGTTCTTTGGGGGAGGATAAGTTGGTTGAGTGGTTGAGGAGGAGAGGAGAAGAAGCGATGTAAAGAGGCGGGCAGATAGATCTACGACCACCTTTACAGATTTTTTTTCACGATTTGGACTTGCCCCGTTAAAGTTTGTTCCCACGGAATCACACGTGAGTGTGAAGCCGTGAAAATTGGAGGTTATGTAATTTGCCTTAACTGCGCTAGACGTGTTGTACAGTTGTACTTTGGTCGCTTGGTGGGGCAAATTCTACATTGGACTCGGGACAACTTAGGGTACCTTACCTTAGGTACTTTCCTTCAGTTTGCCTTCACACTCCTGACACTCAGTGGCACTGCACTTCATTCGGAGCAGATTCACCGTACCACGCTGCCTGCGAATCAGATCTGAGGCTGCAAAGGTCGGCTGCTTGTTTGTCATCACTCACTGAGCGGATGAAGTGGCACTTGAAGTCTCGCGACTCCGGATCACCGGGTACCTGCAAAGCTTAGAGCTCGCTGTTGTCGGTGAGCAGTCTGTCACTTGGACGCTCTATGAGCGTAAACGGACATTCAGTGGTCGCTCATGGCTTATATCAAGAACAAGGTTCCTCAAACCTTACATCTGTGCCTTACATATTGTCCCAGACATTTCTTTCTGCGGCTTTCCCTTTCCAGACGGAATCTGCAACGGCAGCTTAAAGGAACTCCAAGCGTTCAAACCTGCGATTATATAAGCATATTCCATTAACTAAAAGGTACTTACCTAAGGTACCTCTCTACTATGGTAAGGTAGATAGACGACGGGAGTCCCTCATCCAACAGGGAACGCTTATCGTTATCGGCTCAAGCGCGGCAAGTGATGCCCATGATGTTGGTCTAGGTGGGTAGGGCGTACCATGAACTCGAATCCAGTCTCCAAAAAGCTCATGTAGGTCCAGTATATGAGAATTCCAAATAGGATGCCGCTTTGATCTGTTGATCTCATACTGGGCTGCCTTGTTGCAAGGATTTAACGGCATTTTTGCATCTGCTGTGTGATTCATGATACCCCTGCTTAACCGAGGAAGGAGAAGTACTCAGTACATATCCCGGAGCTCTGTCATCATCGCGAGCCTGAACATTCTGGAAGGCGCCGACCTCGCCTCGCCATCTTCACCCAAAGCGAGACAACCCTTCGTACCTCATATCTACACTAGCTTCAGCACTCGTGAAACAGGTGGCGTGTTCAACTGGTGGGAGTCCGGCCGGCAGTTCCATCTGTACCACGACAGCGAAGACTTCCGCGATCCTTAATCGAATACCCATTATCCCGAACTTGATCCTGACCCAACCGATCCGCTGTCTGCGACTTCTGGCAACGATCGCTAACCCCCACCAGACATGTTCCCGACATTCTCGGGGAACTCCCGCCGGCCACGCAACGTTAATCTAAGCGGCCAGAAGAACTCTAACCCCTTCGCTGCTACATCCTGGGGCACTGGCGCGGCAACCGGTGCCTCCAAAACTGTTGCAGATGCTGCCGCTGAGCGCCAACAGAGACAACAAGAAAGAAAGCGACGACAAGCCGTCCACAACATTCAGAGAGTATGGAGAGCGCACAGGGTCAGGCGGAATCTGCGGGCTGCATACCGCGCCGAGTTCGATGACATCTATAGCTCCGATTCCATGTTAGATGTCGAGGACAGGATTCGACAAGCGTTCCCTTTGCTGATGTCCGTCTTCGATGCTTCTCAGCCCACCGATCTGGAACGACTCGCACGGCTGGGCAAGGACCTTCTTCAGACCTCCTTGACGCCCTTCGACTCGGGCCAAATACATCCTGCAAGGTTAAACAAGCTCAGCCGAGCAGTTATCAGAGCTCTAGAAGCGTAAGCCATCCAGAAATCATGCCTCCGCTGCCTTCGTGCCTTCCTGGCTCCTTCTTGCTAACAGTTCTTGTCGCAGCGACTCACGATACTCAGGCCATCATCACAGCTTAGTATACCTCGAATTACTCAACACAATCACCCACAGCAGACCCCAAGCTGTTAAGGATGTCTTAGGGGAATATTATTCCGTCGTCGGACAATGCTGCCGTTGTTTAACTGAGGATGCGTACCTGTCACTACTCGTCCAAGCTGTGACTAGCCCACTCGGTGCTCAAGCGACCGGTATGTCTTTCCTCAGTACAAACTTTGGACCGGCAACTAGAGAACTGACTCGATGTCTAGGGTCTTTTACCCAACATGCCTACCACGAGCTCGTCGCATCCTTCCTAGTCCAGCCAGACCTGTCCGTCTTCGAGAAGAGCATACACGTGTTCTCGAACGATATCGATATCGCAAAGCTCTCCCAAGCTGTTGTTACATATTATTCGAGGAGCGGCAGCGTCGCAACCGCACAGGATAAAGAGTTGTGGCTGCTGGCTCACTTCATCGCCCTGCTGCGAGCCAACCCTGCCGGCTCACTGCACTCGATCAACCTGAAGGCGCTATACATACAGCTATCGGCGCTTTCCGGCCAGATCAGGATTGGCTTCGCGTCGCCGAGCGAGGAAGCATCCACTGATTCCCCGAATGCTTTGCCCCTGTATGTTCATGAGCAGCTAAGCTCCTTGGTACGGAAGGAAGGTATCTCGGACCTGCTGGAAAGGTTTACCTTGTAAGTCCACGTCATCTGTTGTCCCTGTGCTTCTGATATAGGAGCTAACTTAGGCCAGAAACCACTCCGGAGACATCGGGCAAGACTTCGAAGATGCTAGTCTGCTCGCTGCATATACGCTCACTATCATCCGGTCATTTCCGGCTCATGGGGATGATGTCCGCATGCGTCTGTTCCTGGCAGACATTCAGACTCCGTTTGGTCGCCTGCCTGCGGTCAAGTTCTTTTGGAAGGCTATGCGCAACACATCGATCTTCTCCGTTATCATGTCGAGTGAGGACGCAACTCTAGACCTGCTCCGTCGTGGCAGACTCCAGGCTGTATCATCTTCTCGACATGGGTCGAAATGGGACCAAGAATGGCGGAGCGTTCTCCTGTTCCTCGAGCTGTATGTGTTTGTACTCAGACTCACTGACGATGACGACTTCTTCAGCGGCCTCGGTACGGCTATGAGCCAGGTTGCGGCCCCTTCTAGATTGCGGCAGAGCTGTCTGCCTCTGGATGACCTGAAGGGACTCACACTATTTCTCAAGCATCTCGGATTTACCCTTTTGTACAATGCAGCTCAGCTTCACGAAGGCGATCTCGCCAAGACTCAGACCTCAGGAGGCCTGGGGGACTTCCTGTCTCCGTCAGCAACACCAAAATCATCGCAAACATCGCCATCACAAGCTCAGAACGCGGAGACGTTCTCTGTCATATCAGGCATCGACTTCAGCACTTTCAGGAGCATTGTCACCACAGCGATGCGGATGCTATACGAGCGAGACTCCCGGAGGCGGTTTTTGCCGGAAGGTCACTGGCTCATGACGTCAAAATTCAATATGGAATCGTTCTTACAGGCGGTTGTCCTCGAGGAGCAAAGACAACACGAGCTTAGAGAGCAGGAAGAGGATGGGGAGGATGGGCGTGTCGTTGACGAGGATGAGCCAATGGAGGACGAAGGATATCGTTCCATGAGCCAAGCGGGTCTTCAGCGCTCTCGCAACGCCCGGCTTGAGCTGCTTCGGAAACAGCAGAGGCTGGCCAACAAGGAGAGGATGCTGGCCGCAATCGGGCCAAAACTTGAAATCTTACGGAAGATGCCGTTTGTCATTCCCTTCGAAACTCGGGTGCAGATATTTCGACAGTTTGTCGGTCTCGACAAACACAGGCGGAGAGGCGGACATGTCGATCCCGATCGATGGCGCCTGTGGGTCATGAGCCAGACGTCGGATCCTTTTGATCCACGCGCGCGGCCAAGCCATACGCTCGCTCGCCACGAGGCGAAGGTCAAGAGAGGCCAGGTGTTCCACGATGCCCTCAAAGAGTTTTACCAGCTTGGAGACGGGCTGAAAGAACCGATCCAGATCACCTTCGTTGACCAGTTCGATACTGTGGAGGCGGGCATCGACGGCGGAGGCGTGACCAAAGAATTTCTCATGAGCGTGACGAAGGAAGCTTTTACGGACCAACACAGCTTGATGGTGGCAAACAACAAGAACGCATTCTACCCTAACCCATGTGCGCTCGACCAGCGACTCGAAGTACTACGACAAGCGGGAATACCAAAAGGCTCGCCCGAGTGGCACGAGAGTGTCAACGAACTGTTGCGTGAATATGAGTTCCTCGGCCGAATTATCGGCAAGTGCCTTTACGAAGGTATTCTGATCGACATTGTATTCGCCCCGTTCTTCCTGCTCAAATGGGCGACTTCCGGATCAGAGACAGCCTACCGGGCGAACATCAATGATCTCCGCGAAATGGACGACGAGCTATACCAGGGCATGCTTAACCTCAAGAACTACCCCGGCGATGTCAGCGAGCTCGGTCTTGACTTCACCATCAACGATCAGATCTCATATCCGGGCGAGCCGGTGCGCACAGTGACCCGCAACCTAGTACCTAACGGCGAGAATACCCCCGTCACCAACGAGAACCGGCCCCTCTATATCAGCTACGTAGCACGGCATCGACTAGCGGTGCAACCACACGCGCAGACCAAGGCGTTTCTCCGCGGCCTGGGCGCCATCATCGACCCCGGGTGGCTCAGCATGTTCAACCAAAACGAACTACAGCGTCTCGTGGGAGGCGACTCGTCGGAAATCGACGTCGAGGACCTCCGCGCCAACACGCAGTACAGCGGCGTGTACCAGATCGGCGACGACGGCCAGGAGCACCCCACGGTACAGATGTTCTGGGAAGTGATGCACGGCCTCGAGGACCACGAGCGGAGGGACGTGCTCAAGTACGTGACCAGCACGCCGCGGGCGCCGCTGCTGGGGTTCAGCCAGCTGAAGCCGCAGTTCACGATCCGCGACGGCGGGACGGACCAGGAGCGCTTGCCGAGCGCGAGCACCTGCGTCAACCTGCTCAAGCTGCCGCAGTATAGGTCTGCGAAGACACTGAAGAGCAAGCTGCTCTATGCTGTTACCAGTGGTGCTGGGTTTGATCTGAGCTGAGCTGAGCTGGCCGTTGCTGGTTTGGGAGCCCCCTTTTGGGAATGATATGTTAATGACAATGGTGGAATGGTACTAGAGATGACGTTATGGCTGCACTGGCTTATAGCTTCATGGAACCAAGGCACTAAGTAGGTTCATAGTGATGACTACAAGCCACAACTTGTTGACCTTATCGCCCTTGTCACAGTGTGATTCTTCACAGTCTCTTAAACCGAACGTGTCAAGTTCTGGCGCCGAAACCGGCACTTGGACCAAGAAATGTAATGTAGAGTAAGTCACTATAAGCTTTTGACATATTTGATTAAACATCGCCACATTGTATCTTCAATCCACGACGAAATCGAGATGGTGTTACGGTCGTCAGATCGAAGGATGTAACCTCTGTCTAGAGGTAATTCTAGGAGAATAATGCTTGTGTCTCTTGACCGCCGCTGAGTACGTAATTGACCAGAGCACAAACATCTAGGGTTGAGCTTGAGCCAAATAGTCAATTCACGCTTTCGATCCCTTCGTTCTAGTGAGCAACCTGAAGTTGAAGATGTGGTACATCCCAGGCTCCCCGCATGCGCCAAGAACTTTAATTCAGCCGGAGGATTGAATTGGAGAAGCCTACTGAGTCTAGCGATTTTCGGTTAGAGCAGGGCGGCTGCCAGAAGCTCTTTTCCCAATTCAGCAGCGGAAGACCTTCTTACCCCCCCTGACATCTCAACTTTGAACGTCCTGATATGGACAATTCGCATTGATTGTCCGTCCCGTCGAGGAAGATTTTATTCTCGCCGGCCGGAGGGGCGGCTGGATCTGAGAGCAAGATGAGCCAGACTTTCGTAGCTCAATTTTATCATTTTTATTATTTCCGGGCTCTGTTGGCCAATGTTCTTCTATTCATCCATCTGGCGACAAGTCTTGGTCCAGCGATCTTCCCCTGCCGAGACTGCCAGCAGCCCCGAGGAAGACTTGGCACTGCAACCATTACCTGCTTACCCCGGCACTACTTGCTGTCCATTCTCGCTAACTGTCCTCTTTCGATCCTATGTCCTGAATCTGGTTTCGTTTTAACGTGAATTATATGTGATCTTGGGTTATGTGTGACAGTTGACTGCCATTCTGGCTACTTGGAGCTATCTTTGACATTCCCTTTCCATATACTTGCCGTCGCTTGTGCCCAGATCTTGATGATTTCACATCTTACCTCCGATCCCCCGGCAGGTAGCCGCTAAGAGCTACTTTTGTGTACCCAAGAGCATGCTGGGCCAAGACTGACACTCTAATATCATCCCGAAGGGGGGTTGAGATAAAACGTGGAACCCCCGCCTTCATTCACGATGAGGAGGACGGGTTCGCCCTACCGCAAGGCGGAGGCGGCCGGCATGGCGTCTTTCCGCCTCACCACCTTTCCTCGCCGGAGTAGAGTCCTGCTATATGCCCTCGCCGCCTTCTGCGTCTTTCTCATGCTGCCCAAGCCGGAGCTTCACATCGGCCGGGCGATGGTCTTCTTCATGTTCGGGTCAGATGTTGCCAGCTCCTTCAGCTCCAGAGGCTCGGCTGCTGCCCATATTCTCAGATATGTCGACCCCCTAATCGGGACCACGAACGGAGGCCACGTCTTTCCTGGCGCGAGTCTGCCGTATGGTAAGAGTTTGCCCTGTTCCCATCATTTTGCGGCTAGATCCCCTGTCGCTGACAAAAACTTGGCCGATTTAGGTATGGCCAAAGCCGTGGCAGACACAATGTCTGTGGCCGAGAACGCGGCCGGCTTCGTGTCGGACGACAATTCGATCACTGGCTTCTCGCACATGCACGACTCCGGGACAGGCGGGTCTCCGTCACTCGGCAACTTCCCCCTGTTCGTCCACCCGGGCTGTCCGGGCGACGACTTCGCCCGGTGCAAGTACCCCATGCTGGAGCGCATGACGGACCGTGTCAACGGGTCTGCGGTCGCGAGCCCGGGGTATTTCAGTATCAACCTCACCAACTCGGTGCGGGCGGAGATGACTGTCACGGAGCACACTGCGCTGTACAGGTTTGGTTTCCCCGGCACGGAAAGCGTGAGTGTGGACGGCAAGGAGGTGCCGTACAGTCCGCTTGTGCTGGTTGATCTGGTCGATCTGGCGAACAGTAGGAGTAACGGAGGGATCGAGGTGTTTCCCGACACGGGGAGGATAATAGGAGATGGGGTGTACAGTCCCAGTTTCGGGATTGGGCAGTATCTGGCCTACTTCTGCGCGGATTTCAGGGGAGCGAAGATCAGGACCTCGGGCACGTTTGTGAGGAACAATGCCAGCGAGGAGGTCAAGTGGATTGACGGGAGCGAGCCGGGGTTCTATAACCCGGGCGGGTCAAGCGGTGCGTGGCTGCACTTCGAGAGGCCCGAGAGGGACGAGATTCTTGCGAGGGTTGGGGTCTCGTTCATTTCTGTGGATCAGGCTTGTGAGAATGCGGAGAGGGAGATTGCGGACTTTGGGTTCGAGAGGATCCACGAGGCTGCGAGGGAGGAGTGGCAGAGGAAGTTGGAGGCGGTCGAGGTTGATGCTACTGGTGTGAGCGAGGAGATGCAGACCACGTTTTGGTCTGGGCTGTATCGGACCATGCTGTCGCCGCAGAACTATACTGGCGAGAATCAGGGGTGGAACTCGACGGAGCCTTACTACGACAGTTTTTACTGCATCTGGGACTCGTTCCGCGCCCAACACCCGCTACTGACGATTATCGACCCGGTTGCGCAGACGGAGATGGTGCGGGCACTGGTTGACATATACAGGCACGTCGGAAAGCTACCGGACTGCAGGATGAGTTTCTGTAAAGGTTTCACGCAGGGGGGTTCCAATGCCGACATCGTCCTTGCCGACGCGTTTGTTAAGAACATCACGGACGGCATTGACTGGGACACGGCTTACGAGGCCGTCGTATCGGATGCGGAAGTTGAACCTCAGAACTGGGGCGTCGAAGGCAGAGGCAACCTAGTCAGCTGGCACGAGCTAGGCTACATCCCCTGGAACGACGAAGACAAGAACGGAACGGGCCCGTCCAGCCGCACCATCTCGCGATCAGTCGAGTACGCCTACGACGACTTCTGCATCGGCCTCATGGCCGAAGGCATGGGCAAGCGAGCCGATGCCCGCAAATACCACTCCCGCAGCGCCAACTGGAAGAACCTCTGGAACGCGGGGCAGAAAGACCTCTACCGCGACCCGCGCGGGGAGGTGATCCAGAGCGAGTTCGTGGGCTTCCTCCAGCCCAAGCTCGTGGACGGCACGTGGCGGTACCACAACACGCGCACCTGCAGCCCCATCTACCAGACGCACAGCTGCTACTACGACACGGCCTTCGACACGTACGAGGGCAGCCCCTGGCTGTACAGCTTCTTCGTGCCGCAGGACATGGCCTCCCTCGTGGCCGCCATGGGCGGCAAGGAGCGCTTCGTGGAGAGGTTGACGTACTTCCACACCTCTGGTATCGCGTACATGGGCAACGAGCAGGCGTTTCTGACGGTGTTCCAGTTCCACTACGGCGGGAGGCCGGGGCTGAGCAGTTACTGGGCGCACGAGTACATACCGGCCCAGTTCAACGCGAGCATCAACGGGATACCGGGCAACGACGACTGCGCTATGGGCGCGTTCAGCGCGTTTGCGTATATGGGCTTCTTTCCTGTCGCTGGGCAGGATGTTTATCTGATCACGCCGCCGTTCTTCCCCGAGGCGAAGGTGCGGGCTAGGAATGGCAAGTGGGCTGTTATCAGGGTGAGGAACTTTGATCCCACGTATGAGAAGAAGTATATACAGAGCGCGAAGCTGAATGGGCGGACCTATACGAGGAGCTGGATTACGCATGAGTTCTTTATGAAGGGCGGTGTCCTGGAGCTTACCGTGGGAGAGAAGGAGGGCACTTGGGGGACTGGGGATGGAGATTTACCGCCCAGTCACCCCTTTGTGGATAGTGCTGGATGAACGGCATTTGTTTGCATGTCAAAAATTTAACGTGCATATATGGCTGAATTCGAGTATAAAGCGTCATCTGAAGAGATAGATGTGTATGTATGTCCATTGAAGGGTGTCACTGGTGGGAGATATAACTGCATATCTCCCGGTGACTGACCTTGGTTGAACCAGCTGACATGTCTATTTTCACTGCTCTCAGAGCCTACCAGAGGACATATACCAGCGCAATATTGTGACACGAGTTGTATGAGACGCCCCAAAAGTTGTCTTCAAAATCGGTATCATAGAGAGTTCTTAGTTCCAAGTTGAACGCCGAGACCACAGCCAGAACCTCTATAACCAGACCCTGTGGTCCGGATGAGCCCCAAGTTAACCGGTCAACCGACACCCGAAGCAGCCAATAGACATTTCAAATCACTCTTCATCCTCGTCATTTTCGTTTTCTTCGTCCTCATCCGAGTCATCGTCGTCCCCAGGGTCAGGCATGACAATACGGTTGAGATGTGTTATCTTCAGCCGAACAGTTAGCGGGGATTCATAGAAGATGCCTTGGACAGATATGAAAACTTACAAACGGTACCATAGCACCAAGTATCCGTGCTATCTCAGCTTGCCCGTTCTTATCAGTGAGTACCGAATCAGGCACCTTCTTCTGCACCGTGAAGCTCTTGAGCTTCAGCAGCTCGATATCCCGGTGGTCAGGGTTGAACCCCTATCCCCAGTCACCAGTCAGTTAGTTACCAAAAAAAAAAACTCACCTTCCAATGTTAACCCCCCCCCCAGCACTCAAGCTAAGGAAACAACTCACCTTCGGCCTAGTCTTCAATGCCCCCTCCCTATTCCTCTTGACAAACTCCGCAACCGCCCCTTCCTCACTGGCCTTGGCACCCTCCAGAAACGTCCTCCTGAAGTCAGGGTCGTTGAGAACCCTCCTCCACCGCCACGGCCGCTCGTCAATGGACGCTCTGACCCTCCCAAGCGGCTCGGCAGGCGGGTAGAACAGACCCCCACCGACAAAACTGCCGCCGCCCGCCTGCACGTGCAAGTAGTACACCGCATACGGGCCCTTGCGGCCGGTGCGCGACCAGGCGGCGCTGAAGTGCGGTTTGTAGGGGGTGGGATCCTTGGAGAAGCGCGTGTCGCGGTAGATGCGGAAGATGACGTCCTTGAGCGGAAGCTCGGGGATCGTCTCGTCGGCGGAGATTAGGTGCGTGGTGAGGGTGGTGATGTAGGAGTCGAAGTCGCGCAGGGCGCGGCGGAACTCTTCGTCGTGGGCTGATGGTAATTAGCACCATATATGCGGGGAATATGGATGGGAAAAGGGGGGGGGGGGAGACGTACATTTCAGCCATACTCGCTTGTTGTTGGCTTTGAGGTCCTTGAGGAAGAGCATCGTGTTCTTGTGGAGCCTGTCGTCTTCGTACGGTATGCCGCCTGTGTCGCGCAGCTTGGGGAGGGGAATGTACGTCACTTTTGGAGGGGCGTCTTCGTCAAACGAGTCGTCGTTGCCTTCTTCGTCGGCGGCACCCTCTGGTGTGGATTCCTCATCATCGTCGTTGTAGACGTCATCGTCTTCATCCTCTGATTCTACCTTTTTACGCTTGTTGGGTGTAGATTTAGCACTGGATTTGGCGACTGCTTTTGTCTTTACTACTTTTCCAGTGCGCCTCTTCGCGGGGTACTCCTCCTGGCTCAGTTCGTCTACAGATTCATCTTCGAAGTAACGGCTCTTCTTGCCTGACGAACTTATTCGCGTCGAGCGTCGCGCCGATCCAGTCGTTTCGGGGGTCTCTGGGGCTTTGCGTTTGGGGGCCATTGGAGACGTAGAATCAACCAGCTGCAGGAAACTTCAGAAGATTATCCTCGGAACGGGTGAGATCAAACTAGATGTCGTGGGGATCCCTAAAGAGTTTCAGCTCTCGGACTGCCGCCTCGTCATTTGTCTCGACTGACGCGGTCAGCATTACGCGAAGTCAGGTGATCGCCGTCCCCAAAGTCAATTTACGATATGGTTAAGCTTAGTCATCCCTCACTGTCCTTTAACATAGTTCTTGTCGCCATTACTCGTTTCGACTCCAACTGGCGGAGCCTTTCCTTGGCGTTGCTTTCGGCTTGCTGGATGAGGCTCTTCTATCATGTCCACGTATACTGTGTCAATGAAAAGGACGACCGAGAAGCAGCGCGGCAACGTTGCATGATGGCGATCTTGGGGCCCCCATTCGTGGCCTGGTCTAACCCCCCACGCGCCACAACTCATCCATGAATCGGAATCTTGCAAAACAACGGCGTATGCCTCTTTCGGACCCTCTCCGTTCAGGGGCCAGGCTGAGAGCGCTGGGTCCGGGGCCGCTAATTAGGCCTAAATACCACCCTCCTGTCGGACCTTACAAGAGCCCTCCTCAAGTATTGCGGCGCTCGCTGCGGGTGCTTTTGGCAGGTTGATGTTCAGTCCCTTTGGAAAGAGGAGATATGATCGTCCAAAATCCAATATGTATATGCAAAGACAAACGAAACCGTATGTACACGTCGTAGCTCCCCCACAGCTCAAGTATGTACAGATGAACAATGTACGGGCGCATCAAAACGTCATATCCACATCCGCATATGTACACTCATCTCCATATCCAACTGATCATAAGCACAATGTCTGTCGTAACGTGCTCCTTTTTTTGAAGAGAAAAATCCATCCATACATGAGGCTGGCACCCAAAGGCGCTGCTTAACCGCTCTGGTACTCGGCAATGCTACACGGGCGTTAGTCAGGGTTAGGGTTGAGATTTCAGGGGATGGGACTTACCAGCTAGGATAGACATTGACGTTATCATTGTAATACGCCACGCGCTGGTTATCGCGGTCGAGCATGCTGATCGAGCCGATAGTGTTGAGATTGTAGATGGTGACGTGGCTGATCGTTCCCTCGAGCGACGTGATCCGAGACTGGCAGGTCTGCCCGGCCGAGAAGGTCGAGCAGGACGTGCTGTAGTCGCTGAAGAACGAGTACAGGCCCGCGCCGTAGATGAAGATGTTGTTCGAGTTGATGATCCGCAGACCCCACGCCGCAGCACAGTTGCCCGCGACACCGTTGCACGAGGTGCTGAAGTTGGGGTCGTTGAGGCTCGCCACCGGCGGGAAGGGGGTCAGCGCGTTGGGGCTGGGCTGGAAATAAGGCGTCTCGGTCTGGATCTGTCCCATGAAGATGTTCTTGGTGTTTGCGAGCTGGTACTGGTAGAGCACGTGATGCTCTACTGAGGTGCCGACCAGCCAGAACGTGCCGACCGTCGACTCGATGTACAGACCGCGTCCCGCGTAAATGGTGATCTGTGTAAGGCCCGAATCGTCAATGTCATGATCGGCTGTCCATAGCCATGTCCCGTCCATGTAGAGGTTCGTCGCGCTCTTGGTGATGTGCATGGCCATGTAGGCGGCGATACAGTTGGTGTTGACGGCAGAATTGCCCGGGGTCTTGCGGCATTGGGCAACTTGCAAGTTGGACCCGGTAAAGCCGCCAATGCGGGTATGCACGTCCCACATGCCGGAGGGCGTGCCGCTGGTTGCAAGGTTGTATTCGATCAGGATGGCGCCGGCTTGCGCGCCGCGGGTCGAGACGATGAAATCAGACAGTTCGACGTAGCCAGCTTGGCCCGAAGTGGAACCGACACGCACGACGGGTTTAGGGTTATTCATGTCGGCAAAGAAGCTACCGGACGAGAGAATGACGGGGTAGGTCTCGCCGACGATCTTGGCGCCGGGTGGGATGGTGATGGTCGAGGTGACCACGTAGATACCAAAGTCGAGGTACAGGACCTTGCCCGCCGAAGCTGCGCTGTTGATGGCGTTCTGCAGAGCCGTGGTGTCGTCCGTGTTACCGTCACCGCGGGCTCCGGAGGAGCGCGCCGAGACGAAGGAAGAGGCAGCCAGGGTCTCGTACTGCGGCTTGGAGCGAGCATAGTACTTGCTGCCGCTCAAAAGCGACGCCGGCCTGGCATACGGGTTGAGGGTACCCTGGAAGGTCTGAGGTCCGTTCGGGGTGTAGCGGTGGCCATTGCCCCACGAGGTGATTGTGACGGCGCCGGTCGAGCCGCTGAGGACGGTTCCGCTAGGTCCCTTGATGGCGACAGGGACGTTGTTCAAGGCGAGGTTCTCGAGAGCGAGACTTCCACCCGTGGCCGGGGTGTTGCCGCTCGACGCCCAGGCACTCACGATACCAACAGGCGTGTTGGTGATGGAGCTGTCAAGGATAGTGACTGAGCCGACTTGTTCGCTACCGGTTCCGCCTGCCGACATGTCGAGACCAACTCCGCAGTTGTTGATGGAGAGGCCAGAGTACGTCCAGCCCCAGTCCCAAAGCTGAATGATAGCTAGATACGCCCTGTCAGCTTAGCTCGTCAGAGTGTGCAAGGAAAATGTGGCTCACCGGTCTTGCAGTTGTTGAAGACCAAGTTCCTCATGGTGTATTGCTGGTTGCCGACGGACATTCCGGTAGCACCTCCGTTGAAGGTCAGATCGAGCACAGAACCTGCGCTTCCCTCTTCAATGAACAGACCGACGTGAACGACGCTGGAATCTGTAGGCATGTTGAACTTGATGTTCTGCAAGCTGGTTGCCTGAGCGGTTGGCCAGTGGATACCAGTAGCGGCAGTTGCAGGAGGGATGGCGGTCGTATCAATGATGAAGTTGCGAATCTGGCGGAAGAAGACATTGGTGGCACCCCAGTTCAAGCTACTGGTGTAGTAGTGGTCGCCATCGATAAGTCCGAAGCCGGCGAAGTTGGCGGTGGCCTTCAACGTCGGCGGGTTGCTGGCGTCACCAATGAGCTGCGTGTAGTAGGCAGGCAGGATAGACCCGGAGATGGAGTAAGTTCCGGCCGGGAAGTAAACAACGGCAGGAGTGGTTGTTGTCGAGGACTGTCGCCGGTCAGATATATACACGCCAATGGTTGTAGTGCATGTTCGGCCACGACAGGCTGTTTATGGTACTTACGCATCCCTGAAGACACCGGTTTCCGTCCGTGATAGCAGCATTGATAGCTGCCGTGTCATCCGTTTGTCCATCACCTGTTGACCAATGTTAGTTGGCGCAAAGTCAACAGCGGCCGCGATAACTGACCTTTGGCACCGTAGTCCTTCACGTTACGGAAGACCTTGTAGCCGGCAGAAGCATAGGGAGCAACACCTTGATCTAGGTGGGATGTCAGAGCAGTACAGAAGAGTTTGGTTCCCTGGAGGCCTTACGGGCTATATCGCCCATCCAGTATCCCTGGACGGTTGACGCGATGCCGGCAAGAGCCAGCGCCACGGTAGGGAAACGCATATTGATAGCCGGGACTAGAAGATCGGGAACTTGGCTGATCGACAGAAAGTTCCAAGATCCTTAGGAGGCGACATCTTCCCGTCTTTATATCGAGCCGGCGGTGACACGGGCGGCCCCCAAGCGTGGGCGAAATGAGACCGCCGCAGGCTCAACCGCCGCCATGCTGCCACGAGAAAGCCAGTAACCCACCAAGAATCAAGATCTGGAAGCCATGTCGTCTCCTCCGTTCCATCGTCAAAGGGCCGAATCCTCCTGCCCCGCGCAGTTCAGGCTGCCACAATGCTCCCTCTCCCAGCACTAAGCCCCGGGATTGTGACCCCAGACCTAGGAGATGGGTATGGGGTGCAGCGTCAAGCCACAGGCATGGGACTCGCGCCGGCGCATGACGGGCGGCAGTGACAGATTGATCTTAGCTCCGATCGATCAGGCGGCTAGATCTCTGCGAGCAGTCCGTCAGCGACTGCGCTCACCTACCCCGGATCCCATCGATGAGGCGCTGGGCTTAGTCGTCAGACTAGTAGGAGCCTGGTCACATGTGCGCATCCTGAATTATTCCTTCTCGAGGCCGGGTTTTCAAGCCGCGCAGGAAGTTCTCGAATTAGTCGCAACTTTCTTTCCAGGAGCGAGTAAATCCCGTTCGAGTTGTGGATGCGCGCATGACGGGACGAGATGAAGGGGTGAATTGAGGAGCAAGGGGCGGACGGGAATAGTCGTGATAGCGAAGCTGATTCGCCAGTGCCTGTCGAGTGTTCCATTGAGATTACCCTGTAAGGTAGCTTCCGAGTACGCTGCCCGAAGATCGTCCGGACTCATGTTTATGAACGACTGCGGATGAGCCTCAACCAAGAACCAGGAATGCCTCCCATTCCCAGGTTTTGGTCGGTGCAAGGCCAGATGCGCAACAAGAGTGTGTGCCTTGGATACCTCATCACAACATTCGCAGGGATCATACCCCACTGCTTCGGCAGTGGAATGTCTGCGGGCAAGACATAAGGACGTCATGAGCCAGTGCACTGCGACTTTGCGACGGCCTAATGGCACCCTGCCATTGTCATCTGATAGCACCGAGACGACCGAGACATTGCAGGACAGCCCTTCTCAACCTTCTCAATCCTACACAACAGGTGCAGGGTGGCTCAGGGGAACTGGGGAAGAGGGTCACCGGCACGACCGACCACGTGCGACCAATATGCCGGCGATAACATATACCAGAATCATCGGCTCTTCCCGAGCGGGATCGAGCCTGTCAATTCCGTCTCCGGTATCAAGGTTTGCCACCACGGAGCCGGTGTGAGCCGGCGGAAAACCGCTCGTCAAAACAGCGGCGAAGTTCTTGGTGCACAAACAAATAAAAGTCGAATGTTAGGTTCCAGTAAGAAAGTCCAATATCATATGGCTATGAGCTTTGAGTTCGGCGCATGGCTGGCAGTATACGCGCCAGCTTCAAATGCCATATGCAGGTAGGTAGGATATGGTCGGCCGGCGAGACAGACACTCCGACGCCAATGGGCCCTAGTGTAACCAACCACTACGACTGACAACTGCACATTGCAGCATTACATTTTCCGACATCTGTTTAGACTCTCATAGCAGGTTCTAGTTCTAGAGGCTCGGTCTTTGGGTCGGAGACCGGTCGATGTAGTATGTCTGTGGACCCCCTCTTTCGCAGTCGTTGAGACCAAGTCCTAGTCCAGATGAATAGTACCTTCTTCTCGCCAGCTCACGCAGCGTCTGACATCTTCACTCCCAGAACATATTGGATCTGCTACCCTGCGTTCAAGGCTGTTTACAGACCTACATTGTACGTATCGTGCCAGTTCCAAACAACGCGTCCGTTCGCGGTGCTCACTTTAACCCGTGAGGGGGAGCTTGGGACTTGAGGGTGTCGTGTAAGTCCAGGAGCTCGGTAGTTCTGCCTTGCTTCAGGACAAGGGCAAAGCAGCCGTCACCTCCAACCCCCATAGCATGAGTGTTTGTCAGCGTGTCGAACAGGTCTCTGTCCTCTGCCTTGACTGGGTGATTCGGGGCATCCAAACACATTTTCCGTCTTTCACAACCGCCCGCCTCACCAACACCGTCATATCCGCCGGTACTCCAGGTGAGCTAAAGTATGTGAGCTGTCCAACTGGATGGTATTTTGAGCCACCTACAATGCTGCTCTCCCTGGACAAGCCGGGTTGGAAGACTGTCGGTGAAGATATATCTCTCGGAATACGCGGTAAAGCGGCCTTTCCTAGCTAGCACTTGCTAGCTGGTCTGATAACTTTGTCTCCAGCAGACAGCATCTCGGACGTCTCTGGGATAGGCCTAGACCGCATCTGCAAGCTAGACACCCCATAAAAAGGCCCGTCTGCACCCCGCGTTGAACCGAGAAGACAATGGTTGGACCAAATGACGATATGAGACAACTGGAGCTTCTGCAAGCCGAAGAAACCTCCCGCCGAGTCCAAGGGTGTCTCGATCCATGCATTCCCAAAGTGTGGGAGCAAGCGAAGTGGCCGGGAACTTGTCCTCCAAGTGTCTGCCATAGAGAGGAGCCTGAGGGTATGGGGTAACATTCTGCCTATTTCGAAGGAGGGCAAGAAACAAATTGACGACGGCAGTAGGCTCATATGATTTCCCCATCAACAAAAATCAGGTAACTAGGACAACTCTGGGTTTCTGCTGGCCGCGGACCTGCTTGATCCAATTCAGCAAAAAGTTCCTGGTCAGACACATTGGTCGCACCGTTCTTTTCCTCCGGTACTCGATGACTGTCTGTAGAAAGGCCAGTAGGCATCGAAGCGGTGAGCAAGTCTGGATTCATGCACTTATCAGGGATAGGAGTTACGATAACTCGTACATAATGAGCATCGCCGCCGGTAGCAACAGGAGATAGGCGATGGCACGGTTCCACGCGCTTGACAGACGGCGAGGAAGCTGTTGGTAAGATACATGGGAGATGCTGATGATGAGTTGCAAGGCCAATGACATGATTGAAACAAACGGTAGGGCATGTTCCGTGGCACAACTCAGGCAAGGCAGCCGGTCAAACACCATAAACCCCATTCTCCGCACCCCAAAACTCCAGAACCCCGCCATGGCCAGCACCAAACATAATGCACAGTAATAAACCAGAGCTGTTGGAGAATTAGGGAGCTTCCAGGTCGTTCGTGGAATCCCCACGACAAAAGTTTGGGCTCCACACCAGTCTCGGGACATTCCTGATTCGGCTGTCCAAACTCCAATATGCTGTGTGAATAGGTATGTTTTGGACTGCGAATACCTTACGACAGAGCGGGCAGCAGGTGTCTAGTGTAAGCTGAGAACAGATAGGTCCTTCAAGCGGTCGACGCTTGAGCAAGAACCTAATCGTGTGAAGTATACTTTATCCCGTCTCGGCAAAGGTATGCCCTGATAATACGTACTGCAGTAGCTAAGGTGGCCATGGGAGATTTTCCCAACTTCTAGGACCAGGAGTACGCAAGATTTGCGGGCTTTGCAGATACCAGACAATCTGGATTCATTCTGCTTCTGGCAGCGGTTTGCTGCTTTCATGACATATCTAAATCTGCGTGGCACGTCGACACTGCTGACTGGGAGTGGCTGAGGTGGGCATAGTCTATCGCACTAATGTTTGCTACGTACCCGAGAAGCAAAACATTTGGACATGACTCTAAAGAAGTACAACGGTGAAATAAAAACCTTTATTTGCAGGCTGTGAACCCAAGGGCACCTTGACACCATATTCGGAATGGTGCCGTCACCATGCCAGTCGCGGATATCGTGCTCCCGTAGAGAAAGTGAGGGTCCGAGAGCATATGCAAAGTTTGACAGGCCGCTTTGAAAGTTCAAGATACGCCGGAGACCCTGTTGTTCAATGATAAGAATAATGGAAAAAACGACAGAAATAAGAAAGGGACGAAGATGAAAATGCCAAATCGTAGTAAGCTGATTGAAGGGCGCGCAAGCCACTCATCGCGAGGTGCCAGTGCCATAAACTGGCGCACAAAAAATGAAGTTGCATTTCTGCATAGATACTTCCAGGTTGCAAGCCCTGCTTGTCCTCAAAACAAGACTCTGTCCGACGTTTGGTGACGCAGGTGTTGTTTGTTCTTCCCCGCCATTCTCACATGCATCGGGTAGAGTGTAAGTCGTCCTTCTTCGGTATCTAGGCAGAAGATGCGGTGGTGATACACGAAAGCTACAAAAGCTGTACCTAGCCCCTCTTCCTGGTCCTTCTCCCAGTTCCCCAATGCGCCAATGCGGAGACGCGAGTGTTTCCCATGGGGAGAAGGAGCACAGGTGGATCATCGTGCAGCTGCCTCTGGGGAAGATCCATGCGTCCCGTCACTCCTTCGTCAAACCGTCCCAAGAAATCTCAACCACACTGCTGTACTGTGTCAAACGAGGGGAAGTCATGCTTCCCTTGAACTCAGAATACTTCGGCATTACCATCAGACTCGGCACGAACGACATTTGACTGCCTCCAAAGTCAAATCATTTTGGGGCCCGGTTCCCCACTTTCACAATCTTCGGGTCTTTCTGAACAAACTTGCAAACTGTCACTCAGTCGCGTTGGAGCACCACCTCCCGTCATCAACAAAGGGAGCCGAAACTGAGGATCGGCGACGTTTCTCAACCGACAAGCGTCACCACCGCCAACTGCACGACGAGACAGGACGGGAGCCAAAAGCAGAACTCGTCCGGTATTGTTTGCGTTACCTAACCGCCTGTCCGTGCCGTGTCGGTAGACTCGCGTGAGGAACTTTCCACCTGCAGGAAGCCATCCGAGAACTCACTGAGGACCGAACTCACTGGCTACCTTAGGTGGTCCTCTCTGATGGGGTAGTCTTCTCTTGGGGTCTTGACTTGAGCCTTCGTCCCCCCTCCCTTGCCGCTGTCGCCAATTCCCGTCGTCTAGTCTACTATACTCCGTGACGTTGTAATCACCAGACTCGGCACTCCGCCCGCGGCTCTCCTCTTTCACCTGTTTCCCAGCTTCTACCGACCTTCTCCCCTTTCCCCGCCTTCACCTCCGCCGCCTCCACGATTTCCAATCGCGCCTCCCCCTGTCGATATCTGGCTTCTCCGCTTTTCCATCCTTTGTGTTCCCAATCCTTTCTCCTCCATCATCTATCTCATTTTTCTCTTTCCCCAGACACGGCGCATACACGCCCGCATTTACCCAGTCTTGGACTGTGTTGGACTCTGTGGACTCCGTGGAATCGCCTGGGCTCGCGGCCATCTCTTCCACCAGCAAATGTCAAGATCCCGTCCCGTTGGTAGGCACAACACAATACAGACACACAAGGCTTCCTCCCCGGAGCCAATCGCTAACGGATTTCCTTGGAAACGCCAGCCCCACCTTTGGTTCGCCTTCGAGAGAGCTCTTCCTCGGTCTCCTCCGCCTCCGCACTCTTCAGCCGTGTTGCCTTGAACGTCTCTTGGTTCCCCGCCCTGGCTACCAAGTGTCGGGCAGTTGCCATACGTACCGTACCCGTCTCTCCCTGGTACCTCTACCTTATACTTGCCGCTCCTACCGCCCAGATAACCACATCAAGTGTCTGTCTCCTACTATCACCTGATTGCTGTCCGGACTGGTGGTCGTTGGGGTGCTGTCTAACGCCGTGGTGCTCAACCAAGGAGACGAACTTTGACCTTGTGTCGAGCATATCCGGGGGGCCGTTCATCCTACTACCAGAGCGGCTGGGGCACCCAACAAGACCGACGTCAGATAAACGAGGGGTAAGGCAACACGTTTCCAGCCCGGCAAGGCTTTGTCTTCTCCACGGTTGGATATAACAAGTCGAGGATGCTTGTTGTATCTCCAAATTCATTCATCATTCCACGCCATTGCACCCCACAAACCACTGCTCGGCCTTCTTCCTTGTCGACTGGTGCTGCCACCTCCTCTTCTTCCCCCACTTCTCGAGGCTGCGTGACTTTCATCCACATTATCTCATTACGATACCCCAACACCGCCCAGGTGCTGCGCCTGGAACTGCCTCTACGGTTGCCACACACTCCCCTGAGCAACTTCTCACCATGATGAGCCTCCAGCAGTCGATCGAGGCACAGGCTCCTCCCCATACAGCCGACGAGAATGGAGATACGCGGCAGCAGAAGCCCAAGACTTTGCCGTGCAAGTACTGTAGCAAACGCTTCAGGTGAGCCGACTAACCCTTCCGTTGCCTCCGCTATTACATATTAGCTTACATTGGGCTTCCATATTAGGCGTGTGGAACATGTACAGAGGCACGAGAGAACTCATACCAAAGAGAAGCCTTTTTCTTGCGGCTGGGCTCGCTGTGGGAAAACGTTTGGACGCCGGTCAGTTAGCCTGTTCCTTTCTCACCCCCATGTGATTTGCTTGCTTTTGGGGCGCCTGCCATGATTCCCACCACTCACCATGCACGTTTCCCGTTTCCGTTCCCGTGCTGTCACCGTCCGACCTGTACTTGCCAAACCAAGTCCCACCCTCTCAAACCCCTAGCACCTCCAACTTCCCCTTGGATGCTTCGTAATTCACGCGCATATCAACATCTCTCAGCTGCGCCCCAAGAAATATGCTTATATGGACATCAGTGATCTTCTTGTCCGCCATGAAAAGCTCGTCCACCTTAATGAAGGGAATAAGGACGGTGGCCGGCCTCGGAAGCCGTCGTCGGCCGGCGCCGTCACCGGTGCGTCCGATAGCAGTCATGTCGACAGCGAGATGCTAGGTATGCAGCAACGGCCCCCGCCACCACAGTATCACACCGAGAGCATGCCATCGGCAGTTGCGTCATCGCATCCTGCGGATCCACGGTTAGCTGCACGAGCACCTGCTTGCAACCTCGACCTCTTGTCCGATGCGGCAACCCACCTGGCGTCGGGCGGCGAAGTGAGTTCCATGCAGCAAAACATGATGCCGGGCTTGGCCCCGCCACCACCCGACCTCGGACGGGTCAAGCAACACTATGACGAGGGTATGTCGTACGGAGATCGTGGAAGAGAGCAGGATCCAGGTGTTATGTCTGGGGGATTCTCAGCACAGCCTCCACCGGCGTCATATGACGACTTCAACCTTTTTCTCGATGACTATGCGACATCCTCCCATTTTCTGCCACCTGGACTGGAAGCCGAGCAATCGTTCGGGATGTGGCCGCGATCCGGCGTAGAGCTGGGACAAAGAGGGCCGTCGAAACCATCATCAACCTTTCCGTCCAGATTCCCCTCTCTTCAACCAGACCCGAGAGATGCTGCGGATGGAGCAGGCAGAATGCACGAAGAGGGAATGAGAGCACCAGCTTGGAGAATATCGACCATGGACCACACCGTCATTAGGAACAGACTCGATGAATTCTCCTCGGTGCTTCCCAACGACTTCGTCTTTCCATCCCGACACACTCTGACTCGATTTCTGGAAGGGTATATCAGCGGCTTTCATGAGCATCTTCCGTTTCTCCACATTCCGACCCTGGCTCCAACGGAACTGTCGCCTGAGTTGCTACTGGCAATCCTAGCAGTCGGAGCCCAGTACCGGTTCGAGACCAACCGAGGCCACGCGTTATGGTATGCCGCAAAAGCAGTTGCGCTAGAACAAATCAGGAGGCGACACAGCCATGAAGTACATGGTCTGCTTCCGACCCCGGCGGCTTACAGCCCTCACTCCACTCGTCCGTCTCCGAGTTCTGGGTTCCGACATTCCTTTCCGTCAGCTCTCCAGGACCGCCCAATGACACAAGATACACACCGCGAGCCTTAGTAAGTGAACACTCCGTGTCCAACGATTCTCAGCGTAAAAAGTTCTAAGACTTGATAGCTCCCCAAACACACCCCAGTCGAGGCTGGAAACCATCCAAGCTCTCCTACTCCTTTTCGCTGTTGGCCTCTGGGGCGCCAAAGCCATCCTCCACGAAGCATTCTCCATCCAGAGTTTACTCGCTCTTCTTGTCCGCGAGGAAGGCCTCCATGCGGAACCCAATCAAGCGATGGACTGGGACACTTGGATTCGACTCGAAGCAAGCACTCGGACTAAGCTTATTGCCTACTGCTTCTTCAATTTGTGCAGCATTGCCTATAATACACCACCTCTGCTGTTGACATCAGAGGTGGATCTGTTCCTGCCAAATCCGTCTCGATTATGGCGAGCGGAGAGCGCTTGGCAATGGCAAGAGGCACGGCAGTCGTATCCAACAGCCGAAATACCACTCCAGGATGCGTTTTCGAGACTGTTGAATCGACCATCTCAGGGACCGCCATCGCCCGTGTCGTCGCTGGGCAACTATGTCCTCATACACGCACTAATCCAGCATATCTATTTACTCAAGCAGACGTCGTTTGCAAGTCTGTCGCCCTTCGATGTCCATCGCGGGTTGAAACCAGAGGATGTTGAAGAAGTCAGTCAAGCATTACGCGTGTGGACGATCGGATTCGAACAGCACCGTCAACTCCGGGCCAATGAAACAGGCCAGCAGATGATTGGTGACCCCTTCTCAGGAGGGCCAGTCGCGTTTAATTCCACTGCGTTGTTGAGACTGGCGTACATGCGCCTGTACACTGATCTGAATCCCAGTCGAGGACTCGAAACGCGGGATCACGTCCTCATTGCGTCGTCATTCAGCCAGGCTCCTGTCCTCGTGCGAAGTCCCCGCCTGCACCGGGCAGTTGTTCAGGCGATCCATGCGCTTTCAATGCTGGTCAAAATGGGCGTCAACTACGTGGCGAGGACGAAGTCACTCGAGTGGAGCATGCAGCATTCTTGTGAGTACTCAAAATGCTTTATACGTCAATGGATTGCCACCCCGGACCAGAACAACATTCTAGAACCTTACGCTGTCTCTGTTTCATCATGCTAATCTTCTCGCACAGTATGCAACCTCGAATGTGCCGTCGTCCTCTCCAAGTGGCTCATGACCCTTGCGTCGATCAGTCCTAACGAGCCGCCAGCGACAGTGGAGGAGAAGAATCTTCTGGAGATGGTTCGTCGCATGCTGGACGAAACCGAATTTGCCGTTCCCATCGACCCGTCACTCTCGGGGCCCAGCGTCCATGGTCACCACCACCATCAACACAACCGATCGATAGATATGCCGGGGACGGACGCAGCGAAACTGCGTCAACTAGCGGCGGCGGTCATCCGGTTATGGGCCGAGACATTCAAGGGCACGCATATCTTTGAGATCATTCGCATTATGGGTGCGGGACTCGAAGGATATGCGGACATGGTCGAGAAGCCGCGCGATCGGACGCCCTTGGGTAGGATGGCCCCCAATACCGGTATGGGATAGTGCCCGTGGCATGTCATGGATTTGGGTCAGCCATCAGTCATTTGCGGGAGTTTTTGCTGTTCTTTGTTGTTTCCCGCTTCTATCTACGGGTTCAAGTGTTAGTTTCGACTTGGGCCATGGATGATACGCAGACTTGCGAGAACGTCTCTAGGGAGCAAGCGGTCAATTGGTTTGTCGCGCTGTGATTTGCGGTTTCTGAGTGAGGGATATAGATCACCTCAAGTTGTTTGTCCTGCTTGACAGGCAACTTCTATCCTTATAGGCTGCCGAGCACTGGACTTGTGCGACTTGATTCGTGGTGAGCCAGTATGGATCGTCTCACGCCATTTCGTTGTATATAACTGTCCCGGTCTACACTGGCTCATCCACTTCTTACATTACGCGTGGCCAACGCGACGTCGGTGGCACAACCGCCGAGCTGAAGGTCGCTGGCATTTAACCTCTGGGAATTGTTATCCTGCTTTCCATTACATAAATGTGCGTCTATAGTCGAGCTATGCCCGGCCAAAGACATATAGAGCAGGCAATTGCAGAGTTCGCTCAGCTAAGAGGTGCAAGGGTACCTAAACCATCATATATACTGGACTGCCTACGACATGGTGTTGCCAAAACGCAAAAAGCAAAAAGCACAGCGCATGAGCCATTGCGTATTCTACGCTGTTAACCATATGATTTCGCCCGGGCTCGAACCGGGGACCTTCAGTGTGTTAGACTGACGTGATAAACCAACTACACCACGAAACCATTTGTTGGAGGGGCTCGCAGCTAAATATGATTATATCACCAGCCCCATCAGGGCGAGATGGAGCTAGTCACAGTCTTGCACACGAATGCGCTAAAGTCTACCCGTCGAAGTTATTGAAATAACAAAATGTGATAACGCATCAGACTGCACTGGGAATTAGCTACAAATCTATAAGAGTCATTGTGTTTCTCATTAGGTGTTGCCCCTTAGTATAGCAGTTGTCTACGCATTCGGACAGGGCTCAAGGGGGCAACCTCTGCACGCTTCACCAGCATACAGCCGTAAAAATGAATAACCCTCTACACCGCATGCAAGCAGTACACCGGCGCCATCCCAGCCGGGAAAGGCTGATATCCCCTTACAGTTATAAGCTGCAGAGCCTGCATCCCGCTGGACTTCTCGCCCGCCGCCACACCGCGCACAAAACACCAAAGATGACCACCCTTCACCCTCTCATCGCTGCCAACAAAAGGATATACATCTCCCCCTTACAGGTTCGAACTGTAGACCTCCTGATGTTCCGCTCCCTGGTTGAGGAGTAACAGTCAGACGCTCTAGCCAACTGAGCTAAGGAGGAAGATGGGCTGGAAACACCCGGATGGGTGCTGCTGATGGTGGATGGTGCGTGGTATTGTGGTTTGTCAATGGCGAGCGTTTTTGGTATGAAAAGATCGCAAAGTGCGGGTTGTGGTGTGGATCTTGCGTGGATATCCTTGCGGAAATGCGGGTATGCTGGAGACGCGCATCGTTGTGGATGCGAATCATGTTGGCTGGCGCCTTGCGGAAAGAGTCATTTCGTGACGAAAATGCAAAGGTTGATGTTGGTGCATTAATAAGTCCAGCATAAAAATGGACGTCCTCTCTTTCCCATGGTAATTCCCATGCGCCGCCGCGCGCCGCCCAATCCCTATGTGTTCACTCCCAAAACGGTCTGGTATCTTCATGCGCCGAAACTAACCCAATCTCATTGATGTAAAACCAATTCCAACTCCGTGCCCAAATGCAAAAATCCGATCACAAACACCTCAGCCCGGCAGAGGCCGTATATAACGGGGTCATTGCTTGAAGTACCCCGTGGACTTCATATCTTGTGGCCGTGCCTGCTGGATGCCGAAGTCGTTGAACCGTAGGCCGCTGTCCTCTGCTCGCCTTGGACCCGACATTTGCGAGCTCCCGGGGGTGTAAGGCGGTAGGTTCGGCATTGGGCGTGAGCCGTCTGACACCAGCGCCGCCGACTCCTCATCCAGTGGCGCGGCTGCAAGCGGCACCGTTGTATACATTTCTTGCATTTGCGGCAGGAAGTTGTTGGTGGCTTGATTGTTGGGCCTGTACTGCATTCCGTCTGCGACCCTGCCTTCTTCGCACAGTGACGATCTGTCATTCTCTTCTAGGAGGACGGGGATCGGTTGTTGCCTCGAGGGCCGTTGCTGGTGCTCCGGACTGGAGTAATGTCGCTGATGTGACGGTCCATGTCTCATCCCGTCAGCCACTAGTGCGTCGTATTCCTCGTGCTGCGACTCATTTCGAGTTTCCGACACTTCGTTTATTGGACTGGGAATTCCTGCCAAGGTGGATGTACGATTTGGAACCGGGCGCCGGGGTATCATCGGTGGAGAACCGTTAGACCCGGTTCTGGCATGATTTGTGGTGGCGACGCTACGTATTGATGTCTGACGGGTGATGATACCTTCGCTCGGAGGTGGGATGAACCGTGGGGTGGTCATTAGCAGAGGAGACTGCTGCTCCTTCTCGTTCGCCCGCTCTAGTGAGTCCAGGAGCTCGTTGACCCGAGTATTTTTTGTATAGCTGGCCTCGCATATCCTGAGTACGGACAGGACGATGGCGAGAATGAAAGTGAAAATCAGGCCAATTGCGATGAAGTAGACTGAGCGCTCGAACGCGCAGTACCTGTCGAGCTCCCCTTTGTGTCCTGGTGCCTCATCGCTGAAGCGGATCGTTGTATACCCATAGCTTGGCTTGTCTGGTCGAACATCGGAGCTGACTACAAAATATGAGCAGGGTACGCCGCTGAAACTGAGGCAGGAAGAACGTACAATCACCATTTGTCAATCCAACACACATCGAGGGTAGGCCGGCGCGGGCCAGGACAGTGATCAAGCCAACCACCACGCCAATGAACATGACGTCGCCGACGATGAAGCAAGTGAGCCATGAAGAACGTTTCGAACGGCCACCGGTGTGTTGGATCAGGAGTGCTAGCGTCGTGTAGACGAGCATGATGACAATCTGAATAAATCATGATGTGAGTGCGAAGGAGGAGAAAATGAGGATCGGGTTCATTTGAACAAACCATTAGTTCCAATATGACCATGTTCCGCCCTAAGCCCAACTTCTTGATATGAATCCAGGCGACAAGAAAGCCATTCATCACGCCGGCAGCCAGCGCCGCCACCAGCTGGAAGGTCCTGGTGAGGACCAGCCAGTTTGAGAGATCCCAAGCCATCTTTGCGATGATTGATGCTTGGAAGGCAGAGCGTCAGGCTTCCGAAGCAGATTCGACAAGCATGGAGATGGAGAGAGCCGGAAACAAAACAAACAATGGAAGAACAACTCTGTTCTAGACTGTCACCCAGAAATGAAGGATAAACCAGTCCACCAGGGTGCAAGAGCTGAGAAAGAGGTGATGGGGGCTGTGTACATATGGAATGGGTCCGATGGACGATAGTCAGCGATTGTGATTTGCTGGTGCCCGAAGAAACGGGTAACTAATCCCCTCTGTACCTCCGGACATTAGAACAAACACGCTCGTGTAGCGGTAAACTGGCAGTTCTTGACACCGTCAGACTGCCGATCTCCTCCGGACTCCATGATGGAAAAGTGTTTTGAAACAAACTTGCTCGGCATGTCTACCACAGTAGTCAGTCGTTGTGTCTGACTTATGGCTTGACGGTCGTTGGTCCGCGTGGCACCTGGAAACGAGGCATCTGGTTTGACATCATAACGAGCTGAGCAAGGAACACAGGCGTCTCGCTGGTGAGGCTCTCTCAGGAACGAGAAACAGAGCCCAAAAATATGCCCTAGTGGGTTGAGGGACGCGTCATCGGCAGCCACGGAGAAGGGGACCGTCTGGTGATGGTGGTGCTGCAGCAGTGATGCTAGGAGCAATTAAGGTTGGTCTAGGAGGGTGCGGATAGTGGGCCCGTGCAGGGAACAGGGTGCACAGCCTCGGCCGACTCGCCCAGGTTTCCCAGACGCTTTGACGCTTGGGCTATCGGCCATCGTCGAACGCTCCTCATTGGTCAATTCACTGTAGCTTGGCAGATACGGCGGGTTCGGCAGGGACAGGCGACGTCTCCGTCTTGGCTACCCTGCGTGACCCTCCCAAGCTGCCAGGCAGCAGGATTCAGCTCTGCGTTTAGGTCTGGTGACAGCCTGTCAGAAACTTGTCCTCTGTGCAGAGCGGGTTTTCCCCAAGCTTCAAGCTTTCGCGTATGCCATTTTGCGACAGGTAAATACACCTGTGTCTCGCCTGTCAGTTGTGCTGCCTGCGCGGTGGGCCGCTTGGTAGAAGCCTGAGATATGGCGGTCCAAGAGACTGAGAAGGAGACATGGAGTGACGAATCTCTTGTTGACTCTCCAAGAGACTCGGGCTCTTCGGGAAGCGGTGAGAAGCCAGTAAAAACACCAAACAGGTTGCTCAAGGCATCATCAAAAGCCATCCGATCAGTACATGACAGCTTCGGCAAGGTCTCGTCGGCTTCGGCGCGCTTTTACAGACGCAGTTGGCCTAAGGTGTCATCGGTTTCCGTGCGGGTGTACGATCGTGGCTGGCCCAGGATCCGGTCAAGAACAGTCCGAGTATACCAACGTGTTTCTCCCAAGCTGTCTTCGGCTTCAGTTCGACTCTTCCAGCACACCTGGCCCAGGATCTCGTCGACCGTGTCTCGATTGACCCACCATGACGATTCAGAGACGATGTCCGCCAAGGTGCGGACGCCACATCGGGATCGGCTCGAGGTCACTTCGATGATACTACGATTCTTTCAATTTATCTCGGCCCTCTACGTATTCGTATCTGTCACCGAGAGCTTCCGGTCCAAGATTACCTACGATGGCCGTGTCCGTCAGATACAGCCCATGGTAAGTGAGATTCCATTTTGCACCAATATCCCCGTGCCAGTAACCGGCGAAGTCGACAAGTAACTGACTCGACCTCGTAGATGCTAATTACGCTGATCTATTCGTCTTTGGCCATTGTTTGCTTCCTTATGCTCAATGTGGTCAAGAAGCTCAGGGCATCAGTATGGCACATAGTGGCCATATCTTCTGTCCCAGGGGATGTTTCGATGAGCTGCTTGTTTGTCGCTAAGGATGTTATCTTCGGGGTCCACTCGTTTGAGTGTGCTGCCGCGTCCGGCACGGTTAGTGCCATCAACCAGTTTACTACTTTGCAGGATATGGATTCCCTGGAGCTCCGAAGCTACCTTGACAACAGGCCCTCCCATGGGTTCTTCATAGGCTCAGCCAGAGACACGTGCTTACTGCCGTCCAGCGTCTATGTTGTGTGTGTTCTCGCAGCGTAAGTCAAACTCATCCCGCGCACGGGAACGAGGCACAAGGACTGACCTTTCCTAGCCTCTCTTACCTTGGATCGGTGACTGTCGCCGTTCGCCAGCTCTTAGACTACAGAAAGTCTATTTCAGCTAAGAGTGCTGCCCAGTACCCAGGCTACGTCGAGCAAGCTATACCTGCGACTGTGTCGTCAGCACCTCAGATGATACAACGGGGACCGTCAATGCTCGTGCGCAACCCCCAAGCGGAGCTACCAGGACCAGCTTCAAGGTCGGAATCATCAAGCAGTAGCGCGCCGTTATTACCTGCGAGTATACCATCATCACAAGATCCGAAGTACGCAAATATGCCCGCCGGGATAGTGGAGAGTATGGCGATGGCCCCTCCTCGGACTTCTCAAGAGACGACCTCCTCGATGGATCCAGACCATTACATCGTGTCCGACGGTTTCAGGCCTTGCGAGCGGCCACCAAGCTACACCTCGAGCCGTGAATCCAGTCCCGGTCCTCCGGAATATAGGAGCCGACCGCCGAGTCTACACACCGTTGTACTAGTGGGACCTGATAGAAGGCATGCTCCGCACTAGGCTATGCCAAATACGTTCTAGACGCGCTACTGGTATTGCCCGCATCTACTAGATGGCGAGCGAGAAATCATCGCACATATATGGATCTTGAAGACCATGCGGTCTAGGGCCACAACCTTCGTAAAGGCCTAGGATATTCTAGCGAAATCTTGAACCACTGGCGCTGTTCGAAGTCGGTTCAGTGAAGGGCATCGCTCACTCCGAGCATAATGAGGAAGCATGATGCCTCAGGATATGCATTCTCCGGAACTGACGATGCAATAGTGAGGCCATGTGGACGTGGTTCATCATATTGATTCATGTTATTCACGGACTTGAAGAGTTAGGAACTGGCTAACCCTGAAATGCTGGAGCGTGGCCGTTGAACTTAATAGATAATAAGCTTCGATTTTGGGAGGCGTTTGGAGCGTATCACGTTGGGCATTGGTTACGGCTACGGGGCAGGGTGTAACATTGGATTTCTGTTATTATTGCAAGGGACATGAACGCATACGGTCCAGAGATATGGCTGGCTCAACCGGTACTCGCAGACATCCAAGACAAGTCCGTTCTTCGAAATCCTCTGATCTATTGCTCCCATTTATCTTCGGGCCAAGTAACAGCCCACCCAGTGACAGTCTTGAGCACGTCCTCGTCGCCGGGGTCATTCTCGAACAGCGGTCTGTCCATCTTCCTCTCGAGAATCTTCTCAACCACAAATCCACGCTCACGCACAATATTGAAGAAGTTCAGATCCTTCTGCTGCAGCCACGGCCGATAGGACGTAAAGAAGACATATGCCCTACTCTCCTTCTTCCTGCTCATCGTCTGCTCAATGGTATCAGCCAGCTTCCCGTGCTCCGAATGCCGAAATAGCAAGTCAGCCAAGATCAGCACATCGAACCCTTTCCTCCCTTCCGGCAGCCTCGCAAGTAACGGCTTGGGGTCACCGCCCCAGACAAACCCGTCCGCCACTATACGCCCCTTCTCCCACTCCTCCCTGTCTCCTTCGGGAAGTAGCCCAGCCTCATCCACATTCTTCCACAGATTAGCCACCAGATCCGCGTCCGGAAAGTCCGTCACGACGACCTTCTCAGCCCCTAGTAGTGCCGCGGCAAGAGAAGGTAGGCCGGCGCCGGCGCCGACTTCTAGTACGGTCTTGCCGGCGACGGTGGAGGGGTCGGCCTCGAAGAAGTCGGCGCACACGCGGCTGCCGTTCCAGAGGTGGTGAGCTTCTAGGGGAGAGTGGCCGACTAAATGTAAGGTTAAAGTCTGGCCTGATTTGAGGGTGTGTGTCTGCACTGTTGGTGGGGGGGTGGGGGGGTAGAAGTCTTCTGGGTCGGCGAAGAGTGAGGCATCTCCTAGGTTGTCGTCCTCTTGAAGTTGGGATGGCGAGGACATCGTTGTTTGGCGATGCCTTCAAGCTGCTCTAGATGTGAGTTTGTATGGTTGTGAGATTGATTCTGCCAATCGCATATGCGAGGTTTGATGAGGTTAGGTTCGACACAGAATCTGCGTCTCCACATTTGCTTGAGCTCCAGTAGTCAACTCATTCACGGCCGGCCTGACCGACCTCAATTGAAGGCTTCCCAAGAGCGTCGACAATCTCGGGTGTTCGAACGTGGCCTGGAACTGAAACTTTTACGCAGTGTCTGTATGATCGTGACATCGTCGATCAGGCCTGGTGGTTGGCAGAGAGGTAAATCGTGGTGCGCCGCCGCTTGCTCCATCCTCCGACCTTGATGGCTGACGCCAAGAACCTTCAGATTGTGCGAAACTGTTGGGCTACGAGGTAGCGAGTGTATCATCAAGCTCAACACATTGTTCGAGCTCCAGGGCTGTCTTTCTCTCCAGTCTCTCTTCTGTTTCCCTGAGCTCGCCATGGCCATTGTTTAAGATCCAAATCCTCCCATTGCCATAACATTGTCTTTTACTTGCACAACTTTCCCACGGTCTTCCAAGCAGGGAATCTTCCGAGCAATTCCACCACTTACCTCATACATCTTACTTCACTATTCTCCATACATATCTGTTTAACTGTGTGTTCACGTGTCATGCCATTCCGATCCTCGGGATTAACTAACAAAGCTGTTCTTTCTGAAGACATCTCCCATCAAGCTCGGGCACAGATCTCCGGAGAGGGAGCCCGACCGGCTTTAAGAGAAGAACAGCTAAATTATCAGGCAAGTACGGTGCCATCCATGCCAGGTCAACTACTGTGGGAAGCCGTAGTTTCAGGAGACACACGACGACAGTGGACAATGAGACACACGAAGACAATGGAGAACCATTTCATGGACCACACCTTGCTTACCGTAATTAGAAGGAAATCGACGAAGGGCAGTAGTTAGTTCTGCTTCCTAGCTCCTACCACACGACCATCTTTCAAAATCTGGTGACTGCCGTCCGTGCTGCTCCGAAGAACACACCCCGGTTTGAACCTGGGACCGCAGCGTCCCGGGAGATCAGGTCTCTCTGGAAGATCTTGATCTAAGTACACAGGCACCATGTGCCCTGGTGTTCAACACAGAACTCACAAGTGCATTCGTGGCCCAGACTAAGGTAACAATGATCAAATACATGACCACAACGCTACTAGCGTCAGTTTACCGGCCTCTTTCTTCTCTGGCTCTCTCCACTAGAACTTCCTGATCGGCAATCAGTAAATAACACTTTGGTGCCTCGTTCCGTAAGAAAAATGCGGACGATCTTTGCTACTGGCGCCTTGCTCCTTCCTCTGCTTCCCAGATTCAGGGAAGGAGCCTCACCAAGTGGTAACTACTTTACCTTGCTACACAGCAGCTTCTCCCATCTCCAAAATACCTCAAGTTTCTCATTGTTCACTTCTGTCCCTTCACCAGGATCTGGCTTAACCACAGACAGGCAAGTAGCGAGGAAGCTGGTTCTTAGCATTTGACCACAATCTACCATTCGGATCGAGAATAGAGTTTTCTGATATCCGCCCTAGACGCGTTTCGAAATTTGACAGAACACCAGCGGAACTCGTCCTTTGAGAGAAATGAGTGAGCCCTTACATGAAGAACAGCTAAGAACTCGACTAAGATCATTGCTTGGGCCGAAAATGACAAGGATTTCTCTTCCTTAAGACGCAAATGGAGGACTCAGCCATAGGAAACTGGGCATTAAATGAGAAGGACTGCGACAACTTTCTCTGATCCCGGGAGCACACTAGAGGGCTGTCCATGCATTCTTTCAGGTGCTGTGGTGCTTCTCGTTAGGCAGAGGGACCAGAAGTCTTGACAGCGAGTTGCGATATGATGATTGAGCAGCACGAGTGTAGCTCATTTTAGAGTCAATGCCTACAGAAAAACAATGGTCAAGAAATTAGCCCGAAAACTTGCCTCACCTCTCTCTACGCCCTCAGTGCCTCAACGTACTTTTTGCACCACCCTTGGGCATTATCGACAATAGAATCCAGTTTATGTTGACCAAGCCTCTTTTGGGGTAGCAGCCTATCGTCAGTACCCCGTAGGCAGATGACATAGAGGACGAATTGAAGACGACCGCTTAGGCATTATTGGGGAGATTGAAAAGGGATGACCTTGAAACTCATGCGAGGGTCTTCTTGACAACGAGTTACACAAGAAGATTAGCGCAACCCAATTTAGCAATGAATTTCCAGCATGAGATACAATTGACCATGTCACTACCGCGACTTTGGTTGTGAGAGGTGTAATGGAACAGGACAGGAAGAAGCCTTGTTGATACCTTCCGCCACAGCATGGACGGTCAGATGTGTCACGCGATGTGGTTCCGTCTATCTTACGAACTGTTCCAAAATGGTGCGAGTTCTCTGCTTGAAATACCTTATGGTAGCATTCTAAACGTCCAGGTAGTTGTCGGCGTCTGAACTTTGTAAACAAGGGGAAAAGGGGCTGACCCTAACCCTATCAACATGTGACCATTACCGTTTGGACGACTTCTAGACTTGACCTAAAGCTTTCTCGACTGATTTTGGCAGCTTAAAGCTGTATTTGAAGCCACCTCAAGTCCATTCCCGGACATTCACCCTCCTGCAAGTACTACTTCTAAGTGCTCGCTACAAATTTCGGATGGGAATCTTCAAAACAACAACATCTCTTCAGTTGACAAGGTCATATTTTGGGGTCACACTTAACACACAGTTCGTACTATTTGAAAAACATCCCGAAACTATGCATCAACGACAATTGCTTCAATTTGGTACCTTTGCGTAAAGCGGCCAGGACAAAGTCAGCATACCAGTGGCCAAATCTGACGTCGCTCAAGCCTATGCTTACAAGTCAGAGGTTACCTGATTACCATCTCCAATGCAGCCGTGGGTAGAATTCGATTCTGTCGGTGCAGGGGAATGAAGCGCGACGCTGCCGAGGCTCTAAAGGGGTTGTCTGGCCAATCCTGGTTGTCAGCTGGCGCAACTGATATACGACTTTGACGATACCGGGAAGAACGCCCAGACCGCCCGAATAAACAATACCAAGGAGAATAGTCTCGGCCTGCTTCCCAGATTTCTCGGGTATCCAGCAATCCAGCAACCGCGTCACAAGTATTATGGTCCACAAAGAGCTGGGATGGGACCAAGGCAATGGCTTCACGAGGAAAAGGGACACGGCCGATACGGTGTGGATATTCATCATAAATTCACCTATCCTTTCTGTACTGGATCTGCGGTTCCACGTTGAATGATCACCCATAATTTGGTGACTAGGGCAGACGACAGCTTGGGCCTAGCTCCGCGGGGAAGAGGACAAAAACCTAGGAACGCCTCGCTTGGATCCGCCATAGCTACATGAGATCATACGGAAGAACCACTAGTCGGTCAGGTTGTAGATCTTCTGAATGTCGGCCAGCACATTCTCGAAATTGATCTCGAGGTCCTTGAGCAAGCCATCATGGAAGCCAAAGACCCAGCCATGGACGATGGGGAACCGGTTCTTCGCGAAGCTCTGCTGCACGGCGGCAGTCTTGATGACGTTGCGGCACTGCTCTATGACATTGAGCTCGACGAGGCGGTTGTAGCGAGCCTCCTCGTCGGGAATGGCGTCGAGCTCCTTCTCGTGCAGCCGGTAGACGTCGCGGATATTGCGCAGCCACGGGTTGAGGATGCCGAGATCCTTGGGCGTCATGGCGGCCTTGACACCGCCGCAGCCGTAGTGGCCGCACACGACAATGTGCTTGACCTGGAGGTGGCGCACGGCATAGTTGATGACGCTCATAACGTTGAGGTCGGTGTTGCAGACCAGGTTGGCGATGTTGCGGTGCACGAAGGCGTCACCGGGCTCAAGGCCCGTGATGACCTCGGCCGGGATGCGCGAGTCGCTGCATCCGATCCACAAGTACTCCGGATTCTGGCCGGCCGACATCTTGGTGAAGAATTCCGGGTCCTTGGCGAGCTGCTCGGCCGCCCAGGCCTTGTTGTGCTCAAAGACGCGATCATGCGTCTGGCGCAGATACTTGCTGATATCTTGCTCAGACATATTGTGCCAGTCGGACGGTGTTGGCTGGGTAGCTCGTGGGGGACGAGTAGGAGAAGGAGGACAGTGAGCGGGGCGGGTCGACGACAGACTTCTGCGGGAAATTGAGGAGAGAGAGACAGTCGCGCTTCTTCTGTAACTGGAAGATAGAAGAGAGGGGCCGAGACGGGTACCCAGCATACTCTTTCCGGTCGCAGAGTCGATTCAAAAGTAAAGCAGTGTTTTGGGATGTCGTTTCTCGCGCATTACATCACTGATAGCTGAAGCTTGAGGCTTTTCTAACACCAGGCACGTGATATGGTCACACTAATCGTGCTTCAGCAACTAGTGGTTCACGTGCCTAAGGTGCCTTCCTCAACAGCCCAGACTTTGACTTATTTCCCTCTTCATATCTTGAAGCACGATGACGTATAATCTCAACAAACTGGACTTTTGAGCTAATGCAGCTACCCATTACAAGCGCAATTCTTTTGGTGTGTAAAGCGCAGCCCCAATGGTAGCGTTCTTTACACTAGTATGAGTCAAAAGGACCTAGTCAGCCTCTGGTTGGCGGGACGTGCATTAGCTCAAAAGTGCCAGTTTGTTGAGAGTTCCGGTACGGTAGCCGCTCTTCTCTTTTGATCCCGAGCAAGCTCCCCACACACCGTGTATGCTCTCCATTAGCCCATTCATGTGCCGCATTTCATTCTCAACGATGGTTCTAAGCCCAAATGGCTCAGCTTCTCCCACAAGGGCAAAGTCCTGATTGCCTAAATTCAAGGACGATAGACCGCTGTTTTTACACAAGCCTAGACAGACGACCGTACAGTTCAACTGATAATAGGTGGCATAGTTGAGGTGATAGTGGGGCAATCACGTGCCCGTTGAAGCAGCTAACCTGACAATTGATCAGGCCTTACGGTCGTTGGATATAAACTGATAACGCCTAGTGAGGGTAAGGTGAGGGGTAGAAATTTTGTTCAGTGATAATAAAGACCTGATTGGCTGAAATATTTCAAGTGACCTGCAAGCCAAAAAAAAAGGTTCTCTCGACGCGCGACGACGTAAATACAGTTATATAACGATCCCAAGACGGGCTAAGGATCAGAAGGTAAGTTCTGTTACTTAGGGTAAGTAAGTTAAGGTATAACAAGCAGTCTTTACTCTGGTATCGTTAAGACAAATATCTTACTCAAAAGATAACCTCAATTGAATATTTAGATTGATTACTAGGTGATCAAGAACTATCTATAGCAGAGCCCCGAGGGACTCTTCCCTATATACTAGTAGAGACTATAGTAATCATAGCGATAGCTATGATCGTACCGACCGTAATCTTTCCTAATTATTACGATTACAATGATCAGTTACGTAACCCGGGGTCCTTTGCCTATATAGTACGATAAACCTCGTATATATATTCGTTATCTATTAGCGGGATATCTTCCGTTACTTATAGGTTTGTAACATTATCCCCCTCCTTCTTTGGCCATTATCTTTAAGGCCTAGTATTTCTTATAAGTAATACTAATAGCCTATATGAGTTACGTCCGAAGGTTTTCCTTTCTTTATCGTTATCATATCTAACCGTAGTATACAAAAGCAAAAGAAATCTTCCAAATCCTCAAACGACCGTCGTATCGCCTTACTAATAGCTATCCTTTCCAACGCCGTCGAGATACTTTCGTATTCGAACTACAAAAAACGTAACCTCGTATCTTATCAAGTTTCCGAAAAGGACTCCTCCCGATATACGGAATACGTTCGTTCGGGTCGCTCGCGGTACGACGTCCAAAGTCCTTCTAACGAGGAATTTATAAAAATCGGGGAACAATTCCGTAAGTTAGAAAAAGAAGTTAAACAGGCTAAAACTAAGGTTTAACGTCTTCGCGTTCAGAAGAAAATATAGTTTGAGAAAATAATACGTACTATCCGCAAAAGTATAACGAATATAGAAGAATTGGAACGGGTCGAGAAGGAAGAAACCGATCGCGAGGTAATAAGAATTACCGAAAACCGTCCACCTTCCGCTATATCCTTTTCCTTTGACGACGACTTTATTTTAGGCTAGGATATAATCTACGGCGACGTAATATTATCCCTTTCGACTCTTAAAGTAATAATACTATTATAATACGGAACTCCTATAATAACTACTAATAGTTCGTAAGGTAAACTTCCGGTTCTTACGTATTTTCCGAATCGCCGTAGTTCTTCTATTTGACGTAATAAAAGTTTACGTTTCCTTCCTTTTTATACCTAAAGATCTTTTCTATTTCGTATTCCTATATTAGTTTAATTTCAATATCTATTGCTAACTTCGCGTTTTTAAGTATTAGTTCGAAAAGCGAGATATAAAATACTAGGTAAATACGTATATTCGTTAGTAGCTAGAATTCATAGTTCAAATCAGATAATTTTTTCTTAATCTTAAATAGTCCGATTTTCTTCTAGTCTAATTTATCGTTTAATCGTTTTGTCTTAATATTTCGTCGTACGAGGTAGACTTTATCTCCTTCCCGTAAGGTTAGTCCTTTTAACCTTTTTTAGTTTGCGTATCGTACTATTCGTAAGTTAAATAACTCTATATGTCCGCGAAGTCTCTTATAAAATAGCTTTATTTGTTCCGCGGTATGTTTTGCTTATAATAGTTCTAGATCTAACGGTATAGGTCTATCTCCCAATACTTCCCTTATAGTAGGCTTATAACCGTAATTGATAAAAAACGATAAGTACCCGTTTAACGTTTCGCTTAGTATACTATTATAGGCCTATTATACTACTAGTAGCTACCTAACCTAATCATCTTATTTTTCGTTAATATATATCTTTAGATATTACTCTAGGGTCTAGTTTATTCGTTCTATCTACCTATCCGTCTATAGGTAAAACGACGTTAATAATTTGTATTTGATTCCAATTTGTCGTATTAACGTTATCTAGAACTTCGAGGTAAATAGTTTGTCTTTATCGGTAACAAACTATTTAGATAATCTATATTAGCTTACTACTACCCTTAAAAAGGCGTAGGCTATATCTTCCGCTATATTTACTTCCTTATACGGTATAAAGTACGCGTATTTGGAGAATTTGTCTATAACTACCTATACGTTATCGTAAGTGATCCTAATCATAAGTTCCTTCGATACTAGCAATTTGACGATAAAATCTATCGTAACTATTTCCTATAGTTTCTCCGGTAGTTAGATAGGTTATAATAACCTATATAGCTTATATCTACTTGACTTGGCTTTGTTATACTTATCGTATTCGCCGACTACTTATTTGACCACTTTATCTAGTCTTAGAAAATCGTAGGTCCGCCGTACGCGTTCTTTAATCTTATAGACTCCTTGGTATCTATATAACGGATATTCGTAGAATTCCTCTACTAATTCCTTCTATAGTTTATCAAGTACGTATACCTTGTTTCTAAACTATAGTAAGCCGTAATATAACGGAAGTATAAAGGTAACATCCTCTTTTACTTCTTTTTTCCGATACTTCTTAATCCTTTCTGCTTATTATTCTTCGGGTTCTACGTTCTATATTATTCTAACCTATATATCGAGCTTAAGGTTTCCTTATTGGTTAGTCTTAAAGAAGTTCGCCGAACGTATTTCCTTTTCTAATCTTAGATCTTTTCGTCGACTAAGAACGTCCGTTTTACTATTTTTACTTCTTTTCTTATATATAATTTCGAAATCGAAATCGGTAAGGAACTTATACTATCTAATTTGTCGTTTGTTAAGTTCCTTCGTAGAAATAAACGTAGTAAGATTCTTATAATCCGTTAAGACTCTTACCTTATATCTTACTCTTATAAAGTAGTATTTCTATTCCTTAAACGCCTTAATAATAGCTATTAGCTCCTTATCTGGTATATTATAATTAAGTTCTAATCTATTTAACTTCTTCGAGAAGAATACTATTAAGTATAATCTCCCTTATTTATCCCTCTATCCTAACTAGCTTCCGAATACGAATTCCGACGTATCGGTTTCTATTTCGTAAGGTTTTTCGGGATCCGTAATAACTAGTACTAGCTAGTTCAAGATCCTCCTCTTAAGTTTTTAAAACGCCTTTTCCTCCTTCGAAGTCTATTCGAACCTTAAGTCTTTCTTAATAAAATTAGTAAAAGATATTACGATCTTACTATAGTCCTTAATAAACTTCCGATAGAAGTTAGTAATCCTTAAAAAGGCTCGTATTCCCGTAACCGTTTCTAATACGGGTTATTCCTTAATAGCCTTTAACTTATCTAAGTCTATCTCGAACTAGCCTAGTAATATAACGTAACCGAGAAATTTTACTTTTTGCTAGTAAAATTCGTACTTTTCGGGTTCGACTAATAAATTCGCGTCTTACAATACTTATAAGACGAGGTAAACGTATTTCTTATATTACTCGAGGTTTTCCGAATAGATTAAGATATTATCGAAGTACGCGACGACGAAGTCGTCTAACTACCTTCGAAATACGTAGTTGATTATCTTTTAGAAAGAAGCCGGTACGTTAACAAGCCCGAAAGGTATAATATAGTATTCGTATTATCCTAACCTAGATCGCTATACCGTCTTCTACTTATCTCCTTCCTTAATTCGTATCAGGTTATATATTCCCTTAAAGTCTAAGGTAATAAACTATCGGGCCTTATATAACCGATCTCTTAATTCGGATATAAGAGGTAATAATCCTCGATCTTTAATAATAATATTATTAAACTATCGATAGTCTATAACGAAACGTAACTTCCCGTTTTTCTTAGGTACGAATAGGATAAGGTATCCTACTAGTAATTATAATAGTCGAATATAACCTTTCTTTAGATTTTTATCAATATATTCTCTTAACGTTTATAATTATAGGTCGTTAAAAAGGTAAATCTTATGAAATCCGGGCTTTTTACCTAGTTAAAGATTAATCTCGTAATCCTAACGGTTATATTCAAACAATCCTATCTTAAGCTCGGGCTTAAACAATTTGTTATATCGATAGTATTCCTTCGGAATCGTTCGCGTCGATATAAACTAAGTCTTTATGATCGTTTCGCAAATTATTAGGGCTCTTCTAAAATTGCGTATAAGCTTTTCCTCGTAAGGTCCGTTCTCTATAGAGGCTAACTCTCTTCTTAACGTATCCTACTAAAGTTAGCCTGTTTTCCAATTGACTCGGGGATTATTCGCTCGTAGCTAAGGTATCCTTAATACTATACCGTACGATAAGATCTCCGTAATATCGAACGTTATCTTTTAATCATAGCCTTAGATAGTAACTTGAAAAGGCGTAATCTCTATATCTACTAGTCCTTATCCGTAATCGATAAGGCTTCTATTAATAGTTCTAAATCGGTAAGGCTCGTCCTTTTTCTTCTAGGGCAATCGTAATATATTAACGAGATTTGGCGAGATATAATTTCCTTATACTCCGTTATCTATTATTACCTAGGTATTGCTTCCTTATATATTGATCGTAACTCGTAAGTATTCAACTCTTACGGTCGTATATAAGGATCTTTTTATATCACGTCGATATAATCCCTTTATAATCGACGTTTATCGTTTTTTGACCGTTTTTCTAATTTTCGGAACGAAATACCGTAATATTTAGGTTTGTCCTTAGCCTTTGAAGAAGGTTCTAACGGTTCCCCGTTCTCCTCCTCTTCTACTTCCGGCTCGGGGCCTAATAATCTATCCAAACGTTTGTCTATTTAGTCCGTTTCTTATACTAACTCTTCGACCCTCCTTTATACTTGTAACTTATAGCCCCGGTAATTCGCTAAATACGCGTTAACTTATACGCTAATACGGTATTACCGTACCTAGAACTTTTCGGTCGATTTTCCTCTTATCGTAGCTTACGTTACGATTTCTAATACCGAATATCCTAATCGTCCCGTTTATCTTACCGAGTTCTCGGGTAAGTAAGTAGCTTATATTTGGTTCCTACCCTCGATTCCTCGTCTAGGTTCCGTTACTATTAGGAACTCCTATCCCGTTAGGTTAAGTTATAATTATATAGTTCCGGGCGGCGTTAGTAACAGGTATTATCCGTTCCTATATACTTCCTCGTATCCTTCGATATCTTTAGGTTTATAAGGGTAAAATATCGGTTTGGTTATTAGTATTCGTACTAGTATCCATTTGTAATCTAGTTTTTCCTATATATACTAAGTATAACGGTAAAAAACATACGAATTCTACGAAATCTAGTTATAATAAACCGAATTAATATATACCGACTCGTAATCTCTATATAAGGGTATTTGTTCCTCTTCGATTTTATCCTATTCTCGATCTAACAAATTGATTAGATACGTTACGTCCGTAATATCGTAACCTAATATTACTACTAAATCGACTTCTTTTCCCGGTAATCTAAGAAATACCTTATATTATTATTCTTTACGTATTATTACGATAGTACGGGATTCTTTATCCTTTATTACCGCCTAAGCCTTGTTTTCGGGAACTAGTTTCCAAGCTTTCTTAGGTTATCGATATTTATTAGCGAAATATCCTTACTTACCGTAATTAAAATACTTCTTGTTTTTCTTAGAATTATCTTTCCGGGTAACGTCCAATTCCATTAGTCCAAAATGATTATTATAAACGGTAGACCTTTTCTAACTAGTATTCGCGGTATTATTATTATTAGACCGTCCTTACGTAACTCCTTTTCGTTTCTTTTCTAACTATCGTTTATATAATCGATTATCGATTAGGATAGCTTATATAACGTACTTATAAAAAGTCTTAAGCCTATCGGTCTTACTAAGTTCGTCTTTAACGTTATTACGAAGTCTTCCGTAAAATTGAATTATAAAAGCCGTTTCCCTTAAATCGAGTTTCGTAAAAAGGCGTTTGAACTCGGCCGTATAGGTGTTATAAACCTATAGGTAATAGAGGATACCCCGCCAATAGATAAGGAACATATATACGAGGCTTATCGTATTATATAGATAAGGGACCTCGGTCACGTGACTGATAGATACGATAGCTATCTATCATAACTATTACGGATATTTCGAATAGCTATTTATCATAGCTATTACCATAGTCTTTACAAGTATATAGGAAGGAATCTCTTTAGATTCCGTTATAAATAGTTCTTGATTACCTAGTGATCAATCTAAGTATTCAATCGAGGTTATTATGAGTAAGATACTTATCTTGACGATACTAGAGTAAAGACTGTTTGTTATACCTTAACTTACTTACCCTAAATAATAGAACTTACTTTCTGATCCTTAGCCCGTTTTAGGATCGTTATATTTTGATTATTCCTATTCGGTAAGTTAACCCTATACTAAGTAGCTAACAATCATGTCGACAAAAGGAACCGTTATAACTATATCCAAGGAAGAACTTACTTAGTAGGTTACTAAGCTCGGAGCTGAATTGGAGAAGTTGAAAAACGAATATGAAGAACTGAAGTCCAGATCGGCGGAACCCAAGAACGACCCTAAGATTACGGAACGAACGGCCAAGATCAAGGCCCTACGGCCGGAACCTTACGACGGGAACCGCGAAAGGTTATAAGCTTTCATTACCTAGACTAATACGTACCTCTCGATTAACAAGGCGGTTTTCGCTTACGAGTACGAAAGGGTGGTATACGTAGTAGGAATATTAAGGGGAAGAGTTACGGAATGGTACGAGCTAACGTTACGCGATTGGATAGATAATATTGCTAACGATCGTAAACCCGAAACTAGAGTACTATTCAATAATCTCGACAAATTTTAGGAGAAATTCCGCGAGACGTTCGGCAATCCTGATAAGACGCGAGCGGCCGAACGATAGCTAATAAACCTAAGGTAGAAGGGATCGGCGGGAGCCTATACGGCCGAATTCAAACGCCTTTCTACGAAACTCGACTTAAGGGAAACGGCTCTTATAATTCAGTTTTACGGAAGACTTCGTAATAACGTTAAGGACGAACTTAGCAAAACCGATAGGCCTAAGACTCTCTATAAGTACGTTATATAAGTTATCCTGATCGATAATCGATTATATAAACGACAGTTGGAAAAGAAACGAGGAAGAGTTACGTAAGGACGGTCTAATAATAGTAATATCGCGAATACTAGTTAGAAGAGGTCTACCGCCTATAGTAGTTATTCTAGACTAATGGAATTGGACGTTACCCGGAAGGATAACTCTAAGAAAAACAAGAAGTATTTTAACTACGGTAAGTAAGGATATTTCGCTAACAAATATCGATAACCTAAAAAAGCTTGGAAGCCAGTCCCCGAAAACAAGGCTTAGGCGACTACGAGGGATGGAGAATCCCGCGTTATCGTAATAATACGTAGAGAACAATAGTATGAGGTACTTCTTAGACTACCGGGAGAAGAAGTCGACTTAGTAGTAGTATTAGGGTACGATATTACGGACGTAACGTTTCTAGTTAGCCTATTGGATCGGGAATAGGACGAAATCGAGGAAGAGTAAACACCTTTATATAAAGATTACGAGTCGGTATATATTAACTCGGTCTACTATAATCAGATTTCGTAGAATTCGTACGTTTTCTACCGTTATATTTGGTATATATAGGAAAAACTGGATTACAAATAGATGCTAGTACGAATGTTAATAACTAGACCGATACCTCACCCTTATAGATCTAAAGATATCGAAGGATACGAGGAAGTATATAGGAACGGGCAATACCTATTGCTAACGCCGCCCGGAACTATATAATTACAATTTAACCTAACGGGATGGGAGTTCCTAATAGCAACGGAACCTAGACGAAGAGTCGAAGGTAGGAATCAAATACAAGTTACTTACCTACCCGAGAATTCGGCAAGACGAACGGGACGATTAGGATATTCGGTATTAGAAATCGTAACGTAGGTTACGACGAGAGAAAAATCGACCGAGGAGTTCTAGGCACGATAATACCGTATTAGTATGTAAGTTAATACGTATTTGGCGGATAGCCGGGGTTATAAGTTGCAAATATAAAAGAAGGTCGAAGAGTTGGTATAAGAAACGGACCAAATAGACAAACGCTTAGACAGACTGCTAGGCCCCGAGCCGGAAGTAGAAGAGGAAGAGAACGGGGAACCGTCGGAACCTTCCTCAAGGGCCAAGGACAAACCTAAATACTACGGTATTTCGTTCCGAAGATCAGAGAAACGGTCAAAAAACGACAAACGTCGATTATAAAGGGACTATATCGACGTGATATAGAAAGATCCCTATATACGACTATAGGAGTTGAATACTTACGAGTTACGATCAACATATAAGGAAGTTATACTTAGGTAATGATAGATAACGGAATATAAGGAAATTATATCTCGCCGAATCTCGTTAATATATTACGATTGCCCTAGAAGAAAAAGGACGAGCCCTACCGACTTAGAACTATTAATAGAAGCTTTATCGATTATAGATAGGGACTGGTAGATATAAAGACTACGCCCTTTTAAGTTACTATCTAAGGTTATGATCAAGAGATAACGTTTGATATTACGGAGATCTTATCGTACGGTATAATACTAGGGATACCTTAGTTACGAACGAATAATCCCCGAGTTAACTAGAGAACAGGCTAACTTTAGTAGGATACGTTAAGAAGAAAGTTAGCTTCTATAGAGAACGGACCTTATAAGGAAAAGCTTATACGTAACCTTAGAAGAGTTTTGATAATCTACGAAACGATCATAGAGACTTAGTTTGTATCGACGCGAACGATTCCGAAAGAATACTATCGATATAACAAACTATTCAAGCCCGAACTTGAGATAGGATTGCCTAAATATAATCGTTAGGATTACGAGATTAATCTTTAGTTAGGTAAGGAACCCGGATTTTATAAGATTTACCCTCTTAACGACTTACAATTATAAACGTTAAGAGAATATATTGATGAAAATCTAAAGAAAGGCTATATTCGACTATTACAATTACTAACAAGATACCCTATCCTATTCGTACTTAAGAAAAACGGGAAGTTACGTCTCGTCGTAGATTACCGATAGCTTAATAATATTACTATCAAAGATCGAAGACTATTACCTCTTATATCCGAACTAAGAGATCGATTATATAAAGCCCGATAGTTTACTACCTTAGACCTCAAGGGAGTATATAACCTAATACGAGTTAGGGAAGGAGATAAGTAGAAGACGGTATGGCGATCTAGGTTGGGATAATACGAATATTGTATTATACCTTTCGGGCTCGCTAACGTACCGGCTTCTTTCTAGAGGATGATCAACTACGTATTTCGAAAGTGGTTGGACGATTTCGTCGTCGCGTACTTCGATAATATCTTGATCTACTCGGAGGACTTCGAACAATATAAGAAATACGTTTACCTCGTCTTATAGGTATTATAAGACGCGAATTTATTAGTCGAACCCGAAAAGTACGAATTTTACTAGTAAAAAGTGAAATTTCTCGGTTACGTTATATTACCAGGCTAGTGTAACGATCCCAAGACGGGCTAAGGATCAGAAGGTGAGTTCTGTTACTTAGGGTAAGTAAGTTAAGGTGTAACAAGCAGTCTTCACTCTGGTATCGTTAAGACAAGTGTCTTACTCAAAAGATAACCTCAATTGAATACTTAGATTGATCACTGGGTGATCAAGAACTATCTGTAGCGGAGTCTAGAGAGACTCCTTCCTATATACTTGTAGAGACTGTGGTGATATGGTCGATAGGAAACTATCACCCATATCCTGATATGCCTGCTATGAAACTATTCCTTCTATCAGTCACGTGACCCGGGGTCCCTGGCCCATGCAGTGCGATACGCCCTGCATGTCTGTTCCTTATCG